>CM076684.1:27430497-28030497 GCA_038501925.1 Xenopus petersii | reverse complement strand
TGATGAAGGACAAGTTCTTGATGATGATTAATTTGATTTACCAAGAACAGGCAATGAATTCCCAAGGGATCAGGGACTGAGGCAATTAGGGATAAAGGGTAAGCTCCTGGGTATCATGTTCCTTGAGAATCTGTGACTGTGTGCAAAACTGGCAGTGGCTGAAGCTCCAGGGTTCAGTCACCCTGACAGTCAACGATTGGGTATATGGTAGCAAGCTCAGAGAATGAGGGACTGGGGATCATTATCCTGGAGAATCAATTGCAATGTGCAGTAAGGCCTGAACAACCTTGACAATAGTCAATAAAACAGATTTGAATTCTCTTCCCAGGGAATTGCCCAGCATAGAATGCTCAGCAAAGGAAAAGCTTTGCATGGTGTTCTGTTTGCAATTAGCCTGGCGTCCCTCTCCTTCTAAATAAATGTTATTTATGCAAAGTGGACACCTGTTCTTCAGTATCTCTGCCAGGCTGTCATTTTAATTGGCAAACATAAACTCTTTCTGGGAAATGGCTTTGTATCAAACAAAGAGCCTTTCCCCCCCACCACCACCACTCACTATATTTAATTGTTTTTATTTTGGTCTCTATGAACAAGGCTTTCTTAGCTGTAGACATTCAGAGTCCTAGTCATGAAGCTACAGATTCATTTTCTACCATAAAAAAAAATTAAATAATTGGCACACACACACACAAGGTGGACAAATCAGTAGAACCCTCAAACAAAATTCCAAAATTTTGTTATCCAGAATGTTCAGGATCTGGGGTTTTCCGGATAACGGATCTTTGCATAATTTGGATCTTAACTTAAAGAGATACTGACACCATAATCTAAACCTTTTTTACATCTATCATAGCATTGTCTTTGCATGATGCTTATAATTTTGCCATAAGTATTTGCCCGATGCTTCTACATTAGGCGTCTGATCCCCCATGTTCCTCTATGAGTAGTTTTTTCAGTATCACTTTGTCAACTAGAAAATCATGTAAACATTAATTTAACCCAATAGGATAGCATTCTGTATAATAGATCCAATATTTGTTCAGAGAAAAAGGAAATCATTTTAAAAAATTTGGATAAAATGGAGTGTATGAGAGATGGGTTTTCTGTAATGAGGTGCTTTCTGGTTATTGGGTTTCTAGATAACAGATCCCATACCTGTAATAATATTGTACATGGGCATATTTAAGCTGCCAATTTGTCCCTTTTCTACTCATGTTTGGGGCCCCTACAACTTTCTCCCCAATAGATACAGTTTCTGGCCAAAAAAGTCTTATCCCTGGCATGTTGACCGCGCCGATCCGCGCCTTTATGCGGCCTTCCGTTACCACCCGACCCCTCCTCACGGCGCTCACATTTTCTGCGCAGGAGGGGGTAGGGGCACTGCATGACGCTAGTGCAGAGAGCGCAATTGCGCTCTCTGCACTAGAAGAGCCGAATTTCCGGGTTGAAAACCGGAAATTCGGCTCTTAGTTACCAGGAGCGGCATTTTTGCCGCCCCTGGTAACTAGGGGGGCGCTGCCGTCTGAGGCGAGTGGATCAACTCGCCTCATTGGTGGAGCGCCCCTGCATATTGATGCAGTCCTCTTCTGACGGCGTGCCTTGGCACTTTTATGATCCTATTGTTGGCCCGCGAGCCAAATGATCAGATCAGCCCGACATGGCTCAGCACATGGGTGACATATTGGACAGAATATGCTGGTTTGTTGATGTTGCCAAATGAGTGGAGGTGTTTTTTGTTTTTTTTTAGTTTGAGAATGATGGAGCAGATTTTGAATGAGTTTGAAAGGCTGCATGGTTCCAGAATTGTTGGTATGTTCTTCGCAGAAATGGCAAAATATTTCATATGCTAAAAATGATGTGAAAAACAAGTAAGAACTGCATCAGTGATGATAACCTGAAACAAACCAGTGGGGAAAGATGGGCGCCAGGGATAAAAAATAATCCTGTAGCCTCAGAATTTTGCTAAAGAGCTTTGCACCACTGTGCTGAGTTTGTTGTGAGTTCTATAATAATGTTATACAGTATAGACTCCATTTTATCCAAACAATCCACATTTTAAAAATTATTTCATTTTTCTCGGTAGCTTGTACTTGTATAATGAATACATATTGGAAGCAAAACCAGCCTATTGGGTTTATTTAATGTTTACATGATTTTATAGTATTTAAATGATATATATATTATATTAATATATTATATATATATTAAAGGGATGGTCCACCTTTAAGTTAACTTTTAGTATATTAAAGAATGGCTGATTCTTAGCAACTTTACAATTGGACTTAGTTTTTTTATAGTTTTTTAATTATTTGCCTTCTTCTTTTGACCCCATCTGTGAAGGATTCGGAGGTTCGGACAAATCCAAAATAGTGGATTCGGTGCATCCCTACTTTCTGTTCAGGCCTCTCTTATTCATATTCAAATCCATGCATGATTGCTAGGGTAATGTGGACCCTAGCAACAAGATTGCTAAAATTTCAAACTGATGCTGAACAAAAAGCTAAATAGCTCAAAAACCACAAATAACAAAAAATGAAAAACAATTGAAAATTGTCTTGGAATATCACTCTCTACATCATACTGAAAGTTCATTCAAGGTAAGGTACGAAGATCTGAATTACAGAAAGATCTGTTATCCAGAAAACCACAGGTCCCGAGCATTCTGTAACCTTGGTATGAACTTTAGGGGGGCTGAACAAAGGTTGGGCATCCAATGGGCACTTTAACGATAAAAGTTTGACATCCATTGCTCAGCATAGTACCTGTGCTACAATTGCATTCAACACTATATACCAAGTCCAAGCATTACTGAAGCCTACTAAAATCATTTCAATTTTTAAAAAAGAAAGGATTTTTTTTTTCTTTAACATGCCTCCAGTACATGTATAAGAGACCCTGTATCTGCAACTGTTTCCTCCAAGAAAACTGCCCTGATGGTTGAGGGACAGTTTTGAGTTACAGCCAAGCAGAACCATTAAACAGAAGGCAAGAACAAGATGAGGCAGAGAGACTCTGTGAATTGTATTCAAGCAACGGTTGGCCCAGGTGGCAAAAGAGCAGGGATCTACAGTGAGAATATTCTACACACCAGCAGCATTGTGATGACTACAAGAGACTACAGAGTCAGAATAGTAGTATAAGTAAATCCTGCATGGGCAGTTTAGCATCCAGATCATAGGGTCGCCATGTTATACATTTACAGCCACCATGACATGCATTTTTTATGTACAACCAAATTCTTGTTGATTCACTTTTAGGCTGCCAAACAATTGGAGATGCCAGTCGTTATCACAGAGCAACACCCAAAAGAACTCGGAACTTGGGGCAGATGTCCTTTAGCATTCTGACCCCTGAAGTAGAAGAGGAGCTATAATGAATTCCTGACCTGCGCTCCATTGTCTTGTGTGGCATTGAAACACAGGCTTGCATCATGGTAGTTATCCTAAACATGGATGAAACTAGTCCAAAAGCTTCACTTAAAGGAGAATTCAACCTGTGATAAAAAAAAAACCTCCCCCTGCCCTAGGTAGACCCCTCTCCCTATTCCCCCCAGCCTATCTGCCCCCCGGACAAATGCCCCTAATTTTTTACTCACCCCTCCGTGTAGATGCTGGCCTCGGAGTTCACAGCAGCCATCTTCTTCTTCTCCTGTAAACTTTGTGTCTTGAAGGCTTTTTCGGCGCATTCGCAGTATAAGTAAATTTCCAGAAAGTTACTCCCAAGTGTGCATGCCCCAAAATTTCCAAAAAAGACGAAAGAAGATGGCGCCAATGAACTCCAAAGCCAGAATCTGCACGGAGGGGTGAGTTAACTTTTAGTATGATGTGGAGAGTGATATTCTGAGGCAATTTACAAATGGTTTTCCTTTTTTATTTCTGGATTTTGAGTTATTTAGCTTTGTATTCAGCAGCTCTCCAGTTTGCAGTTTCAGCAATCTGGATGCTATGGTCTAAATCCCCCTAGCGACCATGCATTCGTTTGAATAAGATACTGGAATATGAATAGTAGAGAGCCTGAACAGAAAGATGAGTAATAAAAAGTTGCAATAAAAAAGATATTAATAGTGAAGACCTATTAGAAAGTTGCTTCGAATTGGCCATTCTATAAAATACTAAACTTTATCATTTAATGGTTTATTGAACCACCCCTGGACATCAATGCACAGAATATTGTAATGGTCTGCTAAATAGCAGACCAGTATTGAAGACCAGTAGAGAGGCCTGGCCAGCTTTTACACAGTCCGATCCACAGAATGTTTCCGGTTCTAATGATCACTGAGATAACTGCAAAAATTGTTATAAAAGGGGTTGTTCACCTTTGAATTAACTTTTAGTAAGATGTAGAGAGTGATATTCGGAAACCATTTACAAATGATTCTCATGTTTTATTATTAGAGTTATTTCGCTTTTTATTCAGCAACTCTCCAGTTTGCATTTTCAGCAATCTGGTTGCTAGGGTTCAAATTACCCTAGCAACCATGCACTGATTTGAATAAGGGACTGGGATATGAATAGGTGAGGCCTGCATAGAAAGATGAGTAATAAAAAGTAGTAATAACCATAAATGTGTAGCCTTACAGAGCATTTGTTTTTAAATGGGGTCAGTGACCCCAATTTGAAAGCTGGAAAGACTCGGAAGAAGAAGAAGGCCAATCATTCGAAAACTATACAAAATATATAATGAAGACACATTGAAAAGTTGTTTAGAATTAGTTATTCTATAACATACTGAAAGTTAACTTAAAGGTAAACCACCACTTTAACTCTGCCTCTATAAGTTACTTTCCTCATTAGGACCATTGATGTTCTTTTTCTATCTATAATTGAGATTGTATTTCCCCTAATCTTGTCCAAATTGACTGTTCACAGTTCTAAGCCTTCATCTTCGCATCAGGTGAATGTCTTGTCAGTATGCCTAGTTTAAACACACATTATGCTTTCCTTTCAGAGCCCTGCCTTAGACCTTCTGGGCAAGGGTTACGATGTCCACGTTGTGGCTGACGCTTGCTCTACCTGAAGGTAACCTATATATGGTTAACTATAGAGGAACAATAAAGAACAAATCCACGGCACACAGGCTGCTGCAAGCAAGGAACCCCTTGCACGTTTAATGCGGAAGTGAGCAACGTTTCGGGGTCATGCCCCGGCTTGACAAAGGGGCGTGACCCCGAAACATTGCTCACTTCCGCATTAAACGTGCAAGGGGTTCCTTGCTTGCAGCAGCCTGTGTGCCGTGGATTTTTTCTTTATTGTTTCAATTGTGAGGTGGCCGAACCTCTACCATTGAGCACCAGATATCGCATCTTACACTGGGTGTGCGTGAGCCAGCTTTTGTTTAACTATAGAGGAAGCCGACCTTTTTTCACCTTTTTCTTATTGCTTCGGGTACCTGGGTGTGTAACTACCCCTCTGTTGTTCTCTATGTATATAACCCACCAATAAAATGATTTAAGAATAAAACACTCATAAAGTCATGTATGTGCTGATGCGAAGCTCCATTTTTTTGGGGTGAATTCCAGAATTGAAAATTAAACAAATGAATAATGAAATGATACTGTCATGGGAAAACCATTTTTTTTTTCAAAATACATCCATTAATAGTGCTGCTCCAGCAGAAGTCTGCACTGAAATCCATTTTTCAAAAGAGCAATTTTATATTTTATTTTGAAATCTGACACGGGGCTAGACATATTGCCAGTTTCGCAGCTGACAAATTATGGAAAATACCCCCTTATCTGGAAAACTGCAGGTCCCGGGCATGCTGGATAACATGTGCCATACCTGTATTCCTATTCCCCAGCTAAATTCCTGATTTACCACATTAAGCCTCCGTCTATTATTTCTGTTAAAAGGGACAATTTGACTAAATGAGGGTTTAAAGCACGGCATAATACTGCTTATTCTTTCACGTGGTCTCATTGTTCTGCCAGATAACAGTAGTGTATATAGCATTTACGTGCATAGGTGACCTTCTGATGGCTTTGTAAATGCGCCACAGGGCAAAACCGGCATCGGGATCACAGGGATGCTCTCTGCATTGTGTAATAAATAATGTAGTTTCCTTTGTAATATAATTATTAGTTAGAAGCTGGATAATGGGGAGAGCTTACTTTGCATTCAGGTATGTGTTTGCCTCCTTAAAGGAACAGTGGGGGACGGCATTTATTAAAGAGCCAGCTGTGCACAATTTAATGTTCTTGCTTTGTGGTGTCAGCTGAGTGTGTATGTTCTGGACATCCACATCTCCCAGTGCTTGTGTGTTTTGTCTATTGTTAGCATGATGTGTTTAAAGCCTTTATCTTTTACCCAAAACTGCCACTTCACAAACTGGCTTTAAGATTAATTTGCCTCCCTTATTATTCTATGCGCATACAGTTTTTATATTCAAAGCGTATCCATTATCCTGCTCTAGTGCTCTCCCAAGCAGGGGACATGTTATCTGTAGTACAGATATGGGACCTGTTTATCCAGAATGCTTGGGAACTAGGGGTTTTCCAGATAAGGGATCTTTCCGTAATTTGGATCCACCATACCTTATGCCTACTAAAGAATAATTTAAGCAGAATATGATTGTTTTGCTTCTAGTAAGGATTGATTATATCTTAGTTGGGGTCAAGTGCAAGGTACTGTTTTATTATTACAGAGAAAAAGGAAATAATTTTAATAATTTGCTTATTTGCTTAAATGTCTATGGGAAATGGCCTATCCATAATTCGGAGCTTTCTAGATAACAGGTTTCCGGATAACAGATCCTATATGTGTATATGCAATACTCATAGTAGGGATGCACCAAATCCAAGATTCAGTTCAGGATCCGGCCTTTTTCAGCAGGTTTCAGATTCGCCCGAATACTTTCTGCCCGGCCGAACCAAATTTTAATATGCATATGCAAATTTGGGGCTGGGAGGGAAATCTTGTGACTTTTTTTGTCACAAAACAAGGAAGTAAACAATGTTTTCCCCTTCTCACCCCTAATTTGCATATGCAAATCAGGATTCGTGTTTCGGTATTCGTTCGAATGTTCCGCGGAGGAATCAGGGGTTCAGCCGAATCCCAAATAGTGCATTCGGTGCATCCCTAACTCATAGTGATCATTGCTGCAAACAACCCATTACCTTTTATTTAATAACCATAAAGGATTCTGTTAGAACACATTAGGAAGTGAAAAAGCATGTTTTAAACCAGACGTCTCCATCGGTTGCTGCCCTGCAAAAATTCCTGAAGTATTGGCCATGCTCCCTAGGATGGACAAATGGATTGGGTCTAGTTCAAAGGATACTAGCCTTCTTAGACATTGACAGGGTCACCGTTACAGTGAGATTTTTATTTATCTGTAACTTTATGCAAAGACAACAGGTTCCAGAACCCTGTAGTTTCACATTCCCGTATATTCTTTAATGCGTGTGAAATAATGTCCTTATTAATATAAGAATAATAATGCAGTACGAATGCAATTCTCAGCTGGAGAAGGAGTGCGGTGCTTTGCGGGCGACTCTAATTAATTCAACACACTGCTATGTTTCTATCCTATTAAACATGTACTGTGTAGGGGGAGGGTGGCAGCTGTTAGGTGAGGAGAGTAAAGCTGTATATTAAATACAGCAGCGAGACCCTTAGAAAGTGAATAGATGAATATATTCTCTGATCTTGTGTCGGCTGGTGAGCGAACTGCTTCTCCCATAAGACTAAGCCATTGGCAGGGCCCCTGTTAGTTGCCATCGAGCTGAGCCTTTTAAGATTTTGTGCTTTTATTTAAGATCCTGTACTATGAGCCTTCTCTCCCCGGGCTTATTGCTACATAGAAGGATTCTGCTTTCAGCCCCATTCATAAAAGCATGTGAAAATGTCTAATCTGGGTTTTTCTGAAGATAGAACATTGCTTGCTGAATTATTTGTGAATTTGGCTGTTAGGATAAATATCTAATACATGGGGCCCTCAGCAATTATAATCTATATTGGAAACAGGACAACCTCTGGATATTTTGGGGGCCCTAAAATTGATTTGCAGTGAGGTCCAGTAACTTCTAATTAAACCACTTTCAGCATAACAGTGCTATTTTTCCCATGTCCCATACTTCCCGGCTCTGCTCATGCACATGGTCAGCACAGAACTTATTGTTGATTTCAGTACAGTGCATGTGCCTAGCTTCAGAAAGCACAGGGGATGCCTGGGACATGGCAAAGTGTCACCTCCAAGTACAATACCCCAGGCCTCATTGAAGAAGAGATACACCAGCCTGGAGTAGAAGGTAACTAGAATCACATGGTGTGGTGTCTTAACATGAAAATGCCATTGCACCAAAACACAAGTTTGATTGATGAACACCACTGGCACGCGATTTGTAATAGGAAACCAAGAAATTAGCCAATGTTTTGGATCTGTTCTATTTATGGAGGTTATGAGCAATAGAATTGTATAGTTTGTGACCCATCCACCCACAGTTTGGCTGGTTCAATATTAAAAATACAGGTATGGGACCTGTTATCTGGAAACCCGTTACCCAGAAAGCTCTGAATTACAGGAAGGCCATCTCCCATAGACTCCATTTTATCCAAATAATAACATTTTTTAAAAATGTTTTCCTTTTCCTCTGTAATAATAAAACCGTTCCTTATGCTTGATCCAAACTAAGATATCATCAATTGTTATTGGAAGTAATTTGGATTTATTAAATGTTTAAATGATTTCCTAGTAGATCCACATTACGGAAAGATCCATTATCCGGAAAGCCTGGATAAAAGTTCTCATACTTGAATTATATATGGGCTGCTTAACTTATTGAAGTGTTGATTTCTACAAACATTGAGTCTATAAATTGCTTGATTAAAAGCCTCAACTATTGACAAACTGCAACCATTAATAATACAGAGTTATAGTTCTGCTTTTTATACTTTTGTAAAACATAGGATTGTAAAGAACCTTTGTAATGATAACTTTAGGCTTAGGGTTTTACTATGTTTGTCTTTTATCATTTGGGGCACATCATTGCCCGTCAGTTGTTCAGGAAGTCGAATGGGGTTAATCTGAGCTAGTGATGTATGGGAAAAACCGTCCCGCACCCGACCCTAAATCAGCCCGCGCCCGCCCAACCGCATCCAACTTCCAGTTTCCATTTATAGTCCCGCCGATGACCTCACAAAAGGGGCGGCGAGCAGGCCCGCGGCTATAAAGCCAGAAGTTGGAAATCTGCATTTGAAGAGGAGTGCGAGCTTGACCCGAGCCCACCTGTTCGGCGGTTAAATCTGTGGGTCCTGCTGGTATCGGCCTTGCCCGCATATCACTAATCTGGGTCCATATTTCTAAGACAGGTCAGAGAGCTATAGTGAAATGCCAAGGGATCATGAGAGACCCTAGTTACTAGGGTCTCTCGTGATCCCTTGGCATTTCACTATAGCCAAGTAAGTCAAGGAGCAGCAAGTGACCATTTATTGAAATTCATTTGAGATGTTAAAGGGGGTTTTGTCCTTTCAGCTAACTTTTAATATGACGTAGAGAGTGATATTCTGAGACAATTTGCAATAATTTGTGGGTTTTGAGTTATTTAGCTTTTTGTTCAGCAGCTCTCCAGTTTGCAATTTCAGCAATCAGGTTGCTAGGGTCCAAATTAGCCTATAAACCATGCATTGATTTGAATAGGAAGATGAGCAGTTAAAAGTAGTGATAACAATAAATTTTGTAGCTTTGCAGAGCATTTGTTTTTTTAGATGGAGCAGTGACCCCCATTTCAAGCCGGAAAGAGTAAAAAAAGAATAAATGATGGCCAATTGAAAAGTTGCTAAGAATTAGCCATTCTATAACATATTTAGGGGCCCATTTACTTAGCTCGAGTGAAGGAATAGAGGGAAAAAAACTTTGAATTTCGAAGTTTCGTTTTTTTTGGCTACTTCGACCATCGAATGGGCTACTTCGACCTTCGAATCGAACTAAAAATCGTTTGACTATTCGACCATTCGATAGTCAAAGTACTGTCCCTTTAAAAAATACTTCGACCCCCTAGTTCGCCACCTAAAACCTATTGAGGCCAATGTTATCCTATGGGGAAGGTCCCCATAGGCTTCCTAAAATTTTCTAATCAAAGGAAAATCCTTTGATCGATATCGATTATTCCTTTGATCGTTCGATCGTAGGAATATCTCTAAATCCTTGGGCTTCGATATTTGAAGTCGAAGGATTTACATTCGGCAGTCGAATATCGACGGTTAATTGACCCTCAATATTCAACCCTATGTAAATCTGCCCCTAAAAGTTATAGGTGAACCACCTCTTTAAGCCATTGATATATTCTTTAGTACTGGGGTAAATTTGAAACAACATAAAACTCTAAATTGGTATAAATAAAAGGCGCGGGCAGCACATGAGAACTTGTAACAGTACAGATATATGTTCCCATTGATTGATAGAAGCTGATATATGAAGCTGAAGTCTTGCTTTCCAGCCAGTCAGGGGAAATAGTTTTAACCGCATTGATTTCCTTTTTTCCCCTGCTGCCACAGAATGTTACAATGTGCAGCTAAAAACCACCCTTGGGTCAAAAAGTGTCTCGGAGCAGTCATTCCCTGACCTACTTGGCACTCTGTTACTGGCAGTTCAGCGAGGGGAAAAAACTGACCCCCCCCCCCCCAGCTTGCTTACTGTCCCCAGGGCTTGTCTTACATCATTCGCTCCTGGAAACATGGACGGCTTTTCTTTACAGTTCACTTTATTCAACAAACAGAATTATTTCCTTATTATGGAAAGAGAGAGACAGAAACAAACAGATCAGCGTGTGAATAAAGGGAAATGTGCATTTGATGGCAGAGTTAAACACCTCCTGCTTCAGATGGATTCATAAAGTGTAATCTTTCTTGAATGTATTTATAATCCAAGGTGACTGTAAAGGCATATTCCAGTTGTAGTCCAGGATTGAGCTCATATTTGCAATTTCCTTGGATGGAACTGGCATGTTACATGTGCAGAAGTTCTTCTGTATCAGCCCAAGCAGCTGGATGTGTTTGATGGAACCGACTGTTAGTGTCATGGTAATTTGTACAAGAAAATCTACTTTGAATGTGGTCAGGCAGGTACTGAAGAAAACATTTGATTGAAAATATTGTCGTGATGTTCTAAAATTATGTCCCCATATTAGAGGGGTCATTTATGACCACAGTCCATTGGGTGAGAAATCATATTCATTAAAGATACTTTAAAGGAGAAGGAAAGGCTAAAACTAAGTAAACTTTATCAGAAATATCTATATAAATACACAAGTAAACTCTCAAAGTAATGCTGCTCTGTCCTTTGTCAAAAGAAACACAGCATTTCTTTCCTTCTATTGTGTTCACATGGGCTTCTGCATCAGACTTCCTGCCTTCACCTTAAACCTTCAGGGCTAGGGCTTGAGCATGCTCAGTTTGCTCCTCTCCCCCTCCCTCCTCCCCGCCGTGCTGTAATCTGAGCCCAGGGCTATGAGTGAGCAGGGACGCAGTCAGGAAGTGATGTCACATCAAGCGAATATGGCAGCTGCTATCCTAAACAAACAGAGAGAGCATCTAGAGTGTTTACTCAGGTATGATAAAGCAATCTGCAGAATAAATATAGTTTTATAGCTTTCACTATTGCAGCTAATCTATTGCCAATAAACTGCTACGGTAGCTTTCCTTCTCCTTTAACATGCGCTTCTCACTTTGCATATACTATAGTTGCACTCGGCCCAGCTGCCTTCTTCCTGTTACAGATTTTGCCAGTTATTCCTGTTAACGCAGGGGAACCCGGATGAAGGAACCCTGGATCAACTACCACCTCCTAACCAGACGTGCATTAATCACCACAGCGTGGTTGGGCTGAAGGAAAAGGATGCACATGTCACTCTTTTATATTTAAAGGGATACTGTCATGGGAAAGCAAGTTTTTTTCAAAACACATCAGTTAATAGTGCTGCTCCAGCAGCATTCTGCATTGAAACTCATTTCTCAAAAGAGCAAACTGATTTTTTTTTATATTTGATTTTGAAATCTGACATGGGGCTAGACATATTGTCAGTTTTCCAGCTGCCCCCAGTCATGTTACTTGTGCTCTGATAAACTTCAGTCACTCTTTACTGCAAGTTGGAGTGATATCACCCCTCTCTTCCCCCCCCCCCCCAGCAGCTTAATAACAGCATACCTCCCAACATTTTGGAAGTAAAAAGAGGGACAAAAAAACATTTTCCGCATGTAGCGCAGCATTTTGTGGTCACACCCCTTTCTGTGGCCATACCCCCTAATTACCATGTTTGTTTTACAAAATTTGGCAGGTTATGAAAGTTTGAAAATATTTCTCCTTATCTAAACTGTGTTTTTGTGTCTCAAAATTGTTACAAAGTATCTTATTTGCACCTGTTAGCTGTTCTGGGCTCTCTGCTAAAAGCCAATTAAGTGAGAAACTCTTTCTTTTTCTGGCTGTTCAGTGCAGAGAAAAGAGGGACTTTCCAGTACAAATGAGGGACTGCGGGTTGAGCTGTCAAAAGAGGGACTGTCCCTCTGAAAAAGGGACAGTTGGGAGGTATGTAACAGAACAATGGGAAGGTAACCAGATAACAGCTCCCTGATACAAGACAACAGCTCCCTGGTAGATCTAAGAACAGCATTCACTAGTAAAATCCAGGTCCCACTGAGACACATTCAGTTACATTGAGTAGGAGAAACAACAGCCTGCCAGAAAGCAGTTCCGTCCTAAAGTGTTGGCTCTTTCTGAAAGCACATGACCAGGCAAAATGAACTGAGATGGCTGGCTTCACACCAATATTATAAATTAAAAAAAATACACTTGCTGGTTCAGGAATGAAATTTTACACGGTAGAGTGAATTATTTGCAGTGTAATTTAGAAATAAAAACGACATCATAAAAATCATGACAGAATCCCTTTAAAGTTGGAAATAACACCAACTGGACTAAGTTACAATGTAATAAATTATCCTGATAATTGATTTATCTACTGGCAGTAAGCACATCTATATGGTACAAGACTAACATTACTTTCCTATGCTCTGACCTGCACTTAATTGCATCAATTAAATCTCTCTTCATTACCAAGGCCAATTTATTTTGTTATGCAGGCTGCAAGAATGTCATTACAGCAGAATTGTTAGCAGGCATTTTGTACTAGTGTCATCTTCTTTCTGCCAGCCAGGTCACCGGCTCATTGCCCTCTCCCAGATGAGACAGAGTGGAGCATTTCTAACCACCAGTGAAGGCGTACTCCTACAACTTTTAGGGGATGCTAAACACCCAAAATTTAAAGAGATAACTCTTTTATTTGACTGTTTTCATCATACAAATATATATTAGGGATGCACCAAATCCAGGATTCAGTTTTGGATTCTGCGTTTTTCAGCAGGATTCGGATTCGCCCGATTCCTTCTTCCCGGCCCAACCAAATCCAAATCCTTATTTGCATATGAAAATTAGTGTTGGGGAGGGAAATCAGTGACTTTTTGTCATAAGACAAGGAAGTAAAAAATGTTTTCCCCTTCCTACCCCTAATTTGCATATGCAAATTAAGATTCAGTTCGGTATTTGGCCGAATCTTTCGCGAAGGATTCAGGGGTTCGGACGAATCCAAAATAATGGATTTGGTGCATCCCTAATATAAATATAAATATATATGTGTGTATATATATATATATATATATATATATATATATATATATATATATACACATATATATAGAAAATTAATCATCTTTTAAAGGGGGGTGTTTATATTTGCGTTCACTTTTGATGTAGCAAGTATTTGTAATTATTTTTAATTTTTTATAATTTATGCTTTGCAATTTCAGCAATTTGTTGCTAGGGTTCAGGTCATCTTAGCAACCATGCACTGATTTAAACAAGAGACTAGAATATGAATAGGAGAGGGCCTAAATAGAAAGAGGAGTAATAAAAAGCGGACTGGGGGGCCCTCCAGGACTACTGTCCAGGGCCCCCTATTGTGATGCTGTGAGCACACTCGGCGCACCTGCATGAGGACACCACTTGGCGCTCCTGCTTGAAAGGCGCCGATCGCTGCGCCTGCATAAATGGCCCTGCGCGCATGCGCACGCCGCTGCGCGGCGCCTAAGGAAAACTTTCTTTTTGTACAAGATGATGGGGAGAGGGGTCTGGCCCGGCAGGACCCGTTAAGGGTCAGGGCCCAACGGGTATTTTCCTGGTATCCCACCGGGCCAGTCTGACACTGATAAAAAGTAGCAATAACAATACATGTGTAGCCTTACAGAGCATTTGTTTTTTTGACATGGTCAGTGACCCCCATTTGAAAGCTGGAACGAGAAGAAGAAGAAGGCATGTAATGAGAAATAAATAATGAAGACCAATTGAAAAGTTGCTTAGAATTGACCATTCTATAACAAACCAAAAGTTAACTTAATAGTGATCCACCCCTTTAAAGGAAGCATCTCTCAGAAATACCTAAACTCTGTTTTAATCCAGTGAACAATATCTACGCTGTACATGATTTGAGGGGAAATATAATTTTGTGCAAAGATGAAAGTTACCTTTTAAGCATTTATCCTGAGGATTCCAGAAATACTTGCTTGTTTGAACTTACCTTGACTCTTGTGCTGTATTTTTACTCTAAATGCTTTTTATTAGGCTGAGAGTTTCTCATTTGTGATCATTATTTGAGATTTTGGCATCTCTGCCCATTCTCTTCTCCGCTCTGACTTTTCCCTGTCCTTATGCCTCCTCTAATTCGGCAGCTTCCCTGCTGCTTCAGTTTTATGTTTTGAAAATGATATTTATTTGAGATCTGCAGGACAAAGGAAACAGAGAGGCGGTAATATAATAGGCCTTACGGACCATATCTTTCTTTTTTTCTTCCAGGTCCAAAAGATTATAATGGAGCCAGCTCCCGACAGTGACCTTCTGTCTCTTTTCAGATGCCCAAATCTTTTCAGCACAGAGTGTTCTTCAAATGTCTTCGCTATTTCTCCACTTCTAGAATCCAATCTTGACTTAATGAGATCCAAGCCAAACTGTAAGCCTTGAGAAGATTATGACTGTTTGTATTATATTCAGCTCTAGGATGTTCTCACGTTGCAGGTTGCTCTTAATTAAAAAATGTATTAGAAGATTTCATCGGATGGCGGAGGCCTTTTCTTTTCGCAAATGTCATTTTATCTATAATATACACTTATAATCAACATGAGTTCAGTAAGTAGGGCTTGTCTTGCAGATGTATGTTGAATGTAATTTAATCAGTCCATTTTTAATTTGAAAAATGAAGGGGGGTCATATACAGACTCAAAGCCTAGGTGCAGTCACGTCAAATGTTTTCAGGATAACGGATCTTTCCATAATTTGGATCTTCATACCTTAAGTCCACTAGAAAATCATGTAAGCGTTAAATAAACCCAATAGGCTGGTTTTGTTTCCAATAAGTATTAATTATATCTTAGTTGAGATCAAGTACAAGGTACAGGTATGAGATCTGTTATCAGGAAACCTGTTATACAGAAAGATCCGAATTACAGGAAGGCCATCTCCCACTGACTCAATTTTATCCAATAATCTGAATGTTGAAAAAACAGTGCCTTGTACTTGATCCCAACTAATTTGATTAATCCGTGTTGGAAGCAAAACCAGCCTATTGGGTTTATTTAATGTTTACATGATTTTCTAGTAGTACATCCAAATTACGGAAAGATCCATTATCTGGAAAACCAGTATTCTGGATAACTGGTCTCATACCTGTGCTGTTTTATTATTACAGAGAAAAAGGAAATCATTTTTAAAAATTTGGATAATATGGAGTCTATGGGAGATGGCGTTTCTGTTATTTGCAACTTTCCGGATATTGGGTTTTTGGATAACTGATCCCATACCTGTATTGGGAAAACTCATTTAGTCGGTTTCCAGGAGGGCACAACCTCATGCATGGTTCTCAATTGACTATATCAAGTAGCGAGAGCAGAGCATACTTAGTAATTGCAAGAAGGCAATATATTCATTTGTCACTTGCATGTAGAAATATTCCATGGCTCTCAACTGCTTGCATTCCGTAACCATTGCAACTAATGGGCGGAGGAACGTATACATGATCTCTAGGAATCTATCTGTCACTCTGCCCGCTATTCTTTATGTCTCTAATCCTCTGCCTGAGTCCAGGCTGACTGATTCCCAGCTACTGGAACTACAACACTTGCATGCTGGATAGCAGTGGGAGATATAGTTCAGCTTGAAGGAGGCCACATCTGAAAGTTTCCAGCAATGTGTTATTTAGTGGCCTGGCCACCATTGAGAAGTCTTATAATCCCCCCCCCCAATGCTTTGATGTGTTTTGCAGTTTCATGATGGGAGTTCGATAGGGTTGCCACCTTTGCTGATGGCTAAACCCAAACACGGGGGGTGGGCAAATAACATTGGGGGTGAGGCAGTGATGTAGGAACAGGCATGATGACATCAGAGGTGGGCACAATGATGTTGGGGGAGTTATGACAACATGGAAAGGTTATTGCATCGCTTAGATGCAACTGGCTGGATTTCTATCCAAAGTTAAAAAGTGTTGATGCCCAGTTCAAAACCACACAGGTGGCAACCCTATCTCTAGCTATATTCTGCTTGATGGTTAAGCCCAATCCTCTAATTACAGGTATGAGATCTATTATACAGAAATCCGTTATCCAGAAAGCTCTGAGATACAGCAATGCTAATTTAGAAAAAAAAAACACTTATTATTGATTGATTTGTTCTTTTTTTGTGTTTGTAATAATAAGAAAGGTGAGTATCTTAGTATTTAAATGCTTTTCATGTACAGTATTGGCCAGATTATTGTTCCGGTTTCACAAGGCTGTAAACCGAACAGAAAGTTCAGACCTGAACAGGTGGCAACCCTAGAGTTCAACAACATTGAACAGCTGTTCATGGTTTTTTTTCAAACTATAGTCCGGCCCCCCGACAGTCTGAGGGACCATGAACTTATGTATTTTTTATGATTATTACCGGAACCGTGAGAAACTTTACAAAGCCAATTCTATCGATGTTAAATACCTTTAGAACATAACCGAAAAACTTTCAAAAAGAACACAGTGAATTATTGAAGAAGAATAAGTGGCTAAACAGATAAGACGGCACTATGGGCTTTTCTGTAATGGAAGGGTGGCTGTTCCAGGTTTAGCACTTTGCTTAACACAAATGGTGAGACTAGTGAAGCATACGATGAATGCCACGATGG
Organism: Xenopus petersii; assembly: GCA_038501925.1. NCBI lineage: Eukaryota > Metazoa > Chordata > Amphibia > Anura > Pipidae > Xenopus > Xenopus petersii. The sequence continues at coordinate 28,013,309 of CM076684.1, read as the reverse complement.
AAAAGATGCATTTAGGAACATTAACCATTTATGCTGCATTTTGGCAGCGGAGGAAGTGATTACCAGATGTATAAAATAGAAGTCCAATGATGAAATTACCATAAACAATCTGGATTCCATGCAAGGCTGAACAGGATTTATCATTTTACCCAAGATCAGTAATCAGTGTCTGGATGAACAACTGAATGTTCCAAGCATTGGGACAAAATGATTGCTAATACAATATATTGTTCAGGACATATTGAACGATTGCTTTTTACCACCCCCCTCCCCAGAAGTCTTATCAACAGAACAATCGGTAACAAGATAGCAGCTAGGGGCATTTCTAGACCCCTACACTGAGGCGGCCTTTCTTTTGCCACTAGAGTTTCCACCTTCTTAGAATAATTTTACTACATTACTAATTAAATCTACAAGAGGCGTGGCATGACATCATTGGGGTGGGCTATGATGTCAGAGGGGGTGGAGTTGTGACATCCAACATTGTAAAAGATGGATCGTCTGCGTTTAGTAAGTGTAAAAGCAAGAGGGAGGGGAGAAATGGGAAGTGTTGTCCAGCGGAACCTACACTACTGACAACAAATCTCCTGAAAATTCTTGTGCATTGGGGTCAATGGGAATCTCCAGTGCTAAAACATATGAATAGCAGAACCTCAAAAAATTGACTGATGCTGCTGTCAACAAAAACAAATATATTCCCCCTAGAGAACCTTGTATTTAATTCTTTTAATGGTCAAAAACTGCATACAATAACATTACCTTGTGCTTGTATTTAGCTATTGAAGCACACTCGCTCCCTGAACAGCTACTGCTTGCTGTTTTCTGTGCTTTTCCTCTGCTTTTGCAGGTAGTTAAAGGTAAATTGCAAAGCAGGAGCTCCTAGGAGCCTTAAAATCCAGTGTTCTGCAGCGACAGAGCAGAAAAAGCACCAAGTGAAGGCTCATGTAGAATATTTAATGGTATTATTGATTGCAAGGGGTTGTTCACCTTTAATTTAACTTTTGGCATGATGGAAAGAGGGATATTCTGAAATAATATGCAATTGGTTTTATTTTGTATTATTTGGGAGTTTTGAGTTCTTCAGGTTTTTATTCAGCAGCTCTCCAGTTTAAAATGTCAGCAATCTGGTTGCTATGATCCAAATTGCCCAAGCAACCATGCATTGATTTGAATAAGAAACTGAAAAATGAATAGGAGAGGGTCTGAATAGAAAGATGAGTAATAATAAGTAACAATAAAAGCTAATTTGTAGCCTTTTGTTTCTTTGGATGGGGTCAGTGAACCTCATTTGAATTAGGGATGCACCGAATCCAGGATTCGGTTCGGGATTCAGACTTTTTCAGCAGGATTCGGATTCGGCCGAATCCTTCTGCCCGGCCGAACCGAATCCGAACAGGGATGGGCGAATTTGACCCGTTTCGCTTCGCCAAAAATTCGCTGCGAAATGTCGCAGACGCCCTTTAAAGTCTATGGGCGTCCAAAAAAATTTGTCGCGTGGCGAAACTGTTTTGACGTATGTCTTTTTTTTGACGCACGCTGCCATATAAGTCTATGGGCGTCATTTTTTCCGCGAAACGAGGTGAAAAAATTCGCCCATCCCTAAATCTGAATACTAATTTGCATATGCAAATTAGGGACAGGGAGGGAAATTGCATGACTTTTTGTCAGAAAACAAGGAAGTAAAAAATGTTTTCCCCTTCCCACCCCTAATTTGCATATGCAAATTAGGGTTCGGTATTCGGCCGAATCCTTTGTGAAGGATTCGGGGGTTCGGCCGAATCCAAAAAAGTGGATTCAGTGCATCCCTAATTTGAATGCTGGAAAGAGTCAGAAGAAGAAGGCAAATAATTCAAAAGTTATAAAAAAAGAAAATGAAGGTCAATTGAAAAGTTGCTTAGAATTAACCATTCTAAAACATACATATAGTATGTAGTTTTCAGAATATGTACAGTTACAGTAACTCCAGGGTTGTCCTGTCTCAATAGGCCCAGCAGCATCCAATTCAGTACAGAAGTTAGGAAGGACAAAGCAGTGCTAAGCACAACTATATGGAAGTAGAAGGAGAGCATTTTGACACAAGACACTGGGTCTCCTTTGTAAACACTGGGCAAATTTGCTCCTGGGCAGTAACCCATAACTTTTTTTTCAGCCAGCTGCAGGTTGAACAGTGAAAGCAAACATCTGATTGGTTGCCATGGGTTACTGCCCAGGTGCAAATTTGCCCACTGCTTATAAATTACACCCACTAAGTTTTAACTTAGTCCAAATTTATCTCTGCTACAAACTCCAATCAAATCCACCCAAGTGTTTTTACTCTTATTTATTATTACATTTTCCCGAAAATTTGCTATTCGGATTTTTTTCATCCAATTTTCACAATTCTCACCCTAAAACTTTGGGGTATTGCATGAACCCCAGCGCATATCAAAATCTCATTAGGACTTCTCCCATTGACATATGCAACCTCGACAGGTCTGAGATGCCGGATTTTCTGATTCTGATTTTTCCATCCTCAGGGTTAAATAAATTCCGAAAAATTTGTGATTTTCTAAAATGCACTGTAAGACAATTTATTGCTGTTGCTACTTTTTATTACTTGTCTTTCCATTCAGGTGCTCTCCTATTCATATAACAGTTTCTTATTCAAATCAATGCATGGTTGCTAGGGTAATTTAGACCCTAAAACCAGATTGCTGTAATTGCAAACTAGAGAGCTGCTGAATAAAAAGCTAAATAACTCAAAAACCACAAATAATAGAGAGAAAACTAATTGGTCTCAGAATATCCCTCTCTACATAATACTAAGGGGCAGATTTACATATGGTCGAATATCGAGGGTTAATTAACCCTCGATATTCGACTGCCGAATGTAAATCCTTGGAATATTGAAGTCGAAGGATTTACCGCAATTCCTACGATCGAAGGAAAAATCGTTCGCTCGAACGATTAAATCCTTCGAATCGAAGGATTTAAATCCATCGATCAAAGGATTTTCCTTTGATCAGAAAATTGTTAGGAAGCCTATGAGGACCTTCCCCACAGGCTAACATTGGCCTCGGTAGGTTTTATTTGCCGAAGTAGGGGGTCGTAGTATTTTTTAAAGAGACAGAACTGCGGCTATCGAATGGTCGAATAGTCGAACGATTTTTAGTTCGATTCGAAGGTCAAAAGTCGTGGTCGAAGTAGCCTATTCGATGGTAGAATTAGCCATATTCGACCATTCGAAATTCGAAGTATTTTTTCTTCTTTTCCTTCACTCGAGCTAAGTAAATGGGCCCCATAAAAGTTTAATTCAAAGGTGAACAACCCCTTTAATGAAAGTGGTTTTAGGCAAAACTCACTGCAGCAAAAAAACACAAGTTGTCCTCTGTCCACTGTAAATGAGCCTGTCTATGTTGGACGCTGTATAGTGCACTGAAAAATGAGAGGAGCCACAATGCCCCTTTAATTTCTGTAATCTGCTATTTTCCTATTTACAGACACAATCCATTCAGAGGTTCTGACTTTGCACTCTATAAGCAACATGGGCAATATTGTCAAGATCAGTGCCACAGGCTATTGAAAAAAAAAGTAAATAACAGAACCTAGTGCAATATTGTTACTATTCAGTGCAATTAACAAAGTGTTACAACACTAATCTGTGTGTGCCTTGAACCATAGAAAGTCTATGCACAGATTTTTTGTGTGTGGTTTAAAGTACTATAGTGATTTCTACAAGGTGCTATCTCCAAAATAATAATAATTAAGTCAAACAAAGTGCTTTTATTGGTTGCTTCAAAAGGTAAATTGAATTAAAATAAGGTGCAATGGTGTTTTCTTCAATCAGTAAAAATCAGCATGTGGCTTCTCCACTCTCTGGTGGGAATGGCAATTTACAAGATTCCTGATTTCAAAACAGCACATCAATATCAACTCCAGGGTATTCCTTTTTCTGTAAAGATTGGTGATTGCACTGAATATTAACAATATTGCACTAGGTTCTGTTATTTGTTATTTTCCATAGCCTGTGGTGCTGATCTTTAATTGTATCTTGATTTGATGATCCAGTGGAGGAACTGTAAAAAAGATCGGCAAAGGAAAAAATTCTGAGGGTTTACTTTTCCTTTAAATCTTGCAAATATTTGTTGTTTTTTGCAATTTTAACTCTGTTTTATGGGCAATAATGTGCTCATATTCCATGTGTGTGCTACTAATATGTGTATGCTGCCTCGCTCTTGTGCATATGTGTAAGGGTGAAAGCAAATGAAAGTTAGGAGTAAATGCCAGGCAGATGTGATTATCAAGTAGGGATGCACCGAATCCACTATTTTAGGATTCTGCCGAATCCTTTGTGAAAGATTTGGCTGAATACTTTGTGAAAGATTCAAATCAAAGCTCTCATTTGCATATGTAAATGAAGAGGGAAAGGGGGATAAGAACCGTGTGCCAGCTCATGGTTGACATTTTTTAATTCCTTGTTTGTGTGATGAAAAGTCATTAATTTTTGGATTCGGATTCGATTCAGCCTAATCCTGCTGAAAAAGGCAGAATTGTGTGCGAATTTGGAACCCAATCATGGATTCAGTGCATTCCTATCATCAAGAATGAGCAAGGAATGTGTTAAGTAGCTGAGGAATAATAACAGTAAGAGATGTAACGATAGGAAAGCAGAGTGAATAATGATAATTCTTATGTAACAGTGAAAGTTAAATGACAGTTTAATAGGGAATCTTAGCAGCTCCAAAATGTAAAGTTAAATACGTTAACAGAAAAATTATGATTGCAGAGATAATAAAAGGAAAATGGATGGTTCTGCTATGAAAGGAGCGTGAGTTGCCTTTCAGTAAAACTTAATAAGGAAAACAACTCGGTGCAATGAATGTGGGCTCAGAAGGGCTAAGGAATTTAAAAATCATTTAAGGGGAAAGATGAAAGAAGAAATTATAATCTGCGTAAAATAAGTATAGTCTTGAGATACAATGAGAGAATAATAAATGTATGCATATATCTATATCATACTTGAGCAAATGTAAAATAATGCAAAACTAGGCTGGAATTACTCATGATTTATGCAATGGAGTCTTTGTTATCATTGACTTGTGTAACAACAATAACATTATACAACTATGGCTATGTATGGAGGATGCAGAGAATCAGTCCCCATGCAGCTCCACATCCATAATTGAGTTAATATTCTTGCCCATATATATTATACTGTAGCCTGCCAACTACATACATTATAATGTAACCTGGACATTGTTATCCAGAAAGCTCCGAATTATAGGATATGCATCTCCCATGGACTCCATTTTAATCAAACAGTTAAACATTTTAAAAATGTTTCTCTGTAATAATAAAACAGTACTTGTTACTTGATCCAAACTAAGATATAATTAATCCATATTGTAGGCAAAACAATCATGTTGGGTTAAATTAACATGTAAATTATTTGAGATGTAAATTATTTGAGATCCAAATTACAGAAAGATACTCTGTCCCGAAAACCCCAGGTCCCAAGCACTCTGAATAACAGATCCGATATCTGTATTAAACTAGTCTGGCCATTGTACATATAGTCCACCTTCCCAGCCTGTCCATTGTGTATCCTGACTGTGTATATTATAATACAGTCTACTCGTTAAATATGTTATAGTTTAGCCAGCTCATTATTAAACAGCAACTCTCAGCATCCCACCCTCAGAAGTTGCTGTTCAACAATAGCTGGAGAACGGACAATTGCACATCCATTTGTACCTGAAAATATTGTGTTTCACAGGCCAAGCCTTAGGCAACCCGGTTGTTACCTTGCTCCCCCAATGTGCGCGAATGTGCAGTAATATCACGTGGGAGGCCACAATGAGAACAGGAGAAAGAAGCAGAGGGAGCAAACGAACCCAAACTAGGGGCATGCAGAAGAACATACAAAAGGTACCTGCCCAGCACCCCCCCATTGTTGTGCCCTAAGCATGTGCCTCTAACTACCCCTAGTTCTGGCCCTGCCACCTATGTTTGGAGCTTTCCTGTAACAAAGTGAGTACAACTTCATGCCCCTTGTGGTGGAACACATGAAAGATCCACCACAGGGGAATGCAGGAAGGACGCCCATGTAAAAGGCCTTAAAAGTGCCCCATTGATGTTGGGTCCCAGGAGATGTGCCCTCTCTTCCCTACCCTAAAGCTTTGCATGCACATAAACCTGATTGTATTGACCCCAGCACTGTCATTCCATCCTTTGTCCACATTCTGCCAATAGTTGCTGCACTCTCGATCTGATGATTTCATCTAACTGGACAATGAGCTGTGATTCGCTTCCACGTCCGGGACCCTAGGGGCTGGCTGGATTATTGGTGTGCGACCATCAGATCTAATTTAATTAAGCAGATCGACCTCTATTGCAGGAATTGTGACCCTTTCTTCGGTCTTGTCCAGGGTAGGTCTTTGTTTATCTACTAGAGATCTTCCTAGTCAGACAGACAGACACAGTCTGATGCCCATTATGACACAAAGGGAATGCAGGTTCTAGACTTTGAATGCAATAATTTTATTAACAAGAATAAAAGTCTAATAAGAATTTTCTAGATAGACTACAGGTACCCTGAACTAAAAGCCTTTGACATTAAGGAGATAAATTTGTAGTTGTAGAGCATCTGATGGGCTGCCTGTTTGACGTCTCTGACTTGAGCACACACATCACAAATATTGTATACCATTATATACCATTGTATACCACGCATTTAGATGCATTTTTAATCTGGAAGAAGGCCTTTATTTAGTGGGAGGTTTTTTTCTCTTTATGGTGGAAACACCTATTCTTCATGGGATTGGTCTATCCATTATATGGCAGGAACACCAATTATCCATTGGAGAGGCCTCTCCTTTATATGTTGGGTGCACCTATTATCCATGGCAGAGGTCTTTCATTTATATGTTGGGAACACCTATAATCCATGGGAGAGGCCTATCCTTTATATTGTGGGGACATTTATTATCCATGGGAGAGGTCTATTCTATATATGGTGGGAACACCCATTTTCCATGGCAGAGGTCTTTCCTTTATATGGTGGGAATGCCTATATTCCATTGGAGAGACCCATGCTTTATATGGTAGGAATGCCTATTCTGCATGGGAGAGGCCTATGCTTTATATGGTGGGAACTCCTGTTTTCCATGGGAGAGGTCCATGCTTTATATGGTGGGGATTCCTATTCTGCATGGGAGAGGCCTATGCTTTATATGGTGGGAACTCCTGTTTTCCATGGGAGAGGTCCATGCTTTATACGGTGGGGATTCCTATTCTGCATGGGAGAGGCCTATGCTTTATATGGTGGGAACTCCTGTTTTCCATGGGAGAGGCCTATGCTTTATATGGTGGGGGTGCCTATTCTGCATGGGAGAGGCCTGTGCTTTATATGGTGGGAACTCCTGTTTTCCATGGGAATTCCTATTCTGCATGGGAGAGGCCTATGCTTTATATGGTGGGAACTCCTGTTTTCCATGGGAGAGGCCTATGCTTTATATGGTGGGGGTGCCTATTCTGCATGGGAGAGGCCTGTGCTTTATATGGTGGGAACTCCTGTTTTCCATGGGAGAGGTCCATGCTTTATATGGTGGGGATGCCTATTCTGCATGGGAGAGGCCTATGCTTTATATGGTGGGGATGCCTATTCTGCATGGGAGAGGCCTGTGCTTTATATGGTGGGGATGCCTATTCTGCATGGGAGAGGCCTGTGCTTTATATGGTGGGGATGCCTTTTCTGCATGGGAGAGGCTTATGCTTTATATGTAGGGTTGCCACCTTTTCTTCTAGCAAAAATGGGCAGGGGGAAGGCCATCGGGGCCGGTGACGTCAGGGGCAGGACTGATGATGTGGCGATTGACTGATCGCCATTTCATTCACTTCAATGTCCTGTCCCGATTTCCTAATTTTCACCCAGGCAGGCCTTCCAAAAACTGGGCTGTCCAGATGAAATCCAGACAGGTAGCAACCCTATTTATATGGGAACACCTATCTTCTATGGAGAGGCCTATGCTTTATATGGTGGGAACGCCTATTCTGCATGGGAAAGGCTTATGCTTTTTATGGTGGGAACACCCATTCTCCATGGGAGAGGGCTATGCTATATACATCAGTGCATTATTTTCACATGGCACCAGCTGGTCCAGAGCACTGGGTTCAAATGGACCTATGTAAACTTCCTGAATATTCCATTTCAAAACATTAGTTGGGCTGTTCTAAAAGCTTGAATTCTATTAGCTATTACATCACTTTTGGCATTTTTAGTTTTTAAAAATATTCCCCAGTATTATTCCGATTGGCACCCACGATACCACTCCCTTACACAGCCCTATGTATAAAAGCATAATTCTAAATAAGGTTCTGTATCTAGCGGGTAGCAAAGTGTTCTCAGCAATATAACCCACCATTAGCTAAACAGCAGAGGAATCCTAAGCATTAGCTGGCAAAACAAGCCTACAATTTTGTTCTGAAAAGGCAGTCACATTGCAAAATTCACTGTCCGCTAATGCAGTCATGAAAGATATAAGTGAATTGGGCCCCAGACCAGTGAAGAATGAACGGGAGATGATTGAATGAGGATAGATTTTCGGTTATATCTCCCCCCGGGAAATCTGCAAATTGACTAAAAAGGGAAACACATTACATTTTGCATGACTTGTGCTCAGCCTAATTCCAGAACTTTTATGAAAGGCATAAAGCGGGAGATGGGATAGACAAATATAATAGGGTGAGGTAGGGAAGGCACTGCACCCCAGATTGTTCTGCAGAATTGCGGTAACGTAGAATCATGGTCTCACTTAAGAGGTTTTGTGCTGCTATGAGAAATGCTATAGGACCATATGCCCAATCAGACAAAGAGACCATGTCAAAGGCAGTGACGTAACTGTAGGAAGCAGATCCCAAGGTCATGGGGGGGGCAGGTTAGCACAGGCCGTGGGATCTGCTTCTTCTAAAAAAATCACCCCTTAGCCTGTCCCTTTCCTACCTGGGCTCGAGTGGGCAGGGAAGGTTTTGCAGTGGATGCTTGCACCTCCATATATTGTTTGTGACAGGCCTGGACTGAGAATCAGAATAGGCCCTGGCATTTCAAGTACACAGAGGCCCAAACAGTCCCCACCAGCCCAAAAAATAGTGGCTATCTATTGGAACGTGCAGCAGCCCCTCTGGCATTTGCCAGAACCCACAGATTGCCAGTCTGGGCCTGGTTTGAGGGTGGGGGGCTTTGCACCTGATAGTAACACCACTGGTCAAAGCTAAAAACCTGCAAGCTGCATAAACAATCCTGACATGAAAGACTCAGAATATAAATGCACATAAACCCCTTAATATTCACATTAGACAAATACAAGGGTCCACTTTTAAAAATTAAGTTTCATGGGGAAGTTTGCTTCATTTATATTGTGTTAGTATATATCATATTGTTTTATTTTGTGGGAGCTGAATGTGAACAATGTATCATACAGGACCTCATTTAAGAATTCTAAATTGTACCAGTTTATTGCAACCAATCCGATTTTTGTGTTCCCTTTCTAGCTAATAGCAGACTTGTCGAAACTGTTTTTAATGGGCAAGGAGCCCTGCACACACTTAATATTGGCTTGTGTACAGGCCCAGATTTGTGGAAAGGCAACCTAGGCCTGGGCCTAGGGTGGCAGGATTTTAGGGGGGCGGCATGCTGTCTAACCACACCCACATTGGTCCAGATGATGACTGTTTTTTAACACACACATTCGGCTCTTCTAGGTCAGGGGGTGGTGGCATCTCAGCCGCTGAAATGCTGCTGGCTGCCTCCTAGTGTGGGAAGTGAGACCCATTATATACAAGTAATTATGCCCCATAAAATATTATTTGTATTTTTTCATGATAAATGATGCCATCCTGTATGTTTCAGTCATTTTTGCACATAAAAGTGTTGTATCAACACTTTATCAACCTATTTATAATCTACCTATTTTACCTGTATACCAGTGCCATCAACATGTGTTTCTTTCATTCATTCATTGGGTACTTTCATAACATATATTTGTCTGACTGACTCTTTAAAATTATACTGACAATAAAAAACTACACTTCACAATATTAATTAAAATAAAAGTCATGTTGCTTGTTTTTTTGCTGATAGGTCTGACAACCTTACTTTCCTTCCTCAATCTGTCAGTTAGTTTCTAATGCTAATGGACCACTGCAGCACAAACATGGCAGCCCCCTCATCAGGGTCCATTTTGTTAATCCCTTGCCTGAGCAGGCAGGAAGGGAGAAGTGGAACCTAGAAAGGTCAGATCTAGTAAAGATAGGCTACTCACCTTAAGAGGTCACTCTAGGAGTGACAGGCTATTTAGCTGAGCAGCCTGAGGCTTGGTCAAGGAGTGTAAGTGGGATTAAGATCCCGGGTACCAATTGCCCAGTGTTAGTACTGAGTGCAGTGCCGGACTGGGCCGGCAGGACACCAGGAAAAAACTCCAGTGGGCTCCAGCTCTCGTGGGCCCTGCTGGTCCAGACTCGATCCTTGGAGGAAGCCAGTCTTCCTTGATTCTCAGCGTGGCTATACTAAAAAGACGGTATGCGCGAGGGGGCAGGTTGTGGCTCAGGGAGGGGAGCCAGAGGGTGCTTTACACCTGGGGTGGGGGACCAGAGGCGTGGTGGGGGGCCCCTTGCCCCCTAGTCCAACACTAACTAAGTGTACAGATTTAGGGATGTAGTGATTCCCCTGGGTTCCACTTAGAGAAAAGTCTGAAAGCTAGGTGTACCTTCATTGCTGCTGTGTATGTTCTCTTCCCTGCAGGGACTAATACTGACCATTGGTGTTGTGAGTATATGCTTATCAACTGTTGCTCTATGTTCCTGCTTGGTTATGTACACTTCTTTGTGGACTATCCTGTTCAATAAATATGTTCTCTGGTTAAGTTGCAAAAACCAATTATTGTGCACTGCACCTATTTACAGTTGTACTACACCCTGACTCCACACTGTTTTGAGGTCTTAACTCCTGAGAATTGAGGTCTCATCCAGAGCAAAGTAATGGAGTAAAGCTCATAGTTAGAGAATCGTGACACTTAATTTACTACTAGTGTTACATGTTGCATGCATTAATGTTAGATTTTTTTGGCTCAGTGAGTTACACCCAAAGAGCTATCATTCTTACCCCATCAATTATAAAACATTAGGGCTTATTTCCAAGCACAAAAATTGTTGCACTTCTTGCGCCAATTGACAAGGAGTTAATTTACTATAAGATTTACAGAAGGTGTACAACATCCATAACTATCATCATAAGCTGTTGAAAGTACAACATTTTCCCAAAGATTATGAAACAAGTACTAGCAGTTGTTTATATCCACAATAATATTCTCCTAATTGATTTTTTCCCAGTTGATATTTTCTTAAACATTTCCCTCTCCTTTACAGTTAATGCAACTCTTCAACAGCCCATTTTCTTATATATTAATTATTCAAACGTCAAACATCAGCTTATTTTTTATTATTTTTAGTAATATATAAAAATAAATATACATTTAAATAGATTATATAAAAATAAACATTTGGTAAAGTATCCAAAGTAGATGGACTGTGGCTCCTACATTGTGTTCCCAACCCTTTCCCTCCTTTCCCTTTTGGGAACATAATGAAGGAGCCACATTTCAGGTCTTGCAAGGGTAGAATCCATTTTTGGCTTTATATATTGTTCTTCCGTTTCCTTCCTTAGTCTTGACAAAGTCTTCTTAATGAGGTGTTGCAAGAGAATCTTTAACTTGAATTATTTCTTTGCTCCTAGGAGAAAATGTTTTTAATGTTAGACAAGAAGATCTGTGTTTTATGTCTATGCACATGACAGGGTACTGTAAAAATAATGTGATTCCTTAACTGGCCATAAAGCCATGAATAACCACATAGGCATTAAAGATTTCCCAGTAATTGCTTTTTGATTGTAGAGAATATGAGTCATTTGCATTACCTTTCTGTATATGCTCTGCTATGCTATATTGCACCTCGTCTTCGTCTCGATTATATGTGATGAATCTGTTTAATAGGAGTTCCTTTGCGAATGGTCTTTTGGCCGGATCCTTCTGAAGGCATTTATTAATAAATCTCTGGAATTTATTACTCCTGGGGGGAAAGAAACAAGGCAGAAGTGTTACTGATGATGTAATAAAACACAGAGCCAGAATTATTCAAAAAGGACACTGAAGTCTGTTGGGTGATAGGGAATTAAAATGGGAGATGTTTCTTTTCATTGCATAATTTGGGCCAACAAAGTGTAAGCTCTTGAATTTATAAAAAGGGTGATGTCTCTTAAAGAATACTAATAACTTGAACACAGCCCATCATCACAGCAATGGATAGAGTGGATACAGTAGTGACACTTAGGGGCAGATTCACTAAGGGTCGAATTTCGAAGTTAAAAATACTTCGAAATTCGACCCTCGAATTGAAATCCTTCGACTTCGAATATATAAGTCGAAGGATTTAGCGCTAAACGTTCGATCGAACAATCGAAGGATTTTTCGTTCGATCGAACGATTAAATCCTTCGAATCGAACGGTTTTATCTGCCGAAGTAGGGGGTCGAAGTTTTTTTTAAAGGGAAAGTACTTCGACTATCGAATGGTCGAATAGTCGAACTATTTTTAGTTCGAATCCTTCGATTTCGTTCGATTTCGTTCGAATTCGAACGAATTTAACCAATTCGATGGTCGAAGTACCCAAAAAAAATTCAAAATTCTAAGTTTTTTTCATTTGAATCCTTCACTCGAAGTTAGTGAATCTGCCCCTTACATTTGAGCTCATTGAACATATCTCTTTCCCACTTTAACACCTTCCCCGGCCTTATGCTTCAGTGTCTCTTTCCCCATTCCCCCACCCTCACTGCTTAAGGTGGCCATAGATGCATCAATAATATTGTAAAAAAAAAAATTCTGGTACCATATTCGGTGCGTGTATGGTGGGAGCCAACCGATATTGGCAGAAGACTTGGATATGGGTTGGCTTATCGATCAAAAATATCTTTTCCAGGAAAGATTATAATTGTAACATCTATGGCCACCTTAAGTCCTATTTCTGTAAAAAAAAAAAATGACTCACCATATATCTTGTTTTAGAGCTGGAGCTGGACCATTCATAATCCTTTCCGAAAGCTCAGCACCACGGAGTTTAATGTGTGCTGTAAGTGTAAGAGAACACAATATTATTATTGTTATTCTTACAAATTTACAAGGGGCCAACATATTTTGCAGCATTCTACAGTAGAGGGTGACTACATCAAATATTCTGATGAGTTTCTATTATCAGAACCAATCGATGATTTATTTTAACTTTTTGAGATAATAATTTCCTTCTTTAAGGGTAAGGCCACACCGGTCATCTTGGGGAGATTTGGTCGCCTGGCGACTAATCGCCTTGTCTATGCGGCAACCAATCTCCCCAAACGCCTTCCCTCATTCTGCGCCAGCTAAAATAAAAAAACACCGGCGCTAACCAGACACGGCAGTTCGTTTTCCGAAGTCGCCCGAAGGGTGGAAACTTAAGACGACTTTGAAAAACGAATCGGCGCATGTGATTAGCGCCAGCGTTTTTTTATTTTAGCCGGCGCAGAGTGAGGGAAGGCGTTTGGGGAGATTGGTCGCCGCAAAGACGAGGCGATTAGTCGCTAGGCGACCAAATCTCCCCAAAATTCCCAGTGTGGCCTTACCCTCATACATAACAAATAAATAAATAAATGCAGTCTGGTTGGAATTATTGTAGCGTGTGCACAGTGACAGACCGATATTGGACATATAGGGCAGTATAAATGGCTGTATCTGCATTTTCTCAGCAGCAGAGATAACACATTATTTGCCATTAGCCTAAGGGGATACAGGAAAGACACAGTCTATATCAGAGGTGGCCAAACTGCGGCCCGAGGGCCACATGCGGCCCAGGATGCATATGAATGCGGCCCAGTTTGAAACGATTGGTTCCCGATGAAACGTCGCAAAGGATATAGGAGATGGGGGGACTCTGCCCATTGCCCAGTTAGTAATAATAATAATAAAATAATAAGTCTATTTAATATCCAGGTGTCCCATATTCCATCTGGTTATCCAACTGGCATTGTAGTTCATTTCTGTGTATTTCCTTTACTTTTACAAATCAAACGTGTTCGTGTATTCCATGTGTGGCCCCAGACAATTTTTCTTTTTCCAATGTGGCACTGCGAGCCAAAAGTTTGGACACCCCTGGTCTATATCTTTTATCTGATTGCTCCTGTCTCTGAAACAAGAAGTTATATCTTGCTTTCCAGTGTATCACTAAAAAGAAAAGTAACTAATGCAAATTACAGAAGACACCATTATAATAAAAGCACAGAAAAGACTCTCTGATTCATGGCCAATTTACATGTTTCATTGTTATAGAATAGGTGATACCCCCTGACCTTCCTAAAAACACTCCTCCATAAATGAACATAAATGCGCGCAAAATGTTATTTAAGATTACTTACGAGGATCGTATTCTGCCATTTCTATGGCTGTGATTCCTAAAGACCACACATCCACCTAGAAAATAAAAACAAAAAGCAACACTCATTTAGCAAACAAATTATAATCATTGTTACAGAAGATACAGATACTTCTACTGACTATCCCTCCTCTTCCTGTCTCAGGGTCAATAGGGATGCTAAATGTCTAATACTTTAGAGCCAAGCTACGTTGTATTACTATGAAACATTTCCAGTAGCCGACTTCAATTATACACATTTATGATTTTACATTTTCAAGAGTCTCTACTGGGAGAAAAAAGCTCTACAAATGACATTTGGCATGGATTTGTTATTCCTGCCTTAAGAGTGCAATTTGTTTAATCACTTTAATGAAAACTGAACTAAATGACAACTATTTTATTACTTGTACCTTGTAGTTATAATGTACATTTCTTGTAAAACATTCATGGACTTCAGGTGCCATCCAACACGGGGTTCCTGCATTACTTGTACTGATGGGCCCTATTGTGGCGAGGCCAAAATCAACTGAAATTGAAAGAAACAAGCATGAATTGACTTTGTACAACGCAGTAATAACATCTATGACAATACAGAAAGGTGCTACAGTTGGAAGTGGTATTTTCTTCTGTCTGGTGCTGACTATTGATTTGAACCAGGTGCAAAGAGAGTGTAAAGACAGAGACAAAGAAAACACTGAATATTCGTAATGACTGTATATTGGAACGATGCTTACAATGATATTAGGCAAAGGTGCCATTTTGGGTAGAGATCCCCTTTAAAGTTTTATGATGCCTAAGAAAAGCTAGGCATTGAGATGAGCAATAAATGTACCCTTTGCTTTTGTGGCACCCATTCTTCCTATAGATAATAAACGTCACTTACTTATCTTCACACGGGCCGTAGATGTTAACATTATATTGGCGCCCTTGAGATCATGATGTATCACGTTCAGTTCCTGTAAGTAATCCAGGCCCTAGAAAGATGAATAAAGCAAACATGAACGTGTATATATTTTTATATTCTAGAATTAATAGGATACAAAGTCGGTGAGCAGAGATTATGAAAAGCAATGAAGGGGTTAATATCTGTCTTACCTGTAAAACTTTCTTGCATATGTATGAAATCCAGGTCTCGTCCAAGGATCTATTGGGCGTGCTCCTAATTAAGGCGTCTACGGAGCCACCAGCACACATTGTCATAGCAATCTAGAATAGAAATAAAATGTTTTTATTTATAGTGTATATAAATATAAATATTATAGTGTGTATATATATATATATATATATATATATATCTATCTGTCTGTGTGTCTGTGTAACATTCCTAGTAATCAGTAGCAGTAACGGGTCTGAAATAATCAGTGTTATATTTATTAACTTTGATTGAGATTTTCTCCTTCTTGGCATGTGCAATGCAAGACCATTGTGCTTTTATTTAAGAAGTATATCCTTACCCATAGCGCCTCTTCATTTGAAATGCTGGGCCGTAGATAAAAGGCTCCATAAAAGGCAGGGAAGTTGTCGTGGCCAGAAACGCGTTCAAGTACGTACAGTTCAGCAAGGATCTCTTCTTTATCCTAGATACAGAAATAATGATCATTAAATTAGTCTTTTTGTTGTAAAACATGGAATTCATTACTTTGCCATCAGTGTACCACAGTGCCAACACCACAGATACTAACTTCCCAAACAAACTTGATAGTAGGGATGACCTCACCGGATCAGAACTCGAGGAAACCAAACTTGGATAAAACCAGTTCATTTTATTAATCCATGTTAAGAATACAAAAGTGTAAGCGGGCAGGGGAACAGGAGTCCCTTCATCAGAAGATTCTGAATGCGTAAAGCTAATAAAGGTTATCAGTTCTCTCAAGTCTGTTATGTGCTGTAATGGCTCCACTCTCAATCATAGATACTAACGTCCCCTCTTTCTCTTCTATGCCGCTCCATGTGTTTACTTGCAATGTGTTGAACTGGGTTATGATTTGGTGTGATTTAAATCCCCTTCTGTTAGGGGTGGTACTTTATAGTATTCTTACATAGAGATTAATGAATATAAGTCTCACGATTGCCTTTTATAAGCTGCAAAGCGGTTGATATAGTTAGTTTTCCATTAATTAAATAAATAAACCTCCAGTGAATATTTCACCGGGCTGAGCAGAGCTTGGGGCATTTAAAGAAGTCCATTTCTAATCATTACAAATTCCATTTTGCATTATGACTATCCATTATAGAAGGGGGCGACTTGCTAATCATGGTTTGTAAAGTCTCTTTTTACTGGCAGTTGATTTGTATGTGTAACACAACACTTTCTGCAATATTCTCAATATAATAAATTAAATAGTAAAAAATATACATTACCCTAAGGTCTTTTATCACTTTTATGGCCACTTCTTTCTTTTCCTTAAAATGCCATGCCTGAAAGAAAACAGATCTGTGGTGAATTTTGACTTGAATTTGATAAAGTACCTGGATATAACGACATGAGCCTTTGCAGTCTCAGAAACAAAAAAACAAACTCCAAAAGGAAATTTGAATCCTGCTTAAAATGTGGCATATGTGGCCATTTAGTGATACATGACATATGTATGAATATTTATATACTAGATAGATTAATATATACAATATATAGAATTACATTGAGATGTTAAGAGCCACAAAAGGTAGGTCATTCCCGCCCATACAATCTTTAAATCTCATATCTGACCTTATGGATTACTCCAAATCCTCCTGATCCAACACATTGTTCGAGGTCTATCCAGCCAGTTGGGTCCTAAAAAAAGTAAAATGCAAAATTTGAAAATAAGACAATATAATGCCAGGAGGTGGGGGGAGAATAGAGGGAGAAGGCTGAAAACAGGGATAATAATGTAAAAAAAAGTTTTGCATACCGGGTATAGTTTGTCAAATCCATGTTCATTGCAGACCTGGTAGAGGAAAACATTTTTTTAGATTAACTCAGTAAATAGACAAAAAGAATAAATACTGCAAGCTTTTCTTTTTAGTTTGTTGCTCATTTAATTTGTTCAGGTTGAGAGGCATCCTCATAAGATTCCCCACTGTGTTCCTTGTTAAGCAGTTTCTTTAATTTATATTTAGTATAGCAAAGAGGCCTTGTGCCCAAACAGTGTTGTTAATGGTGGACATAATTATTACAAAGATTGTTATTCTTATGTATATGGGTTATGGTTTGTCCTAATAGAACTAATGTGTGTGAGACTTTTAGGGGGTTATTTACTAAAACTCAAATTTCTCATATTTGTATTAAACTAAGCTTGACTAAACTCCTATCCACAATATTATCTTATTTATCAATAAAATAACTTGAAACAGTCAGGTCGGGGAAAAAAATGCGAAAATCGGGGAAAACCCCAAATTATTTGGATTTGAATCCTGAATTGTCTAATTTTTTCAGGTTATTGCCTGAAAACCCCAATTTTTTTGGTTTACCAAACAAAATCCAGAGCAGACCACGATACCTTCAAATTGTAAAAAGGACATCTCCCATTGACCTATACACAACAGTGACAGGTTTGAAATGGTGAGCGTTTTTCTCTCCTCTACACATTAACATTTTTGCCCAAAAAAACTCAGGCAGAAAAAAAATCGAGTTTAGTAAATAACACCTTTAAACTTTGGGCAATGTATTCCAGAGCTGCAAAGAAAAAATGACGTATTTGTGTAATGTGTGCAGCACGGTGTTGTAGTGATAAGCATTGATGGCTTCCCTCTGGGCACTGCAGTTTATATGGATACTCCAAAAACATATAGTCCTTAAAGGGGTATATTTATCAAGGAGTGAAGTTAATAGTGAAGTTCCGCCACTAGAGTGAAATTCCGCCACTCTCCATTCATTTCTATGGGATTTTTATAGGCGTATTTATCAAAGGGTGAACTTTCACTTCACCCATTGATAAATACGCCTTTCAAAATCCCATAGCAATGAATTGAGAGCTGCGGAATTTCACTCTAGTGGCGGAACTTCACTCTTTGAAAAACCTGGACTGGTGATTTAAACTGCAGTTTGGTTTTTAGGTTCCCAGACATTAGTGGGCCTAAACGAAGCCTTACTAAATAAACTAAACATGTCCCAATAAATCAATCAGTTCAATGCACAAAATGTCTTAATGTCCTTGATAGCAAATCATACCTCAAGTGATGGAAACAGATTATCACTGCTGCTTTCTTCTTCCCCACTAGATATAAGCATGTCATCACTACTGTTTTCCTCTTGTTCTTGTAGATTATGTTCTTCCTCGGAGGCATTACCCTGGCTGATCTCTGTGCCAGGCTCCTCAGGTTGCTCCTGGAAATGGCCAATATTTGTCTCAGGATTTTCCTGGCAATTGTCATGGGCAATGATTTCCTCAAGTTGTATCTGTTTAAGAATAAAGACATACAATTAATCCATTTGTTGCTATACTAATATATATAATACATATGGCAATGTGACACAGTATTGGAAAATAAAATTAGTAATCTGTTGTGAATATCTTGTTTGTAGGTGTGGGCAAATTTGACCCATTTCGTCACCGTCAGTGAAAATTTGCCAAAATGCATAAAAGTCTAGGGCTTCAAAAATGTGCTCATCCCTACAATGTCCCATGTAATGTGTGCAGCATGATGTTGTAGTGATAAGCATTGATGGCTTCCCTCTGGGCACTGCAGTTTATATGGATACTCCAAAAATATATAGTTCTTAAAGTGTTTTACCATGAGCTGGACTGGTGATTTTTTTTTTTTTTGGTTTTTAGGTTCCCAGACATTAGTGGGATTAAACAAAGCCATACTAAATAAACATTATTCTAAACATGTCCCAATAAATCAATAAGTTCAATGCACAAAATGTCTTAATGTCCTTGATAGAAAATCATACCTCAAGTGATGGAAACAGATAATCAATAATGCTTTCTTCTTCATCACTACATATAACCATGTCATCACTATTGTTTTCTTCTTCTGCTTGTAGCTTTTCTTCTTCCTCGGAGGCATTACCCTGGCTGATCTCTGTGCCAGGCTCCTCAGGTTGCTCCTGGAAATGGCCAATATTTGTCTCAGATTCTTCATGGGCAATGATTTCCTCAAGTTGTTTCTGTTTAAGAATAAAAACATACAATTAATCCATTTGTTGCTATACTAATATCTATTGCATATGGCAGTGTGACACAGTATTGGAAAATAAAGTTGGTAATGTGTTATGTGAATATCTTGATTGTAGGGATGGGCGAATGTGACCCATTTCACTTCGCCAAAAATTGGCGACAGTGGAAATTGGCCAAAATATATTAAAGTCTATGGGCGTCAAAAATTCGCTCATCTCTACCGTATGTTTTCCTCTCAAGCATCAATACTGTGATTATCTGGTTGTGGTCGATGATGCTTAAGAGAGAGAGTGAATGACAAAGATAATTTCAGAATAATTCTGATTTATAGAGAAGGTGCAAAAACATGCATTTATGACAAGGTAAATGTTTTTTATAATTCCCATTATTCAATTACGCGGCAGTTGTCGATGGCAATTTCTACATTCTGCTCTGGTTTCCCCTGGGTAAGAGAGAGATATAACAGGAGTTCTAACTCAAAGACAACTTTAATAAAAGTAAAATGTATTTTCAAAGTTTTCAATGTATTCCAGAGCTGCAAAGAAAAAAAAATGACCCGTTTGTGGGTTTCCCCATGTAATGTGTGCAGCACGGTGTTGTAGTGATAAGCATTGATGGCTTCCCTCTGGGCACTGCAGTTTATGTGGATACTCCAAAAATATATAGTTCTTAAAGAGTTTTAGCATGAGCTGGACTGGTGATTTAAACTGCAATTTGGTTTTTAGGTTCCCAGACATTAGTGGGCCTAAACAAAGCCTTACTAAATAAACATTACGCTAATCATGTCCCAATAAATCAATCAGTTGATCATGTCTTAATGTCCTTGATAATAAATCATACCTCAAGTGATGGAAACAGATTATCACTAATGCTTTCTTCCTCCCCACTAGATATAAGCATGTCATCACTATTTCTTTCTTCTTCCTCTTGTTCTTCTAGAATGTCTTCTTCCGCTGAGGCATTACCCTGGCTGATCTCTGTGCCAGGCTCCTCAGGTTGTTCCTGGAAAAGAGAGAGAAGATTATTGATCACATGGATCACATGATTGATTCTGTTAAGTAAATGTGAGATAATTAATTGAGCTCTACAAAGAAGGCTTTAAAATATATTTAGCAAAAAGCCATACCTCAATAAATGGAAATGGATTATCATTGCTGCTTTCTTCTTCCTCTTCTAGATTTTCTTCTTCTAGACTTTCTTCCTCTAGACTTTCTTCTTTTACACTTTCTTCTTCTAGACTTTCTTCCTCCTCTGAGGCATTACCCTGGCTGATCTCTGTGCCAGGCTCCTCCGGTTGCTCCTGGAAAAGAGAGAGAAGTTTATTGATCACATGGAACACATGATTGATTCTGTTAAGCAAATGTAAGATAATTAATTGAGCTCTACAAAGAATGAAGGCTTTATAAAGACGGCTTAAAAATATATTAAGCAAAAGGCCATGTATTGTTGGGGAAGAGGCATGTTGTTGTGTTTTTTTTAATTCATTTAAAACTACTTACCTGATAGCTGTGATGGCTAATATTGTGCTCAGGTTCTTCCTGGCAGATGTCATGACCATTGTTTTCATCAGGTTCTTCTTGGCAGCTGTTATGGCCAATATTTGTCTCCTGGCAGATGTCATGGGCAATGATTTCCTCAGGTTGTTTCTGTTTAAGAATAAAAACATACAATTAATCCATTTGTTGCTATACTAATATCGATTGCATATGGCAAAGTGACAAAGTTTCATGTTTTCCTACTTACCTCACTGATATTATTAACATTGGTTTCTACTGGTTCCTAGTTGAAAGAAAAAATAAATAAAATCAATTATTTGTTGGAAAATGCGAAAATATACTTTCCATCATATTATGGGTTTGTTTTGTTTTAATTGAGTTAGCCTTTTTTAAATATTTACCTGGCAGAGGAGATTGCCATATCCAGTCGGTTGCACCTGTTTAAGACAGCAAAGTAGAACAGTTCATATATGCAATGTTGCTTTATTTAATTTAATATTATTGAAACATAACTAATAATAAACTATTTGCTTACCAAACAGGGCATTTCTGTGTAAATCTTCGGTAGTACCTGTTTTTTAAATAAAATAAAAAAAAAGGTAATAGATTATTGATCAAGATAAAGAAAAGACACATTATACTATGAGATATAGTTTTGAGTATAAATGAATACAGGGTTGGCATCTCTTTTCTCATAAAAATGCAAGGGGTTACTGGACTGCCCCTTGCTGGAAAAGAATAGGATAATTATACATTAGCAATGAAATGGGTTCTTAGCAATCAGGTCATTGTTGGTATGTAAGTGGCAATGATCAAATCTGTAAATCAACTGAAATGTTTGATACATTTTGTGTAGAGTTGGTGTCTAAAGGTGGCCATACACGGATAGATCCGCTCGTTTGGCGATGTCGCCAAACAAGCGGATCTCCCTCCGATATGCCCACCTTGAAGGTGGGCAATATCGGGCAGATCCGTTCGTGGGCCCTAGGGCCCAACGATCGTATCCTAGCTCTCACAAACGGGCGGTCGGATCGCGTGACCGCATCAACGAACAGATGCAGCCGCGATCCGACGGGATTTTTAACCCCATCCGATCGAGAGGCCAGATCTCGATCAGGGAAGCCCGTCGGGGGCCCCCATACACAGGCCAATAAGCTGCCGACACGGTCTGTCGGCAGCTTTTATCGGCCCGTGTATGGCCACCTTAAGGCTACTGATCCACAGATAAGTCTGACTTGTAATTTAACAAAATCTAATTAACAAACTGAACAAATGTGGCCCCTTGGGAGTAACATATGCTAGGCTATGCATCATAGTTCAAGAAGAGTGTTATATCTGCTAGAAGGTTTGGAGTGTTTTAAGTTTTATTACATTTTACGACATTGTTACATTATCCTCCATCTTTAACAAAACGTTTATGCATGACAAGTTTCTCTACTTACCAAAATGACTTCATTTTTCTCTTTTTTAACCTGGCAAAAGAAAATAGGTTTGAATATTAGAGGCAATGATCAAGGTGTAACTAAATGAATAAGTCCATTAGAAGTTAGAGGTTGGGAACGGCTATGTTTCCGAATTCTAAGACCATTTTCCTTATAAAGCAATACAGAAAAAAAGGTATGATTTAATATTAGATATGCAGAAAGTGTACAAAATATAAGGCTATTAAAAGCTGATTCTTACAGTGAGTAATGAAAGGATTTAGTTTAGATCTACCCAAAACCAATAATATATGAAATTTGTAATTAGAGATGCACCAAATCCACTATTTTGAATTCAGCCAAACCCCCGAATACTTTGTGAAAGATTTGGCCAAATACCGGACCGAATCCTAATCCTAATTTGCACTTGCATATATATATATATATATATATATATATATATATAAATATAAGTATCGAAAGAACAAAGATGCACACCAGGATTTGTGTACAAAAGATTAAAAATCCATATTTATTAGATTACATTAAAAGTTCGGCCAACGTTTCGGTCTGCTCCTAAGACCTTTATCAAGACCATGATGGTCTTGATAAAGGTCTTAGGAGCAGACCGAAACGTTGGCCGAACTTTTAATGTAATCTAATAAATATGGATTTTTAATCTTTTGTACACAAATCCTGGTGTGCATCTTTGTTCTTTCGATACTTGGATAATTTTGCCCACTAAGATAGCACCCAGGTATTATCTCATTACCATGCATTACGGTGTGCGTTAAGAACTTCTGGACTGTATATATAAATATATATATAATCAGGGGTTGGAAGTGGAAAAAATTTTCTACTTCCTGGTTTTGTAACAAAAAGTGATGCATTTTCCTTCCCCCGCCCCTAATTTGCATATGCAAAATTGGATTTTATTTGGCCAGGCAGAAAGAATCTGAATCCTGCTGAAAAAGGCCGAATCCTGTCCGAATCCCCAACCGAATCCTGGATTCAGTGCATCCCTATTTGTAATATTATTTTTGTATTAGATATGCAAAATTATCATAAAGTAAAGCTACATCCCACCATAGAGCTGTTATAGCTTCAACATGGGGAAACAAATTCACTAAATCGCTCAAAGAATGATGTATTTTTCTGGCACCGGGCCCCTCCCTGCAAATAAATCTTTGGAGGGACCAGTGCAGAGCTATGTCTACCCAGAAATACCCCATGGTCCGGGCCCCCCTTTTCCTTGGGCCACGACTGCGGGGTATGCTTCCTCTATAGTTATGCCAGTGAACTGAAATTTGAATCCATTAACACAGGGGTCCCCAACCTTTCTTGGTCGGGGACTAAAAAAGAGCCAATTGTTTTCCAATTATGGAGGGGTCAGGGAGTTGTCAGATGGGTTGTGAAGGGTCGGCGTCCAATTTGGGTGCGCAAGTGTCCTATTCCAATTTGGGCCTGGGTTAATTATTCAGCGGTCCAGTTCAGGACTGGCCCCGCGGTTGGGGACCCCTGAGTTAACAGGAAAATAACATTTATAGCACTTTCGTTTTCAAAGATATATTTGATGAAATTTTCATTTTAATCACATGCATTTTAGTTTGTCATTAACAGTTTACACAGTTTTTCCATACAAACTAAAAATCTAGGATATGAGTATTAAAAAAAAAACCCTTACTTTCGTAAAACATTTGAAAAGACTGCATATGCGTCGAAACATGATGGTTTTTTGTATGTCGATAAGTCTTTCTGTCGATTTGTTTGTCAAATACTCTTTCTGTCGATTTGTTTGTCAAAAATTCTTTCTGTCGATTTGTTTGTCAAAAATTCTTTCTGTCGATTTGTTTGTCAAAAATTCTTTCTGTTGATTTGTTTGTAGAAAATTCTTTTTGATGATTTGTAATTAGAATATTCTTTCTGTGGAGAGAGAAAAATCATTGGTTACACACTATGTAATAATCCTATGAATTGGTTATAAATGAGGTTGATCAATTTTTTAACAGGTAACTGAAAATGAATGGCCAGTAACATTAAGGTACCATTAGAGTGACAATTAATGACACAGCACTTTGAAGCAGACTAATATCTTTTCAGATCCCCATAATTACTCCACTAGCAGATACTTAGGCCTACACACAGGGGCGTAACTACAGAGGAAGCAGACCCTGCGGCTGCAGGGGGCCCAGGTGGTATAGGGGGCCCCATGCGGCCCTACTTAATGAGCAATTTCAATATATATTAGTAAAACAGGAAAACCTAATATAAATTTGCTGTGGGGCCCAGTAACATCTAGTTACGTCACTGCCTACACAACAACTATATCCAGCTATATTGCTATATGTAGATGAAAATAGGGAATGTATAATATATGTACATATGTATACCATTAGTAAAGGGAATGCGACCATTATTGTCTGTAGGGTCAAGCACTTCATCCCTTTCAGACTCAAATGGTTTGCAATTACCCAACTAACAGCTACTAAGCCCTACTCAGCAGCTATATGAATATGAATATTCATTTTTCTAACATTTTCCCCAGTGTATGATGATGAGCTCCACTCACCTCAGTTGCCTGATACAGAATGAGGCAGTTAGAGCTTGTTTTCAAACATTAACTCTGTGTGCACTGTGACATCATAATGTATCATGTGTCCCATTATGACATCACACCTGCAAACTATGGTCAGGAAATTCAGACTTAGCAGATAATCTGCTCTTTTAAGGACAGTTAGAAATGAATGCAAATAGAAATACTGTATTGGGATTGTGTTTAAAATGGAATATGTCTTTTTGTTGGTGGCGCTATGATATTATAATAACTCTATTGCATTGCTATATGTATGTTAAATGAAAATAAGGAATGTGCTAATATTATATATAGGCTATTAGTCCAGGCAATGCCACCATTGTTGTTTGTTGGGCCAAGCAGCCCCCCCCCTGCATTTACCCCACTAGCAGACACTAATAAGGCCTATCCAGCAGCTACCTTTATATTTATATTAATATTGTTATTTTAAAAATTTCCCCAGCGTGTCATGAGCTCCACTCACCTCAGTCTCCTGATCAAGAATGAGACAGTCTGGGCTGGTTATGAACAGCTGTGATAATGTCCATTATGACATCACAATGATATGTCACATGACTAGCTGCTGATCAGAGGATACAAAATGAGCATAAAAACTGCACATAGTTTAACAATTATTTCAAAGAGGATTATGGTTAAAATGCTGTTTGCTTATTTTTTGACCCTTTTATTTTTATGTAGACAGTGTAAATATATGAATGTATAATATACTGGTATAAAGTATGGAGGTATAATACACAGGTATAGAGAATGACCCAGATATTTGTACAGCATTTGAAATATATCAATAATGATAATTGCACTGTTACTGTATGTGCTCTATACTATATCATCAGAGGGGATTCATTCATTATTATGGGTATCAGTACAGGGAATGACATTACTGTATGTATAATACATCATTAATGGGAATGTGCCCTTTATTATCAGACAGATTTACTAGAGATTGAACTAGGAATCCAGAAGGATTTAAAATATGGTAAAGCAGCACTCATAGAACATTTAGGTACTTATGTTATTTAGACATATTAAACAGGTTGTTCACCTTCCAAACACTTTTTTCAATTTAGTGGTTTTTAGATTGTTCCCCAGAAATAAAGACTTTTTTTCAAATACTCTCCATTATTTATCTTTCACGTTTTTTCCAAAATCTAATTGTAAAGTTGAATATTCGTGTCTCTGGTGTTTGAGTCTGGCAGCTCAGTAATTCAGGTGCAGACTCTGAACTGTTACAATTTTGCAACATTGAGTTGATCCATTTCTCAGCAGCATCTCTGGAGTATTAGCAACTATTGTATCAATTCTAACAGCTGCCTGTTATGAAACCCAGAGATTCTGCTCAGCAGGGACAAAGATAAGAAATGTATCAACTAAATGTATCCATTTAAAGCAGTTTACAGGGTCGGCGACCCCCCCTCCCAGAGCTGCTTCAGAAGGAGAGAAATGACAATTTACACTTCAATATTAGAAAAATGGTGACACATAGAAAAAAAAGTCGTTATTTCTGGTGATCTCTCTGAAACCAACTAGTTGTATGAAGGTGAACAACCCCTTTAAGGGGAATAAACTTCTTAATCATAATTAACTATTATAATGCCGCTGCTTTGGAACAAGTTAAATCTTGTTACACTCTTGATATAGGTAAATGTTGGGTATAAATTGAACAAGGTTATCTCTATCCTGTGACAATCCCCCAAATAATGGGATCTCTAACACCCATTTAAGCATGTGAATGTAAACTATGTCCCACCTACGGTATATGTATTGATAGCATAGCAACTAAAAGCGCCTGTAGTACACCCGTTAAATCTCCTGTGACCCCATTTCAATGTTGAGCGATTAAATTTGCATTTAAAGCTTTTTCGATGGGGTTCTTATAGACATGTACCATTTCAATGTCTGTATAAAGGGGGTACTACAGTCCTTCCTTGATCTTCAACAGCAGATGCATCTTCCTAAAAGTGTCTTTTATCTGTATCTTCAAGGTGGTATTTTACTCAGGCCCAGATTTCCTTTTTCGGCGCTCCTAGGCTGCCAGGTCCTAGCGCCCGTCAACTTTTACGTGCACCGGATACCCCACCACCACGCAGGCATGTGCACATGTGGTGGGTCACTGGAGCTCCTCAGAATGTGGCTGGATGGTATGTTGCCCCTGAAATATTTACCTCCCTAGGCCCGAGCCTTTGTAACCTTGCCACAAATCTGGCTGTGGTATTGAACACTATTTCCCTCCTTACAGAACAAGGAGCATATGTATAAAAATATACCCAATACATGATGGAAAGACTGCCAATATAAAGTGGATGCATTGCATTGTGTTCCATTCCACCTGCATTTGGGGCTTGGATGCACCTTTGTTAGTACAGGCCCATAAGAAAGACTAGGCTGTGTTTTGTCCTGCGGTGGAATGCAGGAAAATTAAGGCACTAGCATTTGATTTTTATTTGTTTTTTAATGAATGAATTCTCATTTCTACGGAAGAGCACTGGGGCCAGCATTTTTTAAAACTCATAAGTTTTAAAACTCATAATTATGACTTTTAATCTCATAATTATGACTTTGACTTAATTTCGTTAAATGAGATTAAAAATCAAAGTTTTTTTTCGAATTCTCACCTCCGACTGTATACCAATTACCTGCATTTATGTCATTTATTCATTAATGTTTACTTCAGCTCCTTATACACCTTGCCAGTAAAATGACTCCTTGTACATTTAGATCAGAAAAGCCTCTGCACCCCTCCTGCAAGGTCTAATTTTTTGTAATCTTACAAAAAAATCATACAAAAAATGTGTTTTGATTCCCTTACGTTATGAATTTGCTCACAAGAGAGAGAGAGATACAATATTAGGAGAAGAAGCTGCAAAGAACAGGGGGTGTAGGGGGTAAAAGTGGGGCCACCATCAGTAATCATTAGGCCACATACTAATAATGTAGTAGGGACCACACCCTACAGTGCCCCAATTATTAGCCCACTAGTCTCCTAGACCCCCTGGATGATCTGAATTTCCAATATATACATGCAAAATGGGGCCTCAGTGAAACATAGGATTCCCCTCATATCTATGGCCATGCCTAGATCTACTTTGGTCACCCCTGAAGTATGACAAAACTCCACCCCTGCACCACCCAAACCCTGCCCATTGTGCGTTTTACCTTTGGGCCTCTGTTTGACTGAGCCCTGACTGCAGTATCTCCTGTACTCTCCTGATGGTGACCCGGGGTAGAAGAAAGTTTGTTTTTTTTAAAACAAAACACTTTTCACTTTTGTGCTCAGACATAAACAGGACAGGGCAGGCCAGCAAACCAGAACTAATTGGGCCTTCTGAGCCTTCTGGCAGAACACAGTCCGGGTTTGTTACGGAAATGTTCTACATTTCCCTTTGATCTCCTGCATTGAACAGCCAGAAAAAATTACAATGTTTCTGAAATGTAATTAAATAAGAAGCTTTTGGCAGAGAGCACAGAATACGAGGCACCTGCATTTAGATACAATTGTAACTATTTAAGATAAGCAGGTCTTTTGGGAGAACAGTGACTTGCAACTTTACGGGGACTCTCACCTTCATTAAGTGTTATAACACATAAATGAAAAATGAAGGCCGTCTCAGGCGGCAAAATTGACAATCGCCCCTGACTGCATGATGAGAATTTTCTTACTTCAAGTCAGTGGCGTATGATCAGATCAAGGCCTGAAAATAAAGGAGATCTAATACCACTACAAAAGAGACCAGTGGTATGCCTTTCAAAGCAGCCATGTTCAGCACTTTCCTTGTCCTTTAATGCTACAAGGTACAGGTAAGGGACCTGTTATCCAGAATTCTCTGGACCTGGGTTTTCCAGATAATGGATCTTTCTGTGATTTGGATCTTCACACCTTAAGTTGGTTGGGATCAAGTACCAGCTACTCTTTTAATATTACAGAGAAAAAGGAAATAATTTTTAAAATGTTTGATTATTTGGATAAAAGGGAGTCTATGGGAGACGGCTGTAATTCACAGCTTTCTGGATAACAGGTTTTGAGGTAATGGATCCTATACCTGTACAATGAATTTCTTCACAATTCGTTGCCTCCGACTTCGTGAGAGCAAATAGGAGATTTCCTTTTGTGTGCTTCAGCATAATAATGTCCTAAATTGTGGTAATACAAAATTAATATCAAAAGCCTGATCACAACTCAACTGAATAGCTGCAAGATACAGTAAATTGGAATATAAACCAATGTTCTTGTGGCTGAATGGAAGTAAATCCCACCAACAATGTTCCAGTGTTCTAGTGGGGAGCATCAAAGGGAGGACCAACTTCATATTAATACCTTTGGTTTCAAACTGACATGTTGAGAATGTGGGTGGTAATATAATATTAGCATGATTGCATATGGTTTACTAGTAATGCCCATACAATGCATCCTGGACATACATTGATCTTACCCTTACAATGTCACTTGGCAAGTACCCGTGATGGCTGTCATCTCAACCAGAGAAGAAGAAGAAGGTCAGGATGAACACTTTATCCTCCATGTGTCTAGATATAGATGATAAATAGATAGATAGATACTATAGATACTATAGATAGATAGATACTATAGATAGATACTATAGATACAATAGATAGATACTATAGATATGATAGATAGATACTATAGATAGATAATATAGATAGATACGATAGATGCTATAGATACGATAGATAGATAGATAGATAGATAGATAGATAGATAGATAGATAGATAGATAGATAGATAGATAGATAGATAGATACTATAGATAGATAGATACTATAGACAGATAGATACGATAGATAGATAGTTAGATACTATAGATAGATACTATAGATACGATAGATAGATACGATAGATCAGATCGATAGATACGATACTATAGATATATAGATACGATAGATCAGATCGATAGATACGATAGATACTATAGATACGATAGATACTATAGATAAATAGATAGATACCATAGATAGATAGAAGCTATAGATAGATACTATAGATAGATACTATAGATAGATAGATACTATAGATAGATAGATAGATAGATAGATAGATAGATAGATAGATAGATACTATAGATAGATATGATACTATAGATAGATATGATACTATAGATATATAGATACGATAGATAGATACTATAGATACGATAGATAGATAGATACGATAGATACGATAGATAGATAGATACGATAGATACGATAGATAGATAGATTAGATAGATAGATACTATAGATAAATAGATAGATACTATAGATAAATAGATAGATACCATAGATAGATAGATGCTATAGATAGATACTATAGATAGATACTATAGATACTATAGATAGATAGATAGATAGATAGATAGATAGATAGATAGATAGATAGATAGATAGATAGATAGATAGATAGATACTATAGATATGATAGATAGATAGATAGATAGATAGATAGATAGATAGATAGATAGATAGATAGATACTATAGATACGATAGATATGATAGATAGATAGATACTGGAGTCCTGTCAATTATATCATATTGCTGTGTGTGTTTTTACTGTGATTATCTTTATAAAACTGTCTTTTTGTTACTGTGTAAGATGAATTGTGTTGGTTACCTACAGTTTATGTGTCCTGAGAGAAGAAAGCAGAAATAACGACTTTGTTGCTGAGGTGTTAGTTGCTATGGATATCACATGTAAACGGCACCGCAATGGTAAGAAGAGCGAACCTAGTTGGTGGTGTGTCCAAATTTTTTAGGGGGGGTTTGCTGCGAAATTCTGGGATTTTACCTGCTACAGTGAAATGTATAGAAAACAATACAGTCACAGCTGTCACTGCCCAGATAGTGGTACCTGCAATTCAGTGATTCATTTTAACTGACAGTTACATAGTGAATTTGCTGTACACTGTCACAATGAACACTGCAGTTCACATACTATAATGCTTCTTAATATATAACCTTGAAAAGATAACCTTTAAATATTCAACATCTGTTTGGATCACAATACATACCAGGTGAACCCGGGAATTGCCTGGGCAAACATTACTTATGGAACATTTTTATAAAGTGGTGCTAAACCCACGCTTCTCCATGCTTTTCCCCCAATAAAAAAGTTGGAGAGAGTAAGCCAAAAGTAGTTCAATATTATAAGAAGGTTATTAACCTGGAAAGAGCAAACAAAAGTATAAAAAAGAGAGTTTTTCCATTTAAAAAACAACATTCCTTTGCCTCTGCTCCATTCAACCCAGACCAAACCCCGTTCTGCCCATATTCTCTCTATTTACTGGATGTCCATGCACCCATTTTTTGACCAGGGTCTCGATGACAGTTTTAGACCATTAACCTGGGTGCCAAAGATAAAGCTGGGAAACAATAACCTCTACACCGATCCTGAATTATATGTACTATCTGTATTTTTTATAATGTATATCAATACCTGTAGATTATGGGGTAAATTTACTAAGGGGCGAAAATTCGCCAGCGACGGCTTCGCAGCCATCGCAAACACTTTGCCAGGTGAAAATTCGTTCAGAAAATGCAAATTTACTAAGATGCAACGTTTCGTCCCGGCTGAAGAACGCTGGCAAATTTTCACTATTGTTACTTCGGCCGTGCAAGCAATCAAAGCAAAGATGCACCAGTGTTCAATTCTGCCTAGCGCAACTTTGTTAGACGTCTTGCTAATTTGCATATGGCGCCAAATTGTAAGTTGAATGCACCTCTTTATGTTACATGATGCATCTAATACATGACATTTACACCGATAACTAGACATGCCAAGGGAACCTTCATAAAGTCAATAGCAGTGTCGGACTGGCGGGCCAGACCCCCTCTCCCATTATCTAAATTTTGGGGGGAAAAAGTTTTCTGCACATGCGCGCTGAGCGATGCAGCTTGAGCATGCGCATGGCGCCGTTCATGCATGCGCTCTGAGCGGCACCCTCACACAGTAATGCCAATCGTTGCGCAGCACAGTAGGGGGCCAGCGGGGCCCTGGACCAGAAGTCCCCGTGGGCACTGGGCCCCCCAGTTCGACCCTGGTCAATAGTGTAGTTATAATGCCCTAGACATATGCCCAGTGTAAAATAATGTTCCATATGTTATAAAATGTATGGGGGAAACGGGTTACACAAAAAAAACATTTTTAAGACTTTTGCAGCCTATCCCCCTGAAAAAAAGGAAAAGACGCAAGTGTTTTTTAAATTTAGAAGTTTTTGCACTCAACAATATGATGAAAGTAACTGAAGATTGAGGAAGTTCTATGTACTCCATTGCACTTCGCCTGGTCTGAGCTGGTGAAGGCAAGTCTGGCGAAAGAGGTAACATTCAGTAAAATCTACATCTTAGTGAATTTGTGGAGTAACGCCCATTCACCAGGGCGAAAATTCACCTGGCGATAGAGTGCGAATCAACGCCATCGTTTATCTCCTTCACAAGCGAAGTGACGCCTGCGCCTGTAAATAAATCGGCGAAGTCTCTGAAATCTCTGAATCTTTGCCAGCGTTAGTCACTTCGCCTTTTAGTAAATCTGTGTGTGTGTGTAATGTAAAGCAATGTAAATCAGTGTCCATAACTGTCAATGTGTGTGTGTGTTAGACTTGTGTATGTTCTTGTTCTTCTTATTAGTAAATAATTCAGACGATGAACTGGAGAGATTGAATAAATAATGACTAAAATAGAAATAGTTTTAATTATACTTCATTACACAAGGTCGTTTCCTTTCAGCACCTGACATTCATTCATAGAGAATTCTGAGAGATTCCAGTATAAAGGTGGCCATACACGGAGAGATCCGCTCGTTTGGCGATGTCGCCAAATGAGCGGATCTCTCTCAGATATGCCCACCTCGGGCGGATCCTAACGAACGGGAACGGGCTGGTCGGATCGCGGGATCGCATCAATGAACAGATGCGGCCGCCATCCGACAGGATTTTTTGTCCCATCCGATCGAGATCTGCCCGACTTTCGGCCAGATCTCGATCGGGGAAGCCCGTCGGGGGGCCCCATACACGAGCCAATAAGCTGTCTGTCGGCAGCTTTTATTGGCCCATGTATGGCCACCTTTAGGCTATAATTTTGGGTGGGGTTACCAGAGATCATAGAGCTCATTTATTACATTTCTGGATGCAAGTAAAAGAGCATTAAGGCGGGGGGGTTGGAACCACTAGAGACCTTACAATCATTTGTGCAAGTTGTGTTTCAAGGGGATGCAGTAAACCACCCTCTCCCTCTGAATGCCGCACTGCTAAATGCAGATAGCACTAAATTCAAAGCAAAGTGCAGCACTCTGCACTCTAGGAGTACAAAAACTTGCATGTAAGGGCACAATTTTGGTTTGCAAATGTGACTCCTTGATTTAACCTGGACCCCATCAGAAATATATTTAGAAACTTGGTAGGGAAATGGAACTTGAATTGTTGATGACTTTACAGAAGTATAGGGACTGCACTATACTAGTAGTTACAGTTCAGCATTGTGGTACATATATACCTTGGAATGAAAATGAAGAGTTAAGCTTAAATGTGAGTATTATTAATCCTTCAAGAACATCTTTCCTATTCTGAATGCTTCTGCAGTGTTTTGATCTCAGAGGCATCGTCACAGCAAATTTTGGCACTGCCTGCATCAGTATTTGGGAGCCTATGACTGACATAGCATCCTTGTCCTCCACCATCATGCCATAATAAAGGGATCCCGTATAGAAATATGCTCTGTTGTGTTATAAAACAACATCTGCCACAGCAGAATGCATGACCTCTGTGTTCAGATGTCTACAGCCCGAAATGTAAACCTTTTACAGCTTCAGATGTTCAGAGACTGTGGACAGATTCCAGTGCCTGATGTTTC
Organism: Xenopus petersii; assembly: GCA_038501925.1. Classification (NCBI taxonomy): domain Eukaryota; kingdom Metazoa; phylum Chordata; class Amphibia; order Anura; family Pipidae; genus Xenopus; species Xenopus petersii. The sequence goes on along the minus strand of CM076684.1, from coordinate 27,979,393 downwards.
AAGCTGCTTTTCGCCTGGGGTTTTAATTACTCAGTCTCTTAGTTAGATGATCCGCATGTAATGTACATACATTTAGCAAGGAACCCGGGGAGGATGGCGAAAGGAATAAACTGTAAAAACAGCCAGAAGTGTTTTATTGTATGTAAGTGGCACTGATGACGTGCAGACATTGAGACTCGCCGTGTCATTCGATTCCGCTTGACATAATAGCAGATAAATATTTATGATCATTTGTGGGTAGAACATTTAGACAGTATTGCATTACAGTATGCCGAGTTGGCTTTGATTCTCCCGTTTCGGTTGCAGATGGATGAATGAGGAGCTGGGAGCAGGAAATTACCAATTAATTCATCTTGTCTGTCCATGACTATGTTTATTTAATGTGCCTTTTTATGGGCTTCAAGGGGTATTTCAAGTTGAAATGACGTCTAGTTTAGTTTAACGTATATAGTATTACTCCAAGACAATCTGAGAAGACCTGAGTAGAAAGACATAAGCTATATACAGTAAGAGTAACTATAAACTGAAGCATCACAGGTTGGTTAAGTGTGGGGGCAATACTTGGGTGTTTTATGGGTCTGAGGTGGAAATGTGGCTTGGAGTGGGACCTCTATTGTCTTGTCTGTCCTGTTTCAAATATGCTTCCCAGCTATAGCCAGTCCTCATCTGCTATTCCATGTATGTATTTCTCTATCTGAAAAGCAAGGCTTTCTTGTATAAGCTCCATACCTTCCTCCCTGCAGCTTTATAAAGATTCCGTTAGTTTTAACCCTCTTCCTAATGTCTAATAAAAGGTGTCTTACAGTTTAAGAGTGATCTTTTTCATTTCAGGTTTGGGAAATCTGTGACATTAAGATCCTTACAACTATTGGAGGGATGCAGGAAATCGTCCATCCACAACACTGGCTATTGGGTGCTGAGAGCTAGATTTCAGCAACATTTAGGCTAGTCCAGCGACAAATCTCTACTGCGGGCGACTAATCTTCCCGTACTGACTTCCTGCAAGAATACGAATCACCGGCAGTATTGGTTCGGATTTCCAAAGTTGCCCGAAGTTGCCTCACTAATAGTGGTCTCAGTAGGAGCTCAGTAGGACGCCGTTCTTTTATCAGTCATTGAACCGCAATGCAAGAAAATTGTTTACCGCAAATTAACTTTCTGGATTAACACTTAAGACCCAATTTCACCCTTAGTTGCTCTTAGGCTGTGCCTGTTGAAACGGCTCTGGGCCCCACAGTGGGAACGACTGATCTAGAGAGACTTAGGCTGTATATGCCATATGATATAATTGCTTATCAGAGCATCAAACCGGAATGTGATACTCAAGGCAAGTACCACTTTATAGGGTGCATTAAATTCCCTGACTGCTTCCAAGTCAAATTATAGTGTCCAGACTGTGTATAGGGAAGAGGCACACCAACTTATCAGCATAAGACATTGCCACATTTTATTGTAGAAGTTGTAGCACAAGTTTTTGGGGACCAACCCCTTCTTCAGGTGCAATACACACTAGTGAACACAAACCCTTGGGATGGAAACGTGATTCATTTAAACCCATCCCAGTTGCATGTTTAAAGGAACAGTGACACTAAAAAATGAAAGTCTTTTAACATAATGAAAACTTAATGTACTGCCATGCGGCATTGGTAAAACTGGTGTGTTTGCTTCAGATACTCTAAAATAGTTTATATAAACAAGCCACTGTGCAGACATGGGGACAGCCATTCAAAGCTTAAAAAGGAGAAAAGGCACAGGATACCCTGTAGTATATTTCAGAATGTATCTGTTATCTACTGTGTACCCTCTGCTTGAATGGCTGCCCCCTACGGCTACCCAGCAGCTTGTTTATATAAACTATAGTAACCTTTTTGAAGCAAACACACCAGTTTTACCAGTGCAGGGCAACGGTGCATTATTTTGTAATTCCATTAAAACACTTTCATTTTTTGGTGTTACTGTTCCTTTAATCAAAAAACGACTTTCAAAATGACTTACAGAATTCTTATTCTTATGCCGATATGAGTTGGTGTGCTTCTTCCCTATACACAGCCTGGATACTCAAGGCAAGGTCATCCCAGTCACATATAAACATATAAAGGTTTCATATAAAGGTATAGAATGAAAACTACTCCTTCTTTTCTTCTGCTACTTCTCCTAAATGAAAATTCATTTTGAGTATTAGTCATGCTATAAATCCATTTAGAGCTTGCAAGTACTTAACCTTTGATATAACAACAGTAAGTATGATGTATACAATTTGTAATTGGTTTTAATTTTTTATTATTTGTGGTTGTTGAGTTATTTAGCTTTTTAGTCAGTAGCTCTCCAGTTTCCAATATCAGCAATCTGGTTGCTAGGGTCCAAATTACCTTAGCAACCATGCACTGATTTGAATAAGAGACTGGAATATGAATAGGAGAGGCCTGAATAGGAAGATGAGTAATAAAAAGGAGCAATAACAAACATTTGTAGCCTTACAGAGCATTTGTTTTTTTAGATGGGGCCAGTGACCTCCATTTGAAAGCTGGAAAGAGTCAGAAGAAAAAGGCAAATCATTAAAAAACTAATTTTAAAAAAAATTAATATCGAAAACATATTGAATAGTCGGCCATTCTATAACATACTAAAAGTTAACTTAAAGGTGAACCACCCGTTTAATATATACTCTGCATGTGTTCACAGCTCAAAATAATCTGCTTTGCAAAGTCACAGTGGGATTGATTTGGGGTGGAATTGTGGCTTTAATCTGGGACCAAAATACAGCTTCTTGTGGTCCCCAGTGATTCCTAGTTTCTGAATAACCCTAGGATTGCACCTCAGGGACATAAACTTTGCTCTAATTTTCTTAAACACCCAGGGGCAGATTTACTAAGGGTCGAAATTAATTTTCAAAGTTAAAAACTTCGACTTTCGAACTATTTTTTGGGTACTTCGACCATCGAATAGGCCTAAATTCGACTTCAATTCGAAGTAAAAAAAGTTCTCTTAAACCTGCCGAATTGCTATGTTAGCCTATGGGGACCTCCTAGAACCCATAGCCAACATTTGGCTAAATCTTTAGAAGTCGTAGGAAAAATCGTTTCGACTGAAAATGGCCAGATTCGATTAAAAAAAACGTTGACTTCGATATTCGAAGTCGAAGTAATCCAATTAGATGGTCGAATTATACATTATTTTCCACTTCGAAATTCGACCCTTGATAAATCTGCCCCCCAGTGTTTAATTTGGGGCAATCTCAGACAGGGCAGTTATGGCCGCCTTAATTGCCTGAAACAGACCCTATTATAGTTTATAGGGGAACTATTGTGAAAATGAAAATGTAATATACACTTCATCATACTGAAATAAGAAACTTTGTTAATATAAACAATTAAAAATTCTGCATGGTTTCTGAAATAATCAAGTTTATGTTCACTAACCCTCCCTCAGCATTTGTTTCTCTTCATTCCGTCTTCTTGCAGCAGTTGGGTGCCAGATATTCACTGGCAGTTAGATCCAATATATCTAAGGTTAGGACTTCACGGATGGTTTCCGCGCGTTCCAAATCGTTGCGCAAAAACGCAGGCATCATGTCGGATGCAACAGAAATAAGGAAATTAATGGAAATGTTGGATGAAGTCACAGTGTTGATCTGACTGTTGTGCCGCGTCGGATCAACGCTGCGACACCATCCAACAATGAATTAACTTACCTTATTTCCGTTGCATCCGATTTGACGCCTGCATTTTTGCGCAGCTCGTCGGATCGCTCCAAAGTCATCCGTGGAGTTCCTCCCTTATAGAGGGGGGCTCCCTTTCCTAGCAGATGAATTAGAGCTCACTTAAATATCTGATTCCAGTACAAACAAAATAACTGCCTTTTTTTTACAAATCCTGCATGTAGAGAGACATGCATAAAAGCTTCAGTATGCTGAAGCATATAATAATTTTTAATTTTTGTTATAGTTCCCATTTAAGTAGAGCTCTGATTACCAAGAAACCCAATGTATCCCAAGCAGCGGCATCATAGAAGATCAGCCCCACTGCTTATTCACAAAATGGGAAAATTAAAAACAAATTAAAAATCATTTTCATGGCAGTTTCCTATTAATTTAATCTACTTAATTAGTGTTGCGCACATGATGTAATTAATAGAAATGTTAACACAGCCCTGTAGTTATTTCTGGTAGGGTTTGATATATGTGACCTATAAATGTTACAGTAAATTAAGGTGATGCCTTTGAACATTTATCACCATTTTATAGCTTTTTGAGTTGCCTTTATGCCATGCAGTAGGCTTAGATCCATGCAAGGCAGTGTGCAATCTCATCTCATAGTCTCTGACATGTGAACGATATATTCTTATGGATGAAGTGATCCTTTCGTTATTTAGTAGGATGTGGTTCACCTTCAGCGTAAGGCACCGCCAGACCTTCCAACTTTCACAAATCCTAGATATGACTCTGGAGAACCAATTGCTTGTTCAGTGATTCATTTATTCAGAATTGCACGACATTGCCCTTCCTCAGGTGTTTGTACAAGCACCTGTGGAAGGGCCACTAGGCCCGAAACATGTCGTGCAATTCTGAATAAATGAATCACTGAACAAGCAATTGGTTCTCCAGAGTCATATCTAGGGTCTCTGACATGTGGCATATGCCAGGTTGTATAAAATACAGACGTCAGGTCGGATGTGATGGAAATAAAGTAAGTAATTCTAATGTTGGATCGTGTCCCAGCGTGTGTCGCATTGTTGATGCGGCACAACACGACTTTAGGATGCAGACGCATTGTGCAACGTCTACATTCGTGTTGCGTCGAATCAACAATGCAACACGATCCGACAATCGCATTACTTACCTTATTTCCGTCGCATCCGACGTGACGGCTGCGTTTTTGCGCAGTGGGTCGGATCGCGCCGGAATCGTCCGTGGAGTCCTGCCCTTAAAGATGACCACATCTCATATTTGCAAATAACAACAATTCCTACAAATTTTACTTAAAGGAGAACTATGAACAAGAAATGCCATATTTTATGTACTGAATTTACTGAACCAGCCTAAAGGTTCAGAATCTCTATAGTAGAAATTTTCCAGGCCTTCCAGGCTGTCACAAGAGTTTCCCATCTTGGATTTAGTTAGGAGTGTCTGAGACACTCACATACTCAGTGGGCTCTGAGCAGCTGTTGAGAAGCTAAGTTTAGGGGTCTTCACTAATTATCAAGCAGAAAATGTGGTTGGCCTGTAATATAAACTGATGCTACAGGGCTGATTACTAACTGCTGATGTTAATTGTGCTCATTTCTAATCTAATCCAAATCATTTGATTGTAAGCCTTATATTGTGACATTATGCTTTAGTTCTCCTTTAAAAAAAAGATCTAAATATGTAATTTAGCACGGGGTGCCCCATCTTTTTGTCACATCCCAGCCAACCACATCTTTCGGCCTTTAGCTGTCATTCTTGGAGTTGTAGTGCAGATGGGAGCTATAGGCTGAACAAGCCAATGCATGAATGTATTTCCTGCTCCAAATTAGGTTAATAAAAGTAGAGGGACACGAGTAGAGTCCAACTTCCGCTCAGGGTGAGTCAGAAATTAATATCTATACTTATGGCAAATGCCATGATTACCAGAGAGGCATGGAAGAGGCTGTTCCAGGCTGTTTTATTTGTTGTTTTTCAAAGAGTATGAGATTTTGCGACATAAAATATACAGATGTCCCGTTAACAAGTAGATGAGATATGTGGAAGACAGGCTGCTGAGATACTCTGTGTTTGTGTCAGTCTCGCGCATGCATTACTCACTGTACCAGATTAATAACCTTTCCTTTTGGCTGTTTGTCACCATCACCAACAGTAGCACTTACTGCCTACACACCAACGTCACAACTAGAAAAAATACACTTGTTGGTTCAGGAATTACATTTTATAATAAAAACTACACCATAAAAATCATGACAGAACCCCCCGTAAAAGTCTACTAGAAAATCATGTAAACATTAAATAAACCCAATAGGCTGGTTTTGCTTCCAATAAGGATTAAGTATATCTGAGTTTGGATACTGTTTTATTATTACAGAGAAAAAAGTATATTATTTTTTTTAACTTTTGGATTATTTAGATAAAATTGAGTCTATGGGAGAAGGCCTTCCTGTAATTCAACGCTTTCTGGATAATAGATCCCATACTTGTACAGATAAAAAGGAAATCATTTGTAAATATTTGAATTATAGGGTTATAATGGAATCTTTGGGAGATTACCTTGCGGTAATTCAGAGTTTTCTGGATAATGGGGTTCCGGATAACGGATCTTAAGGTATCATTATCTTCAATCTATTTACTAAAATAATGTCATACACATTTGCAGGGTGCTGCCTTAAAGGGGCGTGCTTGGCCATGTATTGCAAGTTTCATAGCGACCTTTAGCAAAGCTTCTTATGGGGGGGTCTACAAAAGTGTAAAAATAAGTATGTTCTCCCCACTTCTTTATACATTAAGAGGTTGCCAGTGATTGTACATAATTCTGAATAACATCGTGGGTTGAAAAAAGAGACACGTCCATCAAGTTCAACCTTTAAAATTACTTCCTGACTCCAAGAATATCTGTAAGCGAACCCTGAGCCCCTGTCATTTTGCCCAATAGATACCTATGCATAAAAATATGGAAAATAAATATGTTTTCTTGTCCCTTTGAATAGACTTGATTCAGTAAAATGGGGAATTAAAGGAGAACTAAAGCTTAACTAAAGAAATAGCTAGAAATGTTGTACATTATGTTTTGGGCTTCTGCTCCAGCCCAAGGCAACAACAGCCTTTAGCAGTAAAGATCTGTGTCTCCAAAGATGCCCCAGTAGTTCCCCATATTATTTTCTGATGATTCACTGCATATTAGTGATGAGCGGGCTGACATGATACCTGCGGGACCCGCAGTTTTACCCGCGGGTCGGGTGGGTTCGGGTCGACCTCGCACTGCTCTTCGCGGGTGGTGGGGTCTTCTCCTGCTCTCCCCGCCCACCACCTTCAAATGCCGGCTTCTGACTTTCAGCCTCGGGCTTTATAGCCACGCGCCTGCTCGCCCCGCCCTTTTTGTAACGTCCTCAGCGGGGTGGGTCGGCGCGGGTCTATAAAAGGAACCCGGAAGTGTGGGCGCGGGCTGAAGGAGGGCGGGTTAGGGTCAGGTGCGGTTCGGTAAAACCCAACCTGCACATCACTACTGCACATGCTCTGTGCTGCTGTAATTTACTGAGCTTAGGGACCCACTCACAATATACAATACATATAGAATATAAATATCACAATATAAGGCTGATTAGTAATTAATACAGATAATTACTACATGGCAGCACAGAAAGCAGTGCAATTAGCATCAGAATTTAATAATCAGCCCTGTAGCATCAGCTTATATTATAGACCAACCTCATTTTCTGCTGGATAATTAGTGACGACCCCTAAGCTTGGCTTCTCAACAGCTGCTCAGAGCCCACTGAGCATGTGAGTGTCACAGACACTTTCCAAGATGGTGACCCCCTGTGACAAGTTTGAAGTCCTGGATCATTGCTGCTATTGACAAGCTGAAACTTTAGGCTGGTGCAATAAGTTCAGTATATAAAATATGGTATTTTTAGCCATATTCATTTTTAAGGTTTAGTGGCCAAGGAAACATTTATTGATACCTTGTCCTTTTTTCTAGTACCAGCCTTTATTTGGCGCATAGTCCTCCTGAAAGTGCACTGGAAACACTAAAACGTGACATCCAATCTGGTGGAACGTGCTTCATAAAACAGAGAGCGGGCCTTGCTATTTTTATCATATTCATATGGCACTATTACAATCCCATCCAAGTCATTGCCTTTGCTCATAATAAATGATGTCAATTGTGCATGTGAGTGTTCATGATGAACAAAGAACCGTTTTACTGCTCTAGAACAAAGCGGAAGAAGGCAACGCATGCTCTGCCCACACATCTATACTATTTTTGTCCTTAATGAAACCTCACTTGCATTACGAGGAGCAGTCTCAAGAACAACTCCAATTGGCTCCCGTGCTCTTTACAAAACATAGTCCTTTGCTTGATGTCTACATATCTTACATTGTGAGCTTTTTTGTAACACCCTTTGGAACACAAGTGGTTTTAGGACAATGTACAATGGTGCATTTGTCCTTTACTGAGATGCAATGACTTTCATTGTTCAGACTTATTCAATATTTGCATTTCGATAATGGAACCCAATGTAATTAATTTTTTTAATAAATGCGATGCACACAATGGTCATTCTGAGATGTCAAACCAGGTGCCTTCTGCAGTCAGGTATAAGGAACTGGATACCTTGCTGACAAATTGCTTCCTTTTCAGTAGTATATAAGAAATGAATCATGGATGAATGCAATGCAGAAATGCTTCTATAGTGGAGCTGAACTGCAGTTCCCAGTGGCTGGCAAGCTAAATGTCCAATTACAAAAGATGGTCTTCAGACAGCGATGTCTAATAACTCACTTCATTAACTCAGTCACTACTATTCGACCATTCGATAAGTACGAACATTCGAAACGAACAATTTTTCTTTCAATCAGACTATTTGCGGTAAATCCTTCGACTTCGATATTCGAAGGATTTACATTCGACAGTCGAATATCGAGGGTTAATTAACCCTCGATATTCGACCCTAGGTAAATCCGCCTCCCAAGTGTGATGTAGAAAGTGATACTCTAAGACAGTTTGCAATTGGTTTTCATTTTATATTATTTGTGGTTTTTGAGTTATTTAGCAACTCTCCAGTTTGCAATTTCAGCAATCGGGTTGCCAGGGTCCAAATTACCCCAGCAACTATGCATTGATTTGAATAAGAGCCTGAAATAAGGAGAGGGCCTGAAAAGAAAGATACGTAATAAAGTGTAGCAATAGCAATAAATGTGTAGCCTTGCAGGACATTTTAGTTGGGTCCTTGACCCCTATTTGAAAGCTGTAAAGGGTCAGAAGAAAAAAGCAAATAATGAAAATCTACCAAAAATTAATAAAAAATGAAGACCAGTTGAAGAGTTGCTTAGAATTGGCTGCTCTATAACATACCAACATTTAAATTAAAGGTGAACCACCCCTACTAATAAAAACACTGAAACGTTACTGATACTCAATAATTATATCTTAGTTGGGAGCAAATATAAGGTACAGGTATAGGAACCGTTATCCAGAAACTTGTTATACAGAAAGCTCCAAATTACATAAAGGTCGTCTCCCATAGATTCGATTTTATCCAAATCATCCAACTTTTTGAAAATGATTTCCTTTTTCTCTATAGTAATAAAACAGTGCCTTGTACCTGATCCATCTAAGATATCCAGTAATGAACCCTCACTGGAAGACTATTGGGTTTATTTAATGTTTACATGATTTTCTAGTAGACTAAAGATCCAAATTATGGAAAGTTCCATTATCCAGAAAACTCCAGGTCCCCAACATTCTGGATAACAGGTCCCATACCTGTACTGTTTTATTAGGATAGAGAAAAAGGAAATAATTTAAAAAAAAATTGAATTATCTGATTAAAATGGAGTCTGCGGGAGATGGCCTTCCCATCGTTCGTATCTTTCTGTATAATGGGTTTCCGGATAACCGATCCCATACCTGTATAAAATATATCATTCTGATCAGTCCCAAACATATGGCTTTCTTGATCCCATCATCTTGTAATGCTGCAGGTCTCGTCTGTGCCGCTCCCTTTACAATCATTATGCAATGCCAAGCAACCGTACCCAAAATAACTGATGTTAAATTAGGACACGGAGTACTGTATGTACAGTCACTCTCAGTGCTGCCATGATATCTCAATTAATAAATGCAATCAATTGTTATGATTACAGTAATCAGTCACTACTGTTATACAACTGCTTTCCGCGTGTGTTTATTGTCTCCCATGTTGCTGCTGTGTCACTATTATGTCAGCGTCCGTGTCACTCCTCTGTGGCTGCTGTAAATGTGTATGTACATCCCTGTATTTGTCTCCTTGTCACTCCACACAGGATTCTGCTTGGCTCCGTTAGAAAATCCCTTCCAATGTGCATAATTTGCTTTAATTCATTAGGAATGAAGTGAAAGCGAGACACGAGAATATAACCATAGACAAAGTCATCTGCTTTATTAGCCCAATCACAATATTTCCTGCTTGTGATGAACAATTACATTTCATTAATATATGTTAATGGTTTTGTTTGTTACAGTACTTGTGTCAGTCTTGTGTTCGGTTTATGCTGATATAATTAAAGTCTATGATTTAAATCAGCATTTAAATGAATGTGAGTGATAATAAAATTAGCATTTCGCTTGCGTTACGACAAAAGTAAATAATTAAGAAGATGAACGTCGGATTCTAGGGCTGATCAGATGCGCGATGACTTTACATTAAAACTGTACCTTTACTGTACTGCAGAAGCCTTCAGATGTTTTGGATTAAGAACCCCCTTACAGGTAGACTAACCTTAAAGGAACAGTAACACCAAAAAAAAAATCAAAGGGGGTTATTTACTAAACTCCCAATGCAAAAATCATAAAAAATGTGTTGGTTTTTTTTTTTTTATATATATAAAATCGGACTTTTAAAAAATCACAAATTTTTCGGAATTTATTAAACCCCCGAGGATGGAAAAGTCCTAATCAGAAACGCCTGCATCTCCAAAAAATCATGAAAATCTGATACTTTCCCACAAAGCAAATTTTTGGGAAAATGTAATAATAAATAAGCGCAAAAAATCCAAGCGGATTTGATCGGAGATAGCACAAAATATTGAGATAAATTCAGACTTTGATAAATAACTCCCTAAGTGTACCAAAGTAATTAAAATATATGGGGTTATTTATCAAAGTCCGAATTTATCTCAATATTTTATGCTACAAACTCCAATCAAATGCGTTCTGGGTTTTTTTCCCTTTGACTTATATTGCATATAAGATGCAGGATTTTCTGATTCTGACTTTTCCATCTTCCAGGTTTAAAATAGAAGGAAAGGTACCGAAGCAGTTTATTGTCAATAGATTAGCCACAATAGTGCAAGCTATAACACTATTTATTCTGTAAAATGCTTTACCATACCTGAGAAAACAGCACTAGAATCTCTCTCTGTTTGTTTAGGATAGCAGCTGCCATATTAGCTTGGTGTGACATCACTTTCTGCCTTCCTCCCTGCTCAGTCATAGCTCTGGGCTCTGATTACAGCAGGGAGGGGAGGAGGGAGAGGATAGAGGAGCAAACTGAGCATGCTCAAGCCCTAGCCCTGGAGGTTTAAGCTGAAAACAGGAAGTCTGATACAGAAGCCCATGTGTACACAATAGAAGGAAAGAAATGCTGTGTTTCTGTTGACAGGGGGACTCAGAGCAGCATTACTTTGAGAGTTTACTGGTGTATTTATATAGAACTTTCTGATAAATCTTACTTAATTATAGCCTTTCCTTCTCCTTTAGTAAATTCAGAAAAATTCGTGATTTTAAAAAGTCCAATTTTATAAAAAAAAAATCAAGATTTTTTGTGATTTTTGCATTTGGAGTTTAGTAAATAGCCCCCTTAATGTACTGTCGCTTTGCACTTTGCACTTTGCCATGGGGGCAAAGTAATACATTCTGAGTGCACATGACCATCTAATAAGGTCTAATAGTAAATACAATACATTCCGAAGAAAAATTACTTTTATTAAGCTTTCTATTTCTTTTTTACTGTATTGCTGATATTATGCCCGATTCATTTACTGTCGATAAAAAATGAAAAAAGAGAAAAATCAGACAATATTACAGCTTTTAGTAACAGAGAGCCTTAAATTGCAATGCAATAAGAGTCCATTAGAAAAGAACTGAGGCTCAGAATGGAAGGTAAAGCAATTTATTGTTTCCTGCACTTACTATACATTTAGAATTTCTTATGTGTTTGATGCACCTTTTACTGATGATTTTTTTTTATCTTCTGTTTCCTCTTTTTCTCTGTGATATCACATAGTGATATCCTGCACTCACTGTTTCATTAGCTGCCGCAGCCATGCCCCAGTGGAGAGCAAGGTGGGTCAGGAAAAGAAATGTCGGACTTTAACAAAATAGAAATCCAAATATGCTGGCTTAATTGGCTTAGACATTACATAGAGAATAAGAAAGGTAGGGAAGCAAGTTTAGCAGTATACGTGAATATAATATTTAGACGATTCTACCTTTGCTAAACTAGCAAGAAAGGACCCCAGATATATGTGTCCCCTGGTCACCGCACTGTTACAAAAATATTTACTCACAATGCATTACAGGTATTGGACTTGTTATCCAGAATGCTCGGGAAAATAAAGGCAATGGTTTAGGCCAGGGGCACATGTTCAAATTCGGGAAGATTTAGTCGATTTAGTCGACTAATCTCCTGAACTGCCTTCCGCTGGCTAGAATGTAAATCGCCGGAGGGATGGCACTCAGAGCGATTCGTATTCAGAAGTTGCTTGAAGTTTCCTTGTGAAGGCAACTTCGGAAACGAAGCGTCCGATTGACATCCCGCCGGCGATTTACATTCTAGCCGTCAGGAGGCAGTTCAGGGAGATTTGTCGCTCCGAAGAAGAGGAGATTTGTTGCTGGGCGATTAATCTCCCCGAATCTGAGTGTGTGTCTCTGCCCTTAGAGCCAGTGAAAGAAAAAGATAACTGAGCCCTGATATGTAAGCTAATTAGCCAGCCAAAGACTTCTGGGAGCCCCAGGCCAAGGATCAGAATATAATGAGAACCTACAATTATAAGCCAGATTTCATTTGGGCAGGATTTCCTAAGGGCCCAGACATTGGATAATAAAAGGCCAAGCTTTTTATTCAGCAGCTCTCCAGTTTGCAATTTCAGCAATCTGGATTGATTTGAAGAAGAGGCTGGAATATGAATAGGAGAGGGCTTAAATAGAAAGATAAGTAATAAAAAGTAGCATTTGTCTTTTAGATGGGGTCAGTGACCCCCCCCCCCTTTTGAAAACCGGGAAGAGTCAGAATTAAAAATTAAAAAATGATAAAAATAAATAAATAAACAATGATGACCAATTGAAAAGTTGCTTAGAAATAGCCATTCTATAACATAGTAAAAGTTAACACAAAGATGAACCACCCTTTAAAGGTATGTGCATATAGAATTGGCCATGCTATAACATACTAAAAGTTAACTTAAATGAGAACCACCCCTTTAAATGCAGCCCATGCAGCACTCACATGGCATTCATGCATCCTGATATACCCTTCCCTGCAGTACTGTACACTGAATACCACATTTTGCAGTTAAAATCAGCCTTATTCCCAAAACCTGCTTGTGCCGAGGAAGCTCCAGGGAGCAGAATTGGTTCCATGCCTCCCCCCATTAACCCATATGGGCAAACAGCTTGAAAGCTTCTTAGGATTCTGTGCAAAAAACTTTGATTTTAATTCCACACCAAATTGGGCCCTTAATTGGTAAATGCATTCAACTGCATGTTTTTTCCTGGCCAACTGCCAGACAAAGTACTTTGGGTAAAGCCCAATGCTGGCAGTTATTTCCCCTTGTGCATGTTACTAAATGTCATTTTGTGCACAGTGGGCAAACACAACACTCCCTGATAACGGCATTAAGCCTCATCTCCACTTTAGTTAAAAGGGTAATACAGGCTTTTTATAGGCGCTCTTTATCTGCTCTTTATTTGCCTTCACATAGGTACTGAATTAAGATCAAAGGCCGCACAGAGCAGCAGATTCATGAGGGGAGGTGAAGAAACTCTATTGTGCCCCTCAGGCAATGGGCAGCACTAGGTACAAAGTTCAGTTATATAACGGCTGCTAAACCAGAACCACTAGCACTATAGATAGATCCTGGGACGCAATATGGCAGCTCCTAATCGTTATTGTTTTACAGTGTTGTTAGCCCTAACCTCATATTGCCAGTACTACACTCTATTTAGAAGAAAATAAAAATCAGATTAACAACTGATTTCCATTAGGTTGCAACTTTTAACTAGGGATGCACTTTTTTGGATTCGGCTGAACCCCTGAATCCTTCGCGAAAGATTCGGCCGAATACCGAACCTTAATTTGCATATGCAAATTAGGGGTAGGAAGGGAAAAACATTTTTTACTTCCTTGTTTTCTGACAAAAAGTCACATAATTTCCCTCCCCTGCAAATTAGGATTTGGATTCGGTTCGGCCACGCAGAAGGATTCGGCCGAATCCAAATCCTGCTAAAAAAGGCAGAATCCCGAACCGAATCCTGGATTCGGTGCATCCCTACTTTTAACTCTGTATGTGCCACAGATCATAGAATTACAAAGTGCTACACAGTAGATGCCATCTTTGTAGGTTACCGTTCAATGTAGAGTGTGAGTGGCCTGGTAAGTGGTGATTCCCCCACTCAAGGGGTTAAACATCATTGTTGTTTGTTTACTGTGTTGGTGTTCAGAGTGATAACCTTCCATTTACGGAATATCTACATCAGAGAAAAATGTAAAATATATGCAAGAAATTGAGCAAGAGAGAAGAAGTGAGTAAAAGAAAACAACAGAGGCAAGCGTGTGCCCAGTGAGGAACATGCCGCACATACAAAGTAACAAGACTGCAGTCATTTTGCATCGCTGGAAGGCTCAGTTACAGCCCTGTGCTATTAGGGATATAATGAAAGGCAGAGAGCACAGGAACGGGGACTTGTTTCTAAAGAATCTTTCTGAATGTGCTCCTTTTTTAAAACAAAATTAAAAAATCCCAGTGCTAATTTGATATCATGCTTATTTCATGGCAGAACTGTTTTGAGGGTAGGGAAGAAAGAATACCTGTCCTGGCCTGGGTCCCTAGCGGCTCAATATGCCCAAATTACTTTATATGGTTAACCAGTTGTTATATAGTTACAGGTTATTTACTAGGGATGACCAAGCATTTATAAGGCCGTCTTTGCCTCCATGTAATCTGTATGCACCCTTATATTGTACACTGCCACAGAATATGTTGGTGCTTCTTCATAATAAAATAATAACACAAGAGCCAACATATCCCTCTGTACAACAGGAATCAGAAACTATTTTTTTTCATAGACAAAATCCCTAATCTTTAATTTTTCAGCCAGCCATGTGATGTCCCTAAATCAATATTCTGAGAGGAGCAATGCTGCAGTTATTGTCCAGACATCTGGCAGAGAGCACAAGAAGAGGCTAATGAACGAAAGTAAAGAGGTGATGGATAGATGGAGGAAAACAGGAAGAAAAGGGGATATAAAGACACACCGTAGACTGATATAGAAACATTGGTATCAGGGGGGCATGGATATGGATGCCCTGGGGTAATGCAGAAAGGATGAGAAAGGTTAACACGGCTGCTATTTATTTATGTCTTCTCTGCAAAACCAACCAGACGTGGAGAATTAACTGTTTCTTAACTGAAAGGGAAGATATAGATTGGATATGAGGAGAGGACTGGGTGGGCAGATAGAGAAAAAGCTCCCCCCTTCCTAGTCATTTGCAGCCAATGACAACATCAGGCTGGTCGAGGGTGGCTTGTCTTATCCAATGGAATCAAACAGACATCAGGTCTCGGTTTTTTTTCCCAAGGTTTATTATTTTTTTTTTGGAGAAAGCACAGAAGAAATTCATTTTTATAAAAACAAGTGCTTCATTTTTATGGTCTGTGTGTTTTCTACAAAAACTCCTGCCACAAAGAATTTTTTTTAAAAAAAAAACAAAAACAAAGGGAAATAACTGAACAGCAACAAGAGCGAAATATCAGCAACCGATTTTTCTACATTTTTTTCCATGGATATTGTTCACTGGGAATTGAAAAGTACTCACGTCAATACTGGATTTTATACCTGAGGATTTTTTTTTCTACAGGGGGATAAAGAAGGTAAGTCCCTGCATTGTGTGGCATTGCCGGTGTGTATGGGAATTGGAAGCTTTGGAATTGGTTATTGCTTTGGGTGCTTAGGGCACGGATAAGATCCCACAGGCTGTGCTCCGAGTCCGGTTCAGTAGTCACATCACAGACTAGAGTGCGGCTGTTGCTGCTTTCACATCGACTGATTTTAAAGCTGATTAGGTCATACTTGCAAATGTCCTATTTTACTACCGGCTTTCTGATTATTGTCTTAGAACATCACTAATATCCCTGTCTCCCCAGATACACGTTGTCTAACACAGAGATTTGCTTTATTTTAGTTATGTTTTTCCCTCTGATGTAATAAATGCACTTTTTTTTTGGATTATACGGTGCTGTATTTGTATAGCTGGTTATACTGGGGAATATGAAATAAGCCGGTGCCGGGTGCTTATGGGAGCACCCTGGGATAATAATAACTAATAATCAGTTTTATGGCAACAAGGCGGCTTTTATTACAGCCCCTAAATGACTCAAGTTATTTATGATACAAGTGGGGATTTATAGACTGGGGGTTGTGTGTGACATTGTCTATAAATGGAGTTATCCACTGGGGAAAAGTGTTTAGTTTGTTACTTATATTGTGTGAATGTTTAAACAAGAGTGATGGTGTGTAGATACCTGTATAGAAAGGAGGTGCCATAGTGCAGCACGGCATTAGCAACATGTACGGGACTCGCTGCTTTGGCAAAGAATACAGCAATGTGTCAATGCCTGTGGATGATATAAGATTGTGCACAGTTAGTGAAAGGGCACAGAGAGTAGAGAGACAGCATCCCGAAAGCAGCAGTAAAGGGGGAGGGAAGGGTGCCATTTGCACAGTGTGGGTTGCCATGGAAACAGTACAGGCTGCCTGGCACATTTGCATTGGTTAGGTGCACTGTAGAATGAATGGACAGATGAGGGTGATGGGGGAGAGAGACAACGATATACAGATTATAAGGAATGCTACCTGAAGACTGATTAACTTCTATCTTGTTTGGCCTGTTGACAAGCGATGGGCTTCGTTAAAAAGGGCCAAAAGTCCAGGGCCCCCAGTCTTAAAGAGAGATAAGAAACTAATGTAACTCCGTGATGTCTGTGGCCCTCTGGACTTCCAGATGCTGTTCAACGACAGCACCGAGTTGTCAGGGAGCTGGACCACAGAATGGACATCCTTAGTGAGGTTAAAAGGAATATTTAAAACACATATGGAACCGTCTATCCAGAATGTTCAGGACATGGGGGTTTCCTGAAATGTGGTTGTCCATACTTTGAGGGGCTTATTTATCAAGGTCCGAATTGATCTCAATATCGGCTGCTACAAACTCCGATCTAACCCGCTCGGGTTTTTATCGCTTATTTATTATTACATTTTCACAAAAGTTTGCTTTGCGGAAAAAGCTCAAATTTTCCCAGAAATCTCTGATATTGTCGGAGTTTTCACCCGAAAGCTCTGAAAACATTGTGAAATTGCCCGAAACCACCGACACAACCAAAACTCAATGGGACTGTCCCCATTGACTTTTATGAAACCTTTACAGGTTTGAGATGCCGTGGTTTTATATTCAGGCTTTTTAGCCCTCAGGGTTTAATAAATTCCGAAAAATTTGTGATTTTTTTAAAAGCCAGATTTTATTAAAAAAAAATCACGAATTTCTTCAGTTTTCGGAGCTTAGTAAATAACCCCCTGAGTCTACTAAAAAAAAATAATTTAAACCCAATAGGATTGTTTTACCTGCAATAAGGGTTAATTATTTCTTAGCTGGGATCAGGTACAAGGTACTTTACACGAAATAAAATAATTGTTTTTTTTCAAAATGTGAATTATTTGATTAAAATGGACTTCATGGGAGACGGCCTTCCGGTAATTCAGAGCTATCTCAATAATGATTTTGCGGATGACAGATCATATACCTGTATAGGTATGGGATCCGTTATCTGGAAACCCATTCTCCAGGAAACTCCCAAGTTATGGAAAGGTCGCCTCCCACAGAGTCCAATTTAATAAAATAATGGAAATTTTAAAAAAAAATCATTTTTTTCCCTGTAATAATAAAACAGTACGACAAATACTTGATCAAAATTAAGATATAATTAATCCTTATTGGAAGCAGTGCCAGCCTATTGGGTTAATTTAATGTTTACATGATCTGCTAGTAGACTTCAGGTATGAAGCTCCAAATTACAGAAAGATCCCTTATCCAGAAAACCCCAGGGCCTGAGCATTCTGGATAACAGGTCCCATACCTGTATTAACATTGTCACCTGTTTACATTCTCACACATATCCTGGGGCCCCTGTGTTGCTCAGGGCAAATGTGTTCCTTGTCCTACTCTAAAACCTGCCCCAGGAACATTTCATTGCAAATCTGGCCCATTGCAGAATGCAGACTTGCTGGACCATATGTGATACCATATGTAGCAACAGCAATAAGGCAATGACCTGTTCAGCTGCAAAGGTGTTAAACATTTTTGTACACCATAGGGACAAGTGGTAGCAGTGAGAGAGTGAAATACCTTTGCAGGGTCCTGGGGTTCAGACTGAGGGTTCTGATAGGAAACCAAAGGTGCTAACTACTAATGGTTCTTTCACTCGCTGGTAGATTGGTAGATTCCTGCCGGGTGCCAATTATCAGAAGTGATATAGTGCATGTGGGGTCACTGACTGGAACTCTCAGAAGAAAAGAGACTCAATATTATTATTCTTCATAAATATATATATATATATATATATATATATATATATATATATATATACATGTGTGTGTGTATCCCTGGAGCTTACAATCTACAGGTAAGTTCTTTATCATAGAGGAGATACTATGGTCAATTTTATCAGGAGCCAATTAAGCTACCTGTATGCTCTTGTACATAGACCGTGATAGCTAGTTTTATGTAACAGGGAGATAGCTGTACCCCAGAATCATATGCACAAATGCACGTTGTGTTTGAGTCCAGTGCCAAGGAATGGAAGGGGTGGATTTAAGGCAGGCAAAACCATGGTCTATCATTCAAATAACAATACAGCTGAACAGCCAGCCCAATTCTAAGCCATGCTCTTCCTTTGTCTGACCCAGCCAAGTATATATGGTTCCATCCCAGAGAGCTGCTTAACCTATTAACTCCCAGGGGAAACTGTCTTTTGTGGCAATACATGGCCTGGCAGCCGTCTCTTTCTCTTTTTTTTAATTTATATATATTTAAGACTTTTACAAAACAGCTTTACATTAAATAATTTAATATTGCTCAATACATGTGGTAGCAAACTCATGAAATAGATCGGAATTAGAGGGGTTTAGGTTTAGGACAGCTTTCGGAGCCCATGGATCATGTATAAATACAGTAAATAAAAAGTATAACATGTCTAGCACCGGCATGAATATTACTGTACACTATATGCACATCCATTTAAGCAGGGGCGTAACTACAGAGGAAGCAGACCCTGCAGCTGCAGGGGGCCCCATGAGGCCCTAATTCATATACAATAAATCTTGGTAAAACAGGTCAACGTCTAGACATTTTGGCAGCCTGAAAAATATTTTTCTGTGGGGTCCAGTAATATCTAGTTACGTTACTGCAAAGGTAGGGAGAGAGGGATTGCATGAAGATGGCGACAGTAGGGCAACATTTTCAAACTTAAGTCCAGTCAACCTGCAGTAATTAAGATGTTGTTGAAATGCACCTCTCCGCAACCTCTGATAGCTGAAGACGATGGGGACGATGAAAGTTGTAGTTCAGCGTATTATCCAGGGTACAGAATTCTGATACATTCCAAAGGATCATCTATATTAGCTCAAAGTCCAAAATCCTGATTTATAGTATGCCTGTGAGAGCAAGGCAGACTTAAAGTAATGCGAAAAATGTCCCCATAATTACGTGTTACCTTAGCAACATGACAGGGAGTAGAAGTGGAGCATAGTAGCACTTAGACATGACCTGCGTAAACACTGTCAGTTAGCATTTGGAACAGGATAAACATAGCCCTACTATTGTATTTCAATGTATACCCATACCTGTTACACACATATATATATATAAGTATTCTGATTAATGCAGGAACAAAATATATCACGCATATAATACAAAAAGCCATGAATAATCTTTAATGTATATCCTTATGAACAGATATGCCATCAGTTTTGTGACACAACATATATAATGTATAATGGTTACATTTAAGGGCACATTTACTTAGGGTCGAAGTAAAATCCTTCGACTTCGAATATCAAAGTCAAAGGATTTAGCGCAATTACTTCGATCGAACGATCAAAGGGAAAAATTTTCAATTGAACGATTAAATCCTTCGAAATCGAACGGTTCGAAGGATTTTAATCCATCGATCAAACGATTTTCCTTTGTTCAGAAAATTGTTAGGAAGCCTATGGGGACCTAGGTTTTAGGTGGCGAAGTACTTGGTCGAACTTTTTTTTAAAGAGACAGTACTTCAACTATCGAATGGTTCTATTCGAAGTCGTAGTCAAAGGTCGAAGTAGCCAAAAAAAACATTCGAAATTCGAAGTATTTTTTCTTCTATTCCTTCACTCGAGCAAAGTAAATGTGCCCCACACACTCTGTAGCACACCCACAAATTCAGTGACTCCCCCAAGTCAGACATACTTTCCTGGATAGTGGTAGCAACCCATTCTCCTTACCCCTCATCATGCAAACTTTACTGTAGTACAGTAGTACAACTATCCATCAACCAACTAATGGCACATACAGCTATGTGATCCAATATATGGAAACCCATTGTCCAGAAGGATCCAAATTCCAGGAAGGCCCATCTCCCATGGACTCCATTTTAATAAAATAATTCACATTATATTTAAAAATCTTGCCTTTTACTCTATAGTAATAAAACAGTACCTTGTACTTGATCCTAACTAAGATATAATTAATCCTTATTGGAGGCAAAACAAACTTATTGAGTTTTAATTGATGTGTAAATTAATTTTTTAGTACACTTTTAAGGTATGTTATCCAAATTACAGAGAAAAAAAACCCTAATCCAAAAAACCACAGGTCCCAAGCATTCTGGATAACAAGCCCCATTCCTGTATTATCATAATAGTACCCATTAATCTAGCATCCTGATCTAAACAGGACCGTTTGTCTTCTCCCTAACAGAACTTCCTAAAGTCACAAAATGCAAACATGGACCTGTGAAGTTTTTACTGGGCTAAATTTCCCACTTGGGTAAAATGATCACTTTTGTTGATCTGATTGGTCATATGAAGTCAAATGAACTGCTAACTAGATCAGGAAAGGCTGAATCATAATAAAAAAAACACTTTCCATGGAATCAATGTTGTTGTCCATCACTGTGCCAAAATCTAACATCCCTGCAACTTTATTTTTGTGGTGAGGATGTTCAGTTTACATGTAATGACTATTGCATGCTATATGGGCTGAATGGGTAGTTACATAATGATATATACTGAATATTGTTGGCTATGTTTAAGTCTCTGTGTATGTTCTATGAAGAGGATCCTCAAGGTGTCTTCATTAAGTCTTAATCTATCACGAGTCACTCAGCTATATTTGGTTTCTTCCTTCTTGTCTCTTCCTTCCTTATGTCATCCCAAAGCCTCCTAATGTGTTATGGTCCCTTCACAAAAGCCTGCAGGGGGCATGGCCTAACATGACCCACCACATACAACATACAATCCCACAAATCTGCTACTATATTGTAATGTAAATCTAATGTCAGTCTCCTTTCCCTTGGATACTCTATATGACTGAATTCAGAATGCAGATGGAGCTTAAGATATCACTGTGATCCATAGCAAGATAAATCTGGCTTTTCACAACTGCTGTCATTGACTACAAAGCAAGGAGGTGAGGCAGTTCAATACTATGACATGATATATAAAGTCTTGCGTTGAAGGATTATTTGTAATATCTAATGCTCTGTGCTCTGTCTGTGTCAAAACTCCAAACAATCCATCAATGGATGTCAGTAGAATGGTGTAAAAATAGGGAAAAGAAACCACAGTTGCAGGGGGCTTGGTAGAAAGGCAAGGGCCACTAAAGACTGGGGTTTAACTACAGAGAAAGCAGACCCTGCAGCTGCAGGGGGCCCAGAAGGTATAGGAGGCCACATAAGGCCCTAATAAATTAGCAATTTCAATATATATTGGTAAAACAGAATAACCTCTGGATATGTTGGGTGCCATAAAATGAATTAGTGGTGGGGTCCATTAATATCTAGTTATGCCACTGACCACCAATCCCCTTGGAGTCTGGAGTTGTGAGCATAATGGAGGGGCCCGTGGAGGTCAGGTTACACCCCTGCATATGTAGAAGGCAGAACTGGTTTTCTGATCATTGGATATTTCCCCCTCAGCCCTAATAGCTTATATATTAGGCCCTCATAGAGCTGACCCAAGGTCACCATTAGCTTCCCTAGAGCTTCTTATTGACAAAATCCTGCAATCACTGCAGGAAAGCTGACATCAAATTATGTGCATCTATGTTTATCTAAACAAACAATGGAACCAGAAAGCTGGCCCCAAGGGATGGCCAGTTGCTTTGCCAAATGCAGAGGCTGCTGGGGGGATACAGGGAGGATTGACTCGCAAATGCTTGAGTGCTGTGGGTTTGACATGCCTGGATTAGAAACACAGATGGAGCTGGAAAGGTACAAACTGATAGATTGATGGGTGGAGACTACAGAACTAAATGCTGCAGTCCAAATGGTCCTTCATGAGGCTCTGCAGCAGCTTGGTATCTCTTCAGTAGTGAAGAGCAAATTGTTTTCAAGATAATATTCTGCATTTTCTGCATTTCCCTGGCAAACAAAACTGTGAAACTGCAGCAACAATTCGCTGAAAAAAGAAAGCAAGAAAAAGACACTTCAATGCATTTGGATAGAGATAAAAAATCCAATCGACTTGGCATAAGAAAAAACTTGGGAAAAAACTTCAATGCATTTTGCTTGGAAAAAACATTGACTTTCAATTTGTTTTCACATTTTCATTGTTTTTGTAAATTTTTCGCCAGAATGAAATAGATTCGCTCATCACTAGTCTTTTCTTCTGGATGTTGCTCAGATGGACAAAGCTAAATCTCCTTTATACAGAGTGAAATCATTGGGGGCCCTGCCTGCTTGATATTTGTGTCTGTAATATCCATTTGCCCCTGAGCTACACAAGCGTCCAGCTTGTCTCCAGCCCCATAAATACATTACTAACTAGTCAAGCACAAAATGTATTGAAATTCTCAAAAGGCATTTCATTCCTTGCCCTGGTTTTCTTCCTTGGAATTACAATGCAGTGGATTGGCAGAGTTCCGTGGAGTAATTGATAGCACCATTGCTCATCCTCAATTTTGAAGTATAAATATTTTATGAAACATGCCGTTTATTTCCATTTTTTTCTGCCTGAAAGCAAAAGGCTTTCAGAAAATGCCTTCTAAAGCCCCATTTAGGAATGTGGCACCTGGTGCAAAGTGTAATTTTCAGACAAGAATCACCATGTTTTTCCCATAATGCAACCTGTTTTCTAGACTCACTAAAAGTACTGTCCACTGTATTGCACCAAAGTTAACAGGATAACCTGTGGCACAGATAACTGGGACACTAAAAGATTAAATTGATATCAGTTGCCCCAGCTCCAAGCCATGGCAGGAATTACATAACTAGGGTCTAATATATAAACGTTTTAAAAAACAAAATTTTAACACTAAAAACCATGTATTAGACCAATTACAAAAATGACAACTAAACCAAAGTGTAAAAACCACAAAATAACTCTACTACAAAAGGTCACCATCTAAAAGCTGGAGGTCATGTAGAAGTCAATGGGAGCTTTTCCATATGAAAAAAATATGAGCTTTTAGACGTTTTTTCGGGGGATGAGAATGAGGATATCAAAGTTATCATATTCTTATTAATATTTGTTCTTCGTTTTTATTTGCTCTTGCCTTTTATGTTTGAATATTCATCATCATCATCATTTATTTATATAGCGCTGTCAAGATACGCAGTGCTTTACTGCAGTTATAGCAAACAGGGAATAAATGGTGGATAACAAACAAGGATTACAGAATACAATAGGGTTAGAAGGGCCTAGAGATTAGAGTTTACAAACTAAAAGGTTAGGGTACAATTGAGACATTAGGATTATATAAACACTTTGTCATTTTTGATACAGTAATGATTAATTAAGGTACATCGAATAAGCCTCTTTAAACAGTGTAATAAATACATAGGCATTTGTGGTTTTTGAAGAAACGCATCACAAAAACATTCGGTTTCAGGCGTGTTAGACTCTTTATTAAAGGAGTAGTTTAACTACTACTCAAACAAATGAACCTTTAGTACTGTATAATGTAGACATTTATTATAGATAATCTGCCATTGGTCTTTATGTTTCTTTTTTTGTGGTTTTTCAATGATTTAGCTTATAGGTTCAGCAGTTTTCAGTGTGGAACAGTGAGCATCTATCTGGTTGCTAGGGCCTGATTTACCCTAGCAATAACACAACCTGAATAGAAAAATGACAAAAATTGACAATAACCAGGGCTGGATTTCTGGGACAGTCGCCCCTAGACCGCGCAGTCTAAACACCCAGCCACACTGTCCTAACGCCATCTACCCCCTCGCCCGGGTGCGCAGGAGCAGAATGGGGACTTACAGGTCCACAAAAAGCGGCTGGGCAGCATGCTGCCCCTAATTTTCTGCCGCCCTAGGCACAGGCCTTTGTGGCCTCGCCACGAATCTGGGCCTGACAATAACATTGTAGCCTCAGGAGCAATGGTTTTATGGCTGCCAGGGGTCAATGAGATATATTTGAAAGCTGGAAAGAGGCAGAAGCTATAAATAATAATAATATCTAATAATTAATAAACTATAAAAAAAGAAGACTAACTGATGAGTTGTTATGAACAGTAGGACATTCTATACCATACAAAATTTTAGTTAATATGTACAGGAACTGACATTAATTATGTTTGAGTAATTCCAGTTGGGAAAGTTTAGATGAAGAGGAAAAATATCAAAAAGATAAGCCTCATGCAGGTTTCCCCAGTTTGATATTTTGTAAATGAGGCCTTGTGTGTGACACATATAAACTGCAGAAAAAGGAAGCCCAGGCTTACCCACAGAACGAGCTACAGCTTGTCTGGCTTGTACATGGCATGTTTTATAAGAATGCATGATTGCACAGTGAAATTACATTTTGTTTTAAAGACCCTCCCTAATAAGAAAAGAATGAACTTGGCAGGTGGCTGAGACTGTTCCAGTAGAATAAATGTCATTCAAATTTTGGGTGGTTTTGATATCCAGCTTAGTCCTTGGCTATAAAAGTAGGTTAGTAAAACTTGAATATGAGAAGAAACATATCTTCATTATATATTTCTGCTTTATACAGTGGATTATTATGTTATTATATTATTATACACAGGGATTGGTTGTTAATCATTGTAATGCTTTAGTAAATTCCTTGTGTTTCAGTAGCTTCATAAGACACCTGCGTGTTTTGAAGGTAACACCACCAGAAATGGTATTCTAAAGACTCAAAAGACAGGCAATTGGAAAAGTTTTGGTAGAAATGAAAAAATAAATACATTTTGTGAGTGCCATAATAAATCATAAGGACCGCACTACAACAACCACATTGCATATATTCATGTACACAGTCTTCTTGCTGCTATTAACTTCTGCCTTTGAAGATTGTACATGGAAGGCCTATAATAGGAGATATGGTGGTTCTAGAGGAGAGAATGGCATACTAAGGGCTTTAGTTTTTATCATAGGGATTGGACCAGGAGTGGAGACATCAGGGTGTAAGAACAGAAATCACTGGGAGAGGGGTGCCATGTTAACATTAGCTGCTCTTTTGTACCTTTACTGAGGTTGGTTTAATAGGGAAGAGCAGTGGAAGAAGTTTTCCCTTGGGTTGTAGTAATAATGCTTCAGTAATGTAAGGCCTGAGACTAAGGGGCCCCAAGACTGGGTCATATTGTAAGAAAGATGTGGGGGTAGGGTTACCACCTGGCCGGTATTTTACAATCCTGGCCGGTAAAAATTATGCATGATGCCAATGTTATTAATAGAAAAAAATGGCAAGAATATAGGAAGGCCAGTATTTTTTTCCAGAAAAGGTGGAACCCTATGTGGGGGATTCATCTGAAGCCAAAATTGCAGCCTAAAGTTGATACTGGGGCTTTTGTGGCCAGATTAGTCGGACAAGCGATTTAGAAATGCATCTTTGTGGCATTAACACATGTAGAAATATGGACACAAGCATCTTCATGAGAAAAAGCTTTTACTACAGTTCTCCCCTATAGACAGGCACATGGCTGGAAATACCTAGTGGGTGTATGATTGTGCCCCCAGTGTGGTGCATGGCGAAGCTTTAACACCTTGATATTTTGGAGAATGTGGAGGATGTGTTCTGACTCTGCTGAGACCTGGATAAATTTAGATATTATTTATCTGCGACTGACAGGCCTGGATATTGCTCTGGGCCCATTGTCCAATATCTGCTTTAATTGGAACCTAAGTGAGCTTGACAGCTATCAGCAGCAAGGCATTGGTCCCAATTTTTTTTTTTTTTGCATTTTCCAGTATGTTTTGTGAAGGGCAGCAGATAATGTAGGTTGATTTAAAGTTACATTTTTCAAATAATTTTAATGCTATGTACATTTTTATACCTTATACTGTAGAATTGCCTCTCAGCCAAGCAATATATTAAATAAATACATTGGACAGTACAATGGCGAAATATTTTCCTGAAAAATATCACATTGTTCCCAAGCAATCATGACCTTCAAGAGACAGGGGAGATTTCCCTGGGGATGAGGCACAGTCAGTTGGATACCTGTAGAATTGATAGAGATATGGAGGACAGATCATAAAAAGGATTAGTTGGTGCATATGTAACAAGAGGATAAGTGGGGGGGCTAGATATGGTTGATTGCGTCCGCTGGGTATAGTAAATAATGGCTACCATTTGTACCATTATTTGTCAATAATAAGAGGAGATTAACACTGAAGTACAGCAAATGGGCATAGTGCCTGCCATTAATCCTATCCATGTACCCCTATATGAGATCCATTTTACACATTTAAACCTGATATATTGGTACAAATGTGCTATTTTGGATTATTTCAAATGTGCTATATTGCATTACAGATGAATAAATGTGTAGAGCTAGAGCTGGATAACAAGGGAGGCCCTGACAAAGTATAAAAAGCTGGAAAGGGGAAAAAATGACATTAATCAGGCATGTCCAACCTGCTGCCCTCAAGCTGTTGAACTGCACGTCCCAAATCCCACTGACAGCTAAAGACGGCTGCAGGCTAGACATCCCTGATGTATGTATACTGAACATATAAAAATAATTACACCGAATATGTCCTTTTGTAATTTTATCTGCCTCCTCCCTCCAGACCCTTGGGACCTCCAGTAAAAACCCTCGCCACTCTAAAACCAGATAATAAAGTATGGGTGACTGTTTCAGAAAGCAAACGGTTAACCTTAATTGCAAGTATCAGCTCAATATAAGAAAGCTGGGCCTGGGCATATTTAGGGAGAGCTCCCTGCGAGAAGTGTCTTTAGCAGAACCAGAGGGGATGACAAATCCTATAACAGTATCTCCATATAATATCAAAGTCATCACAATAATTGTCAGCAGGGCTTGGGGGCTAAGGAATGCCATCAGCAAGCTCTACATGCAATTTAATTCTTTTTTTGCCTTGTGCACTCAGAGCTCTTTTCAAGCAGGCTCTTTGTTATTCATATGCTCGCCAGCTTTGTCATAGTCCATAACTGTATAATGGTGGATTCAAATGCACATTTTGTAATATCAGTGTGGAATTGAAATGCATGAACCTATTACCCTTTAATACAGGGTTCCGACAACACATGGATGGAGCCAGGCAGCTTTGGATGTGCTAGAATCCCATGATTTGCATTGTGAATAAAACGCTTATGCTAAAGGTTGTTGGTAGTTAACCTTGTAATTGAATTTTTTCAACTGTTGGTGGAATGTTGGAAGATGTAGTTCCCCAACAGCTGGCAAGTTGGACATGCCTCAGTTACATCTTTTCCCATTGGATTGAGTTTCAGCTTTCCTGCAATGCCCAAGGAACCCCCAGAACGTCGCCCCTGTTTCAGGCTGTATCTACTGAAATCAAGCAGAATTACACATTCAAACAGCTACAGTAATGTTGATATTAGATACTAATACAGGTATGGGATCTGTTATCCGGAAAACCGAGTTACGGAAAGGCCGTCTCCCATAGACTCCATTTTATCCAAATGATCCAAATTTATACAAATGATTTCTTTTTTTCTCTGTAATAATAAAACAGTACCTTGTATTTTTTCTAAACTAAGATATAATTAATCCTTATTGAAAGAAAACACAGTCTATTGAGTCTATTTGATGTTTAATCACACAGAAAAGGTTTAGGAATTTAGCAGAGTTCACCCGTGCAGCAGCGCAGCCTCTCCCCTTCCAGTAGCAGCTCTTGCGGGATCCCGGCCACTTCAGTCCGGAGTTACACTTGCACTAAGATTCACCCGCTGTACGGCGCTCACCAAAGGATTCACATGAGACGTATGTTGCTTAGTAGAAATGCGGCTTTATTGTTCACACCAAGTCAACATAGGCAGTGGGTTGGAGAAGAAACCTATGCGTTTCATGTCCTAACTCTCCCGGCACTTCATCAGACCCTCATGTGAATCCGTTGGTGAGCGCCGTATAGCGGGTGAATCTATTTGATGTTTACATGATTTTCTAGGTATGAAGATCAACATTATGGAAATATCTGTTATCCAGAAAATCCCAGGTCCCGAACATTCTGGATAACAAGTTCTATACCTGGATCTACATTTATCTTGAAAGTACTGTGAAAACTCTTCTGGTCTTCTCAGCTGGCACACAGAGAGCAAGGCGACAGTTACCCTGATCCCCAAAGCAAACTCAGCTCTGCTTCCATTTTAGCGTTTTGCTCTTAAGATCATAAATGAGGAGTTCAAAGCCTCCCAATATATGTAAACATTCAATCGATTTCCCATGAAATGAATGTGAAGTGTACAAATATGGCTTATCGACTGCAAGAAAGGCATTCAGGCACAGTTTTTGTAAAGGCCACAAAGACCCAAGCCTTCTTCGCTATGTGTCCGGAAGCACTGGGGACATGTGGGAGATTCGTTAGCTCTTTAAATCTCCAAACCACATGCTCCAGACCCAACGAGGTAAGATTTGTGCATCCTTGACCTCACATATGAAATGGGGGTGGTAAGGGGGGAAGACAATTGGTCCCAACTAAGGGGTGCCCTATGTATAAATCTGGCCCTGAAGGCAATAGGGACAATAAGAATGATCTATGCACACAGAAAGAGATGCCATCACACTATTGATTAATGGGTACATAAATAACATCTAAAGTTCATTTATAACATGGGATCACTTTCTCTTTACATGACAATATGTGGAAGCTTCACAGCCTGCAGGCTTCCCACACTACTTTGCTATTTTAGGGGATTCAAGCAAAACTCCATGGAAAGCTGTATAATACTGTATGTTATTTGCTCAGCGCATGCTTTTCTTTGCAGCGTATTAATAGCTTTCTGTTTCACCATTTGCTTGGCCGAAAAATGAGAAGTTCTCCAGCTTATCCCTTAGATGGATGAAGCTCATTGCATTTTTCTGTAGATAATGTTCCAGGGTGAGCACGCGGAGCCAACGCTGTGACATTAATCCATACTGCCTACTCTTCACGGCATGCTTGCATATTGTGATGTAACGTGCTAGAAATAACCTTGTCTTTCAGCATTAATGTATATTCAATGGCATGATGAAGAATACGTATATATGTGCATCTGTATATCGACAGAATTTTTGAACTATATTTAAACTGGGTTGCATTGTTTAGAATAGGAAGTGCCAAACCCAAACTGGCAAAACATGCTCCTACAGTAGTACTTTCCTCCATCTTGTTAGCTACTCAACATAACCTCAGTTATTCTGCTGGGCTGATTGTCCAGAGGCGCCGCAGGGTTCTCATTGTACCAGACCAGAGGGATAAACAAATGGACTGAACTGCAACAGGCGAATAAGCAAACAAATGACTGCCCACATTGGTAGATCACATGCAAGTTTCTTTAGTGCTTTGCTGATGTCAGTTGAGGTTCCAATCGCATTATTTCAAGCAATGATCAAGCAAATCAGATCGACTTGCAGATGCTTTGGCAATAGCACCACAAGGAAGCACTCGCTTACTTTACACCTTAGGCAGAAATGTGGAAGCCCCCGATGGTGTTACACAAGGTGCATAGTATGGAGAAGCATCTATAGATGAGTGAACTTTTGCAAATAACATTGGACTTGTGCTGCTTGCAGAGCCGCCATTAGAAATCACGGGGCCCAATACAACAAAATATTTGGGGCCCCCTGGGCCGTGTCCACCCCAGCCCTCAAAGTTTTTCTAAATCCCTTAAAATAGCAAAGTAGTGTGGGAAGCCTGCAGGCTGTGACGCTTCCACACCCGAGATCCCGCCCACTCTACACCACAGTTAAAAGACCACACAGACATCAGCGCTAAAAACGGTAAACCCCCCCCCGACGCAAAAGTTATAAAAAGCCATTGGTGGTCAGGGCCCCCTAAGTTAAAAAAAAACTGTGGCGCCAGGGCACCCATAAAAGTTTTTCAAAAGTCAGTGGTGGTTAGGCCCCCCCATAAGTTAATAAAAAAATATTGGCGCCAAAAAAACATTGGTGGCAGGGGCTTGTAGAGTATTAAAATAATACATTTGTGGCTAGGGCTTTAAAAAAAAAAAAAAAAAAGACACATTAGTGTTCAGTAGAACTGAACTCATGGCTTCAGGACTTCAAGTTCGGCTCTTTTCGTGAGTTCGGGTCTTTCTGCGGCTTCAGGATTTCAAGTTCAGTTTTTTTCCTGATCTTTCCGCAACTTCAGGACTTCAAGTTCGGCTCTTTTCATGACTTTGGGTCTTTTCATGGCTCCAGAACTTCAAGTTCGGCTATTTCCGTGACTTTGGGTCTTTCCGCAGCTTTCGGACTTCAAGTTCGGCTCTTTTCATGACGTTGGGTCTTTTCGTGGCTTCAGGACTTTAAGTTCGGCCCACTGGCCTTTACATTTGCTGATTGGCTGGCTGGTGAACTCTCCAGAAAAGTGCGTGTACAGTAACTGGAATTCTTCATATATCTTCTTGCATTTAAAGGGCTGTTCAGCTTTAAATACATTTTAGTATGATGAGAGTGATATTCTGAGACAATTTGTTTGACAATTATTTTTAATTTTTTTATGATTGGCGGTTTTTGAGGTATTTTGCTTTTTATTCGGCAGCTCACCAGTTTGCAATTTCAGCATAATTACCCTAACAACCATGCACTGGTTTGAATAAGAGATTGGAATATGAATAGTAGAGAGCCTGAATAGAAATGAGAAGTAAAAATAGCAATACATTTGTAGCCTGACAGAGCATTTGGAAACTGGAAAGAGTCAGATGGAGAAGGCAAATAGTTAAAAAAAGTATGATTTTATACCATATTAAAAGTTAACTTAAAAAACTCCCCTTTTACTGAGTAAGACTGTATAAAGATAGTAGTACCATTAGAATATAGTTTCCATCATCACAGTGCAGCATCATAAATATTTATAAACCTGTCTAGTGATTTTCTGCAAACGGGCAGCCAAGTGTAAAATTCTAGTGCGTTCGGCACCCAGGACACAAATAGTCGCAAGTATAAAAATTGTTGCTCACATCAAAATTATTTTGACGCCCATTGACTTCAATGCACTTTGCGAATTTTTGCTGTTTGGCGAAATTCCGCCGTAAATTTTCAAAGTTTTAGGCGAATTGAAACGGCACAGATACGCCCATCACTAATGCTGTTGCTTTTACACACCGTTTTGTACCACTTTTCATGCTTTGGTTTGCCTCACAAATTTGTTCTATTGACTTTAAACCACCAGATCTCATGTCATGCAAAATAATGCAGTCATTTTCAGTGTAAGTCTAATGTATAAAATATATTATACGCCTTCATAAATTTGTGGATTATTAGTTTAAAAATAATTGTGCAGTCTCAGTTAAATCACATGTAGGGCTGCAAAAAGCCTTATACAATGACCAAAACTATGGGGGAATGCAGAAAAATGTAGGTCGCCAAATTGTAGTGGCGCAAGTACAACAAATTTACAGGTTTCTTATTTAATGGATTTGATGTAATGCCACCAAATTTTAACAAATGTGGTGTAAACGGTAAAAAATGTTTGTGTAAATTACATTTTAGCCCTAAAAAATTTTTCTATGCAACCTTAAGGCAAATTAATTTCCATAACATTTTCATTATGGCAGAGACATTTTGTCGTAAAAATGTATATAAAAATGGTGTGGCTATAGCCAATTCTCAAGAAAAGTTGTCCATAGAGTAGGAAAAATGACAAAATGATGTGAATTATATGGCGTAATTATGTCATTTTTATTAAGTTTTCCTTTACCATCACTTTTGTGAATCCCACACTGTGTTTTTAGGGTGAATTACATGCAATTAGGGGTTATTACCAGAACAATGCATAAGAACTATTAGCACTCAAGTTGAAGAAGGCAGAGAGAGTGTGGAATGGATTCTGGGACACTGAAGTCTCAAAACCAACTGAATCTATTACCCAGAATTACTGACCAACTTTTGCACCTATCCCAGATAGCAAAAGAAAAAGGCGCAGGCTTTCTATTTTAGGATATGCATTAGTGGCACATGGATAGATATAGAGGCTGATTTACTAACATAGTTAACTTGCACGGGTGCAAATACACACAGCACTTTACCAACCCAAAACCAACCAGCATGCTACGTATATACAAACTGCTTATATGTGGGTCAAGAAAAAGTTGACCCGTACCCAACCCTAACTCGGCCTTTAATTACCTGGACCTGAACCTAATCTGGTAAACCGCAGTATTTATAGATCTTCATCTGACCCACCCACCTTTCTATGATGTCACAGAAGGGGCAGGGCACACAGGCGTAAAGTTAAATAAAAACCAACGACTGGTGGTGGAAGCAGGACATAGTAAGTTCTCAGGCAGGGTGGGCACATGGTAAAGTGAAGCCCATGAAAGCTTTGTGGAAGTTGGCCTGACCCTTGGGTATACCCTCAGGCCCTACAGGTTTTGGGCCGGCCTGCACATTACTAATACCATCGTTCACCCCACCCCATTTTAACGTCAGTGGAGAGGATGGTGTAGGCACAGGCACATATATAGAAATATATACAGTATAAGCAATGCCCATTAAAAGTAAGAGGAATATGAGAATGCTGGTGGCAATAGCAGGGTAGCTCTGAGGATATAATTCAGACCACGCACCAACAACCTGTTGGGAGAATGCTCATTCTGATTTCCTAACTAGCTAGCTCCCTATAGCAACCAGCCAGCAATTTGTTTTGGTCAGCCTAATTCAAGGTTGGAAATTAAAGCAAAAATCTGTTTCTTTTTGTAACTGCTCTGCTTGAATTTTGAGCCTCTGTTATTAAACCAGTCCCACAGAGATACTGTAAGTACTTGGTTTCATGGCAGGATGCACTTTGTGTAGTTTGTGGAGTGTGTGTCTAGATGAAAAATATGAACTAGAAGGTGTAATTATGGAAATGAAATGCGTGTGGTTCATTACAGGGTGGGTCAGTATATGGTAGGTACTTTATTATATATATTCCGCCTCTCTATCAATCATTTTTTATTTGATTTCATTATACTCCAAGAACTGCTCCCTTTCAGAAAAAAAAATGTTCCCTTATCATATGAAATATTTTCTGCTCATTAGCTCCTAGCATACAAATGCGCATCTTGTGTTTCTTTACATTTAAGGAGAAGCCAGAGCAACACATGTTTCTGAATTACACATTGCCTTGGAAAACTAACAGCCATCATTTGGCTAAAGCATCTGTCTCTCCCGCACTCGCTGGGAGTCAACTCATGAATGAATCAACCCGAGTGAATAATGACAGTATGTTCCCATCTACAATCCCTGGAAACACTAAACCCACTGTGTGCTCTTTCTATAATAATCCTGACCCCCATAAATTGTATAATGTGATATCTAAAGCCTGTATGTTTGTGTGTGTGTCTATTATATTCTGTACAGTGTTCCAGTTAGGGAAATGCAGCACCCAGGGAATAGACAATAGAAGGCAAATACATTTAAAGTGGTTGCTCACCTTCCAAACACTTTTTTTCAGAATGTTTCCCAGAAATAAAGACGTTTTTCAATTACTTTCTCTTATTTATTTTTTTTACAGTTTTTCCAAAATCTAGGGGCATATTTATCAAGGGTCGAATTTCGAATTTCAAAAACTTTGAAATTCGAATTCAAAAAGACCAACCGAAACTAAGTCAAAGTTTATTTTTTGGTCGAATAGGTCAGTTTTCGATCGAATAGGTTCGTCTTCGTAATCGTACGAACCGAAGGAATAGCGCATTTGATCGAATTCGATTTTTCAAAGTCCACAATTCACTCCAAATAGTCTAGGAGGTCCCCCGTAGGCTAAAACAGCAATTCAGCAAGTTTTCGATGGCGAATAGTCGAAGTTGAATTTAAAGAGACAGTGCATATTTATCAAGGGTCAAATTTCGAATTGAAAAAACTTTGAAATTCGAATTAAAAAAAACGAAACTAAGTCAAAGTTTTTTGTGGTTGAATAGGTCAGTTTTCAATCGAATAGGTCCGTATTTGACCGAATTCGAATCGTACAAATCGAAGGAATAGCGCATTCGATCGAATTTGATTCAAAGTTTTTACCAAAAAAACTTTGCTTTTTCAAAGTCCACCAGTTGACTCCAAATAGGTTCTAGGAGATCCCGCATAGCCTAAACCAGCAATTCGGCAGGTTTTTGATGGCAAATGGTCAAAGTCGAATTTTTAAAGAGACAGTACATGATAAATTTCGATATTTTTCAAATTCAAATCAAATTTGGACTGTTCACTAGTCAAAGTACACAAAAAAATGCTCAAAATTCAAATTTTTTTCGTTCAAAAATTCACCTCGACCTTTGATCTGCCCCTTAAAGTGTAATGTTCGTGTCTCTGGTGTTTGAGTCTGGCAGCTCAGTAATTCACTCTGAACGGTTACAATTTTGCAACATTTAGTTGATACATTTCTCAGCAGCATCTGTGGAGCATTAGCAACTATTGTATCAATTCTAACAGCTGCTTTTAATGAAACCCACATATTCTGGTCCGCAGTGACAAAGATAAGAAATGTATCAATTTAGAACAGTTTCAGGGTCTGCGACCCCCTCCTCCCAGAGCTGCTTTAGAAGGTGAAAAAGGACACTTTACACTGTGATCTGTCTTACAGGTGATCTGTCTGAAAACAACTAGTTATTTTAAGGTGAACAACCCTAATGTGAAATATAGAGAAAACATAAATAGACCAGTTCTGTTCAGAGTTTACAGCCTAATTATACAATTCCATTTTACAGCCATGAATTGCAATTTAAATAGTGTGTGTTAATAATGTCCCCAGGATAAAGAAAACAACAGATAAGCCTATAGGGATCATATAGACTATTAGAGTCTGTGTAATATGAAGAAATAGGGTTCCTGTATTATGGGAAGAACTGCAAGGCCCAGACTGAAAGTGAAAACAGTACAGTTCTATACAAGTCAATGGTGAAGGACAAGGGCAAGTTACAGGCAGAGGTTCCTGCTGTTGGTTGTACATTATTTTGCATCATTATCATTGAACCCTCCTGAGATTTTTAGAGGCACTTCCATGCCTATGTGTGTTGCTGTGATTCCTGCTTCCCTTAATATGGGATTTAATCATTCCATTTGGTTGGTGTCTCTGAAAATCCTATCATTTTTTAGGTCTTAACTCGTCTAGACCTTCACAGTTCAGCATGAGGTCTTATATATGATATTCTTGTTTCCGTTGATTGTACAGGTATGGAATTCGTTATCCGGTAACCCGGTATCCAAAAAAACCTACGAATTACTGGAAGCCATCTCTTGTAGAGTCCATTTTAATCAAATAATTCCAATTTTTAAAAAATGATTTCCTTTTTTTCTGTAATGATAAAACAGTACCTTGTACTTGATCCCAACTAAGATATAATTAATCCTTATTGGAGGCAAAACAATCCTTTTGGGTTTATTTAATGTTTACATAATTTTTTTTAGAAGACTTAATGCATGCAGATCTAAATTGCAGAAAGATTCCTTTTCCAGAAAACCCCAGGTCTTGAGCATTCTGGATAACAGGTCCAATACCTGTCCAGTATTAATGTGCAGGTCGAGAAAAACTTGACCTGCACCCCACCTGACCGCCACCTGCCCCCACCCGCCACCTCCCCTTTATATAGAGGGATAGGTATGGGATCAGTTATCCAGAATGCTCAGGGCCTGGCGTTTTCTGGATAACGGATCTTCCCATAATTTGGATCTTTGCCGCTTAAGCCTACTAGACAATCATGTCAATATTAAATAAGCCCAATAGGCTGGTTTTGCTTCCAATAAGGATTAATTATATCTTAGTTTGGATCAAGTGCAAGGTACTGTTTTATTATTACAGAGAACAAGGTCTGTAATATTTAAAATGGGGTCTATGGGAGGCAACCTTTTCGTAATTCGGAGCTTTCTGGATAAAAGATCCCATACCTGTATACAAGAGAGTGCCGGAAATGGACAGTCGACAGTGTAAGGTCGTGGGCGGGGAGAGCTGGAAGAAGAGCTCAACCTGAAAAGTGTGGGTTGAGGTTGACCCAAACCTGCAGGTCCCACAGGTATCGGGCCGGCCAGCACATCACTACTGTCTAGAATGCTTGGGAAACGGGATTTTCTGGATAACAGATATTTTCATAATTTGGATCGCTATGCCTTGAGTCTGCTAAAACAATATTTAAACATTAAATCAGTCATAATCGACATAGAACCTGATTGGTCAAAATATTCATTATAGTCTAATTAGCGAGAAAATGATCTGCTATAAAGAAGTAGGAAGCATTGTGCTAATCTTCCTCACCCCCTTGACCTATGCACTCTCCATTTTGTTTCTGTCTGTATCCTCTTACTAATAGATTGTAAGCTCTTCAGTACAGGAACCTCATGACATGTATGAATATGAAAGAGGTATTTCACCATTACGGTAAATTTTAACATGTTATAGAATCCCCTATTCTTAGCAACCTTTCAATTTGTCCTTTTTTATAGTTTTTTCTGCCTTATTATAGCTTTCTACTGGGGGTCACTGACCAAGGCAGCCCAAAACATCAATTTTAAGGCTACAACTTTTACATTTTGCTGCTTATCTTTCTGTCCAGTTCATCTTTCAGGATTCAAAACAGTCCCTGGTAAACAGCACCCTAGCAACCAGATAGCTGCTGAAATGTTTAACTAGAGAGCCGTTGAACAAAAAGCTACCGAACTGCAAATATTGCAAAATCAGAGTCTTCATTAAGCTAAAAATGTATTTAAAAGTCAAATGTTTTCTCACTGTCTAATTCATAGTAACTAAACTGTGCACATTGGTGCATATAAATATCAATCCAATACACCAACAAAAGTATGAAATACTTCACTAACTTAATAGTCAGCAGACTTTAATTTTTTGAGATGATCACTTAAAATACCAAAGCTAGCTTATTGAATAATATAATAATGGTGAATGTGGCATCAGGTCAGGGTGCTGTTATATAAGAGAGTGTAGTAACGAGGCACATTTGAGCTCAATTATTTAGTGGCACTTAATGAAAGTGACATGATAGCAGCAGGCACTATTGTGTGGGAGTACTGTGATGTTAGGGGAACATACGCAGTCATAGCCAAGGACAGTTTTTGCATCATGAACATCGCTGATATATTAGTTAAAGGAAAACTAAAGCTTAACTAAGAAGTAGCTAAAAATGTTGTACATTATGTTTTGGGTTTCTGTACCAGCCCAAGGCAACTATGACCCTTTAGCAGTAAAGATCTGTGACTCCAAAGATGCCCCAGTAGCTCCCCATCTTCTTTTCTGCTGAATCACTGCACATGCTCTGTGCTGCTCTCACTTACTGAGCTTAGGGACCCACTCACAATATACAGTACACATAGGGACAGAGCCATTTTTAGTGTACTTCGACTAGGGAATAGTTCAAATTCGATTTGAATTTGAAAAAAAATTAAATATCGAAATTTATCATGTACTGTCCCTTTAAAAATTCTACTTGGTCCATTCACCATCTAAAACCTGCCGAATTGCTGTTTTAGCCTATGGAGCTAGAACCTATTTGGAGTAAATTGGTGGAAAATCAAAGTTTTTTTGGGAAAAACTTCTAATCGAATCCGATCTAACGCGCTATTACTTCGATTCGTCCGATTTGAATTCGGCCTAGTATGAACCTATTCGATCGAAAACTGACCTATTCGAGCAAAAAAAAAAAAGAAATTCAACCCTTGATAAATATGCCCCATAGAATAGAATTGTCACAATATAAGGCTGATTAGTAATTAATACAGATAATTATTACACGGCAGCACAGAAACCAGTGCAATTAGCATCCGAATTTAATAATCAGCCCTGTAGCATCAGTTTATATTACAGACTAACCTCATTTTCTGATGGATAATTCGTGATGATGTGATGTTCTGTTTTAAAAAAAAGGTGCTTTTACTTCTATTTTCTATGTATTTCTAAGTGGAACTAGTAAAGACTGAATGCAGAATAGTTCTAGACATGACATTATTTGGGGTGAACCCAACCAAACTCAACCCACACGGAATCTTTGGGCACCTCCCAAAAAACACAATGCTGCATAGGTTTTCCTAACAGCATTTTAAATTATTGCCAGAGGGAAAGAATTTGAAGGAGATCAGTTGCCTGTGTTAGTGAGATTTATCATGGGCATCTCCTCATGTACCACTACCCATATGCTTAGGGGCCAATTTGTGACTGCTTGAGCCCTTTGGAAACTTTGCGTGAGTTAAAGAAGTAATGTGAGGTTTCACGGGAAAAAAGAGATATTTTTTTCAGAGTGGGCTTTCTTAAAGGGTTAGTTCACCTTTCAGTTACAAATTGTCACTTTTCGGGTTGAGCTCTTCTTCCAGCTCTCCCCGCCCACGACCTTACACTGTCGACTGCCTGTTTCCGGCGCTCTCTTTTATACAGGTATGGGATCTGTTATCCGTAAAACCTGTTATCTGGAAACCTGTTATCCAGAAAGCTCAGAATTTACGAAAGTGTTGCCTCCCATAGACCCCATTTTAAAAATTACAGACCTTTTTTCTCTGTAATAATAAAACAGTAGCTTGCAGTTGATCCAAACTAAGATATAATTAATCCTTATTGGAAGCAAAACCAGCCTATTGGGTTTATTTAATATTGACATGATTGTCTAGTAGGCTTAAGCTACAAAGATCCAAATTATGGGAAGATCCGTTATCCAGAAAACTCCAGGTCTTGAGCATTCTGGATAACAGATCCCATACCTATCCCTTTATATATAAGGGGAGGTGGCAGGTGGGGGTTGGGGTGCAGGTCAAGTTTTTCTCGACCCGCACATTGATACTAGACAGGCATTGAACCTGTTATCCAGAATGCTCAAGACCTGGGGTTTTCTGGAAAAGGAATCTTTCCTCAATTTAGATCTACATGCATTGTCTACTAAAAAAAATATGTAAACCCAATAGGATTGTTTTGCCTCCAATAGGATTAATTATATCTTAGTTGGATCAAGTTTTCCTAAAATTGAAGTCTAACAATTTATGTTCGTGTCTCTGGTGTTTCATTCGCGCAGATCAGTAATTCAGGTGCAGATTCTAAACTATTACAAATTGCTCCATTAGTTTATACATTTCTCAGCAGCATCTGTGGAATATGAATAGCTATTAGATCAATTATAACATCTGCCTTTATGGAAACTCAGCAATTCTGAAATTACAATTAGAAATGTATCAAGTAATGTATCAATTTAGAACAGTTTACAGGGTCGTTGACCCCCCCTCCAAGAGCTGCTTTAGAAAGACAGAAGAATGTAAAAAAATGAAATGTAAAGCTTCAATATTAACTTAATTAACTTCATCTTTAGAATTGAGTCACTGGCCCCATCTAAAAACAAATGCTCTATAAGGCTACAAATGTATTGTTATTGCTACTTTCTATTACTCATCTTTCTCTTAAAATTCTAGTCCCTTATTCATATAATAATAATAATTAAAGGAGAAGGAGAGCTATGGAGGCATTTTATTGCCATTAGATTAGCTGCAATAGTGCAAGCTAGAATGCTATATTTATCCTGTATAATGTTTTACCATACCTGAGTAAAAAGCTCTAGAAGCGCTCTGTTTGTTTAGGATAGCAGCTGCAGTATTAGCTTGGTGTGACATCACTTCCTGCCTGAGTCTCTCCTAGCTCTGGGCTCAGATTACAGCAGAGAAGGGAGGGAGAGAGGAGCAAACTGAGCATGCTCACGCCCAGGGCAAGGAGGTTTAAGTTGAAAACAGGAAGTCTGATAGAGAAGCCCATGTGTACACAATAGAAGGAAATAAATGCTGTGTTTCTTTTGACAGAGGACTCAGAGCAGCATTACTTTGAGGGTTTACTGGTAAGTTGAGGTGACCTTTCTAGTTAGGCTTACTTAGTTTAAACCTTTCTTTCTGCTTTGAGTCATTTGGACCCTACCACCCTTATTTTGCAAACTGTAGAGCTGCTGAATAAAAAGCTAAATAAATGAAAACCAATTACAATTTTTTTTTTTGGAATATCACTCTCTACATCCAGTGGCGTAACTACCGGGGGAGCAGGGGGTGCAATTGGGGCAAGGCCCCCCAGTAGTCACACTCCCACTGGAGTCGGCTGCAGCCGCACGGACGAGGGTGGGGGCGGGGCCCGGCTGCATGGCCCGCACCAGGGCCCGCCCCCCACCTAGTTCCGTCACTGTCTACATCATACTAAAAGTCCATTTTAAGTTGAACAGTCCATTTAACTGAATATGCAGGTGGCATTTCCAATGAGGCATCGCTCTGCATAATTACTCTCTGACTTTTATCACTATGCTGTTAACCAGAGGGAATTTAAGGGCCCTCTGTAGCCATTCTTGGTCTCTACAGCCTATGTACAGGCACGTGTGATGCAGTATTAGTCACATGACTGCACTAGTGCCATTATTATTAGAATAAAGGAGCATGAGTCGGTCCATGATTCCCCTTGTGTAGCAAACAGACAGCAGCGTGAGTCAGACACTGGAATACAAAGCTGTCAGGCAGCATGAGCCAGTTAGTTGTAGCAGGAACAAGTAGAGTATGTGTCACGCTGAGGTAGAACACTTGTAACATTAAATATTTCAAAACTATATTCATTCATTAAACATTTATTTTAGTTACTAGAAGTTTTGGCACAAAATGGGCAGCAGCTTGACTGTAACCTAAGTGCCTGTTATGTCTCTTTAGAAAATGTTGGCTACAAGGATGGCATGTAAAAGTAAATGAAGAGGTCACATCAAAATATTTTATCAATAATGTTTTTTTCTATGGCATTGAGCTTCATCTTTGGGGTCAGATTATCTGCTGTTGCTTCTTCTTTTGAATCACCCTATTTTCAGTATCCCTAAACAGACCAAAGATGCTCCTAATATCTCTGACTAGTAACAATTAGGAACACTTACCAGAGTAGGGGTGGTTCACCTTTAAGTTAACCTTTTAGTATGTTATAGAATGGTTCATTCTAAGCAACTTTTCAATTGGTCTTCATTATTAATTTTTTTTAGTTTTTGAATTATTTGTCACTGACCCCATCTAAAAAACAAATGCTCTGTAAGGCTACACATTTGGGGGTAGATTTATCAAGGGTCGAATTTCGAAGTGATAAATACTTAGAAATTCGACCATCGAATGGCTTTACTTCGACTTCGAATATCGAATTTGACCGTTTTGCGGTCTAAGTGAAATCGATTCGAAGTATTTCATCCATCGATCAAATGATTTTTCTTCGACTTCAAACAACTTAGAAAACTGCTATAGAAGGTCCCCATAGGCTAACATAGCACTTCAGCAGGTTTAATTTGACGAAGCATTGAAGTCGAAGTTTTTTTAAAGAGACAGTACTTTGATTATCGAATGGTCGAATATTCGAACGATTTTACTTCGAATCGAATTTGAAGTCGAATCCGTAGTATCCTATTCAATGGTCGAAGTATCCAATAATTTACTTCGAATTTCGAATTTTTTTACTTCGAAAATTCCCTCGAATTCACTTCGACCCTTCATAAATCTGCCCCTTATTGTTATTGCTACTTTTTATTACTCATCTTTCTATTCAGGTCCTCTTCTCGTCATATTCCAATCTCTTATTCAAATCAATGCATGGTTGCTAGGGTAAGTTGGACCCTAGCAACCAGATTACTGAATTGCAAACGGGAGAGCTGCTGAATAAAACGTTAAATAACTCAAAAAAACCCACAAATAATAAAAGATGAAAACCAATTACAAATTGTCTCAAAATGTCACTCTCTATTTCATACTAAAAGGTAATTTAAAGGTGAACAACCCCTTTGACCTGCATGTAAACACTCAATCTCATTTCAATCTAATTAAAAACAGGAGGAAACCATCATGTGTCTTGAGACAGAAATGTTCATTTAAATTTTACATTGAGGGGCAGATTTATTTTGGGTCGAAGTGAAAATTAGAATTTCGAGATTTATTATACTCTGGCCTTTTAAGAACTCTAATTCGACTAATCGCCACCTAAAATTCGACCCTTGATAAATGTGCCTCCCCGTGTGCATCAGACACAAACAAACAATACATAATATTATTTAATCCACATCCACGGAAAGGTAAAAATAGTCAAACCAGTTGACTATTTGATGTATGTTTGATGTATTCAGGTGTTGATGAATACAGCCCAATATTTTTAAAGAGTGTTGAGGTCTAATTTACAGCTCAGACTTCACGCGTCTGCATTTTACAGTGAAGCACGGAACATTGTTGTGATGTCATCATTTTTGGGATGGCCCAGTAGTATGACATAGAGGTGTCATTATCAGAAAAAATCCCCTGTCCTTGTATTCAGGCAATGCTCACACCCATGAGAAATATTTAAGGGCAAATAGCACTGATTGAAAAGATTATTGATTCACAGAAATGCTCTGATACTGACACTTTTCAACTAATTGAAAGATCAGGTTCCTAAAAATGAAATCCAAAACGGGCACAGCTTAGAGGTATTTTTGTGTCACGGACCCAAAGGTGCCATTAGAAGAGTCACAATACACAGACAAATCTCTACATTTAGGGAAGAAAGCTTTCTACCAGATTAGCCAGCACCATAACACCATATGAGCCACATGAGCTTCCATTTTGTACCAGTGATTAGTGATGGGCAAATTTGTCCCGTTTCGCTTCACCGGAAAATTTGCGAATTTCCTGCGAAATTTGTGAAACAATGAAAAATTTGCTAAAAGTGAATTTTGACGCCCGCACCAATTTTGACACCCGCATCAATACTGACGCTTGCGTCAATTTTGACGCTGGCGT
Organism: Xenopus petersii; assembly: GCA_038501925.1. Classification (NCBI taxonomy): domain Eukaryota; kingdom Metazoa; phylum Chordata; class Amphibia; order Anura; family Pipidae; genus Xenopus; species Xenopus petersii. Next base: position 27,936,070 of record CM076684.1, on the reverse strand, counting down.
TAAAGTCAATGGTGGTCCGAATAATGTTAGCGCGAGATGGTTTTGACGTGTGCGACTTTTCTGACACTTGTCTATAATTTTTTGAGGCTAGCAGTTTCGCGAATTCATTCGCCGGTGGCAAAACGTGGAAATTCGCCTCAAATTCGCGCCTGGAGAATTTATTCACCCATCACTACCAGTGATTCATTTGTGAATAGCCAAAAGGGTTCCTGCATGAAGTCACCAAACCAATGTAAATCAGCTATAGTCTGTAAATCTCATCATTAAAAATTACGAGGTAGAGTGATCAAATGTCAAAGGGAAAAAAAAACCTTTTCTTCTTACATTTTCCCAACCGTTGTCAGGAGTTGCTTTTAAAAAAAATGATTAATCTTTCACAGAAGGTTTTCCTGCATGTGAAAAAATGTTTTATTATTATTCAAAAACTATAAAAAAGAAAAAATTTAGACCAGTTGAAAAGCCAGTCTATAACATACTAAAGGTTAACTTAAAGTGATATTGACACTAAAAAACTACTTTTTAAAATATGAATGTACATTTAAAGTTACCTATAGGTCATATTGATCGTTTTTTGCTGAGAAGTCTGTTTATGTAAGTTATTTTTATTTGAAGTTGCTAAACCTGACTGTTTTGCCAACCTGACTGTCCCATCTCAGCCCGTCAGTTAAAGTTTTTAATGCTAACGGACTCCTGCTGCACAAATATGGCAGCCCCCTCATAGACAAACACAGGAAGTCAGATAGGTAATGAAAAAGCATCAGGCAAATACTTTATAGCAAAATTATAAATAGCATGGAAGGCCAATATTAAGCTAGATGTAAAAAATGTATACTTTCTAGTGTCAGTATCTCGTTAAAGGTGAACTACACCTTTAACTAGTGAGCAAAATGCTAAATTTTACCTAGAAAGAAAGCATACTGTATGACCTATCTTCCCCTAATTTTTTTTAAAACTCATGAATCCTTGGACTTATAAGAGCAAAACATGGGTTTTATGTTATTTACAGCTGGACTGAAAAAGATCATGCTAGGATTATTTACAAAAGAAAGTAAGCTTGAGGTCGTTAATAAACTCAGGAACCCACTCAAGAATATAACTTATTATATTACATTTTAAAAAAACGCTGATCAAATAGGACATAGACCCACAGCAGGTCTCACCAAAACTGCAAGTAAATCAATAAATACCATCCACAAATCCCAAAGTCATAGTCCTAATCTGCATTTTGCCCAGAACAAGGGATTCCTCAGTAACACCATAACAGGAATGGGCATTAATTACAGGTGGGAGCTATGACTCATTTAAAGGAACAGCTACTTATTGCATTGTTGTCAGTGGCTAAATTCTCCGAGTGGATAAAGACAAATGTTCAAACCAGCAGTGATTAGTTATTATACCTACTGTACCTTTAAAATAAAATAATAGTTTTACATGAATCAAGACAAACTCTCTCGCTGTATATATAAGATCAAGGGTTTCCACTGCTACAAATAAAATACCATGGAATGAAAGGGACTTTACTCGTAAACAGGAATATGAGACTGAAAAAGGAAAACAGTGACATGTGTAACAGAAAACGAGACATCCCTATTTAAGTCTGTATAAAGAGAGAGATTATTTATAAGTGAGGAAGAGAAAGTGACAAAACGTCAGACCATTAAAGCTCTGTAATACATGTGCATTGCTCTCTCCCGTACCTGCCTTCAGGAGAAATACTTTCTTAGAATGAATCAACCGGTACGCTCTCTGCTAACTGACACTTTGCTATGGATTTCATGTTTTGTTCTCAGAATAGTCAGCAAATTGCCCACACCAAGTTTATGGCAAAATGCAGTAGCTTAAAGATCTTCTGTTTTCAAGGATGAGGGAAGTTGAAAAACAAACTGATTCAGTGTGAAAATACTTGAGGCGACATGTACAAACGGGTATGATAACATTCTTTATGATGCATTTGATACATTTTATTTAAATTCAAGATTAAAATTTTTATTCCAATTTGGGAAATCACAGCAAAAAAGGACCCCATCTTGAATTTTTCTAATATTAGGGTTTTTTGTTGTTGTAATTCTTTCTTGGAACACTCCTTTAGATCAGGATCACACTCACTTAAACCTAGCATGCCTGCTGCAATCTGAGAAATACACCTCAGAGGAACACCACTAGGAAATAGAATTACACAGACCAGTCCCTGGCAATATGTCTCTTCCCTAAGTGCTCTTTATTCCCCAGACAGCACTTTCTTCCCCAAAGTACCTCTCCTTGAACAAAGACAGTTGTTATCATGTAGCCGGCTCACACACAAGACCTGTCCTCATAAAGGGGCCACACACTTGTACCTCTCCAATATCCTGCCTTTGGTGGGTCTTTCACTGGGGACTCACACAGCTGGCACAGTAAAGGGGTTTTCACCTTCCAACACTTTTCTTTTTCAGTTCAGTTGGTTTCAGATAGTTCACCAGATATAAAGACTTTTTCTAATTACTTTCTACTTAATATGTGTACTGAAGTGTAAAGTGTAATTTTCTACCTCTTACTATTAGATTATTTTTGGGCTAACTTTTGTGGGGTAACTTATTTTGAGATTCTGCATTTCTGCATTATTATTATAAATACATTTGTGACCATGTGCCATAAGCCTTAAGGGGCACCTATCTATGCAAAATAACCTTAAAGGGCACCTATCTATGCAAAATAACAGAGCTTGTGCACCAAAATAACTGCTTGCATCAGGAGCAAGCATCATTGTGCTGCTGGAGGCATTTTTGTTTTCCAAAAATGAGTTTCCCTAGGCCGGGGGGCTTAATTACCCCATACCTCCAGTAGCAGAAGCAATTTGTTCCTCATAGAGGTGTTCTGAATGCATTACTCGGATTTCAGCACTCTGTATTCTTCAGATGCAAGTGCACTGCTTTCATTGACATACTCCACTAGGGAATTCTAGAACTACTGGCACCTTCGAAGATGGCTCTAAGGGTCCCGTGTGTCAATAGACGCACTGTACCCATTCATAAGAGGAGGCTTGATGAATCAAGAGGTAGCGAGTGAAACTATGCAGGAGTGGAAGGAGCACCTTTAATGAATGCAACATTTTTTGCTGAATTGTGTCAGAATATCAATAACAACAATGTGACAATAAAAATTCAATCCATCACTAATGCTCCTTTAATAAACCAACCAGATGAAGTTTAAAAAAAAAGAGGGGGGCACATACAATTTCTAGTGCCTGAATTTTGCACAGACCAGTCCCTGGCAATATGTCTCTTCCCCAAGTGCTCTTTATTCCCCAGACAGCACTTTCTTCCCCAAAGTACCTCTCCTTGAACAAAGACAGTTGTTATCATGTAGCCAGCTCACACACAAGACCTGTCCTCATAAAGGGGCCACACACTTGTGCAAAATTTTTTGCTGAATTGTATCAGAATATCAATAACAACAATGTGACAATAACAATTCAATCCATCACTAATGCTCCTTTAATAAACCAACCAGATGAAGTTTAAAAAAAAAGAGGGGGGCACATACAATTTCTAGTGCCTGAATTTTTCCTTCTGAATACTGCGTACGCTGTTTGAGAAATCTCTAAGCCTAGCAGATACACAATTAAAATCTGAGTGAAGCTGTTGTGTGGCATCAGAGAGATGAGGGAATCAGTGGTAATGCTGCTGTTCTGCTTTTTTTGGGAATGTATAGATTTGCATGGACTGTTTCATGCTTGCATACACATACATAAGGCATACCATTATTAGCACATCACTCTGCTTGCTTCACATGGCTCGCACTTCACCTTCCTCTCTTCTTGCTAGCTCATTTGCATGACAGTGAGGCACAAAGACATTATATTCCGTGGAACGACACAAAAGAGACGCACGGCGAGGAAAGCATATTGTAAAGATGTGTAATAAACAAGATGTATACCCAAGAGCCATGTTCTACTTAATAGATAACCAGGGAAGAAGTAAGGAGAGAAGAAACACTCTGTTCTTAGAAGCGGAAGCTCCATACATAATACTCGCAGCAGCGGAAAAGCAAGAGTGGGGCTATGATATTTTTTTCCACCGCATATTTTATCCATATAAGTCGAGTTTATTTTCACTTTAATAGCTATAAACATGCAACCTAGTAGTCAAGGGGAATTCAGAAACCCCTTAATTTTTTAAAAAGGTTTACATTCTCCTTTTGCAATAAAAAATATTTATTAGTTCTATCTCTTTAAGTGGAACAATTATTTTCCTGATGCAACCAACGCAATCCTCGGCATCTGGGGCCTACTTACCAACTTACCAACATTCACGTTTGTATTTTTTTCAAGAATCAGATTATCTTTTCTCTACAAAATTGTGATTTGTTTTATTTATCTAAAAATCTAAACATTTGACACAACAAAAACTAACCAGAGGTCCTATAGAAGTCAATGGGAGCTGCTCTGATCCTATCAGATCTTTTTATAGTCATTCAGCGTTTTAGAAGTTTTCTGATTTTTTTTATGCTAGGTTTGTCAAAATAACTTTTTATCTTATCATTCAGCATTTTCTTTTTCATTCCTGATTTTTCTATTCAGATCTTTTAATGAATCACAAAGCATTTGTGATTTTAGAGAGAGTTTAAACCACTAAAATGAGAATGTTGATAAATGGGCCTTGTAATCTTTATAAACCCTAAATCAGCCATAGACTACAAAGGGAAAATGCCCTAGATGTTAAAAGTTAAACAATAACATAATATAAAGGAGTCACAAAAACATTTTACAGCCTCTCGGACGCAAACGATCATGTTGTTCCTCTGCAAATAAAAACAACATACGGTTATATACAGTTTTTGCTAGGGATGCACTGAATCCAGGATTCGGTTTGAGATTCGGCATTTTGCAGCAGGATTCGGCTTTGGCCGAATCCTTCTGCCTGGCCGAACCGAATCCCAATTTGCATATGCAAATTAGGGTCGGGAGGGAAATTGCATGACTTTTTGTCACAAAACAAGGAAATAAAAATCTTTTCCCCTTCCCAACCCTAATTTGCATATTAGGACCGAATCTTTTGCGAAGGATTCGGTGGTTCGGGCGAGTCCAAAATAGTGGATTCGGTGCATCCATAGTTTTTGCACTCAGCAGTGGTGGACAGCTGCAGAGTTCCCTGGGGTGGAAATTTTGAATACAAAGTTAATTCTAGCATGAACTTCCCATTTAAAGCAATGCTGTATCTATATATACAATATATGTAAGTAGATCTTTTTTTCTATACATTAGTCATGTTTACACAGTGCTGTAGATTTACATCATATTTCAGGTATAGGACCTATTATCCAGAATGCTTGGCATTTGGTGTTTTCCAGATAAGAGATCTGTAATATGGATCTCTATACCTTTAGTCTACTGTAATTTAAATATCAAATAAAACCAATGGCATTATTTTGCCTCCAGTAAGGATTAATTGCATCTTAGTTTGGATCAAGTACAAGGTCCTGTTTTATTATAACAGAGAAAAATTAAATCATTTTTAAAAATGTGAATTATTTTATTAAATTGGAATCTATGAGAGATGGCTTTCCCATAATTCTTATCTTTCTGGATAATGGGTTTCAGGCCTGGACTGGGAGTCAAAATAGGCCCTGCCATTCCAAGTACACAGAGGCCCAAAGAGCCCCCTAGCAGCCCAAATAGCCTCCTATATGGTAACTTTCTATGAAACTATACAGCAGCCCTCTGGCATTTGCCAGAACCCACAGATTGCCAGTCCGGGCCTGATGGGTTTCCAGATAACGGATCCCATACCTGTATAAGGCATACAGTGCAAATAGAGAAATCAGGTCCAAAAGTGGGTATACTACCTTATTTATTGAAAACAGCTCAGTTTGGGGAGGAGGGTTGTGTGAATTTGCACTTCCCAAGGAGGTAAGAAAGAATTATTAGGGAATTATCTGATATAGATATGAAATATATTATAGAAATCCTCTGCTTTGTAATTTAACTAAAGCTGCTCTTTAAATTTCCCTACAAACCCAGCACTTTAGCCATGTTTAGATTGGCTATCTTTTTCCTTGCTTTAATGGTCAGTGAGAAGAATCTCAAAGCTTGTCAGAACTTTGGAAGAGCCAATACCTGCATTTATTAAAAGGAAACCCACTTATTAAAGATGCATAGTGCAGGGCTGCAAGTGCTGCCTCAGCAAATGACTTTTTCATGGGCATCTTGCATGCGAGATAAGGTCTGCTGAAGTAACGTTCATCTAAATTTTATGTGACATGTATATTAGAGCAAAAACGCAGCTATTCTGGGCAACATAACTGCACCATATGCACTGTATCTGCAAAACTGTCCAGTTTACTTTGCTTTACTGGCTTTTTAATTGAAACATAAGGAGCTTCTGACAGAACCTTTGATATTTCTTTTGGCAAATTACCATTCCGGCCTTAACTGCCTTGCCCCCAAAGTTGCCTCACGAGGAAACCTCGGGCGACTTTGGAAAACGAATCGCCGCGTGTGCCTGGGGTAGACAGGTTGGGGAGATTGTCGCCCCGAAGAACAGGAGATTTGTCACTGGGGCGACTAATCTCCCCGAATCTGCTCGTGTGGCCAGACCCTTAGTATGTTATAGAATGGCTAATTCTAAGCAACTTTTCTATGGGCCTTTATTTTTTTTTATTTTGTATAGTTTTTTAATCAATTGCCTTTTTCTTCTCTCTTTTAAGCTTTCAAATGGGAGTCACTAGCCTCAATCTAAAAAACAAATGCTCTGTAAGGCTACACATTTATTGTTATTGTTACTTTTTATTACAGATATTTCTATTCAGACCCTCTCCTATTTATATTCCAGTCTCTTACTCAAATCAATGTGGGGCAGATTTACTAAGCTCGAGTAAATGGTTCAAATGTCAAAAAGTTTGAAGTAAATTTTTGGGTACTTCGACCATCGAATAGGCTATATTCGACTTCAATTTGAACGATTCGAAGTATAACTTTCAGCAAACTTGTTCAAACACCTTCACCTGTGCAATCGTGCTCACTCTCCAAACAGGCCACACCAGAAGACCCAAAGGCAATTTCAATACATCAGGGTATGGATGGAGCACATCAGACGCAGTCTCTGCCGCAAAACATTCTTTATTGTATCACAACATGTTTCGGACCCCAAGGATCCTTTATCAAGATTCGAAGTAAAAATTGTTAGACTATTCGACCATTCGATAATCGAAGTACTGTCTCTTTAAAAAAAACTTTGACTTCATATTTCACCAAATTAAAGCTACTGAAGTGCAATGTTAGCCTATGGGGACCTTCCACAGCACTTTTAGAAGTTTTTTTTTGGTCGAATAGAAATCCTTCAATCAATCGCTAATAATCCTTTGAATTGTCCAATTGGAACGATTTAATCGAACGATTTTTATTCGACCGCAGGATTGCCAAATTTTTTGAAAAAAACGTTGATATTCAAATTCAAAGTTTTTTAATTCGATGTACTTCGAAATTCGACCCTTACTAAATCTGCCCCTGTGTGTTTGCTAGGGTAATTTGGACCCTAGCAATCAGATTGCTGAAATTGCAACCTGGAGAGCTGTTGAATAAAAAGCTAAATAACAAAAATCCCTAAAATAATAAAAAATGAAAATCAATTGCAACTTTTGGATATCTCTCTACGTCATACTAAAAGTTAATTAAAAAGTAAACAACCTCTTTAAAAGTGCTTTCATTATGCAAACGTTGATATTTTATTTGCGTCCCCTGTAAAGCAAACTGCTAATTTTCTTTAGGGCTGGACGTATAGGGATAACTGTAGAGCAGAAAACAGTGCAGGCAGAGGAATCCAACTGAGTGTGGAGAGAAAGAAATGCAACATGCATCATCCCTCACACAGTTGGGGATGAACTAATATAGACCAGCAACAGAAACCTGTCTAATCAGCATTGCTGCACAGCGTAGCATTGTCTTACACTGTAACACATTATGCAGAAAGACTTTTATAATAGGGCACAGAGTGTTGGCAGGCTGCTGTAGAAAGCTATTCAAATAAAGAGAGAACTTAAACATTGGCATTCAAATAGCAGAGCATATGGATGGAACAGAAAAGAGCATAAAAATAGCTACTCATGAGGGGTTTGTTACAAACCGCCTAATATGAAAGCAAATTCCTGATTAGTTGCTAGGAGTTAGAGGAGGAAGAGACCCCAAGGTATGAGATTTTGTTTTTGTTTCAACCAATATGGCAGCTCCCTCTCTCGTATGAATAAACACACACATGCAAATAAATATATATGCAGAATAGTCTGCCCTGCCCACTACCTATCTGTGTACTAGAATAAATCTACAGGCATGGGATCTGTTATCTGGAAACCCGTTATCCAGAAAGCTCTGAATTATGGAAAGTCCATCTCCCATCGACTTAATTTTATCCTAATATTGCAAATTTGTAAAAATGATTTCCTTTTTCTCTGTAATAATAAAACAGTACTTGATCCAGACTAAGATACAGTAACAATTTTACATCCCCTGATTTGAAGTTTTCCCTCACTTTACATTGTTTTTTGATGGTCCCACCTATATATTATGCATAATACATTTCCCTGATTTTACATTTTCCCTGATTTTATTCTGGTCCCTTGAAAGACGTTACATGGGGGTTCTACTGTATAATTATCTTGGAAGAAAATACAGCCTATTGGGTTTATTTAAAGGAGAAGGAAAGCTACTGAGGTAGTTTATTACCCATAGATTAGCCAGTATAGTGCAAGCTAGAACACTATATTTATTCTGTAGAATGCTTTAAAATACCTGAGCAAACGGCTCTAGAAGCTCTCTGTTTGTTTAGTGTAGCAGCTGCCATATTAGCTTAACTGACATAACTTCCTGCCTGAGTCTTTCCCTGTTCACTCACAGGTCTGGGCTCAGATTACAGCAGGGAGGGGAGGAGCCAGGAGGGAGGGGGAGTGGAGCAAACTGAGCATGCTCAAGCCCGTGCCATGGAAGTTTATTGTAAACACTAGCCTGAATTAGAGGATGAATCATTGATAATTATTTTGCTTATTTAGACAAGGTGCTTGTTCACCCCTGACCAAAATGATAATTACCTGGTTTGGCCTTATCTTCTGCCCAACCCTCACCGTTTTCCCACAGCCACCTGCATGCAGCATGAGGCACGGGAATGAACTAGGCTGCCTGGCTCTTCTTCTTTGTATTTTGTGTGTATTTTGTGAACTCATAGCTTCCCTTATACCGTGTAAGATATAATTGCGTCAGTTGTCCGATGCGATGCCATTCAGTGTATATTTCAGTCTTTGGACTCTCTGGCTCTAGGGACATTTGTGCTATTGAATTATGATGTGTGTTATCGGGTTTGTGAGTAGCTGCTTTCTTTTTACTGACCGAAGTAGTGATTGGTAGAAGGGGTGCCTACTGGTGTATACTTAACAACCAATGGTCCCACAGTCAGTGGCGTAGATGTTACAGGGCCCCACAACAAATTCAATTTAGGGCTCCAAAATATTGATTAGTTGGCCTATTCTACCAAGATATGTTAAAATTGCTCATTAATTAGCGCCTCACTGAACCCCCTACACTCCTAGGCCCCTTGCAACCACAGGGTCTGCTTCCTCTGTAGTTACACCCCTGCCCACAGTCACGATTCATAGTGGGCTGCTAACTAGGAAAATAAAAGGAGATTTGAGTTGCATTAGGGCATGACTGGCCATTGCCAGGGTGGGCTTCTGGCTTGTATGCTGTATCAATGCAAACCTGGTTCCACCTAATAGCACCTAATCCAGATTTTTAAAAATGATTTTCTTTTTCTCTGTAGTAATAAAACAGTACCTTGTACTTGATCCCAACTAAGATATAATTAATCCTTATTTGAAGCAAAACCAGCCTATTGGGTTCATTTAATGTTTACATGATTTTCTAGTAGTATGAAGATCCAAATTAAGGAAAGATCCGTTATCCAGAAATCCCTAGGACTCTGGATAACAGGTCCCATACCTGTACTATGATACATTTTCTTGGGCATTTATTGTCTTTGCTTTCAAAACAGCAAAAATAGTCTTTAATTACCCTGCCCCCTCTCAGCTGCCCAGTAAAATAAATGTATAAATCAAACCTGCATTAACACCTGGAGAGAAGCAAAACCCTCATCTATCACTTACCTAACCATGTTTTTCATCCGGCTAAAACTTTCCGCTCTCAGCACAAGGGTATGTGCACATTAAAACAGATTTATTTACTGATGCTTAAATTTACTGCTCCTTAGGGAGAATGTAGCGTCAGGCTGCAATTATATTTGTTCAGCTGATGAGGAGAAACATGTCTTGTGTGCTAAACCTGTTGTACTTTGCCTTATAAAAGGCTGCCCTCCAGCATTTCATGGACTACAATTCCCAGCATCCTTTTGTAACAATAGTTTATAGTTTGTTTGTTGGACTCTGCTGTTTTATTAGAGTATAGGTTATTTAAAATGCTCATCAGAGCAACTAGCAAGGCCCATGCCAATTACTGTATATGAATAAATATTAACTGGCAAATAGATAAGGCTCCCAGGGCAGAATAGCAGGATTAATATGTTTTACTGAGATGGCATATATAGGCCCTCTCTAGGAATTTTCCTTAAATTTTGGCCCTTGGGCTTGCACACCACCTGGATTTTAGGACACAGTTAATTCATGTACAGGTATTGGACACATTGGGCTAGATTCAATTAAGTGAGAAAAAGTGAAAAGTCATGGACGAGATTCAATTTGAGATGCAATTCAGAAAAACTTATCTCCTTGAATTGAATCCCATCCATGGGGCAGATTTACTAAAGGGCGAAGTGGCTAACACTAGCGACGTTTTGCCAGAAATCACATCCACAGGGACATCGACAATTCACTTACAGGCGAAGATGACAATTCACTAGTGAAAGAGACCGTCACTAGCATTCGTTCGCACTCTGTCGCCAAGCGACTTTCCGTTCAGGCGAATGGTCGTTGCTCCGCAAATTTAGATTTTACTAATAAACGTTACCTCTTTCGCCAGAGTTGACTTCACCACCTCAGACTAGGCGAACTGCTAAAATGAAGCTCGATCTTCCTCAAACTTACATCACTTATATCATATCTGCCGAAAATGCATTAAAGTTGAAAAAACGCTGGCGACTTTTCCTTTTTTAAGCGGGATTTTGCCTGCAAAAGTCCTAACTTAACTTGGGTTAACATTTTTCCCCAGAAAATGAGGGCCATGGAATATTTATTTTACAGTGGGCTCATGTGTAGGGCATTATATGATCTCTTTTGTCTTTATTAAGATTCCTTGGACATTTGTAATAAAAAGTGGCCACTTCAAGCATTTGCACCAACATCTCTAATAAAGACGTCCATACAACTGTAATGTACCCGCCCTATTCAAACTGACCTAAGCGTAAGATCACTAGCAACTTTTGGCTAGGCGAAAACGAAAGCTAGCGAATCTTCGATATAAAATGCTCGAACTGAAGAAGTATTGCTAGCGAAAAGTCGCTATTCCCTTGGTGTTGTGACAGTCGCTGCCAGCATACTCAAAAGATTTAATATGTCCATAATGAAGACACTTTTTTTTATCCTAAACATATTACCTTAATATTATCTTTTATGTTTCATTCTGCCTGGTTGCTAGGATAAATGGAACCCTAGCAACCAGAGAAATACTAATTACTATGCACCCAACCTCTATCCTCCCATTAAAAGAAGCCAACTATAGGGAGCACAGCCAAGCTATATTGTTGTGTATATGTGTATTACGCTTATGCTGTGAGACTGCTGTTATTTAGTACAGGTATGGGACCTGTTATCCAGAATGCTCGGGACTTGGGGTTTTCCGGATAAGGGATCTTTTTGTAACTTGGATCTTCATACCGTAAGTCTACAAGAAAATCATGTAAACATTAAATCAACCCAGTAGGATTGTTTTGCTTCCAATAAGGATCAATTATATCTTCGTTTGGATCAAGTGCAAGGTACTGTTTTATTATTACAGAGAAAAAGGTAATCATTCTTAAAAATTTAGATTATTTGGATAAAATGGAGTCTATCAGAGACGGCCTTCCTGCAATTCAGAGCTTTCTGGATTACGTATTTCGAGATAATGGATCCTATACCTGTAGTCTGTCCAATTGTTGTAGCTGCACTACAGAAGTATAAAGGCTGGCACGTAAATGAACCCCAGTATTCCTGTCTGTGGGGGACAGTGTGGCTCAGTGGTTAGCATTGCTGCCTCCCAGCTCTTGAGTTTGAGCAAGGCTCTATCTCTATAAGGTCTGCATGAGATTACCTTGGCTGATCTAAAGACATAACAGAAGGTTCATTGGTTTCTGATGAAGCTGAATTTAATATGGGAGGGAAGTTTAAGTTCTACCTGGGCAGCAGCTGAAGGCTCACAATTACACTATGCAACGAAGCAGAATAGGAGGGTGTTTTAGAGATAAAGGGTAATAATAAATATTAAATATAACAGATCATTAAGCTCCTGGACACCAATGATTAAGGCAAACTGCCTTCCTGACTCTGTTCTCAATTCAGTGCAGGAGCCTTTCCGGAGCAGTTTCGCATCGTGCCATTGTGATAAATGAGCCCTGTTCTCTCTTGCATTTTAGCTCCTAAAAGAGAGACATTTTTCATTATCCCCATGAATCCGCTAAGGCTAAGACTTTATTAATTAACTATACAACGCTGCGTAGAGCAGTCAGTGTTAATTCAGTTTACACTTCATTAAGGTACATAATTAGGACACACTGTAACGGCACTGCATTAGCCTTCCCTCTACAGAACACTGAGCATGACTGCAAGGAACAGCCACGCTTGGCCTTGTAAAGGCATTGATCTGACATGCTGCTTGATGCTGGCAGCGCCCATATGTTTAATGTATTACGTATTTCAGGCAATTGCCCATTTAATACACTGTGCCAAGTCTTAGAGCACCTCTGGGTCTACTCAATATTAAAGCCATGTTTTGTAGTTTTTTTTTTATTCACATCTACATGGGAGCCAGTTGATGTCTTTGTGAGGGGTGGTTCACCTTTAAGTTATTTTTAAGTATGTTATAGAACAGTGATCCCCAATCAGTGGCTCCTGAGCAACATGTTGTTCCCCAACCCCTTGGATGTTGCTCCCAGTGACCTTAAGGGCTCTTACTCACTGGCGTTCTGACCTGCGCTCCCCTGCGTTCCGTTTTTTGGCGTTCAGCCGCAGGGGAGCGCAGGAATAGACGCATGTCATTATTTCAAATGGGGCTGTACTCACTCAGACGCGTGTAGGCGCCGAACGCAGGTTGAGACGCAACATGCTGCATTTTTCCTGCGTTCGGCACCTACACGCGTCTGAGTGAGTACAGCCCCATTTGAAATAATGACATGCGTCTATTCCTGCGCTCCCCTGCGGCTGAATGCCAAAAAACGGAATGCAGGGGAGCGCAGGTCAGAACGCCAGTGAGTAAGAGCCCTTAAGCAGGAGCTTTTTTTAAATTCCTGGTTTAGGAACAAGTTTTGGTTCCATAAAAACCAGGTGTCTGACCAAACAGAGCCTCCTGTAGTTTGTCAGTCTCCATAGGGCCTGCAGTAGTCAATCACCGCCCAAAATTAGCATCCCCACAAACTTTTGAATGCTTGTGTTGCTCCCCAAATCATTTTACATTTGAATGTGGCTCACAGGTAAAAAAAGGTTGGGGATCCCTGTTATAGAATGACCAGTTCTAAGCAGCTTTTCAATTGGGTTTCACTATTTATTTTTTAATTGTTTTTTAAATTATTTGTTGCCTTCTTCTGACTCTTTTCAGCTTTCAAATGGGGGTCACTGACCCCATCTAAAACAAATGCTCTGTAGGCTACACATTTCTTGTTATCGCTACTTTTTTATTACTTCTCTTTCTATTCAGGCCTCTCCTATTCATATTCCAGCCACTTAACCAAATATGTGCATGGTTGTTAGGGTAATGTGGACCCTAGGAACCGGATTGCTGAAACTGGAGAGTTCCTGCATAGAAAGTAAATAACTCAAGTAATAAAGAATGAAAACCAATTGCATATTGTCTCAAAATCTTTATGAACAAAATGTAGGGAAGGAACATACTGTATTGACAAAAGCAAGGCAATGGGGTTTTAAAAAGAATATTAATCCATCCGTTTCTCCGCCATTAAAGGGGTGATTTACATTTCAGTTGTCTTTTAGTATGGTATAGAATGGCTAATTCTAAGCAACTTTTCAACTGGCCTTCATGTTTTGTTTTTAATAGTTTTTTAATTATTTGCCTAATTCTTCTGACACCTTCCAGCTTTCAAATGGGGGTCACTGACCCCATCCAAAAAAACAAATGTTCTGTACGGCTACAAATGTATTATTATTGCTACTTTTTAATACTCATCTTTCTATTCACCCCCTCTTCTATTCATATCCCAGTCTCTTATTCAAATCAATGCATGGTTGCTAGGGTCATTTGGATACTAGCAACCAGATTGCTGAGATTGCAAACGGGAGAGCTGCTGAATAAAAAGCGAAATAACTCAAAAACTAAAAATAATAAAAAATGAAATTGCAAATTGTCTCAGAATATCACTCTCTATATCATGCTAAAAGTCAACTCATTAAGGCTATATAAAAAATAGTTGGATATATGAAACAGGCATATGCAAAATCAAGGGCTCATTTATTAATGCAAGCAAAGTAATGCACAACTGGACCCTGTTCACAAAGCTACTTGTATCTCTACATGCGCTGATAATTCCAGGGTTCCTGGAGAGGTTTGTAGTAACCCATGTTCACTTGTAACCAGTTAATGCCTTTATTGACACCATGCATGAACATATGCAGTAAAAAACATGCACCACAAAATACATGCTATTTACAAAGGCAAACTCAAAGTTGTGTCCACAGTTGTATATCATGCCAATATTGCAACACGTGCTATTTAGCTACAATTCTGCATTATGGGTAAAAAAACAAAAGGCATAGAGATTTGCTTCTAAACCTTGAACTTTGTGTATTGCATTTTGCACAAAATTGGAGAAATTGAACTTTTCTCAATAGCATTGCCATGGATCCCAAATAATTTTCATAGTGGTCTTTAGGCTGGTCCCCTGCTCTGGGCCCCACAGTTTTGGAAACAACTGCTACAAGACATGCCATTGATTATGTTGATTATGTCATTGATAAGTCAACTTCCAGAAAATACTTGAGGTTGGAGTGCCCATAATGAACTGTGCATTATTAGGGCTCTTACTCATGAGCGTTTTTACCTGCGATCCCCTGCGTTCCGTTTTTCGACGTTCAGCCGCAGGGGAGCGCAGGAATAGACACATTTCATTTTTTCAAATGGGGATGTACTCACACAGGCGCATGTAGGCGCCGAACGCAGGTTGAGACGCAACATTTTTCCTGCGTTCGGCGCCTACATGCGCCTGTATGAGTACGGCCCCATTTGAAAAAATGAAATGCGTCTATTCCTGCGCTCCCCTGCGGCTGAACGCTGAAAAACGGAACGCAGGGGAGCGCAGGTAAAAACGCTCATGAGTAAGAGCCCTTACAAATCCTTTGGCATTTACTGGCAGCACACTCCCTCTAGGGACGGATTTAGCTTTTCAGTAAGCACCACGGACGATATTCATTGATGCAAGTATCTCTCAAGGGTTAAACCTTGAGGTTTTGGGAGTGTGATCTCCAGCCAGCTATTCCTCTTCCTTATTGATCAATAGGCAACATGCAATAAGAAAACTGTATCTCCTATCAATTACAGTGATTGCCATCAGGATTTCATAGCTAGCTTTAAAAGGGGTGCTCAGCTTTAAATTAACTTTTGGTATGACGTGGAGAGTATTCTAAAACAATTTGCAATTGGTTTTCATTATTTGTGGTTCTTAAGTTATAGCAGCTCTCCAGTTTGCAATTTCAGCTATCTGGTTGCTAGGCTCCAAATTACACTAGCAACCATGCACTGATTTGAATAAAAGCTTGGAAAATGAATAGGAGAGGGCCTGAATAGAAAGTAAAAAAAAAGTAGCAATAACAATACATTTGTAGCCATTTGTTTTTAAATGAGGCCAATGAAGAAAGCTGGGATGAGTCAGAAGAAGAAGGCAAATCATTGAAAAACAATAATTAAAAAAAAACGAAGGCCAATTGAAAAGTTGCTGAGAATTATCCATTCTATAACATACCAAATGTTAACGTCAAGATGAACCACCCCTTTAACATGCCTTAACATCTCACTGAAATGTGTGATAAAAGAATTCTCAGTCCCAGCTGTTTGTGGGGTATACTATAAAATTCATCCGAGGACATGCTGAAAACATAATAAATGTGATAATAAATTTCTGTCCTTCTCCCAGCACATATTGTTACGTCCTCTTGTTCCTCTGATAAGTCTATTGTCCCCCCGGTGGAGTTAATGTTCTGCTAGATGGGTGCTGAGTGCATCTTGTGCTGTGACAGCAGTTGTTCTTGAGTCGCTTCCCCGCAGTGCACACAAACACAATAAAACAAATGACTGAAAACAGTCCTCTGTGGGGAATGATTTAGAACCCCAAGGATATTCATCAGCAAATAACAGAGTATTGGGAGGCAAGCGATCGCTAACGGGCTGAATCTAACAGCGACTGAGACAATTAGTCACCGTGGAACACAGTGATATTAAGAAAACACAGGTGGGAGTTTGCCAAAGAAGGTCTTTATTCCGAAAAAAATAAATGCAGTTTCGTTAGAAGAACATCAGATGATGGGTTATGTATTATATAGATCAGGGATATGCTGAATCTAGGATGTGGTTCGAGATTCAGTCTTATTTAGAAGGATTTGGCCAGGTCCAAGTGCCAGGTTGAACCGAATACGAATCCATAAAAACACGACTTTTCATTACACAAACAAGGAAGTCAAACATTTTTTAACCGCACTCTGCATGGTTCTTTTCCCCCCTCGGTTCGGATTCGGTACGCTATGCGTTAATATAGATTACCTAACAATATAGCATTTTACATTAAAGGGTAACTATTTTTAAGAAGGATTTTACATTCAAGGGGCAGTATACCCCCCTTGTTCAACATTAGCACAATGAACAGGTCTTCAATATGCTGAATATGATTTATGCCTATTGTTTTAATCACAAAAAACAATGACATTTGTTGTTTCTCATGCTAAGCAGGTAAAATTGAAACTACCCATGCTTGGTCCTTCTGAACTGGGGCATTTAATTGTATTTGCTTGTGATGACTACGGCTTGACTTAGTTCTGTATCAACTATGGCTATAACCAGAAATAGTTTCATTTGAAAATACAGGAGTGCTGTCTAGAATTTAGACAGCCATGGTGAGACTACATGTTTCATAGAATCTCTACAAAAATGACTGTTGAGATATGGTTCTGGTGAATATTATCTACACAGGTATAATATAAAATTCAGCCTCTGTTTAAAGAGGTTGCTCACATTTAAAATTAACTTTTAGTATGATGTAGAGACAGATATTCTGAGACAATTTGCATTCGGTTTTCATTTTTTATTATTTGTGGTTTTTGGGTAATTTAGCTTTTTATTCAGCAACTCTCCAGTTTGCAGTTTCAGCAATCTGGTTGCTAGGGTCTGAACTACCCCAGCAACCAAGCATGTATTTGAATGAAAGGCTGCAATATGAAAAGGAGAGGGACTGAACAGAAAGACTAATAATCAAAAGTAGTAATAACAATAAATGTGTAGCCTTACACAGCATTTGTTTTTAGGGTCTGTGACCCCCGTTTGAAAGCTGGAAAGAGCCAGAAGAAGAAGGCAAATCATTCAAAAACTACAAAAAATTTAAAATACAGGGAAACTAAAAATTTGCTTAGAATTAGCCTTTCTATAACATACTAAAAGTTAACTTAAAGGTGAATCGCCCTTTTAATTGTGCCCCTATTGAATTCTGTATTTCATAAGTCCAGGATTTGTATCCCCATCCCATAGTCACCTGTGATAAAGAGTGGGGCTGTGTTTAATGTGACCTGTATATTCAGTTTTAAAGTGTGATGTCACAAACGTACTTAAAGTGAGTCTGCCCAGATATACAGACTCAGTTCAGTTAATAATAGGGATGCACCGAATCCACTATTTTGAATTCAGTCGAACCCCCGGGTGGGAAGGAAAAAAAATTCTTACTTCCTTGTTTTGTAACACTAAGTCATATAATTTCCCTCCCGGACCCTAATTTGCATATGCAAATTAGAATTCGGATTCATTTCGGCTGGGCAGAAGGGCTGAGTCCAAATCCTGATGAAAAAGGCTGAAATCTGGACCAAATCGTGGATACTGTGCATCCCTAGTTAATAAAGATAATATATAACATTTACTTACTATTAGCTACCAATATAATGACCCAAATATGTGAGAATTAGCAATTAAACCATACTGGGAGGTTAATTGGTTTCTGATGATATTGACCTTAGCATGTGTTATGTAGGAAATTAGACTGTAAGCTCCACAGGGTCAGGGACTGATCTGGATGAATATAGATTCCCTGCAGAGTATTGCTGCATAGCAGGGTGGCACTATACAAAAAAAGAAGAATGGTATTAAGTAGCTATCAAAATACATCCCTGAATAATTGAGAGTAACTCTTAGGACCTGTCTAAAATGGAAAACTGGATGAAGTAGAAGAGGTTGGCAGTGCTTCATGTACAAATGATCCTTTATTTTACCCAGTTTTACCACTCCAAGTACAGAACAACATTTCGGGGGGTTTGCACCTCCCTTTGTCAGGTCAACCTTGAGTCACAGCAGAGATGTCAGGGATTATAACGCAGGAGGTGCAACTGGAAGCTCAGGGTTTGAACTGAAATGCCAATAAACTCATTTACTAGCAGATTTGCGCCTGGGCAGTAATGCATAGCAACCAATCAGCGATTAGCTTTTAATAGCTTCTGCTGTAGGACAACATTCAGATGGAGATCCATTCTAAGGAGCTATGAAAAGCCGATGCAGGAAATATAATTAAAGTTAATCGTTTGATTGGTTGCCACTGGTTGCTGCACTAGTTAAATAGTTACATGGTTAAGTTGGTTTGAAAAGGATCAAAACACCTATACATACAGTACACATCCATACACACACTCCCACCGACCCCTCCATACACCTACATAAGCTATATATACCAATATCTATACTAATTGTAGATTTTGGTACCTTTGAAAAATCCAAACCCCTCTTAAAAGCATTAATAGAATCAGCATCATCACATCATCATTCAGCAAACTCAGTGTCCTCACCATGAAGAACAACCTACATTGCTTCAAATGAAAATGCTGTTCCTCTAATCTAAATGGGTGGCCTCTGGTGTATTGATCCTTTTTTTGGAAAAAAATGTCCCCCGTTATCTGTCTACAATATCCCGTAATGTACTTGTAAAGAGTAATCATGTCCCCTTGCAAGTGTCTTGTCTCGAGAGAAAACAACTCCAAACTTGACACAGTCTACCCTTATCATTTAAATCTTCCATCCCTCTAACTAGTTTAGTGCAAATGTGTTTTCTGTTAGTAAATTAACCTCCATGATTTGCTGAAATGACCATTACTGGAGCAAAGTAGATGATTCTGGAGACAGCACCCTTCTACTCTTGATGGACATGTATAAAGCCAGTTCCTTTATGATTTCTATTCATTAAAAACACTTGCACCCAAGCATACTCTTTGTGCTTCAGTAAAGTTGCACTGAGCATCAATGCTTCTATCCTGCTTCTTAGTCGAGTGTTGTCAGGGCCTGAAGGCACCGATAGGAGTTGCAGACCAAGAAGGAAGCAGCAGGTTCCAAACACAGCTCACGGTACCCGTGGTACCGAGGTTCAGAAGTAGAGTAGTCAATCCAGGCAAAGGTCAGTTCAGGCAGAAAGGTTCTTAGTCAATATAACAGGCCAAGGTCAAGATCAGGAATCAAGGTCAGAAGTATTATAACACACCCAGGAACACAATAAGTTGAACCTATAATTGGGCAAGGTCTGCAAGGCTCTGGTGTCTTTTATAGGCAGATTTTCACACCAAAACGAGCATGATGACGTCATGTGTCACGTGCTGACGCTGCACGTTTTGACACGCCAGCATCATGATGCTGCCCAAGTTTGATGCATCGGCATCATGACGCTGCGCACGTTTCGATGCATTGGCGTCAGAACGCACCATGTGTGTAGCCTGGGCACCGCCATCTTGCCAATGGCGCCAGAGCGGAAAGGAGCGCCAACTGGCGTTCCTTACAAATGTAAGTCGAGTGTAAGTGTAGGATTCTATAATTCTCGTAGTGGGTTCAATAGTCAATCTCACTCCATCGCACTAGATCCAGCCTTGTAGACGCAATGATGCTGGAATTGAGTGCAAAAACATGGCAATTTGTTTCTGAAAATTGCAATAGGCACATTGCGTCTGGTTAGTAAATGCCTTTAAATCTGAAAGCTGCTAGTTTCCATTGTATCCAGCTATGGTTCAATCGGGTTCATTTATATATGCCTGGGGCTGCGGGGAAACTTGCACTCAGATACATTAATACGTTTGCTATTGTTACTTTAGTCCAACTTCTACGTAAATATTGATTCATAATTCTGGGTAGGGATATTTCCAGTTCAGAAATCAATGGCTTATGTAACCTTTTGAACAATAATGACATATATGCTTGTCATCTCCTCTGTCCCTTTGGCACAGCGATTATGCCACTACTCACTGCTCACAGGGGAACATGTCGTATTTGTGGCCGTCACTGTCATAAACTGGATGGGTGCTGTAATGTCATCGGAGCTTTTGGCTCATCATTAGTGCAGTGCAAGCAAAGGGTTAATAGCTCCCACATGCACCAATTGCTGTATCCGGCTTCATAAATGACCTTGAGACTGACAAACTGTATTCATTGCAATAGGAGAGGGCAGAATGAAAAGAATTCATAGTAGTAGATTGGAAGATCGTTTTAAATCCTGGCAGAATATATATACTGACAATATATATATATATATATATATATATATATATATATATATATATATATATATACTCTATATGTATGATAAGATGGAGTGTAGGTAGGGATTCTATAAATGTGTTAAACAGATGCATGAGAGATAAGAGACACAAACAGACTCTTGTTTACTAAAAATATTAAGGATTTTTTTTTACTTTTGTAACCCCCCCCCCCCCAGTTTACAATGGAAGTTTCATACTGGTTTCATACTGGTTCTGCTTAATCTATGACAGTGATCCCTAACCAGTGACTGTGGAGCAACATTTTGCTCACCAACCCCTTAGATGTTGCTCCCAGTGGTCTGAAAACAAGTGCTTATTTTAATTGGAGGCAAGTTTTGGTTGCATAAAAAAACAGGTGTCCATATAGGGATGACCAAATAGGCAATCACAGCTCTTATTGGGCACCGCCAGAAACTTGTTTCATGCTTGTTTTGCTCCCCAACTCATTTACATTTGAATGTGTCTCACGGGTAAAAAAAAGGTTGGGGATGGGGATTTCTGGTTTAGGATAATATACAGAAACTAATTCCTAAGATTTCATACAGTCATACAAGACACTAACTGCAATTAAAATATGGGAATTAGTTATTATGCAACAAAACAGAGTATACAATCAATTACCTTACAGAAAATACTGAACTGTTCTTTGTTTTCCACTACTTAAAAGAATACCAAATGACCAAGCCTCACTTGAATCATTAGACCCATGGATCAAGAATCCAAAATGGGATAACATGCACCTTAAAATGGCCATACACTGGCGGATATTAGCTGCCAAGTTAGCCCGATCAGATTCTGAAGGGCCTGCCCAGACTGGGCAGGTTTGAAAATTGCATTGGGCCAGGGCAGCATTGACATATTGATGTCCATGTCCAATAGGTCTCTGTAATCCCATTGTATGATCAGCCCTATTGGGCCCATAGTGTGAGTCAGCTCATTAGGCAACATTGCCAAGCAAGCAGATCTGAATATGTGTGGCCTGTTTTAGGATGGGCCCCCACCTTGATGGTGTCCAACAATAGAAAATATCAGTTAAATTTGGTGTATAATGGGGTAAAAAAATTGATTAACCACCCCAATAAAAAGTTTGAGAAAGACTGTAATATATACATTCAAGGAGGAGATTGTGACTCTACACACAAAACAAAAAAAAAGGCATCCGGTGTTAAATGTTGGGTTTGGGTTCTTTTAGATAAGTGGTGCAGCATGATCATTTGCCACACCCCAACTAATCACCCACTACAAATATACATACATATATATATTGCACCTGTTATTAATAGCTCATGAAAAATTAGGAATTGACAGGTGAAGTTATTTATTGTAACCAGTATGTTCTGTGTGCAGGCTATGGATACTGTAAGTATTGTTTCTATAGCATCTTTGTAACATCTTTATTTGCTCCTCATCACCCCAGTTAGGCTTGTAAACACCTAAAAGATTGTGGTGGCTCAACAAAACACCAAAAAGTCCAGGTTTACATTTTTTAAATATTGGAAAGAACACCATACTTCATAACACACTGCTCATCATCACAGAAATAGGTCCACAGAACCTGCTCATAAATTTGACTCTGGATCTCTGCAACACTTCCACCTGTCCCATTGTTCATGCAGACCTGTCTTAACAAGGAGTTGAGCCCTTCAAAGTCTGCTCTTCCCTAGGATATGTCTATGTACTTATTCTTCCAGGACTGATGATTCTCTCTCATGTTGGCACTTTTCAGTTTTCAATTTTTTTCAGGGAAAATGTATAATGACTATTCTCCTGCATGTCCCAGAGACAAGTGCATATGTTGAATCCAATCATATTAGTTTAGCTGCTAAAGCTTGCCGTCTGTATTATTTGACTCTAAGGAGCCGATTTACTAACAATCGAACTTCTATGTTTTCCACGAATCGCTAAATATTGATGGTTTTCATTTTTCTTAAAAGTTTTAAAAATTCGCGACTTATTAAGTGTAAAGCCACGAAAAACTCTAATACAAAAATTTGCCCGGTAAAAGTTGTCGAGGTCTTATAGAAGTCAATGGGAGCTGTACTGATCCTATTGGACTGTGTTTAATCAATTCTGAGGTTTTCGGATTTGTCTGAAAAACTCAAATTTTTAATGGTACTCAGATTTTTTTTATGTTGGATTGTTCAGTGCTGTGTTTCATTCAAGCTTTTATCAATTTAGATATTTGAATAAATTGCATGACATTCACATTTTTAGAGAAAGTGAGTTAAGTTGTGGTTTCAAAAACCTCTAAAACCACTAAAATTTGACTGTTGATGAAGAGGCCTCCACTTGTTAGAGGCTAACGGAAAGGGGTTACAAAGCCAATGCTAAAGACTAAGGGGCAAATTCACTAAGATGCGAAGTTGCGCCAGGCACAACTTCGCCGCACTTCGCCACACTTCACCAGGTGTATTTTCGCCAGCGCTCCGCAAATTCACTAAAATCCGAAGTTGCGCACAGGGGTAGCGTAAGTTTTCGAAGTTGCGCTAGCGTTAATTCGCCAAGCGAAGCGAAGTTTCGCTAGCGATGGTTCATTTGCATACGGCGCGAAATTCAAATTTCAATGGAGGAACACGTATCACCACTTCAAATGCCTAGAAAACCTTCAAATCAGCAAATAAAAATGTTATTTTGCCCTACACATGTGCCCACTGTCTAGGTAAGTTGCCATGAGTCAGGAAATGTAGGGGGGAAGGAGGGGAGCCCCAGAAATATTTTCGATCTTTTTCAGCCTATCACCCATCATGTAGAAAACACGCCAGCGTTATTTAGGACTTAGAAAAAATTTTGACTTTTTTCGAAACAATCCCTATCTACTCTATTGCGCTTCGCCAGGTCTGAGGTGGCAAAGGAAGTCTAGCGTAAAAGGTAGCGTTCAGTACACTGCGCAAGTTAGTGAATTTGCGTAGTTACGTCGCTAGTGAAAATTTGCCTGGTGTAAGGGTGCGAAGTAACACTAGCGAAATTACGCCAGCGTTCGTTAGTGAATTTGCGCAGTAACGAAAAATGCCAAACGCTAGCGAATTAACGCTAGCATTCGGCGCTTAGTGAATTTGCGCCTAATAAGGGCCAGCGAAGAGCCTCAATACATGAGCTGCAAATACATAGCAAGCAATGCATCTGTTTTTGCTTTATCTAAGGCTGCTTTATGACTAGTGCAGGTTAGAAGTGACACAGTGTGTGCCGGTGTGTAATGAGAGCACAGAAATGCTTTAGAATATACATGTGGAGGAGACTCTCTTCAAGAAGGAGTGATGTACTATGCAGCTAGAGCTGCATTATTCATACAACTCTGCTCAGTAACTTGGTAAAATCAGATTTCATTATTGTACATGCCCCCTGACTATGCACATTTGTACATCTGGATGTACTGAAAGAAACAGTAGAACAATGCTTATGATGAAGAAACACATTAGGCTGTAATTAAGAATGCATAGAATGCATAAGAACACTAACACAACTTAAAGGAGATATATTCCCTATTAGGTTTTTCTTCTTTTTATCTTCCATTAAAGAGACGATATATTGTTTGCACATAATACTTGATCAGTGCCATATTGTTTTGCCCTCTAGAGGGGAAATACAGCACTTTAGCAAGATGGAGGAATAGATCAAAAGCCCTAGGATGGAAGGTTCCAGTGAAGACCAAGCCTGGGTTGGGTGACTGGGCGAATGTGGTCAAGCCAAAGTGGTTATTGTACTTTGTGTAGACTCGGTAGCAGCCTGAAAGAAGTGACTGTGCTCAACCCCTTTGTCTGATATTTTGGGGACTTCTCACTCCAGTGTTGGAATGGCCCACCGGAATACCAGTAGAACTCTCGGTGGGTTCAGGTGTCAGTGGGCCATCTTGCTTCTAACCATTTGGCCTATTTCATGGCCATTACTTATTTCTATGAAAACAAAGAGGCTAAATAGATGGAATAACAGATTGTAATATATTAAGAAAAGAGTCCAGGAGACTAGAGGTTAATTGAGGAGAGAAAGAATAATAGTACTGAAAGTGGCCCCTGGTCTAAGGTTTTTTTTGGTGGGCCCCTGGTGTCCCAGTTCGTCTCTGTCTCACTCTACCTATCTATCTTTATCTATCTATCTATCTATCTATCTTTATCTATCTATCCATCTATCAATCTATCTATCTATCTATCTATCTATCTATCTATCTATCTATCTATCTATCTATCATCTATCTGTCGCGATCGCCGCCCGGAGCAGGTCCAGGAGCTCCGGGCGGCGCGTCCTCTCCTGCCCGCGTCGCTCCCAAAATGGCGGCGCCCATGGCCGCCACGTGGGTAAGCGGCGCCGGCGCGATGACGTCAGTGCACCGACGTCGGCGCAAGGGCGTCAATGACGTCACATGGCGCCAAATTTGAAATAAAAACCCATTTTAGACGCCAAAATGGCGCCCAAGTATAGGAAACCTTGCTATAAGTATTTCCTGGGTTCCCTGTGTTCTTATATTCCTAAACTTGTTCCTGATTAATATCCTTGACCCCTGCCTGGACTTTGGACTTGTTGTTATCCGCCTGCCTTGAACTCTTGCCTGGATTCTGACCACTCTTCTTGATTAACCCCTTGGACACCGCGACCTTGTTCCCTCAAGAGGGCTTCCTCCTTGATCCTGACAACCTCCCTGGAGGGAGCTCCCGGCTCCCTGACATTATACTTGGGCCATGGATCCTATTGAGGAAGCTACGCCTGATGTCGGACGAGCGCTCCGCGGACTGGCATCCCGCATGGAGGATTATGAAGCCCAGCAGTACCGCATTGGGCAGGCACTTGATACCCTCCTCTCTCGGATGCCTCCAGCACCCCCTGCACCCCAAGCTGCGGTAAATCCTTCCTTGGCGGCCGCTTCATCCACCGCAGGTTCCTCGTCAAGTGAGCCTCGCATTCCGCCTCCTCCTCGCTTCAGTGGGGACCCACAAGCCTGCAGAGGTTTCGCTACACAGTGCCAGATCCAGTTCGAGTTCCAACCCTCGCACTTCCCCAATGAACGTTCCAAGGTGGGGTATGTGATGTCTCGTTTGGTGGGCAAACCGCTTGAGTGGGCAACATCTCTTTGGGAGAAGAATTCTCCACTGACTTTTGATGCCAAGGCCTTTCTTCAAGCATTTCGTACTGTGTTTGATGCCCCGGGTCGGGTCACTAATGCTCCTTCTCGTCTTCTGCAACTCCAGCAGGGAAACCGCAGTGTCAGTGACTATGCTATTGACTTTAGAACTTTGATGGCTGAGACTTCCTGGAATGACGATGCCTATAAGGCCGTATTCTATCAAGGTCTGTCTATTCGCATTAAAGATGATCTTGTCTCCAGGGAGTCCCCTGACCTGCTGGAGGATCTGATCGCACTTTCTATCAAGGTGGACACTCGGCTCAGAGAGCATCAAGTAGAGAGGGAGCGCTGTAAAAGATTTCAACCCTTGTTGGCTCCTCGCTTCCAGAGACCTCTCCTGCAGACTCCGGCTACTCTAGCCTCTCCTTCTCCTCCGGAGGAACCAATGCAAGTTGGAAGGGCTCGTCTATCCGAACAAGAAAGACTTCGTAGACGAATGGCCGGCTTATGTCTGTATTGTGGCGGACAGTCTCATTTTGCGAACTCTTGTCCGGTGAAGCCCACGAGTTCTGTTCCCCGAGGTATATCTAGGGTAACGCATGTAGGGGGCACTACTCCAAAGTCTCAAGAAAACTCTCACAGGTTTCTCCTTCCATTACAGATCCGCTTAGCCTCTAAGACTATCGTTGGCTCTGCTTTCATTGACTCTGGAGCTGCTGGGAACTTCATGGACGCTCAATTCGCTAAACACATGGAAGTTCCCTTATTCCCATTGTCTACTCCTCTCCGTGTCATTGCCATTGACGACAGACCCCTGGAGGTTGAAGTTGTCTCCATGACGACTGGGGAATTGCCTGTGCAGGTTGGGACGCTGCATAAAGAAAGACTTTCGTTCCTAATTATTTCCTGCCCATCCGTTCCAGTTGTGTTGGGTCTCCCTTGGCTACGCCTGCATAATCCCTCCATTGATTGGACCGCAGGACAGATTATCCGGTGGAGTCCATTTTGCCAGCAACACTGTCTTCCTGCTGAACCCCTCCGGAGGGTGAATATCTCTTTGTCGGATCTGAAGTCTCTACCTCCCTTTTACAAGGAATTCGCTGATGTGTTCTGTAAGAAGTCTGCGGAATTCCTTCCTCCACATCGCTCCTACGACTGTCCTGTCGAACTCCTGCCAGGAGCCATGCCCCCCAGAGGCCGCACTTACCCTCTCTCTCCTGCAGAGACTACCGCAATGAAGGAATACATCCAAGAAAATCTCCAGCGGGGGTTTATCCGCCCTTCTACCTCTCCCGCAGGGGCTGGGTTCTTCTTCGTGGAGAAGAAGGACGGAGGCCTTCGGTCATGTATAAACTATCGGGGCCTGAATAAAATCACTGTAAAAAACAGGTACCCACTACCCTTGATTGCAGAGCTCTTCGACCAGCTGAAGGGGGCGAAGATTTTCTCTAAGTTAGATCTCCGGGGGGCGTACAACCTCATTCGCATCCGTGAGGGTGACGAATGGAAGACGGCTTTCAACACTCGTGACGGGCACTATGAATATCTCGTTATGCCCTTCGGCCTTTGCAATGCCCCTGCCGTCTTCCAGGAGTTTGTTAACGATGTGTTCCGGGATCTCCTAGGAAGGTTCGTAGTCGTGTACCTGGACGACATCCTGATCTTTTCTAAAGACCTAGAAAGCCATCGCTCCCAGGTGAAGGAGGTACTCTCTCGTCTGAGGAAGAACTCTCTCTTCGCCAAGTTGGAGAAGTGCGTCTTTGAGGTGTCCAAGATCCCCTTCCTAGGATACATTATCTCTCCTGAGGGATTTGAGATGGACCCCGTGAAAGTGTCTGCCATCCAGGAGTGGCCTCTCCCACTGAGTACCAAGGCAATCCAGAGATTTATCGGATTTGCTAACTACTATCGGCAGTTCATCCGGGGGTTCTCTTCTCGCATTGCACCTATCCTGGCCCTCATCCGGAAAGGGGGTAAACCCAGCTTGTGGCCTCCATCTGCCATTGAAGCTTTTCAGTCCTTGAAAGAGGCCTTCACGTCTGCTTCTGTCCTCCGACACCCCAATCCTGAACTACCCTTCTGCATCGAAGTTGATGCTTCTGAAGTCGGAGCCGGAGCCATCCTGTCTCAGAGACACCCCGCTGATGGGAAGTTGCACCCCTGTGCTTATTTCTCCAAGAAGTTCTCGTCCGCAGAGCAGAACTACGATGTCGGGAACCGAGAACTCTTGGCTGTTAAACTTGCCCTTGAAGAGTGGCGTCACCTCCTGGAGGGTTCTCTGATTCCTGTTCAGATTTACACCGATCATAAGAATCTCGAGTTCATCCAGTCCCTCAAGAGGCTAAACCCCAGACAAGCAAGGTGGGCTCTCTTCTTCTCTCGATTTAATTTTATCTTGACTTATCGCCCAGGCTCCAAGAATCGGAAGGCCGATGCCTTGTCTCGTAGCTTCACTCCGGTGGACCGCTCTCCTGAGAGACAAGAGCCAATCATTCCTCCAGTCAAGATTATTGCCTCCCTGTATCCACAGTTTGCCGACCAAATCCTGGCTGGTCAGTCTTCTGCTCCTTCAGATACTCCCATTGGAATGGCATTTGTTCCTCCTGAGCTGCGTCTGCCTATCCTGCAACAGACCCATTGCTCCAGGCAAGCCGGACATCCTGGCCCAGCTAAGACTCTTGAACTCTTACGACGCCTGGTCTGGTGGCCTGATATCCGCAAAGATGTGAAGGACTTTGTTGCTGCTTGTAATGTTTGTGCCACATCTAAGTCTAGCCACTCCCGCCCCAGTGGGTTACTACAGCCCTTGCCGGTTCCTTCCCGTCCCTGGACCCACCTGTCCATGGACTTCATTGTCGAACTTCCTCCCTCCTGTGGGAACACTGTGATCTGGGTTGTTATTGATCGTTTCTCCAAAATGGCCCATTTCATCCCTCTGAAGAAGTTGCCCTCTGCGGTGGAGTTGTCCCAACTATTTATCCAGTACATCTTCCGCCTGCATGGTTTTCCGGTGGAGATCGTCTCCGATAGAGGCACCCAGTTTACCGCCAAGTTCTGGCGTTCCCTATGCAAAGACCTGGGAATTGTTCTTCAGTTTTCATCTGCATACCACCCGCAGACGAATGGGGCAGCTGAACGTGTCAACCAAGCCCTGGAACAGTTCCTGAGGAACCATGTATCCCTCTGCCAGGATGACTGGTCTGATCTCCTCCCGTGGGCAGAATTTGCTCATAACAACGCCTGCCACACTTCCACTGGGAGGTCCCCATTTATGTCGGTGTATGGCCAACATCCTCAAGCCTTCCCACAAGACTTTGTGTTGTCCGATGTTCCGGCCGCTGATGACCATGCAGCCCACATGTCTGCTATCTGGGCTGCAACCAAGTCCAACCTGGAGAAGAGTGCTCTGGTTCATAAGACGTTTGCAGATCGTAGACGTAGACCCTCTCCTCCCTACAAGGTCGGTGATAAAGTCTGGTTGTCTTCCAGGAACATTCGGCTGAAGGTACCATCTCCCAAGTTGGGTCCAAGGTGGTAGGTCCTTTTTCCATCTTGGAGGTGATCAATCCTGTGGCTGTCAGACTTCAGCTTCCCCCTGAGATGCGAATTCCCAACGTGTTTCATGTCTCCTTGGTGAAACCCGCTACCTCCAACCGCTTTTCTGTTGTCCAGCCTCCTCCTCCTACTATCTCTGTGGAGGGTCAACAAGAATATGAAGTGGAGAAGATCCTTGACTCCAGAATCTCCAGGGGATCTCTTCAGTACCTCATCAAGTGGAAGGGCTTTGGCCCTGAAGAATGTTCCTGGGAGGGACGCTCTGATGTCCATGCTCCTCGTCTGGTGAAGGAGTTCCACTCCAAATTTCCCCAGAAACCAAATCCTGGTGGTCCGGAGGCCCCCCGTGAGGGGGTGGGTACTGTCGCGATCGCCGCCCGGAGCAGGTCCAGGAGCTCCGGGCGGCGCGTCCTCTCCTGCCGGCTCCCAAAATGGCGGCGCCCATGGCCGCCACGTGGGTAAGCGGCGCCGGCGCGATGACGTCAGTGCACCGACGTCGGCGCAAGGGCGTCAATGACGTCACATGGCGCCAAATTTGAAATAAAAACCCATTTTAGACGCCAAAATGGCGCCCAAGTATAGGAAACCTTGCTATAAGTATTTCCTGGGTTCCCTGTGTTCTTATATTCCTAAACTTGTTCCTGATTAATATCCTTGACCCCTGCCTGGACTTTGGACTTGTTGTTATCCGCCTGCCTTGAACTCTTGCCTGGATTCTGACCACTCTTCTTGATTAACCCCTTGGACACCGCGACCTTGTTCCCTCAAGAGGGCTTCCTCCTTGATCCTGACAACCTCCCTGGAGGGAGCTCCCGGCTCCCTGACACTATCTATCTATCATCTGTCTGTCTGTCTGTCTGTCTGTCTGTCTGTCTGTCCGTCCGCCTGTCCGTCCGTCCGTTCATCAGTCAGTCAGTCAGTCAGTCAGTCTGTCTGTCTGTCTGTCTTGTCTGTCTCTCTCTCTCTCTCTCTCTCTCTCTATCTATCTATCTATGTATCTATCTAATCATCATCTATATATGATCTCTATCTATCTATCTATCTATCTATCATCTATCTACAGTATCTCTGTACAGGTAGCACCAAGTAAATTGCACTTTTGCCATTCCTAACTAGAGGCACAGACTGGATTCATGAAAAATTTCACCAATGGCAAAACGGTACCAGGCAAAAAAAAATAAAAAATCAGCCCTAGTAGTTCTGCTGTTGTATTAATTGATGATTAATTTTCCTCCATGTTTTCCTTTATACGTAAATATGTATAATAACTCTTCTAAAGAAATAAAATGTAACTTTATTCATTAGTCATTTTTAAACCATTTACATCAAGCTCTTTCATCATATTAAAATACATTAACTATAATGAGCTAACGGCAGGAGGAAGCAGCACCACGGAGGTCTCGCTGTGACAGCATTATGTTTCTGCAACTGTCGAAGATTTCACAAAGGGTTCCATTGTATTAAGGGGGGGGGAGACATGGAAAAATAATCTAACTTAAGAATATCATTCTGTGAAATCATATGGCAAACCCACACTTATTCTGTTTTTCTGTGCTCATAATAAGAGCAGGCTGTGAAGGTGCAACATATACTCAAAGCCTGACTGTGGCTAAATAGAGTGTTGATTTCTGTGAGCACTAGAGATATTTCAACTGGAGAATTCTAGACTGCATAACCAATGTTTCCAGTGTAGAATGTCTGCAGGAACTATGGGCACCAGCAATATTTCCAGCTTGGAATGACAAGAAGTTCCATGGGTGCAACTAGTGTTTCCAGTGTGAAATACCAGCTAATTCTATTCGCTGCCTTTTTGATTTTTTGTTTATTTGTGCCCCTGAGGAAGATCCTTAAAGGAAAACTATACCCCCCAAACAATGTAGGTCTCTATTAAAAGATACTGAGTAAAACAGCTCATGTGTAAAACCCTGCTTCATGTAAATGAACCATTATCATAATAATATACTTTTTTAGTAGTATGTGCCATTGGGTAATCATAAATAGAAAATTGCCATTTTAAAAAATAAGGGCCGCCCCCTTGGATCGTAAGATTCACTGTGCACACATCCAAACCACATGTTAGGTCACATGAGCCAATTAACAGACAGAGTTGTGTCTTTTGCTTCCTCACTTCTTCCTGTTACAGTTAGTGTTGTAGTATTTCTGGTCAGGTGATCTCTGAGGCAGCACAGATACAGTCACGAAATGGTGGTTCAAGGCAAGAGATGTAAAAGGGCAATATTTATGTAAATATATATTCCAGTTTGGTAAGATTTTTTAATATGTCATTCAGTTTGATATAAACTATCTGTTGCTTAAGTGTTCATTTTGGGGGTATAGTTTTCCTTTAAGGTTGAAATGCGTTGGGCTCACCTACATATTGTTTACATTTTTATTGTATATTTTTTTTTTGTATATTTTTTGTAATAAATTCACTATTTTTCTAAATTGGGTGTGCTATCCATTACTCTCAATAATTCTATGGGTGCAGTCAGGGCCACCATTAGAAAGCACTGGGTCCCTTACAACAAAATTTTTGGGGCCCCTGGGCCCCCAAGCCACATCCCAGATCCCGCCCACCCCACACCACAGTTAAAAGACCACACGGATATCAGCGCTGGCTAAAAATGCTAAACCCCCACACACAGAAGTTATAAAAAGCCATCAATGGTCAGGGCCCCCTATAAGTTAAAAAAAACTGTGGCGCCAGGGAACCCCATATAAGTTTTTTTTTAAAAAATAATTGGTGGTCAGGGCCCCCCCATAAGTTAAAAAAAATGTTGGCTCCAGGGCCCCTCTTACAAGTTACAAAAAGTTGGGGCCCCAGAGAATATTTTTTTTAAAAAAAACATCAGTGGCAGGGCATGTAGAGTATTAAAATAATACATTGGTGGCCAGGGCTTTAAAAAAATAAAAAAAACACACATTGGTGTTCAGTTAAACTGAACTTTGGGTATTTTCTCGAATTCAGGACTTCAAGTTCGGCTCCTTTCATGACTTCGGTGGTTCCCAAAGTCCAGCTCCAATATAGTGACTGTGAGTAGCACAGTAGGAGTAGTGACAGGTACAGAAGGTTAGCTTCTGTCGGGTTTTCAGTGCATGAGTATTTGAAGAAATGATTGTGTAAGAATATACCATTAAAGCGATACTGACACATTCCTATAAAAATCATAGAAATGTGTCAGTATCAAGTAGTTGTGGCACCCAGAATATTTTCCCTCAAAGCCGCCCCCCACCAGCACTGCAAACCTTTGTACAGCCGACCCGCTCACACTACTAACGGATCTTCTGCCTTGCTTCCTGTGGTGTTTATTAGGGATGTAGCGGACTGTTCGCCGGCGAACTAGTTCGCGCGAACTTCGACTGTTCGCGTCCGCCGCAAGTTCGCGAACGTCGCACGACGTTCGCCAATAGGCGTTCGCGTCAAAAATCGTTCGACCATTCGACCATTCGATTCCTTCGACCGCTAAAATTTAACGGATTTTCGTTCGAATCGAACGATCGAAGCCATTGGATTGAATGAAATCATTCGATCGAATGGCTTCGATCATTCGATTCGAACGAAAATCCTTTGATCGAACGATTAAAATCCTTCGATCGTTCGAATCGAACGATTTTCGGATGTTCGAAGTTCGCAAACTGTTCGTGAACTGTTCGCTTTTTTTGCCGGTGTTCGCGAACGGCGTTCGCGAACACATACTCGGCAGTTCGCTACATCCCTAGTGTTTATATATATGGCTCAAGTCTTATACTGTGCATGCTTTCTATACAGCTTGTGGTGTTAGAGTTGCTTACTGTTGTGTAATGACTGCATGAACCTGCTAATAAAGCACTGTTATACTCTACTCATCCTCGTCTACCAAAACACAACACTTCTGTGATGCTGGGCTGGGGACGGAACGATCCTTCCATAGGCTGAAGTCCTGTTTTCATTTGTAATTAGCCTATGGAAGGATCGCGCCGTCCCCAGTAGGAGTTTCGGGTCAAAGCAGGCTCTCAGGGCTGGGGGGCGGCTTTGAAGGGGGAGCTTTCAGGGAAAATATTCCAGGCACGGCAACTACTTGATACTGACACATTCCTATGATTTTTATTTTTCTATTTTTTTTTATTTTTATCAAGTATGCTATATGTGTTTTGCCAGTTTGGTAGGTTTTAAACCAAACTGCCCCCAATCACTCTGGGTATGGACCCCAAAGAGCAGGACTGACCGTAATTGGGGGTTCCTGCATTTGGCAAAGCTAAACTAAAAGAACAGTATAGTCAAAACATGAAAAGTATGACCTTCCTGTGAACTAAACCTTCAAACAGGATCTTCCAACAGCTTTTGTGAGATGAGCCATGTTTTTCAACAGAGTATACTGTAATTGTGCTTCCACTTAGGTTGTCCCTCTAGAACCAGATTCTCCCAAGGGACTTGACAAATGGTGTTTGAAAATATTCTAGTTTTCTCTTGAAAGATATTCAACATGTGTCCCTTTGGCGTCCATTGGACTATAATTCCCAGCATTCCACACCTGAAGGATGTTGAGACTTACTGGAGGTTTGTGGTGGTGCTGAAAATGAAGAGGGAGATTTATATGTTTTTGTTTTTCCTCAAGTTGGGGAACCACCTTCATAGATTCCCCAGGGCTCTCTTTTACTCCTCCCTCGTGGAAAGCCCTATCATACTGTTTGCATTTATGGGAGTCATATTATTATATTTAAGTCATATCATTGCTTTCATTATTATATAGATTATTATCCCACTGCTACTATAGGCAAAAAACAGGTGATGTTGCAAACAGTGATGGATATCTATACATGTCATACATTGGGGTAGAGACACATAACTTTATGTACAGTATTACATTTAGTCTGTCTAATAAGAGCCCACTCTTTCTAGTCATATATTTGCCTTTGATATAGTCATTACAAACTCAAAGCCTGGATTACACAATACATAAGAGAATATAAGGCTGTTTGCTCTTTAGTTACTCCCTGTGTTTGAAACTGCTTATTGAGTTTTAGTTGTACATATTAATTAGTTCTCAATAAAACTGCATAAAGCAAATGAATGATCGAAGAGCAATCACAACACCCCAACTCATCTGGAATCCTGCTATCTCATCTCATTTCTCCTACAGCGCCTATCAATACATGGAAGTGCATTAAGCAAGTGATCCATCTTACATATCAGTCAATTAACAGACGAGCAGCACTCCTCTCAATTGATGGGAACATTTTCCATAATATTACTATGTAAATGAAGAAGTACAAAATGTGTACACTATGTCATTTGGTGATGCATGTCTGGGCTTTTAATCTATGTTTTATTGATGTGAACGTTTTTACTTCCAACCTGCAGTGTTTTAGGATTAAGGCAATGTCTCATTAGACAACAACAATGACATTTATGGAATCCAGTGCACCCCATAAACCATTGCTGGTACCAATCAGATGGAACTGCTTGGGCAACCAATGTAATGTCATTGGAGCCATTGATTGCTCATAAATAGTGGGAAAGTAAGTGAAGAAATACTGCCATCAGCAGTCTTGAATGAGTCTGGAAGAAAACGAGAGGATCGGGATATGGGCTCCAGCCCAATTAACTGGTGATAGCTTCAAGTAGAGTGATGAGTCAAACAAGACTGCAAGTGTTTTATTGTAGGGTTCCTTATGGTAAATGGAAGTCAAACATACCTTTGGAATAGTTAAAATAATATACATGTAGGATTCATTCAATTAGTTGGCATTTTGTCAAATTGCATCAGCATAAGGTCTAGGAATTTTGAGTTGGGAGTTGGACAATCGGCATTTAAGTAATTATCTCATGAGACATTTCAGGTTGGATATTTCACCAGACGTCAATAACTTCAAGATTCTGCTTGCTTGCTTTTTATGGTGGTCCAATTTTCACCCCAACACTGGTAATACCTGTAGATGTACTTAGTTGAACAGAGAAGGTAGGACTATTTAGATCCAGATTATAGGGTTACTATTGAGATCCAGATTGCAGGGTGGAAGCACAACGGATGACAATGTGTATATGAGGTTCACATATTGATGTACTGATAACTCAGACCTGAAACAGTGCAAGGCAAATAAGGGACATTGTAGTTGACACTGAATGTCGTAAATGTACACAATATTGTTGATCAATCTGGGAAACGTAAGTCAAGTCTATATCATTCTCTGTGCCTCCGAAACTGCTGTACTCACTGCCTGGCCTGAAACATATATTTTATTCCTACTCCAATGTTCTGACACCGTGGTATTACATCTTAGGTGCAAAGTATCATTGTCACAGTTAATGAGCACCATCTCTTATGGGTGGGGGTTACTTGGAAGAGTGGGTGGACAGTGGACAGAAGAGACCAGCATGCAGAGTTAGAAGCTGTGACTTTCTTATTGTGATTAAAAAGAAAGTAAAATTGGTGCCTCTCACACCAAGTTCAGGAGATGTTGAATGTATGAGCTGGCAGATAAAGCTGTTGAAGGATCAATACACAAAGATCCTGGATTTAATGAATCAATATGAGTTGTTTTTGTTATTGAGTAGATTGTAAGGTCTATTGGGTTGATGTCCATCATCCACGGACAGTGATGTCTAATCTTTGTTGCTTTGTTCTCTTTCTAGATTTTGCTTGGAGCCAATATTTTTTTTTTGTAATGAAGACACCTTCTTTTGTAAAAATTCTTAAAGAAAACAATTCAAGAAGAAAGGGAAATATATGTACAAAGCCCTTCATGATTCTACATTAGTGAAGGGCAGAATTGTGAAAGTGACTAAAGCGCCAAAGTCAAAAAAGGGACAAATTCTTCTTCTTCTTCCATCAAAAAAAGAAATAAACTATATTAGCAGCAGCTGCCATTTGCCATATATGTGGACTGCCATGTATCATCTGCTGATGGTGTTAGTCAGTGTAACTCTAGATGTTTTTAACGTGCACTCAGTGCTCCGTGTTGGTGCTCTGCAGGCCCGACAGCAGGGTAACAAAACACGGTCACTGCCAATGTTGCTGGCACACATTAAGCGCCCTCCGGCTTCACAGAATGCTTCTTCCGGAAGGAGCCAGTCTGTTCTAGACATGTGCTATGGGTACTTTGACGTGATGGGGCAGTTTGATACCACCTTTAACTGTACGACAGGTACATTCCGCTACTGCTGTGGCACTTGCCACTACCGCTTCTGTTGTGAACATCGCCACAAGCGATTGGACCAGGAAAAGTGTAGCAACTATAACACCCCACTGTGGGCGTACACAACTCAATCGATTACCACCAGTGCAAACAGCAAACAGAATCACAATGAACACTCAGACCAGACCAATAGCACCGTCTACGTCATATGTGGTGTCATAAGCTTCACTTTAGCTGTGGGCATTGGAGTTAAGTTTGCCTTCAACAAGGCCTCCCGACGAGCCCGCGGGAGAGAGATCAATGTACCCAGGTGAGACGGAAAATGCTCATTCAATGTTCTTGTTATCAGAAATGTAATTATTGGTTCTAGTTTCTCACAGTGGAAAATTGCCCTGTAACCGCTTTGATATGAAATGATTTATCTTCTAAAAAATACTTGTTAAATTGGTTCCAAGACCTTGTGAATGATTATGAATACTGATGTATATAATATGCTGCAAAAAAAACAGCTGGCTAAACCGAGGGATTTCAAGAATAGAATATTACTATTTTATGCCTTTAAATAAAACCATTTGTATACTTATCACCCCAGATGATAGCATAATGGTCATTATAAACGTCCATGCAATTTATAATATGCATTTTATTTTTCCAGTGAAATATTGTTTTTCATTACTACTATGGCATTTCTTTCTTATTATTATTTTTACACTCGCTCCCTTGCCCATTGCCTGGAAATGTAACCATAGATAGTGAACCATGTATAAAACTGTTTGTATTCATTTTTTTTTTTTTGCCAGGATCTCATGGCTACAGTTAATTAAGGAGCAGTCCATTGAACCAAACTAAAAATAAGTTGATCAAAATACTTACTCTTATCTTATCTTAATTTACGGTCCTTTTACTATGAATGCATAAGGCCTGGGCCTTTAATGGTCTCACCATTGCCAAGAGTTTGTTTTGATGTTTGTAAAGATATATAGGGGTTTTTTTTGTTATAAAATGGGAATTTTTAGTAGAATAGAAAAACTCTTCATTTTTTCAGATTTATTATGCCCCGAGGATGCCAAAAGTCAGAATCAGAAAATACTCCATCTTCAACCTGTCGAGGTCCTGTAGAAGTCAATAGCAGAGGACCTATTTGCAATTTGAAGATATAGTCTCGTACAATAATACAAACATTTCAGCTTTTCTGCCAATATCATGAACAATTTGGACTTTTTGGGTGTCAAATCTGAAAAATTTAGATTTTTTGTGCAACAATCAAAAAAAGTTGCGGTTTTCGTGTGACAATCTGAAAAAGTATTGTTTTTTCCCCAATTTGTGTTTTTTTTTATCACAAATAAGGGTAAATCACAGATTCTTTTGGTCAGACTTTTTTTTGTTACAACATTAGAAAAATTTGGATTTTGATAAATAACCCCCATAGAATTTTTGAAGAAGAGTTCTTCCAGCTAATATGTGGTCCAGTGCACTAAAAGATGCTTCAGTTATCTAATGAGGTGGCGAAATTAGATATTACTGGGCCCCCAGAGCTAATTATTTTTCAGGCCCACAAGATGTCTACCTGTTTCACC
The DNA here is from genome assembly GCA_038501925.1 of Xenopus petersii. Classification (NCBI taxonomy): domain Eukaryota; kingdom Metazoa; phylum Chordata; class Amphibia; order Anura; family Pipidae; genus Xenopus; species Xenopus petersii. Next base: position 27,897,832 of record CM076684.1, on the reverse strand, counting down.
AATATTTATTGAAATTGTATATGAATTGGGGCCCCTATGCCTCCTGGGCCCCCTTGCAGCCACTGGGTCTGCTTCCTCTGTAGTTACGCCCCTGAAGAGCGTTAAGGGTTTGTATTTTAAAGGACTGAGACAAAGAGACTCCTTCTACCACTGCACTGAAACCCTCCATGGTTTTCCTCTATCATATATCAGATTAGATGAGAATGAGGCATCCTATTGATTTAATCAGGGATAGTTCTACAACATAATATATTCTTTGAAAATTTGATGTAGTTCCTTTAAAGGACCTTGAAGCCTGGAGCTGGAAACTGGGCTGGATCCACAGCACTGTGTGTTAGGCAGGTCATCTCTGAGAGATGTATTATCAGATAAGATACTTGCTCTGGGCTGTTCCATCTCCTCTGAGATTCTTGTACATTACAGAAATGTAAGATATGGTTTCTCGCATGAAAACATTCAACCAGTAATTCTGTGCATGTTGTTAGTAAAAAACAAACTGAAAAAAACCCCAAAAACGGCCACTTATTGTCAGTAAACTAAGCCTAACATATTTTTGCCAATACTTTCCCTTTCGGCTAATGTCACAACTGGCGACTTTCCCACGGCAATTAAACACGAGGTAAATCGTCCAAAGGTGACAAATGTTCCTTTAGGTGGTACATGGGAGAGTATCAACTGCAATACTCACTCATGCCACAGAGCTGTCAATGTGGGCCCATTAATTGGATAAAGTGAGCCAGAACACCAATTTCACTCACTGCCAGCCAATTGCAATGAGCTTACCTGGAACATTATCAGTTGCCAGGGGCTACTGGTGAAGTGGCAGTGAGTCACGAAACGCGTTAAGCGGGCAGCCCCACAGAAGAGATGCTGCTGTCATTTTTAATGGATTTATAATAAATTTTGACTTTTTTAACATATTATTCTGGCTCTGTGGTGCTCCGTTCCTCTACATGATTTGGCAGTAGCCAGGGGAAATTAGTTGCTATTGATGTCAGTAAAGCCTCCCCTTAATGTATTATTACTGACTGATGGCACAAGGGTGTATTCTCTAACAAGTTATTGCCACTAAGTAAACCAAAACTATGTTCTCTTAAAATCATGAAATTGTGTAGGAGTCTGTCTTATTGCTTACCATGAAGATGTTAAATATGTAGTAAAGGAATATTTAGGAAAAAGAACAAAAAATAGGATAAGGATAAAAAAATATATAATTTTTAATGAGATCCTAGTTTGTATCCCTCAGACTATTTTGGCCATGGGCATTCTCCCCTTTTAGAAAATACACATTTAGAAAATAATAACATACCAACTCAATAACCATGTAGGTGGCCATATTGGTGACCTAACCAAACACGTGTATCTTCAGGTGTATAGCCATTCTAATGGAGTATGAACAACCACCAGTGGAATGCAGGACATAAAAGTGATAGCAAAAAAGGCAATAAGAGAAAAAAGGAATGTGTAAAACTGTGACAGAATAGAAGAGTTGAATACCCTAAGGTGAGGGAAGATGAAGAATCAGGAGAATAGAAAATGTGAAAATAAAAAGGGTACATGTGTGAACAAAAGAGAAAGGAACAAGTGCAACCAAAAAGTGCAGAACACAATAATGGAAAGGTATAAATCACAAAAAAATCCAAATAGCAGAAGAAATAACTAAGCATAAATAGAGCAAACTAAAATATGTCATTAGGATACTTGTTCAAAGAACGGGCCATGATAAATCAATAAGGCTGTTGCATATATTTGTGTTTTTTCAATTGAACATAACACATGGAAAATGGAACACCCTCTCCGGGTGCAAGCGTAAATGGGAATTCTAAACAGCAAAGTCCATTTCTGATTGTTTGGACCTTGAATGTTCAAGTATTTAATATATGATTATTTGGTCCGAACATCGAGTGATCATTTTGTATGGGAAGTAAAAGGGAGCCAATGTCCCTCTCTGGTTGCCTGACCTCACAAATTGACCAACCTCACAAATGCCGAAAAATTTAATCCAGAAAAATTGCTTTAGGATCCCATCCCCCAAACTATAAAACAGATAATCAGTTTCATGTGTGTATTCTGATATTGCACATCAATCAGAACCCCCAGCAGGCCACATATATTCCTAGGACCCCCATGGGCAGCTACATCTGCTGTCTTTATCATTCCACTCCATCTTAAATCACTTCTTCTCTGGCCAAATTCTCCTGTTGGTGGGAGAAAGCTCATACCAAGAAGTCAGGGGTGTAAATACAAAGGAAGCAGACCCTGTAGCTGCAGGGGGGTGTAGGGAGCCCTGTGAGGCCCTAATTAATGAGCAATTTCAACATATATTTGTAAAACAGGGCAACCTCTTGATATGTATGGGCCGTAATATTAATTTGCTGTGGGGCCCAGTAACATCTAGTTATGCTACTGCACAGGAAGTGTTTCATTTAAACTGTATTTTATGATGGGCTAGGAAAAATCTTCAGCGGAATGATCATAATCTTTAAAAACAAAACATCAAAACAAAGTGTAACGTTTTCCACTTCAGCTGTATGTGTGTAGGAGCTGTAACATATACACAGAGAGAAGTGATAGAAGATTGATCCCATTTGACCTCATTTTTTTTTTTCAAAAATAGGCAATAATGCATTTATTGTCATACACATAAATCCCTCGATGTTATGTTTTAAATGTCTCATTGCTCACTTAGATTATTTTAAAGACTGTTTACTATCTCACAAGTGTCCCTCCCAGGCAATAAATTAGAGGCATATCATTAGAAGGAGGGGGTGGTGCACTCACTCTCAACATGGGCTGAAACCACTGACCAGAATTCCAAAGAAATATTCATGAATATCTACTGCTTGGAAAGACAGACTGGCTATTGTTTAATAAACAGTGCACAGAAAAAATATTTGGCCTCCCATTGTATACAGAGTTTAGACAAATGAATGTTGCAAATCTGTACAATGGACCAATTTAATTCTATGGTGTTGGCCAATATCACACTGTATACATTCCATTTTGTTAAAACACTGACAGCAGTTGTGACTAGTAATTGAAATTGAGGATGGGAGTGAGTGCAGCATTTACTCATGAAATGTACTGGACAGCCATCAAAGTATGTTTCCAGACCTATTTGCATGACCCTAGGGCTCAACGATCAGATCAAAATGTAGGCAATTTGGGCGGTTGGATCGTGGGACCACATCAATGAACAGATGCGGCCGCAAATTCAACGGGATTTTTAACCCTGCCCGTTTGTCATGTGACGACTTTCGGGCAGATATCGATCAGGGAAGCCCGTTGGAGGGCCCCACGCACGGGCCGATGAGCTGCCGACTGGGTCCGTCGGCAACTTTTATTGGCCTGTGTATGGCCAGCTTTAACAGAAGTGTCCAAGTAGTCATTCTTGCCTACTAGTATGACATTGACCTTAGATCAAATGTATTTTTGCTACATTATTAGCAAAAAAGATTCTGATTCTTTTGTAAAATCGAGTAATCATTGCTGTCATTATTTCAGAGCTCTTGTGGATATCCTCCGGCATCAATCAGTTCAAGGGAATCACACTGAAAGAAACAATAGCACAACTCTCAATTCAGGAATCCATGATAACGGGCCTTCACGGCCACCCAAGAACCTCTACAACCCAGTCAAGTCTGCCAAGAGCAACCATGGTGAGTAGACCCTGACATTACAGGGAAATTATACGTTGAACATCAACAAAGTGTGTGAATTTTGGGCTAGTGGTGACTATTTCAGTAACAAAACTATTGCAATGCCATAATTTAGCATAATAATAAAGGAAGGCAGATGCAACCTAGGTATCAGAAGACCATGAAAATGTCCTAAACTAAAAGGTAATGTTGGGAGCATTGTGTTCCTGTAATATAGAAAGTTAACAATGTACAGTCAATTGCAGGAATCATTAGACAGTAGCAAACTGTCACCCTGCTTAGAGTATATTGTTGGAGTTAACAGTTCCTAACAGACTGTAGTTCTGTTCTATTGTAACAAAGAGGGCTGCCGTGTAGCTCTCCACATGGTTTTACAAAATAGTAACCAATTATTAGGAGCATAAATTCAGATGCAGCGACACATTAAAAAAATCAGGATGCACCGAATCCACAATTTTTAAAGTTTGGTCAAATACTGAATCCACCACCAAATAAGAATCCAAACCCTAATTTTCATATACAAAATGATGAAAAGAGACTGTCAACTTTTAGTTTAAAGCGATGTCATCATTGAAAGAGTCAAGTGAAAATTAGGGTTTGAATTCAGCCAAATCTCAATCCTGTGGAAAAAAAAAAAGCTTGGAATCAGCCAAATTCTAAATTGAATCTGAATACATTGTACATATTTAATTACTTTGCTATTTTTGCTATATTCCTTATAATCGAGTCGTGCACCAAGGTAGAGACGATTGCTGGCCTAGATATCCTTGGGAAGTACAGCCTGAAAGCCAGTCAGGGTAATATTTGTGGCAACCACTTGTTTTTTGTGGAATACATATTGTTGGATGACATATATATGTCACTATGACCAACAATTGACCAAAAAGTCTAGAAACACTGGATTCCAGATTGAAGAAGAGAGAAAAAAAATAACACTAATAAAATAATAATCCTTTATTAGTGGAAGGACCTACAATTTCCCATTCATGTATGTACACCAAGGTACTCTAAACATCAAGGATTGGGTGCATTTTAGATTTAATTGCTTGTTTTAAGCATTGGGCGCTTCTCATTCAGCCTTGTTATTCTTTGGCATTTAAAACGAATATCCTGAACATCTGTAGTTGCCAGCCTCCTTCTCCTTATATAGATTATAATATATATTTTATATAAATAAAATAAAGGACCAGGAAGGATTTCATCTTTATTCCAACACAGACTTGCCAGCAGCTCTGTCTCTGCCAGCCCATTCTCTTATCTGTTTTAAAACACTTGATCTTCTTTGATCCTTGGGCCTTCTTAAGACTGGCAATGATGTATTCCACACAGTATACAAATAATTTTGTAATTGTCGTGGGGTGTTTCAGACTGCATTGGTCTTCATGCTGAGATATGAATGATCACCACATTTTCTAAAACTTAATTTCCTATTTTACACATTCTACAGTTATGCAGCATTATTTTCCGTTCTATTAGACAAATGGTTTCCAAACTGTGGGGCCATAGGGGTGAAGGGGCTCAGGCTGAAGGTCAGCAAGCATGAGATTAGAGCAGGGATCCCCATCCTTTTTACTCATGAGCCACATTCAAATGGAAAAATGGAGAGCAAAACAAGTACGCAGTTCCTGAGGTGCCAAATAGCTGTGACTGGCCATTTGGTAGCCACTATGTGGACTGGCAGCTTAAATGAGGCTCTTTTGGGCAGTACACTTGGTGTTTATGCAACCAAAACTTGCAAGCCAGGAATTCAAAAATAAGCACCTGTTTTGGGGCCAGTGGGAGCAACATCCAAGTGGTTGGTCACAACATGTTGCTCACAAGTCACTGGTTAAGGATTAATAGATTTGGGGATAATGCCTGTTTGCTCTCCTAGATACATCTGAAAGCCCAAGTAGGAGGTTATGTAAATCGAGACTTGTGCTGAACACTTACTTGCTGTCCTATCAATTATTCTTGTAACACCCACATGTTTCACTGGATCTGTAACATTGTTATCAGCTAATTGCTTGGGCCTCCAAGGCCCAAGAAGTCTGATTAGATGGATACATGATCATGATCTCTGTCCTCTGTCATATGTCTGCCACTGGGGTCTCTGTCTCATCTCATGAACTTTCTGACTTTCAGAGAGAGAGTGGAAGATGTGTGCCTGAGTGTAGGCAGGGGAGCAGGCCTGGTTCCGGCATGGGAATGGACCTTAGTCCAGGCGGTAGAACTGGCCTATGTCTGAGCAGTTGAGTGGGTCTGAGTCCAGGCGGAAGCAGATCTGGGACGATGGGACCTATGAAGGATGGGGCCCACCAGGTGACTGTGCATGCCTGTGTCCTCAAACTGAGTGCCAGTTACAGCCATCACTTCAAAGTGCGTCACTTTTGGCACAAGTTTGTTGTGTCTTTGGAAGCAACCCGCTGTGGGAACCATGGAATTAAAGCACCATTCAGGGTTCCCCAGCATCAATAGGCACACTTTACAAAATTACAAAAATAACAATGGTATGTCAATCTTTTAAAAGTCATTTATATTTCATTTGTACTTTTATCATGATCATTTTGCAGAAAAAGCTCCTTCTTCAACTCTGAGGACCAGGTTAATAGACACCCTACTTTGTCCTGCTGAGAAACCTTTCCTGTATTCAGTGCAATAAACCATTATCTCAGTTGTTAAATTCAAATAAAATCCATGTCTATGTCTCATAGGGCACATGTCATTATTTTGGGAAGAACATAAGGTACTCTAATGGTAGGCCAAGACCTCATGCCTTGCATTTGCATTAATTCTCAGCGTCACAGAGGAAAAAACATACATGGAAGTACTTTGGGTCTGTTCAGCTATTCACTGAAAACAGTAAATCTGGAACAGCAAAGGTCAGCAGTGAGCTGGTAATGCTCTGTTATACATTAGTCACAGTGTTTAGCATACAGGCAATACTTCATTTACTTTATAATAATTATACACAGGGTCTTGATTTCAATTTCACACCTTGGCAAGCTGCTCCATTGCAAATAAGTCTCATTTCATCCGGCAATTAATATTCTTGTTACTAGCACTGCCCCTGACTCTCGGTTCTTTGTGTGGAAATAACACAGTGCAAACCTGGAGTTATTGTACACAGCAGAGCAAGAGACATTTGTAAACACTTGTTTATGTGGCGCTACTGTGAAAGGAGAACACGCTCTGCCTTTTGGCTCTGTAGATGAAGCAGCAGGTGTGATGTTTCTCATCCAAACACAAAATGAGAAATCTGTCATGGGTGTTAATAAGGAACATGTTCCATTACTATGCATGGGCAGAAAATGAGCTCTGTGGTTGTGACAAAAACACATGTAGCGAGAAGCAATGAGTTAAGGTAACAATGTGGCTATACAGCTACCTGGAGTTTTCCACATAAGTGATCTGTCAGTAATTTGAATATCCACACATTAAGTCTACGAAAAAATAATTTAAACATTAATTAAACCCAATAGGAGTGTTTTGCCTCCAATAAGGATCAATTATATCTTAGTATCAATCATGTAGACGGTAGTGCCCTCTTATAACAGGGAATAAGAAAATAATTTAAAAAAAAAATTGTATCATTTGATTATAATGGACACTATAGGAGATGGTCTTCCCATAATTCAGAGCTTTCAGATATTGGGTTTCCAGAGAACAGATCCCATACCTGTATAGCAACTAGTCCCTAGTGGCGAAGTGCGATTTAGTTCTGTCCATGTTGGCTAGTTGGCCTAGTATAGTGGGCTAATGAATGAAAAAGAGCTGAAGTGCTAAATGGCATATTCTTTATGCGTCATGGCACACTGCATGCGATATTCCAAGGACTTTCTTCCTGCCTAGGGCCCCATACACATTGCACTTAGTTGTAACTAAGCAACAAAAGGAGAAAAAACTTGTTTCCTAATAAGGTTCCAGGTTTCCCCCTAGAAATAAATAATTGAGGATTGTCCAAATTTAGAGAGCTAGGGGACACAGTAGGGATCTCCTACATTCCATCATCTGCTCCTCCTTTAGCTGTACCTCTCATGAAGGCCTTTTTTATAGTAGCAAACAACAGAAAGTCTTCTTATCCTGTAGGTCATCCGTTGGAATGTCTTAAAATCAGCTGTAAGCAACCTGGCCATTCGCAGGGCAAACTGAGCATGGGCAATCGGCTATTGGCGCTTGTGTAGATGCATGCAGGCGTGCACAAATAGCAAGTGGACTGTCGGCACAAAGCAGAGAGGGGAGCAGACTAGGGGTAGCAGGCAGAGAAAGTACATGCCTGGTGCCCCTCCAGCTTTGTGCCCTAGGCACGTGCCTACTCTGCCTACCCCTAGTTCCGGCCCTGCTTAAAATAAATATTGCATTCTCATGTTGAATCTAGACATGTAGCCTACAGATGTAGTCATAACACTGTGGAGAGAGAAGGCTTCCAAACAGACAGCAAGCCAGTCATATACTTTGGAATGCTTCTATCTGCTTAAATAGTTAACACCCTTGCAGACAATGTAATTACAAGCGCTGAACATCTCCAATTCTCTGTTCTAGGACCCAAGGGGAAACATTTAATTTTTCTAATTAACACAGATCCCCAGTCTAGCAACTGAAGGGAAAAACAATGATAAAAATGCAAATGAATAATGTTTTTACCCATTCTGGCTGATGCTAATTGGCCCCCTACTTGCCAGTTTCCTCGGCCTAGGATTAAATGACTGTATAGGCTAAAGTAGCTTTCTTATTTACGTCCTGCTTCTAGGAAATGTTGTAAGCACATAAACTCTCCATCATACATGTATTACACGTATTGTGCTTAGAATATTATGCCAAGATATTTTTGTCCAAGCAGGGATACTATTTAGAGGGTAAAATGTATCATAAAATATAAAAATATAAAACATGTGAATAAATCTATACCTGTGAGCCAGCTGACTAGAGTAAATAGAATAGTAAGTGATCCAGATGAAAGAATAAAAACGTAATGTGTTGTCACTTCCTGTGAATCCCTTTAAAGGAGAACTAAACCCTAAAAATGAATGTGGCTAAAAATTCCATATTTTATATAATGAACTTATTGCACCAGCCTAAAGTTTCAGCTTGTCAATAGCAGCAATGATCCAGGACTTCAAACTTGTCACAGGGGGTCACCATCTTGGAAAGTGTCTGTGACACTCACATGCTCAGTGGGCTCTGAGCAGCTGTTGAGAAGCTAAGCTTAGGGGTCGTCACTAATTATCCAGCAGAAAATGAGGTTGGTCTCTGTAATATAAGCTGATGCTACAGGGCTGATTATAAAAATTCTGATGTTAATTGCACTGGTTTCTGTGCTGCCATATAGTAATTATCTGTATTAATTACTAAGCAGCTTTATATTGTGACATTTCTGTTCTATGTGTACTATATATTGGGAGTGAGTCCCTAAGCTCAGTAAGTGACGGCAGCACAGAGCATGTGCAGTGAATCAGCAGAAAAGAAGATGGGGAGCTACTGGGGCATCTTTGGAGACACAGGTCTTTACTGCTAAAGGGCTGTGGTTGCCTTGGGCTAATACAGAAGCTCAAAATATAATGTATAACATTTCTAGCTACTTCTTTAGTTACGATTTAGTTCTCGTTTAAGAAGCGTATGACCATGTTCATGCATTATTTTTAGCTTGATAAAGGAAGCGTTGCATGCACGAAACATAGCTTGCTTTTAATGTGACTTTTTCACTTAATATGTGTGTGTGTATATATATATATATATATATATATATACTTCTTCAGTGAGTATCCGCACTCCAAAGCGATGCTTGATGGCGGGGTGCACGGCAATTATTTATGTATCAAAAAATCTTGTGACCAGCACTCCCTTTTTTTTAAAAGTTCAATTCTTTTATTGTCATTTTGTAATGTCCGACGTTTCGGTCCTCATTGGGACCTTTTTCAAGGATGATCATCCTTGAAAAAGGTCCCAATGAGGACCGAAACGTCGGACATTACAAAATGACAATAAAAGAATTGAACTTTTAAAAAAAAGGGAGTGCTGGTCACAAGATTTTTTGATATATATATATATATATATATATATATATATATATATATATATATATATATATATATATACCATTGGTATAATCTGGACTGGCTCACCAGGGTACTGGGAAAAATCCTGGTGGACCCTGACCTTGTTGGCCAATGCCCACAAACCAGCTACCCCCATAGCACCACTACGACTTCTGCCATGTATTACACTGTGGAATGTGGGCCATCTTTAATTTTTTAACTGAGAAATAAGTGGCACAGAGAGCAGGAGCGGCATTGACTGGGGTGGACTGGGAATAGGGAGTCGCTGTGTGGTGAGCCCTTTGGTGGCTGGGTAGTGGGCCCTTGAGTTTGTTACTGGTGGTGCATGGGTACCCCATTATGACTTTGTATAACAGTGTCCCTGCTATAGTATACAGGTCATTTTCACTTTCAATTTTGTTCATGGCCAGTCCGTTCCAATGTATTATATTATCACAGCAGGCACAACATTTGCTTAATATTTGCTCTAGTTCTAATATCCAATAGAATCCAGTAAGTATGTAGCATGTACTGGTCTGCTGATTGAAAGCAAATACCTTCCATGACTTGAGCTGGCCATATGGGGCCAGTTAACACTGTCGACCCTGCCCCTCCATATTGAGTTGACAGTTTATACCTAACCAAAAATCGTTAGGTTAGAAAACTCAGTGAAATGAGGGCCACATGGGCACATTAATGCCATCCTCTCTTAGTGGTTCTCCCTAGGCCTGCATTATGATTCATTCTGTGTGATCAAACCATCACACTTTGGCCCAGTGCATTGGTGGACAAATAACATATCCAAAGGTTTGGCAACCCTGCCAAAGAAACGCAATTACATTGCACCCCCAGCTTTGCTACACTTGGAGCAGTTATTGAATTGTCCCTTTATAATTCACTAGAGTAATTCTGTTTACATTATGTGGAACCTGATGTAATTTACATCAATTGCGATCAATGTCGCCCAGTAACATATCCTTATGCCACTGCCTATGTACCCATGTACTTTGCAACAAATTCAAACACAATCTCTTCAGACTAAACTCCAAAGATGAATGTGCTCATGCTGAAAAGCGATCATCCTTCAGTTCCAATCTTCCTCATCCTCCCTTTCTTTTCTATATTTACATTAAACCATCACCAAAAGACTCAGTATCAGCTAATAGGTTACTGTGGCAACCAATCCATGACCCAGAATGCATCACTTATTTCCCTGTGTTTTGCTTCAACTATTTTCTTTTGCCTATTTTTCTTTCTTTTTTCTTTTTTTTTTATTCAATCCCTCTTTTTTCAAGAACAGAACGACTCTCCCCATCTGCTTGCCAAGGGCAAATAAATTAGCACAAATCAAATGGCAGAAATGCCACGGCTTTGCTTCGTGTAACCTCGGAATCTATGACAAGTCTCTTAAATATCATTGCTTAAAACTGCTCTAATTATTTCTGGATGTGAATGTAATTCCTATGGCTTCAGCTGACAGAACTATGCATGAATTTCCATATTAATTAGAAAGGAAGCGAGTGCTTAATCAGCACCACATTCACAAGTGCTGAAATGAATTCTATTTTTTTAAGGCATTTTGCTGGTTGGAAGAATAATAAGGAACCTATTATATATGATATATTGGAACCATTATTCAGCATAGCCTTCTCTTCCTGCATGCTGTGCTTTCATGTTTAAATTACTGGCCTCTAACAATAAATATAATGCAGTGCTATCAGTAGGGCCTGTCTCAGGGGATTTTTCCTTTAATGATTTCAAATAAATATACACTAAAGGGGCCAAGGTGAAAATAGCAAAAAACAGGAGCAAACCATTTTGACACCCCCAAGTTGGGGCTGCCACTTCCAGCTCTAATGGAGCACAAAGTGTTGCTACTGTCTATATATGCCAATACTGCCTATAAAAAGAGTAGCATAGGAGTGGGGTGTAGGTAACCTTTGGCACATCTCTGTGCTTTATTCATGGTGCATATAGAAGGAGCTCCAGCCTCCTGTACTGATTTAAGATCAGGGCTCCCATGTGTTATGCTCTGCGTCTGCACCATGGAGGGCTCGAGAGCACAAAGCATAGCTGCTCTGCACAAGAAAACCACTATGGGGGGAATTCACAAAAAATGTCGGTAAAATAAGTAACCCAGAAGTGGCATTCGACAAATTTGTAAAATGTCATACTAACGGCAAATTCACAAAGTCAGATGCTACAGTCTCTGAATGTATCGTGAGTCCGCCAGTTTTCTAAAATGTCGTATATCTTTTACAGAGCGTTTTCAAAAGACAATTTCATCGACATTTTCATTTTGGAGAGCCTAATGTGTCGGAAAAATTGGCGGCAAAACGAATGAGTTTCCGAGCGGTTCATAAAAATTTGGGGAAAAGTGGCGCCGAAAAAAACACTGTTTTAAAAGCGTTGTACGCGTCGGAAAATTGGCGGGTAATTGATCTGTGAATTTGTCTGCACTTTCTACGATATTTTAAAGACATGTTTTCGTTCCCGACACTTTTGTGAATTCCCCCCCCTCTATGTGTATCATATGTACCGTTATTTAACAAGCCCTCATAGGGGTTTTACTCGCAGGAGGATTTCATTCAAAGGTTCCCATGAAATTTGACATTAAAAATCATCTGTGGCCTCTCCATCCCAAGGCTCAGTGAGTGCAGTAAGATGGGTTACTGTTGCTTTCGACTACCATTGTTATGCTTGTATGCTATGGCTTGTTTGGATTTGAGTGTCAAATGAAATTCTGCTCGCACGGATGCCGTCTTGTCCCTTCAAAGCCAGACATGAAGATGCTGCATGGCTGATTAGCAGTCCACTCGGGTACATACTAAGTGGCTGCAGAGAGGTGAGGAGAGTCTGCATCAGGCATCTGAAGTGACTACTAATCAACCATACTTTATATTATTATCAGAGCTTTACTGGAGGGGTGCAAATAGATGTGACATGGCCACACACATGCTGGGTCCCCACAGAACAGATCATAGGAAAGAAGAAAAGGGAATGACGAATGGCAGAGACTAGGAATAGCCAATCCCAAATAAGGAATATTCAGTTAAGAGCTTTAACTAGTAATTATTAGCATTATTATTCCAGTTATTGATAAAAACAATAAGTCTGAAACAGCAGGTCCGGACTGAGAATTGAAATAGACCCTGGCATTTCAGGTACACAGAGGCCCGAATCAGCCCACACAGCCCACTAAATACTGACTATGGCACCTTATAGCAGCCCCTCTGGCATTTGCCAGAACCCACAGATTGCCAGTCCGGGCCTGCCTGAAAGAGAAAGCATTTGTTATCATACTGTGAGCCCCGGAGGACTGCTCAGCTCAAACCCACTTTGTACATTAAAAGACCCTGTATGTCCCATCACACAGCATAGCCTCACCAGTGTGTATGTAATATTCTGTTACAACCCTGCTTTATGACTTGCTGCAGTAGTTAAGGAGTAAATGTCTGGCATCGGTACAGTTTCACATAATTATTACTATTATTAACACATATTTATAACGTGCCAACATATTCCACTGTGCTGTACAACAGCAGGGTGTATAAATCAAACATACAAATTACATGCCATTACATTTCCTCGGTAGGAAGACCGAGACACAGTAAATAAAGAATTTTCATGTTCTACCGCCTGCTCATTAGAACTTAAATATGCATTGCTTGTTTCAATACACAACAGTGCCACCCAGTGGCCGACAGAGAGGTTTCCTTCAGCATTACAGGGATTCGCTGCCTATTATTAAGCTACAACTTGTTTTATCTACAACTTGGGTCAATTCAGCGATGTTTGGTTTGTCATTAGTCTACAATAGTCCATCAATTGTTCAATTGTTTTGTTCTGTATTGTAGAAAAGGTCCTACACTACAGGGTCCTACTTGCTTTAGTTACTAGCTCTGCTGCAGGAATATTCTGCAACCTGTGTCATTCTGTATCCATTTAACTTTCCTTGCTATTCTTACAGATAACCTGCACCATAATTTCATCCTCACCGTCAACAGCCCAAAGCATGCAGCTACTCTGGGTAAGTGTGTAACTTAACCAACGTAACGTATACAGTGTGTTCCACAGGACTGTACAGAGGATTTTTATTGAATTCCTTTAATTGGGCCAACTTTTGAAGTGTTGAGTTGCATTAGCCACATAGTCTTTGTTATGCAATGCAACACTGCTGCTTTATTAAAGGTTTCATATGTGCAATAAGTTGTTGCTTGTGAGGCCTCCACACCTGGATACCACTCTTCTCTAATATGTGAGGTTTAATGGAGAAACCTCAGCCTCAAGCCTGGGTTTTTGGGCAGTCCACAAAGACCCAGGCTTAAATCTGGGGGCCAGCTGGCTGCATCAGAACTGGGGACTGGGCTGCAGAAATTGACAGTTTTCCCACTGCCGGCAATCAGTGAGTGATCTGCACCAGCAGTAAATAGGTAAGGGAGTAGGGGTGTGAGCGGTGGGGGGCAGGAGGTAGGAGCCCCCTAGGGGAGCTTCGAGTTAAAATCCGGCCCTGCTCAGCCTTCAACTTTGAAATTATGTTTCTCCCCAGCCCTTTATTTGTCCATCAGCCTCTTAGTAACAGATGTTTTTATGCTTTACCGGGGTAAAAAAAAAAGGTTGACCTGTGCCCTTTAAGTCTCTATACAGAGAGGCAAATTTCACTGGCTATTTTGTCATCGGATGTCACATACATATCAGTTATCCAACCACTGGGGACCATGACTTTGTGTCTCAAGGTCAAAAACTCCATAGTTTATTTATTGAGTGTCAGAATTATAATCCAGTTAAGAAACATTGATCTACAAGATGAACATGGTCCTGAACAATTCCTTCTCAGAAAGGATCTTTAAGACCTAATGATGCCCACAATGAATAGGGTTTCTTTCTTCCAAGGTTTCCGATTAATATATCAACTCTTGACTATCTAGCAACTGCCACCTGTACATGTATCCATATGAAACCTTCTTATGTCCATGAAACTGTTGGCAGTAAAATAAAACTTGTCGGCTGTTGTGGCTGTTATAATGGTACAGGCTACAGAGACATGTAGGCTGCAGCTACAACTTCTTTAATTTATTAAAAAATAATTTCAATATATTTTAAGATAATGCCACAAAATGAACATGATTAATAAAGTGATCTTCTTCTTTTAAGCCAAACAAAAGCGGTTGAAGTCTGTATTTTTACAAACGAATACACCTAAGTCCTATTTTATAAATATTTTATTTTGAATGAAATTTCTTCTTGAAGAAGAAAATATTATTCTATGGGCTCTTACAGACGAGTGTTTTTAGCTGCGCTCCCCTGCGTTCCGGTTTCATGTGTTCTACAAGAGTAGACGCACTGAATTCTTTTCAATGGGGCTGTACTCACACAGACGCATGTAAGCGCAGAACGCAGGAAAAATGCAACATACTGCGTCCCAACCTGCGTTCGTCGATTACATGAGTCAAATTCAGTGCGTCTACTCCTGCGCTCCCCTGCGGCTGAATGCATGGGAGCGCAGCTAAAAATGCTCATCTGTAAGAGCCCTAAGGAACATTCAAATGTAACTTAAATTGAAGGCAGCTGTCGGTCTGTACCTGTCTGATCATTCTGACTCTTGAAATAAAGTAGCACAAAATTTTTTGAGCATGCAAGGAACAGTGTGAAATGGAGTCTTAGTTGAAGCAAAGCTGGCATTGCTGCATTGTTTCAGTGAGTCTGAACCTACAGTGATGGACAAATGCTTCTTTCAATTGCATTTACAATTACAAATAATGTTTCCCTTTCTTTTTTTTGTAACCACTTGGGTCTCTCTCCCTAGACTACAGAATGAACAACATACAGCTTCCAACTTCTTCCACAAAGTACAACACCTTGTCTTTCTCCCGCTCATTCCACAACCTCTCGCATTTGCCACCATCCTATGAGGCTGCCATCAAGTCCGATATCAGCAGATATTCTTCCCTCAAAAGACTTGGTAAGGGCACATGCAATCGGAAATGAATAGTGATGGGCGAATTTGTCCCGTTTTGGAAAATTAGTGCAACGCGAATATGTGCGCCCACATAAATTTTGACTCCAGCTGTAATTCTGATGCTCGCGTCATTTTTGACAGCGTTAAAGTCAATGGGCGCCGTGCCAGTTTGGACGTAAGCTACTTTTCCAACGCGCGTCCAAATTTTTTTGACGCCGCCAAATTTTCGCCCATCACTAGAAATTAATATCCATTGTCAGTTCGTATGTAGAGATTCAATTACTTAGGCATCTGAAAGCTTTGAACATTAATCTGCTGTAGAGAAGTCATTAAAGAAGCTGATTGAAGTGGGAGTATAAACAATAATATTGATTTAAACATTTCAACAGCAAATTATTTAACATATAGTAACATGGTAACCCAGAGTAACACAGCAACTTGATAACACGTGGTGCTAACATATAGAGACATTGTAACATAAAGTGAGATATAGAGGAATATAATAACATGGTGACATAACAATTTTGGCATAAACCAAGTAGCATATAGTAACATGGTAGCATATAGTAATGTAGTAACATACAGCAATATGGTGTCAATATAACATGGAGTAATATAGCAATACAGAGGAACATATTAACTCGTGATTTAGAATAACATAGTAAAGTTTGAAACATAGTGTAACATAAAATAACATGCTAATTAGTTAATAATTAATGAGTAATTAGTTAACATAGTAACAAAGAGTAAAATGGTAACAGAGTGACTTGCTAACATGTTATATCGTAACACTAACACAGAGTACCGTAATAGCATATAGTAACATAGTAATTTACAATAAAATATAGTAACATGGAATAGAACAGTAACACAGAATAACTGAACAACTTATAGGATAACAAAGTAACATCACCAAGTAACATGGCAACACAGAGCAGTATAGTAAAATAGACCAATATAGTAACAATAATAAGAGTAATAAAAGAGTAACAATAAAACCTGCTAACATAGAGTAATAGTACTATTTAATAACATAGTAAAACATAGTAACATAGATTAATATAAAGTAACATGTTAATATATTGTAATATTGAAACAGCGTAGCATAGAGTAATATAAAGTAACAGATTGTACGTTTTTTTTGGGTACCCTCCTTCCCCCCTACATTTCCTAACATATGGCACATAAACTATACTGTGGGCTCATGTGTAGGGCAATATAACAATTCTATTTTCTTTTATTAAGGTTCCCTGGGCTTGTGTAGTGTAATGTATTTGCTGCAACATATACGTCCATTCAACTTTAACTTCCTGCCATATGCAAAGTATCTAACGCTAGTGCAACTTCACAGGCGTTCAGCGATGGCGACAAAACTTCACAACTTAGTGAATTTACCTGGCGAAGTGTGGCGAAGCCAATGCTGGTGATTTTTCGCCCGTTAGTGAATTTCCCCCATAGTCTTTTATGACACAGATCAACAGCAATATAGAGTAACATAGTAAGAATCTGTAACATGGGTAATATGGAGTAAGAGAGAAAGTGTAACATATAGAAACTCAATATAGAGCATTAAAGATACACAGTTTAACACAGGAATATAAAGTGACCCAGTAATTCAGTAACAGAGTAACATAATCATTGATATTAATTTGGTAGTTCTACAGACAGAGTATGAATGATAATATTAGAATTCATGGAAAAAATTACTATATATAAATAATTGTATTGCTTTTTGTTTCTATGTGAAGCGGAAAAAGATATGGATGATTTCTACCTGAAAAGGAAACACCTGGCCGAATTAACCCGCGGTACTCTCCCTCTCCATGTCATGAAAATGAACTATGATCATGATGGCTATCTGGAAAAATCTCAAGTGCCAAGACGAGTAATGTCTCAGGAGCACATTCTCTCGGACAATCACTATCCTGTCCATTATGAATACACCATACCCAGAGACCGCCTTGTCTCTCAAGAACGTCTTCTTTCTCGGGAGGTGTTGCACTCACAGGAACATCTGCTCTCTCCTGAAAGGATGCACCACCGTGGCCCGTCGCCATTCCAAGAAATGCGCCCAGTCCACCAGAAAGCTCTGTCCCACACCAATGTCTGTGCCAGCACCCCAATGCTTGACCGCCACCACATGATAAAGATGAACTCCCATCCTACATCTTCCAACTCACCCAAGACTACTTGGGACATGGGCAACCACACAGCCAACAGGCGACAAGCCTTTGCTGCCAAGCGCCAAAACACCATTGAGCAACTTCAATTCATCCCCGGGCATCTCCCAAGCCAGCATCTGCGCACAGGGAGCAAGAACGAGGTCACTGTTTAAACTCCTTATTTTGTCTGTTTCTTTTTTCCCTCCTTAGAAAATGAGGCAGTTGGTTTTTGTACTGTAGTTTCCTGCTTTTTCTCGTTGCTTTACATTGAATCGATATCACAAAACCTAAAGTACAGGCAGAAGACAACATTATTTTTGGGTCCTAGTAAGGACAATGTTTTTAAGTTTCATTCACTTTTTAAAAAAAATAATCCAACTGCCTCCACCGCCAAGTACATGATTCAGTTCTTGGCACCAACTGATGTCAAAGATAATGATATCTTTAAGACAGAGACAAGCAGGCTGGAAACGGGAGACCCAGTTTGGGACCACCAGGTGGTCACATAAAAAGTAGCACCTCGTGACAATAAGAAACTGTCCGGTTTCATGGAAGAGCAGGCTGAAGGAAACAACCAGCGAACATGGTTGAGGTGTTTGGCCAATTTTAGCTAGCGAGAAGATAATGGAGCCAAAAAAACAAGTGACCCTTGTGTGTGCTCTAATCAGGGTAAGGTCAATAACTGACTCCGACTTAAAGAAAAGTTGCACACTTTTTTAACTCTGTTTCTGTACGAAAAAAATGTGATATACTGCATTAGATGGACACAAAAATGCCATAAAATCTCGACATGGAGACTTTTTTAAACAAAACTGTTGTCTTTGGTTTAATAAATTCCAAAACTTTGTTGCTCATATTCCAACTGGACAACCATTGAATGAACTTTACAGAAACCTAAGTTAATAGAAGAAGAGTAATTGTACCCATACCCACTGTTGCTTTCCTTATCTAGTAATTGATGAAAAGAATGCAGAAATACTTTGGTCTTACTGAACTATTTTTGTTTTTTTTTTTTTTTGCTTAAGTTCTTTTTGTCTCACTATTGTTTAAAAAAAACAGAAGCCATTTGGTTGTTGAGAGTGAAATATCTCCGCATCGTCTGGTTTGTAATATATCACTTCCTCATCAATTTTGTTTTTTCATTCAATGACCTGATGCTATTTCAGATGAGCTTTTAACGCCACACTACAAATGATATAGCCAGAAAGCTGATCTGAGAAGCCCCCCGACCACCCACTTCCTTGAAGCTCTTTCCATCACAAATGGCCTTAACCTTTTCGATAAATATTTGCCGTTGGGCAGTCTTTCTAATTAATATAGTACTCCCAGATTCGATGTACTCTGTCAGCTACAAATGCATAAACCTGACATGACTGAAATGTTTTCCTTTGCCATAATAATGATCGAGATGTCAACAGACCAGGTTGTCCTGACTTACAGGAACCCCAAAAACATTGCCAAATAAAAGTATTCTTTATGAATACAGTTCAAACTACTGACATAGCAATTCCTGCTATTTCTCAACTGCCAGTCCTACTTGCAGATGTCTTGCTGCTAACATCTTGACTTGATGGAGAACTTGGACTGATCCCTCAACAAATAAACCAACACATACAACACCCCACTCTTTTGTCATGGCTGATTTGTTGACCAATCAAAACGCTTTCTGACCACTGAAACGTGAAAACTGCTGTGTAGCATGAAAACACAGACATATAAGTGTGTTCCTCTCTTTTTTACCCTCCGCCAAACCATTCAGACCCTGCTTTTTTTTTGGTGTTATGGGAATGTACATTTTTGTAACAGGCTGAAGATAATTTTAGTTTCTTCTAATACTGTGGCATCTTTTTTGGCACTGATCACTGTTGTGGTTTCAAACTAACTCTTTTTTGTTTTTTTTAGGACAGTTGCTAAGGGTTTTTATCGAATTTGAGGGTTACTAAATGCCTCCTTTATCTTAGGGTAAGAAGCACTACACTGTTCACCCTATAGCACTACAGCTTAAAGAGCAATTGACGTTGTGATTGTGATTGCACCTTGCCAGAACCTTCAACCAATAGGTGACACTTATTGTGTCTCTTTATCAATACCATGCCAACATTGTATATTCAATAATTAATTTAGGGATAGGAAACCTTAAGTATTTATGTTTATAATTGACAGGCATAAGATCTTGTGAATATGGAACTAGATCTGCAACCTCAAAAGTGCAAAAAGTTACCCATATTTTAAAATTGAAATTATTATTTTAAAGTATGTAAAAACCTCTGGACAGAAGCGTGTTCTTCATGTCCTTGGACGCTGGTGGGAATTTACACAAGTGTATTGAAATCATGGTTTTGCTTCCTCGTTAGAAATGAATACCTTTATTCCCTAGGAATCATATATAGATATATGCGACCTGAATCTATCTGAACTGTGTGATTCCAATTGATCCGAACTGAGTTGCTAATCGAATTGTAGCTGGATTACTCCTCTATATTCTGTTTGCCATAAATGACATACCTCAGTTGCAATCCAAATGCTATGGGAGCCATATTGCTGTTCTCAAGTTACAGTATAAAGAATGAAGGTTTATCACAGGTTTTGAAGTTTATTATAATAAGTGCTGCTTTATATGATTCTTTTTCTTCTTCAAAATGTCCCGTATGTGAGGGTGAGATCTTTGTTTTTTTTTGGTGTTTCTGCTTGTTTCTCAATGTTTTCCACATATTTTCACCGCCATCTGTCCAAAAACATGGTTTTGCTCCCCATTACTCCATTTGCCTTATAGTAACTGTTGTTTGATGTTTCAGTACAGATATTTCCCCCTTACTTGCATGTGCATACACAAACACAGCTACCATTAGTCTTTTTGTTCAACAGTTACATTATTGAGACATTACAAAGCAAAATAACAGTTTGCAAATAAAAATGCAGATGTAACGGCTGTGCGGGGAGTTGATAAATAACTTGTTCTTTATGGAGCAAATTAAATTATTTTCTGAATTGGCTCAGAGAACCTAAAATCCACAGAAACCATGAGTTTCCACACTTGCTTTCCCACCATGCTTAAATATATTAATTTAGAGGGCCAGCTATGGTTATACTGATGTTTGGATGGTCTCCTATTGCTAGAACACACTGGTTCCTCATTGTGGAATGATTTACTATTAAGGTGCCCACTCGGGAGTTGACTTTGGGTAAATGCCAATGTAACCCATGTTTATCATCTGGAAATGATAAAGATGACTTAATTACACTGACAGTGGGTCTGGTGGTAGCATGGTTTTCTGTAAACCAGCAAAGAGTATACACATTGACATGAGTGACTGATCACCCTGATATTGAATTTTCCTGCAAAAAACACCAGATTTTGCTTGGACAAACTGATAATTGGAGAGGGGTGTTTTACACATTGATCAATAATATTATTTGGCCATAAATGCAAGAATGTTATAAAAGAATCAGTCCTATGTAGTGTAACCAGTGTAGATAAAGTGCAGTGTGCCAGGTTCCTAATATTTAATGCTAAAAATTAAATTGCATTATTTATATATCTATATATATATATATATATATATATATATATATATATATATATATATATATATAGATATATATATATAGGCAACACATGTCCACAATTTGCATCCAATCAGGAATGCCTGAAAGATTGCCATGTACCCGTATGAGTGCACAGATAGATCTTCTTTGCCATCTATGGCAGTGTGTTCCAAGGCAATCATTCTGAAATGAACATTTTTTAATATAGTTCTGTCTATTTCATAATGTTTCCAAGATGCTCTAAAGGCAACGAAACACTATATGCAAAACACATGTGCCCGTACTCTAAGAAGGTTATTTATCAAAATCCGGATTTTTCTAATTTTAAATAAAAGAGTCCTAAGAAACTACAATCCATGATTTGACCATATTTATTATTTAAAAATCACAAATGAATCAGTCCGGGGAAAACCCAGAAAAAATCATATGAAAAATTGCATTATACGATTTCTTTCTGGATTTTTCCCAAATCGTTGGGAAAATGTTGTTTGGGCTTGTTTATCCGAATCCTATTATTTTTTCGGGTTTTTGTCCAAAAAGCCTGAAATCTGATTTTTGGCTAAACCCAGTGCAGACCACGATAACTTCCAATTAGAATACGGACCTCTCCCATTGACTTATACAGTGTACAATCTCGGCAGGTCTGAGATGGTGGATTTTCGGATTCTGACTTTTTGAAACCTCTAATTTTTAGCATTCAGACTTTAATAAATAACCCCATAGTTGCTTTTACTGGTTTAAAAGTGTAAGACACTGCAAATCCTAAAACAAAAGACAATGGAAAGATCATGCGCAATGTTCATTTGTTTGTATGATTATAATAGTTTAGATTACTGCTGACTCGTAGTTAGTATTTTATGGTGTAGTACATGTATGAGACCTGTTATCCAGAATGCTCGGGACCTGGGGGTTTCCATAAAGGGATCTTTCTGTAATTTGGATCTTCATACCGTAAGGCTACTAGAAAATCATGTAAACATTAAATAAACCCAATAGGTTTTGCTTCCAATAAGGATTGATTATATCTTAGTTGGGATCAAGTACAAGGTACTGTTTTATTATTACAGAGAAAAAGGAAACAATTTGGATTATTTGATTATAATGGAGTCTATGGGAGACGGCCTTTCCTTAATTTGGGGTTTTCTAGATAACGGGTTTCCGGATAACAGATCCTATACCTGTATAATCTGAAAGTAGGTCATTATGGTTAATCCATTGGAGAAGACAGAGAGGGTTCATGAAGATCATTGGGGAGGGTAGTGTTGCTGCACCAAAAGTCATTAAACACTAGATCAAGGATAGACCATATTTATCAAAGGGTGAACAGAGAATTTGACAGATCAGGGATGTAAGTCGAGCCAGCTGCTTGGAAAATGTTGGAGAACTTGGGTAAAAAAGCTGTGGTATAAACTATGGAGCAACGTTGTAGCCACATTCAGCAACCACAGCATCCAATCAGCAGTTAGCTTTGACAGGTCTATAATAAAAGCAACAACTGGTCATAATAGGCTACTTCAGTGGGATAAACCATTGCTCAGGTTGCCACCAAAGTTTCCATGGTTTCCATAGATTTGTAGTGTATAACAACGTCTAAGTAGCTGGTATCTGATACATGACAAATTCATGTTCTGGATCGTCTCTAAATGAGGAAAATGTCATAGAAAGGAGTCGGTTCTAGAGCATTCCAGAGAGACTACTATGGGCAGCCTTTATCATAAAGATTAAAATTAGGTTGCTCCTATTTTATAAATGTTTGTATATGTGTATTATAATATCCTTCCAACTTCATAACATTCAAAATGTCTTCTGTCTCAGTGTCCTTGTGCGTAAGTGCCATTGTCTCTGTGTTTGTGGCAAAATGGAGGTTGATATAATCAAAAGAACAGTAAAGCTCAGGAAAAATCCTCATGACAATTGTTGCCAAAAGCTGCTCTTAAAAGAGCAACTTGGTCCCAAGCATTATGATTTGCTCAGTGCTACATAATGTCTCCGCATTCCCAGGCACCGATTTTATTTTATATCACGACAATCGTCACTGTACATTTTTTTTGCTATTCCCGTTTCATGCCAGTTTGATGTTGTTTATAAATAAACCTAGCGGATATAGCTTTTTAGATATGGATGGTGCAGAATAATGATTCTCTGGGCCAAGGCTTCATCTTGTGGTTCTAACCAGAAATCCATGCAGAGGTGTAGTGATTTTACAGTAGGGATGCACCGAATCCAGGATTCGGTTCGGGATTCGGCCTTTTTCAGCAGGATTCAGCCGAAACCTTCTGCCTGGCCGAACTGAATTCAAACCCTAATTTACATATGCAAATTAGGGGCGGGGAGGGAAATCGCCATGGATTCGGCCAAATCCAAAATAGTGGATTCGGTGCATCCCTATTTGACAGTCAGTATATTCCACAATCAGCCCTGTGCTTCTTATGTTTTATTTAACAAAAACAGAAATCTAGCTGAGATCAATAGTTGAGATTTGGAATAATATGTAATCTGGTAGATCTGTCTATTGCAAGTCTCTCCAATATGGGGTCTGCTGGGATGAGGGTTATTTCCATGCTTAAAATACACATTTGTAATGTGACATACAGAATTGTCTTTGTATTGTTTACAACTTTTACAGCATTACTACCCCTGGACAACCAAGGGACTGGGCTACAATACATCGGAATACAAAATGCTATTAATGGTATCAAGCCATAGGCTCTGCCTACTGTTAAAGTGGACTATAATCTAATATCCCCTGGGGTTATGTAATATTGTGCAAGTCAAACACTCACTACCAATTGCTTTTTATTGACATCAAGTTAGAAGCAGAGCAAGTCACCCAAGGTCATTCCCCAAACACTCCCATGGATGTCAATGGGAAGTGACTCACGGCAGGTAGTGGACCATACCATTGTTATAAATCCTTTACCCATGTAATGTACATGGATGTAATGGGAAATACTCATGGCAGGTAGTGGACCATACCATTGTTATTAATTATTTACCCAGACAAAAAGATCCTACAATCTTCATACTGTAATAGAGGTTGTCAGACTTTTTTCAGTTCAAGCCCGCCTTGGAGGTTCCCTTTGTTCCTGTAATGACTACCCAGATATAGCAAATCATAAGATCAGCCATAGTTCCAAGAATATATCTGCAAATAAATGTTTACACTATAACTTAAAGTGACACTGACACTAAAAAACATCTTTTCAAAATATTAATCTGCATTAAGGGGGTTATTTACTAAACTCCAAATGCAAAAATCAATAAATGCAATTAATAAAATCTGACTTTTAAAAAATCACGAATTTTTCAGAATTTATTAAACCCCCGAGGATGGAAAAAAACGAATCTGAAAATTCGGCATCTCAGACCTGTGGAGGTTGCATACAAGTTAATGGGAGACGTCCCAATGATTTTTTGAAGTGCAATGGGTTTTGGGCAATACCCCAAAGTTTTCAGAGTTTTCGGGTGAAAATTACAAAAAAAAACATGAAAATCGGATGAAAGAGTCAGAAAAATTTGTGAAAATCAGATTTTTTGGCGCAAAGCTAATTTTAATAATAATAATAATAATAATAAATAATAACATTTAATAATAAATAAGCATAAAAAAACCAGCAGATTTGATTTGAGATAGATTCGGACTTTGTAAAAAAAAAAAAAAAAAAAAAAAAAAGTTGCGTATAGATCATGTTTCGCCTATAGTTCTGCTTTTGTAATTGTTACTTGAAGTTCCTAAACCTGACGGTTTTGCCAACCTTCTCAACATGTCAGTTAGAGTTTCTAATGCTAACAGACTACTGCCCAAATATGGCAGCCCCCTCATAGGGGAACAGAATAGAATTCAAAGACAATGTTATGATAGATATAAAAAGGTTATTTTCTGGTGTCAGTATCGAACTAATCTTCAAAATGAGCTTTCAGGTACATCTAGAAGGGCATCTAGGCTTTCATTCCCTATCTCACCCTAAATGACCCGCAGGTTCCCCCTAGTGGGCCAGCCCCAAACTTTTGGAACCACTGTACTATAGAGATACCTTTCAGTTTTCTAGGTGTAGCTAAAACCAACAACAATCACTGTTAAATCCAGGTTTCAAACAAACAAACAAACCCTTAATAAAAAAAACCCTACCCCTTTACCCTACATAGACCACCCCAACCCTTTATAGACCCCCTCCCTCTTCCCCCCAGCCTAGCTGCCCCCTGGGCAAATGCCCCTAACTCTTTACTTACACCCCCATGCAGATTCTGTCCAGTGGAGTTCACAGGCGCCATCTTCAGCCGCTTCAGTAATCTTCAAAATGAGACTGGCGATTCAGCAATTTTCATGAGTTCCGGCGCATACACAGTTGTCGCGAAACAGAAAATTGCTCCAACTGCACGTGAGTCACTTCACTGGTCTCATTTTTTTTAATAAGGGTTTGTTTCTCCTTTAAGTTTCTCTTCTCCATGTACTGTAGCAGCAATTGTTTATGTAACATGGGCCATAGGTCACATCATGTTCTGTAGATAGACATGGCACCACACTTTGTTACCTTCTGCAAAACTATGAAAGATTTTTCTTCCTTCCTATCTCTTTTGTAAAAAAAAATAAAAAAACAACTAAAAAAAACCTGCTTTTAACTCTTTGGGGTCTGCAGATTCTGGTAGGCTGTTCTAACCTTTAAAGGGCTAATTAATGCTTCTTAGCTTTTTACTGTCAGACGGGCACCTCGGTGGTAGTCTTCTGAAAAAAAAAGGATTTTATTTTCTGTCCCACAGTAACATTTTTTTAACTGTGTGTTTTCAATCTTATTAAAAGATGTTTGGAATGTCAGGCAGATATATATCTATAGATAAGTACACATGTAGCTGTGTGAATTCAAACTAGACACTTAGCGGCAAATTTATCAAGGGTCGAAGTAAAAAAGTTCGAATTTCAATATATTTTTGTGTACTTCGACTATCATATAGGCCAAAATTCAATTTCAAAAAAATGTGACTATTCGAATAGCGAAATTTATTTAAAACTTCGACCATTCACCATCTAAAACCTGCTGAATTGCTGTTTTAGCCAATGGGGGACATCTTAGAACTTGGGATTCACTGAATACAGGATTCGGTTCGGGATTCGGCCTTTTTCAGCAGGATTCGGCTGAATCCTTCTGCCAGGGCGAACCGAATCCGAATTTGCATATGCAAAATCTCATGACTTTTTGTCACAAAACAAGGAAGTAAAAAATTTTTTCCCTTCACAACCCAATATGCAAATTAGGATTCGGTTCGATATTCGGCCAAATCTTTCACAAAGGATTCGGGGGTTCGGCCGAATCCAAAATAGTGGATTCGGTGCATCCCTACTTAAAGTGGCCATAGACGCAAAGATCCTATCATACGAATCGAGGATTCATACGATTTTTGGGCCGTGTGTGGAGAGTCTCGACATTTTCCGTCCAGCGGAGATCGATTGGACTGATTTGATTTTGTCCCGACACGATCCCACCGGAGCCCATTGCGCTCTCATCGTAATCTGATTGTTCAGCCATATGGCCGAACGTTTACCCCCAATATAGCCATTGGTGGCATATGGGGAAAGATCGGCTCGTTTGTCGTTGTCGCCAAACAAGCGGATCTTTTTGTCTATGGCCACCTTTAGAACCTATTTGGAGTCATTTGACTCGAAGATTTTTGGGGCAAATACTTCCTTTTGAATTTGATTGAATGCGTTAAAACTTCGATTCAAATACAGCCTAATCACCCGAAGTTAAAAGCTTCGGTTTTTTTAAATAAATTTCGATCAGTCTTTTTTTTATTTGAATTTCGAAGTTATGGGAGTTCAAGAAAACTCCCATTACTTTGAAATTCGACCCTTGATAAATCTGCCCCTTAGAGGCTGCTGCATAGCTTTCAGCCCTTCAGAATATATTTTTGAGGAAACTGTAGTCATTGGGCCTTAGATCAGTATAAGAATTGTGCCAAGAGCCTATGACATGCCTAGTAGACCTAGGTATTTTTTTTTTTTTTAAGAGGCTGAAAGCAGACTTTGAAGCCACAGAGAGGGCAACTTATCTACTGTACGATACGTATATTCAAAAACATAATCTAGGCCTCTAAATCTCTCCAATGACCTTGAAGGTCCTCTGCATCTCACCAGCCTCCCATTCTACTGTGTAAAAGTGGCCACACGTACTTATAGGAGAGGGGACAGACAAAAAATGCTCAATATTGCTCCCAATTCATACAGTTATTATCATCAAATACAAGGTACAGGTATGGGAACTGTTATCCAGAATGTTTGGGACCTGGGGTTTTCCATATAGGGGATCTTTCTGTAATTTGGATCTCTATACGTTAAGGGCCATATTTATCAAGGGTTGAACTTCGAATAGAAAACACTTTGAAATTCGAATTCAAAAAGACCAACCGAAAGTCAAACTTTTTTTTTTTTTTGGTCGAATAGGTCCATTTTCAATCGAATAGGCCCGTATTCAGTCAAATTCGAATCGTACGAAACGAAGGAATAGTGCATTTGATCGAATTCAATTTGAAGTTTTTCCCCCAAAAAAACTTTGATTTTTCAAAGTCTGACTCCAAATATGTTCTAGAAGGTCCCCCATAGGCTAAAACAGCAATTTGGCAGATTTTAGATGGGTAATGGTCGAAGTTGAATTTTTAAAGAGACAGTACATGATAAATTTCGATATTCAAATTTTTCCAAATTCAAATCGAATTGGAAAATCAAAAAATGACCATTCTGGATAACAGGTCTCTGGATAATGGATCCCATAGGTGTAACCCATAGACAGGTTTGTGATAGTAGCAATACTGAGAATCCATTCTGTTGCTGTCTGTAATAATTGAGTTCCAATCACAGTAGCCTGCTGAAGGCTTCAAGTACGCAAAACTTTAAAAAAAAAAAAAATGGAAATATTGTATCCAATAATTGTTTTCATTTTAACCTGGGTTTGTAGGTGAATGCCGTTTCTTTCTGAACCTAAACAAATCTTGATCCCGTGCATTGAATTCTCCTGCAAACGAGCCAGACTGACTTGAGAGCTAATAATACCGTCTAGAATTTATGTTTGTTTAATGTCATATTACCACATTAAAAGCCTTCTAACTTCCCGTCGGTGTTCTCTGTTTTATGGCTCTGCTTTTATTGATATTTGCTTTTCTGTAAAAACACGGAGCACCCCTGTACTTGCGGAATTTGAAAGAACAAGAATTGGTTATCAAAACTGCATTGTAATGAGCCCCACATCTCACAGCCATGTAATAGATGAAATATTCGATATACTATGAAGGGACTGCAAAGCAGCACATTAAAGTAAGTAGAATCTGAACAGCAAACTACTGAATGTAGTTACAGTATATTTTACCTTCTATTCATATGAGCACAATGGGAAGAAATCAGCAGGCCAGTGAGAAGCCTCTGTCAAATAAGCTTCTCCTTATCTCAAAATCGAACAGGCTGCAGCTGGGGAAAGGGAAAGGTATGTTTATTCAGAGGGCTTCTCACTGGACTGCTATTTTGTTTTATGTTTTTATGAACAGGAAGTAGAATATGACTATCAATTTTGGATTTTGCCCTGTTAATGCAAGCAATAACTTACTATACCATAGAGATTTTCCTAATTAAAACAATAGCAAAACTTCTGTTCAGCACAAGGCCTCTTCATTAATGAAGTAAACCTTAAAACAAGTGAATGTAAAATTGATGAGGGTGCTATTCTAAGCACCTTCTCAATGTACATTCATTAAATTCAAAGATATTAAAGGACTCATGTACTGTTAACATGAATGAAATTTGTTACAACAGCGTCACCTGCTGGTCGTTTCTTGACCAGTCTGACCACCAAGTAGTCAGGGAAGTTGTCAGGAGAAAGAAAGAGGCTGCTCTGATGTTTTTCTGGTTAGGAAAGATTTGAGAAAGGTTTCTTAATTTTTTCTAGCCAGAAGAACATCAGAGCAGCCGCTTTCTTTCTCCTGACAACTTCCCTGACTACTTGGTGGTCAGAAAATGACCAGCAGGTGGAGCTGTTGTAACAAAATTCATTGATAGAATCCTTTAATATCTTGGAATTAAAAAAAGAATTAATTTACATTGCAAAAGCACTTCATTCATTTTACATTCAAATGAATCACATTGAGGAAAAGGGTCTAGAGATGAAATGGAACCCAACATTATGCAGCTATTTGGAGAATTTTCTCTAATGCCTTTGAAATAGATACTGTATATATATTTATATACACAGTGTACAGGTATGGGAATGCTTGGGAACCTGGGGTTTTCTGGATAATGGATCTTCCATAATTTGGATCTTCATACCTTAAGACTGCTATAAAATCATGTAAACATTAAATAAACCCAATAGGCTGGTTTTGCTTCCAATAAGGATTGTTTTAGTTGGGGTCAAGTACAAGGTACTGTATTATTACAGAGGAAAAAAAAATTTTTTTTTAAAATTTGGATATATTTGATAGAATGGAGTCTATGGGAGACGGCCATAATTCCATATACACATACACATATATATATATATACATATATATATATACACACACATATATTCTTATGGGGGTCTTAATACAAACATGTGGATATATTTCCAGAACTGCTGGCTGCAGGTTAGATATTTAAGAATCATGTGGAAACCAAGTGTTAAGCATTGATTTTCATTAAAAAAAAAAAAACACACTAAAGCCTAAGAAAACTAGGTATCCAACAATGTGAGATACGTGTGGGGTACACAGCAACACTTTTAACCCATGTATTTTAAAGGGGTGGTTCAGTTTTAACATATTAAAGAATAGCTTATTTTCAGCAACTTTTCAATTGGCCTTCATTTGTTCTTTATTATAGTTTTTTAGTTATTTGCTGCTATCTGACTCTTTCCAGCTTTCAAATAGGGGGGGGGGTCACTGACCCCATAAAAACAAATGCTTACTGTATTGTTACTTTTTATTACTCTTTCTAGCCAGTCCTCTAATTCATATTCCAGTCTCTTATTCAAATCAATGCATGGATTCTAGGGTCATTTGGATCCTAGCAACAGTGATACAGTGCTACGCAATATGTTGGCGCTATATAAATACATGTTAATAATAATAAAAGTGCAAACTGGAAAGCTACTGAATAAAAAGCTAAATAGCCACAAACAAAAAATGAAAACCAATTTCAAATGGTCTCAGAATATCACTCTTTACATCATACTAAGGTTAAAGGAACAGTTCAGTGTAAAACTTAAAACTGGGTAAATATATTGTATGTGCAAAATAAAAAATGTTTCTAATATAGTTAGGCAAAAATGTAATGTATAAAGGCTGGAGTGACTGGATGTCTAACAGTAGCCACAACACTACTTCCTGTTTTCCAGTTCTCTAACTCTGTTAGTCAGCAACTTTAAGGGGGGCCACATTCAGCTCAGATTCAAAAGCAGTTATGACCCATGTGGGCCTCCCCTCAAATCACTGATTTGTTACTGCCTGGTAACCAATCAGTGGAAACCCAGAGAGCTGCAAAGCAGGAAGTAGTGTTCGGTTAGACTTCCAGTCACTCCAGCCTTTATACATTACATTTTTGCCTAACTAACTATATTAGCAACATTTTTTTTTTATTTTGCACAGTCTATTTACCCAGTTTTTATACTGAACAATTCCTTTAAAGGCGCACAACCCCTTTGAAGGAGATCTCCACCCAAAAACTTTCACCACAATCAGCTATTTCTAAATATAAAAGTAGTTAAAATCAGTATTTGTTTATGTTTCTCAGTTCTCATGTTCTAACTCTTGAAGAAAAGTAGCACAAGTCAGTTGTCCTCCAGCTCAATGAATCAACTATTTTCCTTTACAGTTTGAAAAGCCAGAATCTGTAGCATACAAAGTATTAACAGCCACAAATTCTGCTTTAGAGTACCAGAGCATTTACAAACAACCACTGTACCTTTCCAATTAATATATACTGAAAATTGTTACAAATGTAATCCTATTTTTCAAAATACAAATGTTTTAGGATGGTATTCACTTTAGGCCTACCTGACCAATATAGATGTGCGTGTCGAGAAAAACTTGACCCGCACCCAACCCCGATTTCTCCCTCCATTTATAGACCCACCAGTGAGGTCACAAAAGCGGTGGGGCAGGCGCGTGCCTATAAAACCGGAAGCCAGCAGTGAAGGTCACAGATGGGGAGAGCAGGCAGAAGAACTCAACCCGAATCCACGGCTCAACCCAAATCCGTGAATCGCAAATGGCGTCCGTGATCAGCATGAACCAGACAGCCTTGTGGGTATCAGCCCAGCCCGCACATCACTACTGACTAGTGAAGCCAAAAGGTTGTGATCTTTTTAACCATTTCTTCAGTTATGAAAAGGCAGCATTAAGGTGAACTACTTCTTAAAATGCCTCACTACAGACTAAACCCATTTTCAGTAGTAAACAAAATCAAGAAGGTTAAGAAAAAGTATTTTAATAGTTTTATAATTTAAATAACTTAAGACTGGGAAAAACTAACAAAAGCAGGCCTTTAAAAAAAATTAAGTGAGGAAAGAATATGGATTTTATTGGTCTCCCCAGTTTCCTCTTACACCCCCTCCCACCCAGTTTAAAAAGTTCATATGCAAGATCCATTCATGATGTGATCTCAAAGCTATCCCACCTGCCCTCTGGGAATGTTTATGACTGGTGCTAAAGCCTCCGGAGAGCTCTCTTTTTGTCCGTCTTCTTTTTCGCTGCAAGTTTCTTGTCCCTATCGCCTGCATGTTTCTTTGCCATGGGTCCATCCCCACTGACAACTGTGGCTGAGGCAGAGGAACATGGGTCTGTAGGATCCTTGCCCCTTAAGGTGGAACCCTGCGCGTGGATTTCAGTCATAAGCTTTGCGCGGGAAGCATACTCTTCATAGTTCTCCAGTAAGAGGCGCCCTGCCTCTTCATTCAGTGCCGACTCTGGGTTCGGGTGAATCAACAAACACTTTATTGTCTTAAGAAAAGAAATACATATTCATGTTAGTGGATTAACATTCTATAGGTAAAACTTGAATTCTAAAGAATATGCAGCCATGTAGCTGATGTCTGCTGCAAGTTAAGGGTTGTTAAACCTTCAACAAAAAAAGTACCATCCAATTTCATATTCTGTGTAGACAGACATCGGGTATGGAACAAGCACAATAGAACTTCCTTTCTTTTCTGAAACAAAAAGTTAAACACTGAACCAAAAATTGAAAAGCAGCACTAGGTAAGGTGCCTGGAAGACAAAGCCATTTCCTTATGTAGAATATTATAGACCCAAATAAATAAGCTTTTGGAAAGACTGCACCTTGCAGCTTATTTTATGGAAAAGATCATTGAAGTTATTCAATAGAATATTTTGTAGGGATGCACGGAATCCAGGATTTGGCCTTTTTCAGCAGGATTCAGCCGAATCCTTCTAATTGGCTGAACCAAATCCTAATTTGCATATGTATAAAAATTCCCATTCCCACCCCTAATTTGCATATGCAAATTAGGATTAGTCTGAATATTTCGCGAAGGATTCGGGGGTCCGACCGAATACAAAATAGTGGATTCGGTGCAACCCCAATATTCTGTAGAAACGTTGTTTCTTTGAGCATGACATGCCCATAAAGTGCTATATAAAAGCTACATCCACTGAGAGGCCCAGTTACAATGTACATTAAA
The DNA here is from genome assembly GCA_038501925.1 of Xenopus petersii. Lineage (NCBI taxonomy): Eukaryota > Metazoa > Chordata > Amphibia > Anura > Pipidae > Xenopus > Xenopus petersii. Next base: position 27,864,838 of record CM076684.1, on the reverse strand, counting down.
AAAAAAAATCAAATTAAAGATCACTCACCAGCAATACATGCCTTATGCCTAGCTCAGCTTTCCAGTCTTTCTTTAGCACATTTACACAGATCTCCCCATTGTTACTAACATTCGGATGAAATATCTTTGTTAGAAAGTATCCTTTTGGTGGTGCTGCTGGGAAGTCTTTACCCAAAATCAGCTTCATACGAAAGATACCTGCTGCATATGGGGTGCCTTCTGTAAAACATTTAGTATTTGAATAGTGGAAATTAATACACACATTACAGAATAGCTGCACATCTACTAAAAAAAGCTATTAAAACATATGTCAAAGGACATTTGTTCAATAATTAAGGTCTGCGCTGAACATACTTTTTGCCAGTTTTAATAACTATCCCTTTTTTTTCTTGCAGTTAACAGGCAAAATGGAAGTAAAGTCACATGCTTCCTGTTTTGTACAAGTACAATCAAAGTAATACACAGACCATTGAGAAGCTCTGAAAAATGGGGTATACTGCACTGCTTTTTAGGCCTATGGAACATGATCTTGATTGATTAAAGCAGAATGTGTACCTGGAGGAGACCAGACCAGCGTTTTTAGAGTTCGGCCCAGAGGAAAGAAAGGAACTCCGATTTTAAGTATTCACTCTATAACAAACACTATAATGAATGTTTAATGGAAGTTGCTTAGTGTTAATATGTTTTCACTATGCAAGTTGTTTTTTTCCCAAGGATCTAAATAGCAGGTCTACCAAGATATATAAAATGTGCAAAGAGAAGCTACTCATGTTTAGAAGCCACAACTCTTCGCTTTTGAAATTCAAGCAAACATAAGAGGGTTGGTGTCCCTGTTAATAGAAATCTGGCTGCTACACCAGGATGGAGCACCTCGTGCGGAAGCACTCATGTTGTGGCACACACAAGGGAGTGCTCCAGCTTATTCACTTTCTGCAAATATGTATTAATGGGGGGGACACACTGGTCAATCTAGGTCACATGCATAATAAATGACCTGGGTTGTGTGCATGTGACCCCCACAGAGAGCTCCTGTGTGCTCAATAGAGGGATAAACATGGGAAAATGCTATTTGTTTCCATGCCATCCAGAGTGTAGGGTGTGTTAGTTTGAGAGCAATATGTTGCTTCCCACCACTGTTCATGTTGTTCACAATAACTAAGGGGCTAGTTTTCACATTCCAAACTTGAAGGGTAGGACTTGTGCACTGCCAAGCAGAGCTTGCTGCAGGTCGGCAAGCAAAATGGCTTTAAAGGGGAAGTTAATCAGTGGAGGGTGAGAAACGCTGGGCAACCAGAAGTAATTTTAATATCCTAACACTGCAGGCCGGTGCTCCCGTTAGCAGAAAACTGCACCGTCCCCAGCTACTACTGAACAAGCATCATGGCGCAATCTAATTTGTGCTTCTTCATTCCAGAGCGTAGGCATAGAAGAAAACCTGAATAGTAACCGAAAATACTTCAGCCCACTGGATACACTGGCCGAGGGCAACAGCAGCAAGTAGAAGATTATCCATCATTTGGTGCTCATACAATAGTAGCCCAGGCCGGTGCAGTTTACTGCCAACAGAAGCACTGGCCAAGGTAAGTGATTATAATCACTGGGGGGGGGCACATAACATTTGCCACCCTCCAGTGATTTTAAGGGCAGTGGCACACAGCAAGATTTGTTGGCCGCAATTTTCAGATGCAACTGCGGGTAACAAATCTCCAGAAAATGCCTCTATTTCCAGTACTAGAAACCACCAGCAGTATGTCCAACTATTTGCTAAATTGTCCAAAGTTGCCTCTGGAGGACACTTAGTAAGCAGTTCGACACAGCACCAGCGATTTCTGTTACTGGAAATAGAGAGGCATTTTCAGGAGATTGTCGCCCACAGCCGCTTCTATAAAAAGTCATGAACAACAAATCTTGCCCTGTGCCACTGCCCTAAACTTTCCTTCCCCTTTGAAGAAACAGCCACGTACACCTTCATCGAACAAACTTTAGGACTATTTTTAGACTTGTGTGAAAAATAACTCACCTGGTCCTTCAATATGAACTTGCACATCGGTTATATCTTCTTCATTTGGGATTATCTTTATTCCTTCAGGAGGATCAGACGTCAGAGTGGAAACTTCTTTATATACCCGGCGAATGATATGCGGGGGCAAGTTCTCAACGTTTGAATTCTGTAGGAGGGGGAAAAAAAAAAAGGTTAAATATTTATCACACAACTAGTAGTTACTAAGCAATAACAGATGAAACATCAAAGCAGCGCCATGGTCTGGAGCCAGTCACGTATAATGACCAAAACCTTGCATTCAGCAAATTAAATAGAATCACTGGAAGCCTAAAGAGGGCCCTAGACCATAAGTAGTATACAACTCTTCATAGACAAGTTAATATTAATGCAAAATCTTAAAAGGAGACATTTTGTGTAAAAAAATAAGAATGTACCAGTGCGTTACTCATTTGGATGTAGAATAATTGTGCTTAAAAAAGTAGTGTTTCAGACTGATTTAGTGAAAATTTCTGCAAAAAACCCTAGTAATCCCTCCCTTCTCTTCCTGAATTCCCAGGCTGTGCAGGGAATAGTGATGTGCGGGTCGGGATATCCCCGACCCGCACCCGACTTCCTTTTATAGACACACGCTGACCTGCAATGTGGATGACGTCTCAAAAGGGGCGGGGCGAGCAGGTGCAGCATCTATAAAAGAACCTGGAAGTCGGTACTGCAACGTGGCAGATGGCGAGAGCAGAAGAGCTCTACCGGCAACCGCGAAGTGGAGTGTGAGGTTGGCCTGAACCCACGGATATCGGGCCAGCCCACACATCACTAGCAGGGGAGCTGGCAGCACTCAACTCACTGTGCTATACAGGCCCGGATTTACAAATGGGGTGTCCCTAGGCCGTTTCCTTATCGCCACCCTTATGCATCCCCCTCCCCCGTCATCCTACCATCCCCTCCCCGTCCGCGCTCTCCCCATATCTCTTCCCCTCCCCCTTCTGCATCACCTTCTCCCACCCCATGTTGTTCTCCCTGCGCCTGCACATATATACGCATATTCAAGATGTGCGCATACGCATACATATGCAGGTGCAAGGAGACACGGAGGTGACGCGGAAGGGGAACAGCTTTGCTTGAATGCGGCTGGGCGGCATGCTGCCCCTGAATTTCTGCCACCCTATGCCCAGGACTTTGTGGCCTTGCCACAAATCCAGGCCTGACACTATAGGACAGGAACTGATGGGGAACTGAGGCCTGTCTGTGCTTGTGTGAGTGCAGGGCTGTGATTGGCTGCCCCCCTCCTACTGTGCTTCTGGCAGGGACCATTAGGACAAACCCACCCATCACTTGAAACAGGGACCAGAAAACAACTATAGGGAGCTCCAATAAAGGGGCTATTTTGAAAGAAAATAAATGTTAGCACCATGTAAAAGCAATACAATATATTACTTATAATTGCCTACAAAATTAGGGTTTTTCATTTATCCCATATGTCCCCTTTAATAGATATGATGGTACATTCAAATCGACTTTGTTTGTAAATGCCCATACAGATACAGCCACTTATCAGTGTTACAAAGATATTGATGAGAAGCAACTGGCCAATAGAAACATGCTTAATAACAGTATGGCAGCTCCCTGACAGCTCAGATCCTCAGACACCAGCAAACACGTTAGGAACGAGGCCAAATGTTTGGGAAAGGGTCTGTGGTGGGACAAGGAAGGCATTTGCCTCACAGGGATCAGACACAGTATATAATGTTGACATTGTGGGGGGAGGTCGCCCTGATACAGTTACACTGAGCCCCGGAGAGCAGACGAGGTCAGACACTTACCATGCCTCTGTGCGACAGTCGGGGGTCGGAGTAGAACTACAGAGCGCGGTCACGGGGTTTCTTTCTCTCCGGATGGGACGAACACTCCGGACCTAACCGTAATTCTACCCAATTAAAAAAATAAAAAGGATGTGACGTTGGTGGATTACACGGCCTGGGCCTAGTCCTATATACAAGCCTCAGTGCAAACGGTTGCTTCAATTTTTTTAGTAACTTTTTTTATTTATTTTTTTTTCCTCTTTTAGTGCCCACCCCACTTCCCAGACCCAAGCCACCTCTGCTTCCTTACACTCCCCCGGCACTAAGCCTCTCTTGCTTACCGACGCCCCTTCATATAACCTTCGGCCGCTTGAAGTCACGCCTCACTCCGACTCCGGCTCATTTCACCAATGGCAAACCTGGCGCGTCACGTGGTTCCACCAATGAACGGCTGGGAAACGGAACCCGCCGCCATTGAAAGGGACGGGAAATTGATTGACATCTACGTAAACCAATCAAATAAAGGAATCATGATATGACAGCCCAAGAGGGAGGTTATTAGGATGTAACCGATTGGACAGTTTGAATATAACTAAGTGACGTTATTTGATGTGGAGGGTATAGTTGTGCGTGTGTGTACGTTAGTCTTTGTGCCTGGGGCAGTGAGTGAGCGTGTTGGTTAGTGGTTCCGGTTGCTAAGGGGAAGGGCTACACGATTGGCGAAGAGGATGAGACTGGTTATTGATCCTGTTGTCGCCGAATTCCTCTTTTAATATTAATTAAAAATAAACAGCAGTGCTTACAACTAAATGAGCGTTGTCTGAGAGGCGAGGTGTGCGCATGCGTGTGAATGGAAGCGTCGTGTTTAGGAGACAGAATGCAGAAATATTCAGTGCCAAGTTCTTCCAGTCGTAATGGAGATCTTTTTGAAACACTGACCAGAAGAGAAATAAAGAAACAATAAATCAAAATAGCTTTACGGGCTGTTTATAACAAATATTACCTCAACTAAACTCCCTGCTGTATAATATGCCCTCATAGTCCCAATGATGGTCTCTGCTCTTCTCCAAGCAAATAGAAGTGGATTAGCAGGGCCTCGGCCCTCAGTGGTTGGTCTAAAGAACATTAGGGTGTAAACTGTAGGGTTGCCACCTTTTCTGGAAAAAATACCGGCCTTCCTATATATTTATCTTTTTTCCCTATTAATAACATTGGGATCAGCCATCATTTTTACCGGCCAGGCCTATAAAATACCGGCCAGGTGGCAACCCTAGCTATAGGAAGCATGATACTGGTCCTTCAATCAAAGGCAGCAGAGTCCGTGTCACTCCCAAAAAATTCACTGTAAATTCCATGCTAGTGTCGGACTGGGGGTCCACTGGCCCTGCGGCCTCAGGGGTAGGGTTGCCACCTGGTCGGTAATTTACTGACCTGGCTGGTAAAATTGATGGCAGATCCTAATGTTATTAATAGGGAAATAAGATAAATATATAGGAAGGCAGGTGGCAACCCTACTCAGGGGCCACCCACACCATCCTTTGCGCCCTCATCCCAGCCGCAAACTGTGCCCCCTCCCAACATGCGTGCGCTCGTACCTTTTTCTACACATCACAAATGGGGTCAAAGGTAAGTGGCAGTGCAGGGAGGGGGACTGGGCCAGCGGAGGGCCCAAAAGAGCCGGGACCCACCGGGTATTTTCCTGGTGTCCCGTTGGTTTTTTCCCAGTGTCCCACCGGCCCTGTCCGACCCTGTTCCATGCTCCTTGAGGTCCCCATACACACAGATATAAACTGCCGACAGATTAAGTCAGCAGCTTATTGGCCATTGTATGGGGCCCTCCGAAGGGCTTCCCCGATCGATTTCTGGCCAAAAGTCGACCAGATTTAGATCAGGCATGGTTAAAAATCTAGTCGGATCAAGGACCATATCGGTTTGTGATACAGTCCACAATCTGACTGCCCTTATGCTCAACGTTGTGATCCAATCTTTGGGCCTTAGGGCCTACGATCGGATCCGATATCGCCCACCTCAAGGTGGGAATATCGGGGAGAGATCCACTCGGTTGAGATCTTTACCTGTATGGCCACCTTTACAGATTAGGCTCCAAGTAAATTCCTTTTTGGAATGAAATGCACCAACCTAAGGACCATTTTTTTCACCAGTGCTGCTCCACCACCATACTTCTGTTTCCCACACATCACTCAGCAGACTTGGACAAGGGCCTGCAGTAAAATTTCAGTTAGGTTTTCTGATTTTACCCTGCTGCACAGACACAAGCTTTAAACCTTTGCAAAGGACCCATAGGAAATGGAAGATGATGTAGCTGCTGAAGTAATTTCCCCAAAGCTTAGTTATTTAACACAAATTAAAAGTATATATACAACTTCCACATCTGTCATTTAGAAAGGGGAAGGTCTTTCAAGTTATTTGCATCTGTTTACCAGGAAAATGTAAAAAAATACAAATTAATTTGCTTTTTGGTTAAGTTTGTGGCCTTGAAAGTTTACTCAATAAAGCTTTTTAATTTTACCCCTTGGAAGTAAAACAACTTTGTCAAGAGGAAAAAAGAGATTTTATTCAGTGTTATCAGAGCTGGAAATGAAAACAGTAGCTGTTCTACTACAATATTGAGGAAACAGGAATTCATAATAGGGTTGCCACTTTTGCTGGTGCCTAAACCCAAACAAAGGGGGTGGGGTGGATACCATTGGGGGAGGAGCAGTGGTGACATAAGAGGCAGACACATTGAAGTAGTTTGCGTTATGACTAGGGTTGCCACCTGTCCAGTTTTGACCCGGACAGTCCGGTATTTTGAGGGCTGCCTGGGTCTATACTTCCTGCCAAATAAGGAAAACCGGGCGGGATTCCCTTGATTGACACAGCGATCGGCCAATCGCTGATTGCCGCGTCATAGCCCCGCCCACTGATGTCACGGACATGCCCACTGATGTCACAGGTCTGCGCACTGATGTCACAGACATGCCCACTGACGTCACGGACCCCCCCACCCGGTCTCAGCCAGACATAAAGGTGGCAACCCTAGTTATGACACTAGGGTGGGGCTTGGCCAGTGTGTCAGATCGCCACCTGGCTGGTATTTTACTGGCCTGGCTGATCCCAATGTTATTGGGAAAAAAAGATAAATATATAGGAAGGCGGTATTGTTTTCCAGAAAAGGTGGCAACCCTACCCATGTGTGTGGCCATAGGAAGGCAAGTATTTTTTTCCAGAAAAGGTGGCAACCCTACCCGTGTGTGTGGGGCCATCCGATGGGCGTCCCGGATCGATATCTCGTCACAAGACAGGCAGATGTCGATTGGGCAAGGTAAAAAATCCTGTCTGATCACGGCTGCATATGTTCGTTGATGCAGTCCCATGATCCGACCATCCGTATTGCCTCCATTCTGATCCGATTGTTGGGCCCTATGGCCTACGATCGGATCAGCCCCATATCGCCCACCTCAATGTGGGCATATCGGGGCATCACCAAATGAGCGGATCTCCCTGTGTATGGCTACCTTTAGACGCAACTAGCGGGCTTTCCATCCAGTTTTCTCAATGTTGTAAACCGGACAGTAAATTTTGATGTCAATTTCAAAACCACACTGGTGGCAACCCTATCTCTTATCTATATTCTTATTCCTGATGAGTAAGCCCAATCCTTTAATTACAGATATGGGATCTATTATACAGAAATCAGTTATCCAGAAAGCTCTGAAAAACAGAAATGCTAATTTAGAAAAACAGTTTCATATTTTTGATTGATTTGCCCTTTTTTTGTTGTCTCTGTAATAAGACATTAACCTCAGTTGATAACTGGCCAGATTAGTGTTCGGTTTTCACAAGGCTGAAAACTGAACAGAAACTGGAGACCCGAACAGACCTTAAAAAAACTGAACTGTTCGGGTCAAAACCAAACAGGTGGCAACCCTATTTCATAATGTTCCTTTGAACTCCCACTAATTCCCACTCTTAGTAGTGAGAAAGCTCAATAAAAACTAATGTCATAGACATTCTTACAAACAGTTCCAGAATACCATCATTCAAGAAGATGGAAAGATTCAATGCATTCAGAACACTGACTTTACATTGTGGACTCTCAACCTTCATTTATTAATAGCAGAAAATGATAGCACAAGCTTTTGGAGGTGCAATTTCAAAATCAGTGAACAGCCAGTGCAATTCACATGATGGGGGTTTATAACAATTAACATAAAGTTAAACTACTCTTTTGCATACCTCCCAACATTTGGAAAACAGAAAGAGGGGCAAAAACATTTGCTGCGCTACGTGTGCCACATTTTTTAACCCTGCCCATTTTTGGCCACACCCCCTAAATACCACATCCTTTTTGCAAAATTTGGCAGGTTATGGAAAGTTTGAACAAGTTTATGGGGGTTTTAGGAGTCAGGTTTAATGTCTTATTACAGTTTTGCTAATGAAAGTGAATTGTCCTTTAAGCTGCAGGTCACACTTTCCCCAAGAGACCTGCTTATCTTAAATAGTTACAATTGTTTCTCTGCTATCGAAGTGCACCTGCCACATATTTTAGGCTCTCTGCCAAAAGCCAAAAAAGTTGCAGAAACTTTGTATTTTTTTCTGGCTGTTCATTGCAGGAGATCAAAGAGAAAGTCAGGACATTTCAGTAACAATCTGGGACTGCGGGCTGAGCTGTCCAAATCAGAACAATCCAGCGAAAAACAGGACAGTTGGGAGGTATGCTTTAAGATGTTTATATCCACAAACTACATTCTAAAGCTCTGTGGGATAAATTAGATATAATCACATAAAAATCTGAAATTATTAATAGTGCAAGGTTTTCAAAAGTGCTACTACTGTATTTGTATAGATCGTACGTAAGTGTGAACAAAGTTTCAGTAACCAGCAATTCAGTTGTGCTTTATGTCAGTGATTCCTTTTATAAAAGATCATTGAGAGGCCACAGTGGTCAGAGTCGTCCTAAACCATATTGTTTACACATTGCAAATGATGTCCTTCAAGTAGTGACTTTACTTTGCCCAAATTGTTCCACTGCATTCATTTATTTAAATTTAATTTTCCCCACATTCCTCTCCCAGTTTTTTTGTTTGTTTCCTCATGCATTCCTCTCATGCATATCTCTTCTGCATGCTTCTAACCTCCCATTATTCCTTATATTATGACATGTTCCCATGTCACCTGGACATCCCTGGTTTTGGTAGAGTGAAACTGCAAGGAAGGTCGTCAGGCCTGGAGTCTTTTATTTAGCCCACTGAGCTCCTAGGTACTGAGCTTGCTGTATTCTCTGTTGTTCCCACCTAGTGATAGCATACTGGAAACGACAGGGAGGACTCCGAAAGAATTTTACGTAACAGCTATCCTTCCCTGTTCCTTGCTATATACACTTTTTCTTTCTTCTTAAATATATGCGTTTTTTCTTTCTTCTGGTATATACCCTTTTTCTTTCTTCTGGTTTATATGCTTTTTCCTTTTTCTATCTTTTTCCATTTGGTTGTGGGCATGGGGACCTGTAATCCAGAATGCCTGGAACCTAGGGTTTTCTGGGATATTAAGGGATCATTCAGCAATTTGCATCTCCATACTTTAATGGATAAGTAAACCGTAACAACAAGTAAATGTAAAATTGATGAGGTTGCTATTCTAATAACTTTTGCATTTTACATTCATTATTTTTTTGTAATTCCAAGAAATTAAAGGTTTCATGTATTGTTAACATGAATGAATTTTGTTACAACAGCGCCACCTGCTGGTCATTGTCTGACCAGTCTGACCACTAAGTATAGTCAAGGAAGTTGACATGAGAAAGAAAGAGGCTCCTCTGAACCTTTAATATCTTGGAGTTAAAAAAAAAAAAAAGAATGTACATTGCAAAAATGCTTAGAATAGTACCCTCATCATTTTATATTCACTTCCTTCTAGTTCACTAAAAAAATCATTTAAACGTGAATTAAACCCAACAGAACTGTGTTTGTCTCCAATAAGCATTATTAATGTGTTACCTGAGATCAAGTACAAGGTACTGTTTTATTATTACCGAGAAAAAGGAAATAATTGTTTACATTTTTAATTATTTGATAATTAGGAAATATAGGAAATTGTCTTCACGTTATTCTGAGCTTTCTGGATAACGGGTTTCCAGATAATGGGTCCCATACCTGTAGTTGAATTTTGCGGAGATATGAATATTTATTATGATGTGATTATTAATTTATTAATAAAAATTATGCTAATTTTTTGGAGCACTGCAGTCTAACTTCTTACATGTAGTGGGCCAATTGGTTGCACTGCTGCTTGTTTAATTGTGTAATTCTAACCCTTTTACCCTCAGTATCAATGGTTTTTAAAATGTTTAAATAAACCTAGAATTTTTTAGATTACCCACTGGGGGTCACTAGATTTAATTGTATAAAAGAGCAGCTGTGTGCTATTGAGGGTTAGCCTATGACTAAGGGATTCATTCCCGAAATGCGTTGGCATTGTACAGCCAACCTGTCAATAAAAACCTTGCCCAGAAGTGCCGTCCATATATTTTTAGTTGACTATATGTTGCAGCGGGGACACTGAGGATTTGAGCACCTGGCTCGGGGAATAGCGAGGAGCTGGCGCGGTCTCCCTTTTGAGTTTTGTCCTTCCTGATTTACCCTGATTTTGATCCCTCTAGTCTCTGCAAGATTCATAGTCTATTGATAATACCTAAGCGGAATATCTTTAAACCAGTAAACCTAAAGGAGATAGGGAGGAAAATATAAATCTGATGTATTTCTGGTTAGGAAAGATTTGAGAAAAACATCAGAGGAGCCTCTTTCTTTCTCATGACAACTTCCTTGACTTCTTGGTGGTCAGACTTGTGGGAAAATGACCAGCAGGTGGCGCTGTTGGAACAAAATTCATTCATGTTAACAGTACATGAATCCTTTAATATCTTGTAATTAAAAAAAAATTAATGTGCATTGCAAAAGTTCTTAGCATAGCACCAATTTTACATTCAAGGTTTACTTATCCTTTAATGTATTGTTCTCTAAATTATGGGAAAAGCCCATATCAGGAAAGCCAGATTCAAAGGATTCTAGATAATAGATCCTATATACGTATTTCTCTATGGAATTTGTGCTTTTTCTATTTAGGAAATCATTTTTTTTTCTTTTTCTATAAAATTATTTAAAATGGAATTGTATTGAAAGTGTAGCTAATATATCCACCACTAGATGGTAGTAGATACTAGTCTTGGAGAGACAAGAGGACGCTGACTATAGTGGTTGTCATCACCAGTGTATCTGCAACAGGCATCATATGTACGGTTGCCAACTGGCCAGTATTCTACTGGCCTGGCCGGTAAACATGATGGTTGATCCTAATGTTATTAATAGGAAACAAATATAAATATATAGGAAGGCCGGTATTTTTTTTCCAGAAAAGGTGGCAACCCTAATCATATGTTAACTAGTGATGGGTGAATCTGTGCCGTTCGCAAAATACATTGAAGTCAATGGGCGTCAAAGTAATTTTGACATGTGTCAATCTTGACGCGAGTGACAGTTTTTATACGCATGACAATTTTGTCCAAATGCATTAACGTCAATGGGTATCCGAATAGTTTTGACACGCAAAATCAAATTTTTTTTGACGCAGCAGACTTTTCACATGAATTGCCTTTTTCTTCTGACTCTTTCCAGCTTTCAAAAGGTTGTTCACTGGTCCCATCTACAAACAAATGCTCTGTAAGGCTATTCATTTATTGGTATTTCTATTTTTTATTGTTCATCTTTCTACTCAGGCCCTCGTCTATCCATATTCCAGTCTCTAATTCAAATCAATGCATGGGCAATTAGGGCCATAGCAAACAGGTTGCTGAAATTGCAAACTGGAGAGCTGCTGAATAAAAAGCTAAATGACTCAAAAACCACAAATAATGAAAAAAATGAAAACCAGTTGCAAATTATCTCAGAATATCACTATCTACGTTATACTAAATTTATGATCTTTTTCCTGGAGATGTCATTGTGGTAATAAGACAGTCTCTGCAGATTAAATGATAACTAAATCCTAAAAAAGAATAGAAAGAAAAGATGCTGTATTTTATATAATAACTTGCTGTACCAGCAAAGAGGTTCAGCAGCCTTATAACAGTAATGATCCAGGCCTTCAAAATTGACCACAGAAGCTCCTTATCTTCTGCCTTCTACTGAGTGTCATTGGCACTGCACATGCTCAGTGCATTCTGGGCTGCTGTTAAGAAGCTAAACCTTGACTTCTGAGGGCTGTGGTTGCCTTGGACTGGTACAGAAACCTGGCACATAAGGTGTAGCATAATTCTTTGTACATCTTTAGTTCTCCTTTAAGACCGCAATTCAGAAGGAAACATACTAACAGCCTATTCTTCTTGTACCACGCTAAATTTAACCTGCTTTAAGGAAACTTATTTACTAAAACTTAAATTAATCTCAGTTTTTTATGAAACAAACTCGCTTCCACGAATTGAACTAATTTATATATATTTATATATATACGTTTTTCTCCAAAAAATTTGAACGTTTAAGTGTTGAGAAAAAATCGAGTGTCAATTCAAATCATACTATTAATGCTCCGAAAATGCGACTTTACCAAATTGTCACTGTCAAAACGTTTTTAAATTATCCAGTGCAGATCACGATGTCAAGAAACAACTTCAGGGACATCTGCCATAGACTTTACATGACCTTGACAGGTTGGAGATGGTGTATTTGTGGATTCAGATTTTTAGTAACTTTGAGTTATGATAAAGTACGTTTTTATTTTTCACCCTAAAAACCTTGACCAGAAGAAAAATGGGCCCCTTAATGTACAATGTTCAAAACATCAGGACATCAATCAAATGTCCCGAAGAACAGTAGCAGGTGATTTACAACACCTTTGGGTTTGAAGCATTAATTTTTATCCTCTAGTTATATGTTACAAAGTGGTGTCGAGCAGTTCAGTTAAATGCATTATTCCTTGCAAAGCTGCAATTTTTATTTAGACGCCAGTGGAAGGCATACTCTGAATATTTATATATTTCAATAGTCAGTGAAATGTTGGAATTTGTAGATCAGAAACAGCTTGAGGGACAAATATACTTGGCTGATCCCCCTGGGAACCCACGGTGAATGCCATCTCTGCACTAAAATTAATCCTGTTAGATAGGGATGCCACATTTTCTATAAAAAAAATACCCAAAGGTCTTTCTAACTGGTTAATAACGCTGGCTTCAAGTTGCATTTTTACCGTCAAAAAAACCCCTTAAGCTCAGATTTTTGACCATTACTTAGGAGTACAGGTATGGGACCTGTTATCCAGAATGCTCAGGACCTGGGGTTTTCCGCAAAAGGGATCTTTCTGTAATTTGGTTTCACATACTTTAAGGGGGTTATTTACTAAACTCCAAATGCAGATAATCTGAAAAATTTGTGTATTTTTAGTATAAAGTCGAAATTTAAAAAAAAACACAGATTTTTTGGAATTTATTACTGTAGAACTACATGGGCAATTTAGGTCTGATCGGACCTAAATTGCCCATGTAGTTCTACCCTTATACGCCGAGGATGGAAAAAGTCAGAATCAGAAAATCCGCCATCTCAGACCTGCCGTGGTTGAATGTGAGAAGTCACAAAGATTTTTTGATATGCGCTGGGATTCGTGCACTAATCCAAAGTTTTCTGGGTGAAAATTCTAAAAAATTCGTAAAACTCAGATTTTTTCCCCAACACAAAATTTTTAAGAAAAGTGTATTGATGAATACAGAGAAAAAACCTGTACGGATTTGTATTGTAATCAGGAACTTTTTGCATAATGGGTTTCCAGATAACAAATCTTATACCTGTATCAAAAATGTATATTACATAGTATTTATCTACAAATTAATGAAACTGCACCAAAAAGCAAAGGTTTAATACAGGCAGCTCTGTGCCAGGACTCTGTGCCAGATACTTGTTGTTGCAGGCAAGGGAGGCAGACTCATAAAACTCACTGGAAAGTCACTGGGCAGTGACAGGTCTGAGAAAAGGCAGTCTGCTTTTTGGCACAAGAATAAACACATTATACATATTAAAAGGACAAAGATCTCAAGAACAGGAAGCCACTTTATATCTAACATATTCTGGAAGCCTCAGTGCTTAGGGGCTGATTCATTAAGGGTCGAATATCGAGGGTTAATTAACCCTCGATATTCGACTAGGAATTGAAATCCTTCGACTTCGAATATCGAAGTTGAAGGATTTAGCGCAAATGCTACGATCAAAGGATTATTCCTTCGAACGAATGATTAAATCCTTCGAATCGAACGATCCAACGATCGAAGGAATATCCTTCGATCAAAAAAGTTAGGCAAGCCTATGGGGACCTTCCCCATAGGCTAACATTGACTTCTGTAGCTTTTAGCTGCCGAAGTAGGGGGGTCGAAGTTTTTTTTTAAAGAGACAGTACTTCGACTATCGAATGGACGAATAGTCGAACGATTTTTCGTTCGAATCCTTCGATTCTTAGTCGTAGTCGAAGGTCGAAGTAGCCCATTCGATGGTCGAAGTAGCCCAAAAAATACTTCGAAATTCGAAGTTTTTTTACTTCGAATCCTTCACTCGAATTTAGTGAATCAGCCCCTTAGACTACAAAGTCTGTTGTGATCACTGCCACCTTAAAGGGGTTGTTCACCTTTGAGTTAACTTTTAGGGGCACATTTACTAAGGGTCAAATATTGAGGGTTAATTAACCCTCGATAATCGACCATTGAAGTAAAATCCTTCGACTTTGAATATCAAAGTCGAAGGATTTGCCGCAAATACTTTGATCGAATGATTGAAGGAAAAATCGGTTTGATCGAACAATTAAATCCTTCGAATCGAACATTTCGAAGGATTTTCCTTTGATCAAAAAAAGCTTAGAAAGCTTATGGGGAAGGTCCCCATAGGCTAACATTGGTGCTCGGTAGGTTTAAAGTGCTGAAGTAGGTAGTCAAAGTTTTTTTTAAAGAGACAGTACTTCGACTATCAAATAGTCTAACTATTTTTAGTTCGAGCTCGAAGTCATAGTCAAAGGTTGAAGTAGCCTATTCGATGGTCGAAGTACCAAAAAAAACTTCGAAATTCATAGTTTTTTTTACTTCAAATCCTTCACTCAAGCTTAGTAAATGTGTCCCCAAGTGTAATACAGAGCAGGCATGTCCAAAGTCAGGCCCGGGGGCCAAATGCGGCCCGTTTTCAAATTTACACCGGCCCTCAGCCTCTATCATGAAATTAATAATAATGAGGCCCCCCAGCACAGTGCGATCAGGAATCCCATAGCAGTAATATTTGGGCACATTAGTGAAATGATCTGCCACTTGGTCTATACTGCTGCCTGTGTGCTGAAGGTGTTAGTAATAGACACGTACTGGCACATACTGACGCGCCGCTCTCACATACTTCTTTAGGACTGAAGCTGTCAATAGACGTACTGACGTGCCATACGGTAAAGTAAAGAAGTATGCAAAAGTGGTGCGTCAGTATGTGCCAGTACGTGTCTATTGCTAACACCTTCAGCACACAGGCAGCAGTATAGACCAAGTGGCAGATCATTTCACTACTGTGCCCAAATATTACTGCTACAGCTATGCGATTCCTTGTTTAAATGAGTTAATTGATGTTAATGGTTCAAAGAATGTCAGGCTGAATGGTCGTCCCACACACATCTTCACCTCACCAAATCTGGCCCTTGTTGCAAAAAGTTTGGACACCCCTGATATAGAGAATGATATTCTGAGACAATTTGCAATTGGTTTTCATTTTTTATAATTTGTGGTTTTTAAGTTATTTAGCTTCTTATTCAGCAGTTCTCTAGTCAATAGGTTTAGGAAGCTGGTTGCTAGGGATCAAATGACCCTAGCAACCAATTCATTGATTTGAAGAAGAGACTGGAATAGGTGAGGGCCTGGATAGAAAGGTAAATAATAAAAAGTAGCAATAACAATAAATGTGTAGCCTTCCATAGTATTTGTTTTTTTTAGATGGGGACAGTGACTCCTGTTTCAAAGCTGGAAAGAGTCAGAAGAAGCAAATTATTAAAAAAAAGTATAAAAATAAATAAATAATGAAGACAAATTGAAAAGTTGCTAAGAATTGGCCATTCTATAACACAATTTTGTCTGTTATACAAACCACCCCTTTATCACTGTACTTCATTATATCGCCTCTAGGGATGGGCGAATTTGACCCTTTTCTGCAAAAATTCGCCACCGTAAATGTCGCAGACGCCAATTTAAGTGTAAAAAATTTTTGACGAGTGCCGAGATTATTTTTTTGACGCACGTCTTTATATTTTTATGCCGCACAACGCCATACAAGTCTATGGGCTTCATTTCCGCAGCAAAACAAGGTGAAAAAATTCGCCCATCCCTAATCGCCTCATAGGGGTTGGCTCTCTTTAGTCATAGGCAGAGGTTTTTGGACTTTTGGGTTCAAGTCTCAGTTTGCAGTTTAATAATTACTCCAATTTAGCTTATAACAAAAGGATCCTAGCGCAAGGCTCATTTTTAAGCACTGCACAGTAACCAATAGCAACCAATGTTTGCTTCCATTGTCCTACATTCAGCAGGCGGAATAATGCATTTCTAAGCCAAGTGCAGGCAGAGCAGCAAGCCACAGCACAAATCTATAAACACAGTGACACAGGGCAGAGGACACAATGTGGCTGCAACTACAGTCAGCAGCAGAGAGTTTAAATGTGGTAAATCCACCAATACCTAATGATTCAAATCAACTTTTTGCCACTTTTATTCTAGATAATAAGGCCATTAAAGGATAAATAAACCTTAAAAATAAGTAAATGTAAAATTGATGAGGCTACTATTCTAAGCACTTTTGCAATGTACGTTCATTATTTATTTATTTTAATTCCAAGATATTAAATGATTTATGCATCAATGAATTTTGCTACAACAGCGCCACCTGCTGGCCTGCTGACCAGTCTGACCACCAAGTAGTCAAGGAGGTTGTCAGGAGAAAGAAAGAGGCTGCTCTGATGTTTTTCTGGTTAGGTTGCTGATGAATTTATATTTGAAAATGTACTAATATATGCCCATGAATTAATTGACAAACTTTATTGTGAAGGTGAACATCCCTTTAAAGCAGACCTGTCACCCGGACACAAAAAGCTGTATAATAAAAGTCCTTTTCAAATTAAACATGAAATCCAAATTCTTTTTTCTGAAAGCGTTTATAGCGGTTAAGCTCATTTAAAAATATCAGCTGTCAATCAAATATTGCCTGCCCCTCCCTATGCAATAGGCAGTTCAGGCCCTGATCCGAATGCAGCATTGTTTTGGGGTGCAACATCCAGCCAAAATGAGGACACAGGCAGGTGCCGCTGTGTGGGTATGTACATCGCCTACCTACTGCTGCTCATGAGAGGAGGATGAAGAAGAGCTGGAGAAGGAGATCCGGGAAGAGAACTCGCTGTCAGTGAATAGCCAGGGAGGAGAAATCGAGCGCTGCAGGATGGATGGTCGCCCTGTCGCCTTTTCTGTAGAGGACAGGAAGTGGAGTTTCTGTAAGTTATTTCTTAAAAAAGGCTTTGCTATTTTAAATTTTAATTTGTCTTGGTGGTTTTTTTTAGTTGTAATCTAACGAATTTTTTTGTTACTTTAAGGATGGACTACATTCAAAAGGCTGACTGTTTTTGGCCTGGTGTCCTTAGCACTGAAATGTTGCTCTAGTTTACCCACATTTTCCACCATCTGCGGTCTTTATAATTTGGGTTCTTAAGAAAAATGTTATCAAATTATAGAGGCGTTCGATATAGAATGGCCAGTTCTTAGCAACATTTCAATTGAACAACGACCAGAAAAGTAAAGCTCACTGGGGTGGCCAAATTGTTAGGCCCCTGCTCGTCATTACTTGTTACTTCTGCTCTTCAAAAAATTCCTGGGGTACTGTTAGCTCAAAACCATGCCATTTTCTTTTGAACCTTTTCCAAAATGTACTGCATATGCTACAACTGACAAAATAAGTTGAGAAAGGAAAACCCAGAAACAAGAATGCTAGATTGTTGTCAAACAATTTGTATCTTTTTTTATATATTTACCTGAAGAAGACTTGTAGACACATGTAGGCAGAAGGGAGACACAATGATCTCTACTGAAGTTCTGGAGGCTTATGGCCTACACAAAGCACTTGGCAAGATCTCAATGAAATATATTTGAGCAGTGAATTTGACTAAAGCTGTAAATATGGGAAGAGAAGGTGCCTTTTGCTGTGTGGTTTCAAATGCAAGCAAAAGAATGATAAGGCAGATAAGAACCATCTGGCCCACCCAATCAGGAAGGGAAGTTATCGGAAAGAGAAAGGCTACTTAGTCCTAAATGTGAACATGGTCGCAGGCAAGAAAGGGAAACAAAGAAAGGTGGAAACTTAGCTGGAAGTGCTACATTACCAGGAAACCAGATCTGAGATTGTTAGAGCAGGAAGCTGATCAATGCACAAGATTTCATCAGGAGCCATAATGGCGTTGGCTTTAACAAAAGCTAAGAACGACATTGAGTATATTTACATTTACTAATTGTGCCTAGACTTGCACTCATCAGCACTCCCATCTGAAGCAGAATATAGGAACCCTTTCGAAAAGCAAAACACAACTAACATACATCATGAAAATGTAGCTGCTCCGTATAACCATATCAGTCCCTTTTCACACAGTAATAAAAAAGTTTTATAACTACAGCAGTTTTATTACTTTGCAAAAAATGTAATTTATATAAATATCTGCCAACTGGCAGGTAATTTAAATAGGAAGGAGATTAACCCCACTTTCACATCCAACTGTATCACACTTAATTATTCTATTCAGTCTGCTCTATTTTCCAGATTTCTGCCTTTGCAGAACCAGAGACCATATTGCTGGTCCGTGGTTGCTATTTAAAGGGGAACTATCGCAAAAATGAAAATTTAATATAAGCTTCATCATACTGAAAGCTGAAGCATCTGTTTCTCTTCATTCTCTTTTCATGCAGGAGTTGGGTGTCAGATATTCATTGACAGTTAGATCCAATATATCTTATAGGGGGGCTCCATGTATTCGAGCTCACTCTATTAAAATCACCAGAAATCTTGACTCTCTAAATTTGCGCAAAATTTAGTTAGATTTTGTTTGTACTGGAATCAGTTATTTGAATGAGCTCAAATTCATCTGATAGGAAAGGAAGCCCCCTACAATATATATTGGAACTAACTGTCAATGAATATCTGACACCCAACTGCTGCATGAAGAGAGAATGAAGAGAAACAGATGCTGAGAGAGGGGTAGTGAAGATAAACTTGATTATTTCAGAAACTATGCATAATTTATAATTGATTGTATTTAAGTTTCTTATTTCAGAATGATGGAGCTTATATTAAATTTTCATTTTCCCCTTTTAATGCAAGAGTTAAATATGTATAACCCTGTGGGGAATAAAGAGAAAGTTGGCTACACTTTTGGATTAAGAGTATTGTCCTAGCAGTTTTTCCAACACAAGAATGAATGGTGTAAGCTACATAGGTCATTCACAAATGCGCCATGCTGAATGTTGACTGTCCGATGCCATAGGATTGTTACAAATGGAATGATCACTGCAGGTTTAACAACATACCCCATATGATTCCCAGTTCTATCAATGATCAATCTTTCCCTCAGGTTTCCTAAAGCATAATGAATGGAAGAGTGACGTGTTTTGCTAGCTGCCGTCTTGTAGACATTGTCATCTGTCTCGCACTATATAACATTGCAACTAGCAATCCTGACATCATGATTGTGATAGAATTGATTTGCCCAACACAATCTATCACAAATGAACCGCCATGGATCTTGCACACAGTGAGGTCCTACTGGACAACGTTTATGTTGGAATAATGCCTTAGTGTAACAGGGCAAGATGGCGACACAAAGGAGGTTATTTACTAAAATCTGAATTTATCTCATAATATTAATAAAAAAGCTTGATCAAACCCCCATGCCTGATTTTAGCTTATTTTTTTTATTAAAAAAACTCAATTTAATAAGATTGGGAAAAAACTGAATGAAGACCCCAGTACAGGTATTGGACCTATAATCCATAATGTTCAGGACCTGTTTTTTCTGTAATTTAGAGGGCAGTGAAGAATTAGGGGTATATTTATCAAAGAGTGAAGTTCCGCCACTAGAGTGAAATTCCGCCACTTTCCATTCATTTCTATGGGATTGTAAAAGGCGTATTTATCAAAGGGTGAACTTTCACTTTCACCCATTGATAAATATGCCTTTCAAAATCCCATAGAAATGAATTGTGAGCTGCGGAATTTCACTCTAGTGGCGGAACTTCACTCTATGATAAATTTACCCCTTAGAATGATAAAAAAAATCGAATTTCGAAGTATTTTTTTGGCTACGAATAGGTCAAATTCGATCGAATCGAATTATTCGAACGGTTCTAAGTGAAGTCGTTCAACTATTCGACCATTTGTACTGTCTATTTAAAAAATACTTCCACTACATACCTCCACAGTTTAAACCTACCGAGGTTCAATTTTAGCCTATGGGGGGGGACCTTCCCCAGCACTTTTCTTACATTTTTTTGATCAAAGAAAAATCCTTCGATCGATCACTTAAAATCGTTCAAATCGTTCGATTCGAAGGATTTTTACTTCGATGGATCGATCGAAGGATTTGCACTAAATATTCGAATTCGAAGGATTTAAATTTGATGATTGAATTCGAGGGTTTATTAAACATCGAAATTCGACCCTTGATAAATGTGCCCCTAAGACTATTAAGAAATCATTATAATGTTAAATAAACCAAATAGGATTGATTTGCCTCCAATAAGGATTGATTCTAACTCGGGATCAAGTACAAGCTACTGTTTTATTATTACAGAAATAAAGGAAATATGTTTCAAAAAAGTTTAAATATTTCATTTAAACGGAGTCTATGTTAGAAGGCCTTCCTGTAATTGGGAGCTTTCTGGATAACAGGTTTCCCGATAATGGATCCCATACCTGTAATTGCCAAATGCCATGGTATTTTGTGTGATTGTCCATCGTTTACATGGTTCACCAGGGAATAAAATAGAGAACTCCTTCTGGTCAGACTATGAAAAACATGATTTATGGTGCAAGATTCCATTGCTTGCAAGGGTGGGCAGAACATAACCCCACACTGCCATTGTGAAATCAAATACAACATTGCAGACATCCTGTGTGTATATTTGATGATTTAAATTGTATTTCTTTACCAGTTCCAGGCAGAGTAATAACAATACACTGACCTCTGAGTGGCACCTCCAAGCCGCTACTGATAAGTAACTGGCACAACAAAGAGTCATCCAAATGTTTCTTTTGTAAAGTCAGAAGGCAGCGCTGAATGGGTGCCAGCTTTTTCTTTATCAGAAGTCTGTGTAATGTTAACCTCCTAAAAACTTGCACAAATTCCCTCTGTTTGGAAACTGCAGATGGGCCCCCGCACTATAGGGAACATATAAACAGTAACGTGTTTAATGTCCATATAGCATGCACTTAACATGACATGCGAATTTACAGTGTAAACATTAAGTAGCATTACTAAAGAACATTTATATGTTTGGGAGTAAACCTAAAACGTCTTATAGATAAACCATGCCTGCATATAGTTTGTATAATTCTGTGCTCCCTAAAAAAGACTGATTGAAGACAAGTTGAAGTGATTCTGTTTGGTTTGAGTGATACCAGCATTGCATAAATGTTTTTTTGTTGCGCCTGCCTCCAACTACAGTCCAAGCTTCCCATGAGAAGCCAGTAGTGTCTCCCTATGCACAATCACTGTGATAGGCTGAAATCTCTATTAACAGTGCTCTTTCAGTACCTCCTGTGCCTAGGATATGCCATCAATATGGGCACAAGTGTAGTAAACAGCTCACTAGAGTGAGAGGTAATTACTAAGCCAGTTAATTTCAGTGCAACTGTCCCCGCCTTAAAGGGAAAATGTCAAGAAGCTCTGGAGAATAGACAGATTACAGTCTAGATAAAGAGAAAAATTGCCAGCGCACGGTTTGCCTTTAAAAATAATTATTACAAAAAATTAGGTGTTAGTGCCACATTTTGCCAAAATATGTAAACTCACGTGCCAACATCAATGCCCCTTATTGTGCACTAGTCCTACACTATCCGTTAGCATTCTAAGTATGCAATTAAAATCAAGTCCCCCAGCAGACAGTTTTTTTTCTGTGTTTAGGGTACTCTAGATGCTTATACACTATGGGTATGAGATCCCATATGCAGTACACCCCTATTTAGCTCAAAACTAAATATAGGTATGGGATCTGTTATCAGGAAACCTGCTATCCAAAAAGCTCCAAATTACCAAAGGCCATCTCCCATATACTGAGTTTTATCCAAATACAGGTATGGGACCTATTATCCAGAATGCTCGGGACCTGTGGTTCTCCATTGAATCTTTATACCTTAAGTCTACTAGAAAAAAAATCATATAAACATTAAATAAACCCAATAGGCTGGTTTTGCTTCCAATAAGGATTAATTATATCTTAGTTTGGATCACGTACAAATTACTGTTTTATTATTAAAGAGAAAAGGGAAATCATCTTTAAAAATTTGGATCATTTGATTATAATGGAGTCTATGGGAGACAGCCTTTCTGTAATTTGGAACTTTCTGAAAAACGGGTTGCCAGATAACGGATCCCATACCGGTAATACAAATTTTTCAAAAATGATTTCCTTTTTCTCTGTAGTATTAAAACAGTAGCTTGTACTTGATCCCAACTAAGATATAATTAATCCTTATTAGAAGCAAAACCAGCCAATTGGGGTTATTTAATGTTTACATGATTTTCTAGTAGACTTAAGGTATGGAGATCCAAATTATGGAAAGATCCATGAAGGTTTTCTTTCATTCATCCAGGTCATGGTATATCTAGTAAAAGTAAATAGTGTTTATATGCTGAGGATTTACTTTACAAGTCAGTTAAACTGAAGAAGCGGATGAGTAGTGAAACTTCTTCAATGATTAATCAGCAAGTTCAGTTGTTCTAGATTTACTTCTACAATATATGGAAACTCCAGGTTCTGAGCATTCTGGATAACAGGTCCCATACCTGTACACACTACCATGCAAATCCAACCTTAACTGAAATTCAGGCTGGGACCCCATCCACTTCTTTGGGTACCACTTAGGGGGCCAGCACAATGGTTTGTAAACATTTGAAATAAAGCTTCTCCGTGCCCATCAACCTAAATAATCATTTTCCTACCCAAACACAGGAGCTGTATGCAGGAATGTAGTTGTCAATGGAATAACATTTTGGCAACTTAAAAGCAAAAAAATGTATATTTCCCAATGAAATGCTCTTCATTAGACAAGGTAATGACTTTTCCAGTTAAGTTTTATTACATGCATCGCTCCATGGCACAAACTAAAAAAGTTCACAATTTTTTTCTAAAGGTTCACAAAGCTGACATTCAATTTGCATTAAGGAAACATTTTTATACAAAGACAATATTGTTTGCATTGTGCATATGTATTTCCATAATTGTAGCTCCTTGCATGATACAGTTTGTGACAGGGGTTGCTATTTTCTTCAAATGAACTCAAATCCTTCCCATGCTGCTCCATCTCATTCTTCCCCTCCCTAAACCATTCTATACTTTGTGTTGTTTTATCAGACTTTATCATTCCCATGTCAATTTGCGATATATCTGGCTCTGCCTTTATTTATTTCACAGCCCCATGATAACATCATTAGTAGACAGCGATAGCATTATAAAGCTGGTCATTTTTTATCTGGAACTCCACTCTGTGTTTAGAAATCTATGTAGGCTGTTTTCCTAAGAACAATCAAAATAGCTGCAGTTAATGTTTAGGAATAAAAGCTTACATGATATAAGCATTCTTCTAAAATAAATCAAAGTGGTGGTGGATTAAGTGGCAGTGTGTGATGCACGCAGCAATGTCTATGGGCCATCAAAGAAACACCATGAGAACAACATCAACCATCAAAGGCACTCTGTGAAATAATAATCATACATTATAAAGCAGAAAACTCTGATTTATGTGCTGTGGGATGTAAATAGCCAAATCACTTCTTACAGGCACATTTAATGACATCTGTGGAGTAATATTTTTCATAGCAAGGCAGGAGTACGGGCACTGTAGATCCTGCTGCCTCTATTCCGTAAGGCTTACAATGCAGTATATCAGATTTCCGTTTTTATTTTCCAAAATCTGCTTCCCCTGCCTTTTCTATACAACATTTCTAATCAGCGTTATGGACCCAGAGCCTTGGGGCAGTTCGAACTGTAATGATCTGAGACACAGAGGGAGGCTCGTATCCGGCTCTCCAGCTGGAGCTGTAAAGGCCGAAAATGTTTTTCTGCTGCTGAAGAATCTCTGAGGAAGGAAAGTCATCATTCACTGTTCTGCTCCATGAATTTGTCCAAGAGACAAGAGAGACTCCGAGAAGCAGAGCTACGTGCCCAGATGTTCTGCATTCTGTACTGTTCCGCAGACTGGCCAAACTAATATAAAGTCCTTATTATAAAAACAACAGATGTACAAGAGCTACTGACAGCCTGACATATATGGAAACTTTCTGCCACTCACAAGAGCAGACAAAATAATAGCGATAACCACTGACATATCCTTATATCTGCCACGGGCCAATTCTGATTGGTTCAAGCCCAGCTAAGACTAGTGATCAAACTACTATCAAAGTACTATTCATAATTGCACAAAAACAAATGCCATGCATCTATGGGATCTATTATCTTAGAATCTAAATAATTTTTTATATTTACGGCTGCCGAAAGAAAAAAAAAAAGCATTTAAACATTACAAAGATAATAGGCTTTTTATGCCTTCAGCATGGACTTAGGCAGCTTGGTTACCATCAAGGACAAGTGATGTCTCATTATTACAGACAAAAACAAAACCATTCTAGAATGAAGAATTCAGAAGAAACCATGGAAACCATGTGTTTCGCCGTTTTCCATGAAACTGTGTTTTTGGATAATATGTCCTATACTTGTATTTATATGCCTTTAACATTTCTGAACTCTGACACATAACAAAGGCATTACATTTTAACATGGGGTATTTTAAACACTGCTTCCACCCAGTTGGCCTCTTCTTCTATGGCAGATCCTGCAAAGACCTCTGGGTAGCTGCAGTGCCTTTACTCAGGGGTTAACTCTATATGCCGATGCTTCCAGTCTGAAGCATTATGCATAGGATGACATGCCCTCATCAGCCCCCCAGCCACATGATATATATATTTATATATAATTGATGAGAGTTCTATTTTAAGCACTTTTGCAATGTACATTCATTTGTTGTTGTTTTTTTAATTCCAAGATATTAGATGATACATGTACTGTTAGCATCAATGAATTTTGTTACAACAGCGCCACCTGCTGGTCATTTTCCCACCAGTCTGACCACCAAGTAGTCAAGGAATTTGTCAGGAGAAAGAAAGAGGCTGCTCTGATGTTCTTCTGGTTAGGAAAAAAATTAGAAACCTTTCTCAAATCTTTCATAGAATAGCACCCGCATAAAATTTTACATTCACTTATTTTAAGGTTTACTTATCCTTTAAAAAGGTGTACAAAGCAGCACAGTAAAGGTAGCCATACATACGCACATAAAAACAGAAGGAACAAAACAACAACTTATTGGCCCATGTATGGAGACCTCCAACAGGCCTGATATCTAGTTCGTTGATGTGGTCCTTGACCCGACAGTCTGCATTTGCTGTTAGACCCGAGGGCCAAATGATTGGATCAGCCCAATATCGCCAACCTTAAAGGAGATTCACTCGTTTGGCAACCTCAACAAATGAGGAGATCTTCTTGTCAACAGGACACAAGAAAGCACTTTATTCATGGCAAGGTTCTGCCCATTCTAGAAATGCAAAGAGCTGACTGTGATGGTTCAACCTGTAGGGAAAAGTGCAAATAAACTGGCATTTTACTTTGGACATAGCCCCTGGCTTCGTAAATGAGGTCTGTGGGGCAGATTTACTAAAGAGTGAAGTGACTGACGTTAGCGAAAATTCGCTAGCGTGACGTCATTTAGTTACTTTGTCGATTTACTAACGGGTGCAGGTGTGACTTCACTAGTGAAGGAGTAACTTTTATAGCGGTAATTTGCTCCCTTACGCCTGGCGAAATTGCACTCTGGCAAAGAGACGTAACTATGCAAATTCACTAAGATGCGGATTTTACTGAACGTTACATCTTGCGCCAGACTTGCCTTCGCACCTCAGACCAGGCGAAGTGCAATAGAGTAGATAGGACTTCCTCAAAAAATAGTTGAAAATTTTTCTAAGTCCCCAAAAACGCTGGCAACTTATCATTTTTCAGGATGATAGGCTGCAAAAGATCGTAAATTATTTCTGGGGCACTCAGCTTCCCCCCTACATTTCCTAACATATGGCACATAAACTATACACTGGGCTCACGTGTAAGGCATTAAGGTTCCCCGGGCTTGTGTATTGTAATGTATTGGCTGCAACATATATGTCCATTGAACTTTGAACTTCCCACCATATGCAAATGAGCCAACGCTAGCGCAACTTCGTTTCGCTTGCCGCAGTAACGCTAGCTATACTTCGCCAGTGTTCAGCACCCTGGACGCAACTTCAGATTTAAGTGAATCAGTGTTGTCCTGGCGAATCTACACCTGCGAAGTGTTGCAAAGCCGTCGCTGGCGAATTTTCGGAGTTTTTGGCCCCATATGTCACCAGTATTAAGGTTCTTAGAAACTAAAAAATCATAGAACACTTAGCACTTCCACGCAGAATGGCGCCACCGATACACAAACAAACTCTTTCAGTACTTTGTGGTATGTTTTTTTAAACAATGTTTTACAAAACACATAGCAATTGTACAGTAAAAAAATCTGTATAGTTCAGGGAGCATCATAGAAACAGCTTTGCAGTTATTTTGTAAGAAAGTGGCATAACTATAGGAGCACAGACCCACTCACTTTTTAGTGTACAGAGCCTCACTGGATGTTCTGACTTATAAAGGCTTATATCTGAGTGCAGTGTGCAAAGTTCAATTTTGGACCCAAATCACCATGTGGTTTTACCGACAATACAGCTTTCCCCCAGAAATCCAGAGTGCTGAGTTGCATCCATGCAATTGGTCTGAGGTATCAAAATTAATTTGGATTAGGTGTAGGTTGCGGCTAATATTTTTAGAGTGGGGATGGCATTAATGTGTGAGACTTTTGGAACATTTCAGTTGCAGGGTTTCCCAGCATCAGGACTTGTGCAAGATTCACTAATCTCAATAATGTTTCGTGCAACTATAACACAAGCACCTTTAATGAATGGCGTCAATTCGTGCAACATTTGTGGGCATTTTAAGGGTGACCACATTTGCACTTGAGGTCATACATGAAGCTTTTAGTCTTTAGGACTTATTTATGAGTGCAAAAACACTATTTACAGGAACACAGGTACTTGAATACACATGCCTTGCGACTGCAAAGAACTGCACACAATCTGCAAAGCACAGAGCTCAAAGCAGCCATTATGCTGCCCCTGCACATGTAACTGGCTTAAAGTTGGTAAATCTTATGCAAACAATGTTTACTCTTTCATGTTATTTACCATCATAGAAATTCATTTGCACCAGCACTGGTTAATTGCATGCAAGTTGTGACATTTAAAGGTGCTATTACACTAAAATTAAAACCCCACTGCATTGTGGGTAAAACACTTGGCACCGTGTATGTGAAACAGATGGAGTCTAGTAGATATGCCAGTGTATAGGAGGTCTTACATTATTTAATGGCACACTGAGGGTGCATTTATCTGCAAGTCACTCTTTGGAAGTCTCTCTGCTGTCCCATCACTGATTCCTTGTTGGTCACTGCCAGTCATTTATTCCACATTTATGTCCACATGTACTCAAAAAAAATATCCAGGAAACAAAAGGAATATACCATGGCCCACTTATGCATAATTCTACTGAAATGTGTTGCATGGCACAGCAGAATCAGTGAGGGCAAAGCACAAGTAGATAAGAGGAACACTTTGTATAGACGATACCCTACTGCTACACCCTAATCTTTTTTTGCTGGTACTCATAAAACAGTTCCGCTTGGTCTTCTTTCATCTTCTCTTTCTGCTTCTTCCTATAGTATCTCCATCCGCAGCTGAATGTGACTGATGCAATGCCCATGGAGAGCACTGTTATGCCCAGTGAGAAGAGGACAGAACCAACAGAGTTAGTAGCATAGGCCAGGCTTGAGGTTGATACGCCAATGATGAAAGTCACTATTCCAAAGGCCAGCATGCAGCTGTGGCAAGAATTCTCCACACCCCCTGTAGTTGTGCTCACAAGGTATGGGTTTTCAGTGCTCTTCTCCTTGGGTTCAGGCCCAAAATCCTCATTCTCTGGACTGTCTTCGTTCATCGCTACTGAAATGTCTGGAGGAATAAAGGCAGTGGCCATTGAGGATGAGTTTACAATCACACACCAGGATTACCTTGTTTAAGAAAAGAAATAACACAGGTATTATTCCAAGAAACATAATTTTACACCAGATATGGATAGAAATATATATAAATCTGACCATACAATGGATGACCCTTCAATGAATCTGATAATAAAGGACCAATACCGACACAGCCAAATGCTATGGTTCCATTTGATTGGGCTGTTAGCTTTAGAATTTCTCTAGTGTACCCCTATCCTATAAGGGAATGAATACATCTGTGGCTTTAAAATGAAATGACCCAATTCTCTTATAAATATCCTTCTTATATATATGTGTGTGTGTTCATGCAGCCTAGTTAGGCTCAAGTACAAGGTACTGATTTGATATTACAATGGAAAAGAACTCTATGGGGGTTATTTACTAAGCTCCGAATACCTGAAATTCCCCGAAATCCGAAAAATTCATGATTTTTTTATAAAATCGGGCTTTTAAAAAAATCATGAATTTTTCGGAATTTATTAAACCCCGAGGGCTAAAAAGCCCTGATTTAAAAACACGGCATCTCAAACCTGTCGAGGTTGCATAAAAGTCAATGGGAACAGTCCCATTGATTTTTGGTTGTGTCGGGGGTTTCAGGCAATTTGACAATGTTTTCGGAGCTTTCGGGTGAAAAATTCGGAGATTTCGGGGAATATTCACGAAAAAATCTTAAAAATCCGAGCTTTTCCTACAAAGCAAATTTTCGGGAAAATGTAATAATAAATTAGCGTTAAAAACCCGAGGGTTAGATCAGAGTTTGTAGCAGCCGATATTGAGATAAATTCGGACCTTGATAAATAATCCCCTATGAGTAATGACCTTCACACAATTGGGAAGCTTTTTAGATAATGAGTTTAATGTAAACATGACATTTGTAGTTTTAAAGGGGTTGATCACTTTTAATTAATGTTTAGTATCATGCAGAGAGTGATATTCTGAGACAATTTGCAATTGGTTTTCATTTTTTTACTTGTGGTTTTTGAGTTATTTAGCTTTTTATTCAGGGACTCTCCAGTTTGCAATTTCAGCAATCTGGTTGCTAGGGTCCAAATTACCCTAACAACCATACACTGATTTGAATATGAGACTGGTATATGATAGGGAATGCCTAAATAAAAAGAAGAGTAATAACAATACATGTGTAGCCTCACAGAACATTTGTTTTTTTTCAATGGGGTCAATTTCCCCCCATTATAAAGCTGGAAAGAGTCAGAAGAAGAAGAAGTCAAATAATTCAAAAACTATAAGAAATTTTAAAATGAAGACCAATTGAAACGTTGCTTAGAATCAGCGATTCTATAACATACTAAAACTTAATTTAAATAATATATAAATAATAATAGTTTTGTTTATTTATGTCACCAACATATTACATAGTGCTGTACAACAG
Organism: Xenopus petersii; assembly: GCA_038501925.1. NCBI lineage: Eukaryota > Metazoa > Chordata > Amphibia > Anura > Pipidae > Xenopus > Xenopus petersii. The sequence continues at coordinate 27,835,171 of CM076684.1, read as the reverse complement.
AAGGGTGTATACATTAAAAATACAAATACTGGCTGAATAAGTGGAGGAAGTACATTGTTTATGTAGAAAATCTGGACTGATGAAAGCAATGATCTTGATTCAACACACAAGAGCAGTACATGTGCCGATATGTCTGAAATATACCATATGACCCTGACAAAGCACAAGACATTATATTGCTTTTCAGAGCCTGCCAGACTAATCTCTCCTTCTCTTGTAGAATTAAGCCAGGTCGCATTAGAGAAGAAGTGCTTAGAGCAGCGATGGATTTAAGTAATTTTTGAGAAAATATATATTTCAGAGAAGGAAGGAAGATTAAAGTAATCTGAAAGCCTAATTCTAATATACCTGTCATGGGAGGATGCTTTACACTTGAAATAAAGTCAGATATGAACAGGTATAATACAGGTATAGGATCCATTTTTAAGATACCCCTTATCCAAAAAGCTCCAAATTACTGGAAGGCCTTCTCCCATAGACTCCATGATGATGAAATAATTCACATTTCCTTTTTCCATGTACTAAAAAGCAGTACCTTGTATTTAATCCAAAACTAAGATATAATTAATTCTTATTGGTGGCAAAACAATCCTATTGGGTTACTTTTGTTTTTTAGTGGAGATCCAAATTATTGAAAGATACCCTATCCAGAAAACTCCAGGTTTCTGGGTAACAGGTCCCATGCCTATACAGTGCATGAGCCATTTTTATCATGTTTTGAACCATCTTTCCCTTTCTTTAGCTGACAGTTGTATTAAGCCACTCCTTTCTTGTTTGCAGGATGCTTGAAATCTAATTCATTTGCATTGTTGTTGGGAGATCAATTAGAATGGGATCCCATCCCCTTGGGTTAATAGACATCTGCTTTTCATAATTGGTTATTATTAATAATAATATGCACACTAATGTTCTCTTCTTATTTTCATTCTATTTGCTAATAAAACTAATGTAGGCAACATATGCTTGTATTATATTAGTAACACTTGCAGAACAGTTCTACTGGACCCAGAGAGATATTTAAAGGTCCCTGAGCCGCCCGGCAACACTTCTCCATCTGATTAAAGTGCAGTTTAACCAGCATCTTCTATTTTGAACGCCGCCTCATTTAATTGTATGCCGTTTCTGCAGACCCTAATGTGGTTAGAAGAGGATTAGATTATCATTCTGTTTAACATTCTTACCTGCTTGCGTCTTGAAACTTTTAATGATTTTTCTGGATGCACAACGCAGCCCCGCACTCTCTCTAGTGATTGGATTTCCGCTTGACTGATGATTTTTTTTTCGCCCCTTCTCTATATTGCATGAATGTGCTTCCAGATTCCTTTACTCTATTACCCTTTGATAATTATATTGCTGGTTGTGCCACCTTCCTCCTAACAGCTGCTTTCTGCAGAATATGTGCTCCAAATCTCTATTTTTGTTCCTTCTCTTTCCAGTAATGCCTTGTTAATCTGTCTTTTTTATGTCCACAGTTGCTTTTCTCTTGCTTCAAGATTAATCTGCACGGTCTTCTGCATTTTCTCAGCTTTAAAACTTTCTCAAAGTTTTTTTTTTTATATCACTCAGTACCAGTTCCCTCCCATTTCAATTAGAATCCAGACTTGGAGATGAAAATGATAAAGCAGCCAATTAGTGAGTTCCTCTTGCTGCCTTTCAAGAGCTATTACCGCTGCTGAGTAGTTCCCTGCCTTCTTCCTTAGCAGCCGGGGCTTACAAAAACACACAGCCGGGCAGGCACACTCACTGAAATACAACATTGTGAATAAAGCCGGGAAGAATGTCAGATAAATGGATGGATATGTGAAAATGGGGTATTTACACGGAAACAAGAAATCTTTATAATAGTAGAACATTTATTTTTCACTGGGACACATTATGAACAACATCAGTGCACTGGGAAAAGCGTACAATGCTCCATTGAGCTGAACAAAGTCTACTTTGCAGAGAAATGTGGCCAACCCGGGCTGGAGTGATGCAGGTTACCCTCTTATACAGAGAAACAGAGATTTCTGATGAGCTGTTCTACACTGCCTATTTCAAGGGGTGTTGGTGGAATCTTTTTTTAAATGGGTGGTTCACCTTTACAACTTTGCAGCATTTCTACTGGTCCTCATTTTTTATTTTATATAGGTTTTTTTTAATTATTTGCCTTTTTCTTCAGACTCTTTCCAGTTTTCAAAGGGGGGTCACTGACCCCATCCAAAAAACAAATGCTCTGTAAGGCTGCATATTTATTGTTATTGCTATTTTTTATTACTCATCTTTCTATTCAGGCCCTCTCTTATTCATATTACAGTCTCTTATATATATCAGTGCATGGTTGCTAGGTTAATTTACTGAAATTGCAAACTGGAGAGCTGCCGAACAAAAAAACGAAATAACTCAAAAACCACAAATAATGAAAAATTAAAACCAATTGCAAATGGTCTCAGAATATCACTCTCTACATCATACTAAAAGTTAATATAAATATGAACAACCCCTTGAAATACTGTATGTGCTGTATAATAAATGGTGTCATTATGCATGCAAGTTTAGTTGAACATAAACCCAATTCATTTAAGGTACTCACATCAAAATGCAAATCCTTGCACTTCCATATTTGTACTCAGCACCACTCAGTCCTTCCTGCCTCCTATTCTGAATCAAGTGCAGTTGTACCTATGGAGCGACCGCCACCTCTGGACCAATCAGTATCGTCAGGGTTTCGCTTTGGTATTGTGCATCAACAGGCGTCTAAAGAATCAAGTGCACATGATATGACTATCTAACTGGATATGAAAAACTTTCAGCATGATGTACAGAAAAGTGTGAGCAATATTACGTTCATTTTGATTCATCAGCTGCAATTGTGCCAATCACCAAGTAATGTGCAGGCTATGCCCCCCTTGTGACCACAACAACACTGGAATTCTGGGGAAAAGGGGATTGCTCTCCAAATTGCACTTTGCTCACTGCAGTCGTGGACTTAATGAGCCCTTATGCGTTTGAACAGGGCATTATGTTCATATTTGCCGAAGTCTCTGGATATCAAAGGCTTTAATAATAACTCCAGTACGTTTATGATATTGTGTTGCACCCAAATGCTGTATGTGTAGTATACTGGATATCGAAGGCTTTAATAATAACTCCAGTACGTTTATGATATTGTGTTGCACTCGAAAGCTGTCTGTGAATGGTACTGATATAAAAAAAGCTAATGTTGGCTGGGAGTTACGGTGCAATGGCAGAAGGAAGGTCTCATACTAGGCAGGACAAGTATAGCCATATAGCCATTTTCTAATTATAAAAACAAGGTGGAATAATGACAGGACTAAAAGGCCACATATTTTGCCATTCCCCCCCTCCACTTCCCTGAGCTCATGCCAAGCTGACCTTTATAGATGGATAATTAGTGCTTGCAAAGGGCAGACATACTGGCAATGACAGCTGGCTTCAAGGTTAATAACACCCTGGGGTTGATTTACGAACATACAAAAGATGCGGAATTGCACCAGGACAGTTATGTATAGCAGTCATCTGATATTTGCTTTTATTTACAAACTTGTAGCAGACCACCGAATGGTTGCCACTTGCAATGGTAAGCCTGCCATCTCTTGGCATCTCTTTAGCTGGGCGTTGCAGAAGGAATGTTTCAGGATTTACAGACCCAGAGGCCCAAAAAAAGTCTGAATTTATCTCAATATTTTCTGAAAACGACTCCGACCAAATCCACACTGGTTTTTTCCCTCTTATTTATCAAAAAACTTTCCCGAAAATTTTCTGTGTGGGAAAAATCCAAAAAAAACGTGAAGAAAACAAATCGTACAAATTTTTCAGATTTTCCACCCATAAACTTCGGATATTTGCCCGACATCCACAAAATCTTTGGATTATTGCATGAAACCCAGTGCAGATAAAGATATCTTTGTGACCTGTCCTATTGACTTACATGCAACTCGGCAGGTCTGAGATGCCAGATTTCCGGATTCTGACTTTTTCCATCCTCGAGGTATAATAAATCCCAAAAAATGTTTTTTTTTCCCACAAAAAAATCGGATTTTATAGTAAAAAAAACACACATTTTTTAATAAATAGCCCCTTAGTATTGCCTTATAGCAATTAAGTCTTCCAAAATATTCAAGTTCATAGAATAGTATAGATTCCTATGAGCCAATACTCACACCCTTCTATGTAGAAACCTCTCCATCCACACTGTCTGGGCACCCTCACTCCTTGCTTGTGCTGTATATTTCGTATTATAGTTTATTTTAGGCCCATGATTTTATAAGTTCGATCTCCTTATAGAAGACTGATCTGATGGTGTTTATGGGCCATAAAACTATTTTTAAGGAATGCTATCATCAACAGTTTAACAGTTTTAAATTAAAATTTTAAGTGCTTCTCTTTACATTTTCTTAAAATACGTTCTTTTACATGTATGGGATTGAGAAACCTGTTATCCAGAGAGCTCCGAATTGGAGGAAGGCCATCTCCTATAGACGCCATTTTAATAAAATAATTCCAATTTGAATAATTGATTTCCTTTTACTTTCTAATAATAACACAGTACATTGTACTTGAATTCAACTAAGATATAATTACTGCTTATTGGAGCTGAAACAATCCTAGAGGGTTTATTTAATGTAAATCATTTTATAGTAGACCTAAATTACGGAAAGATCCCTTATCCGGAAAAACCCAGGTTCAGGGCATTCAGAATAACAGATTCCACACCTGTACAGACTATTTTTGTGACAATATCTCTTCAATTGTATTTGTAAGGATCTGTCGTAGAGGGACCATGGGAGGCAGCATGAATGAACTAACTGCTTTGTGAACAGGAGAGCCCTGCTAGCAACACTCTTCACTGACACCCTTTTGGGGCTAATTCCAAACGGGGTTAGAGATAACAGCACACCTTACATACTCCTGTTCTTCTCTTGGTGCTCAGTGATAGAGGAATCGGCTACCTCACATGAAGAGTATAAAGAAATTCACAATACGTGCGTTAGCTGGGCAAGCCCTTGCAATTTTATTAATGCAGTTGTGCAACATTTCGGGAACATGCCCCTTTGTCAAAGCAGATGGCAAGAATCAAAGAAAAAAACAAGCAGGAGCCAAAAAACAGAAAATCTTTAACAAATAGAAGGTTTAGGCAGAATCTGAGAACAGAAGCTAGCTTGATAGCAGAGAAATATTTTGCCTATTACCGTATATACTCGAGTATAAACCGACCAGAGTATAAGCCGAGGTACCTAATTTTACCTACAAAAACTGGGAAAACTTATTGACTCAAGTATAAGCCTAGGGTGAGAAATGCAGCAGCAACTGGTAAGTTTCCCAAAATTTCTCTAAATTACAGATAGCTAGAATCTCAGCTGCCATAAAGCAGGGCAGGACTGCTGCTTACAATGGGGATCAGATAGGATCTGTGCAGCCACTGGGACAGAATGCTCTGTTATACAGATAACTAGAATCTCAGCTGCCATAAAGCAGGACAGGACTGCTGCTTACAATGGGGATCAGATAGGATCTGTGCAGCCACTGGGACAGAATGCTCTGTTGTACAAATAGCTAGAATCTCAGCTGTACCCCACTCGAGTTTACATACCATTGTATTTACAATACATTGCCTTCCAATAGCAGACACCAGTTGCTTGTTGACAATGCACTTTCCCAGAAGCATGGCTTCCATTGCCGCCTCCTACAGACACCTGCTTTGCCCTGATGGGTTCACACAGCACTACCCCAGCAGCCCTGAACAGATATTACCATTATTATGGTACTTATATGTGGCCCTACTCTCTGCTAGCAGCCCTATACATAGAGCTCACAGGCGGTCTACCCAAAGCACAATGCGTCATGTACAGTTGCAAGTGATGCACCACTTTGCTATATTAATCACCACAAACCTGCATTCAAATCACCCCTGACACAGCGTCGGAGCATCACTATCTCATCTAACAAGGGAAATCAGCCGGAAATAGCCGAAGACTTCAGCTTTTAATGGCGCAGAGGATGGGAAGTATCGAACACTTACGGCAATGGAAGAAATGCGCAACATTGAAATAGTCGCAATGACTCACTTCACAAACTATTTCCTGAGCGCGTGACTCATTTTCGCTTAGCGCTTCCGTCTTCACTGCCTGTTCTGCCGGGACACAGGCACTACTGGTAGCTCAGAATGGATGCCCTGGAATCGGAGAGCAGGCTCAGAGGTACGGGAGATCTCATTTATGAGCAGGGGGAGGCGCTGAACTGATTCCCGCTCCCAGCAACTTTATATATATACCACTGTAGTTTCAGCACTGAACAAGGACCCCCAATAGCAGCCCATTAGCGTGCCTGTCTGTCAGGATGAATAGGTTTAGGTGTCTGACTCGAGTATAAGCCGAGGCAGACCTTTTCAGCACATTTTTGTTGCTGAAAAACTCGGCTTATACTCCAGTATATACGGTAACTCCTAAAGGGTGTCAAAATTCAAATGGGACACTTAGGGGGTTATTTACCAAAGTCCAAATTTATCTCAATATTTTCTGAAAAAAACTCAGACCAAATCCGCACAGGTTTTCATGATTCTTTCAGATTTTTGATCCGATTTCGCCGTTTTTTTTTGATTTTTCATCCGATTTTTCCACCTTTGGGGTATTGCCAAAAACCCAGCGCACATCAAAAAATCATTGGGACTTCTCCCATTGACTTATATGCAACCTTGACAGGTCTGAGATGCCGGATTTTCAGATTCGGACTTTTCCCATCCTCAGGGTTTAATCAATTCTGAAAAATGAGTGATTTTTTGATTTTATAAAAAAAAAAAATCACACATTTTTCGTGATTTTTGCATTCGGAGTTTAGTAAATAACCCCCCAAGAAATGAACAAACATCTGATGTCATGATATACAAGGGGTATGTGACGTGGCACATCCAAGGAGTTCACATGCTCAGAGATGACAGAGGACCAGCACACCGAAACGTAAAGGAGCACAACACTCTCCTGGTGCGTCTTACAGTATTTTTTCAGGACACAAATTCTAATGTTTCTTAAATGTAACACAGTGCCACAAATGGGCAACCTGCCACAGGTATGGCATATTTATGCAGAAATGTGGTGTGCAGAATTATAGAGCAGGTGGGCACTACATTCTTCTCTTAGGTCACCTGTGAGCTTGTAATAATATCTCTCTGGCCTTTGATATACCCCTTGTCATAAACAAGATGTACTATTTGCAGTAAAAGGAATTCTACATCTAATAAGCCTCTGAAGTATGTTTTGGGGCATATTTGCTTTTGACTTTGAAAATGGGCAAGCAAAAAAAATCAGATTTTACCAGTATGCAGTTTGTGTTCAACCACGAGGGTTTGCTAACTATAAGTCCTGTTACAGCCTTAGTCGTTGGTAGAGCTGCCATACTAGTACCATGGGGGTATCCACATAGGTTCAACCACTGTAATTTTCATGGAGTCTAATGGACAAGATGTGAAACTGCATTATGTATAACTGCTCTTCAGTGGTTGTTGAGCCACACAGTGCAAAGATAATAATTTTATGTCCTAGTAATATATAAGGGGTATAAGGGATAAGGCTGATTTTATAGGTCAATAATAGGTGGGTTCTCTCTGATACAGGAGCAGTATATAATGGATCACTGGTGGGACAATATTTTCCATTAGAAAACTCCCAAGTATCAAAATATAATTAACATATAATATAGACTTAACATATAAATATACTTTTTTATTATTATTATTAAACTAAAAGAGAGCCACTTAAACCCTTTGTCAAACTAGGCTGAGGCACAACAGGTCATTGAGAGACATAATCAAAACATGAATTTCTTTCATATTGCCTTTGGGATATTTAGAAAATATTCATTTTTTAAAAGGTTAGTTGTATTTGGACACGCATATAAAATAGACTAACTTCAGCCAAGGCTGAGTGGATATATATACACCTGTGGGACAGAAGTAATAGAAATTAAAGATGCCAAGAAAAAGGCACTGGGGACAAAATGAAACAGACAGTTAATATGCAGGAATTTCATCATTTTCCTTTTGAGAGATGCACATTCTTTAGGAAAGAGAAGGTAGTTTTATTTACTTTATGTAAGTGTCTACATAGCTTGGAGATACTGGGGAGGAGTGTGTTAAACAAACAAACAAATTATCCATTTTATTCGATTTTGTAGCATAGTAACCATAATTGCTTTATTCCTCTCTGTGTGCAGCCATCTTTGAAGTGGGTGTGGTTAGACATAAATAGTAACATAGGACTGTTCTACTAATTCCCAGGGGCCATGCAAAGGTTTTTATGGTCCTTATCCTGTCCAGAGTACTGTTCTGTGCATGACATTATCATTTATCCTAGATTACTCATTACATAGACAGCTTTCTTTAAGGAATTATACAGCCTTCTACTGACTGATACAAACAGTAACAAATATAAGGGTTAACACACTCTATATACAGGTATGGGACTTGTTATCCAGAATGTTTGGGACCTGGGGTTTTCCAGTTAATGGATCTTTCTGTATTTTGGATCATCTTACTGGATCATCTACGTGACTTTTGTCTACTAGAAAATCATGTAGACATTAAATAAACCCAATAGGCTGGGTTTAATTGGGTTAATCTTTGGGAGACAGCCTTCCCTTAATTCGGAGTTTTTCTAGATAATAGAGTTTCAGATAACGGATGTCATTCCTGTATATTATATGAAGGTTATACATTCAATTCTTTGATGCTGGGATGTTGTTAGGATCATATTTTAAATTATTGATCTGCCCCAAAAAGTTGCTTATCAGCATAGGGAAAATACAGTAGAATAAGCATTGAGGTGGGGCCTGGTGTCTGCACAAAATCTGTAGGGGAAAACACTGTTAGCTGTGATGCTTATGGATATGAGTGATATTAGACCTGAACGGCGTAACTCCTCCAGTTCAATCTCCAGAAATCAAATGACTCCCCTTTGTGATTCCTAATCAGATGAGACCAAATGGCTGTTTTAAAAAAGAATAACGTTCAGGAGCAATAACATCTGGTTAATGAAGGTGACAGAGTTCCAGTCAAGCGTGTAGCTGGATGCAGAATATGCTTGTTCTTTGGAAAGTGTTTTAAAAAAAAAAAGAGACAACTGATATTCATAAAGGTTACATTGAAGTTAATTCATATATACTGTACTTAAAGGAGTCTTCTATACTCTGGATTTCTTAACCCTTTGTCAGATGTTACCCAGACTGAACCTGGGACTTTGGTTGACAGGCCAAAATTAATATTATAATTAATGATGTTTTAACTTTTGATATTTATTGATTCTAAATTAAATACGTAATACCATATATACTCGAGTATAAGCCAAGTTTTTCAGCCCCCAAAATATGCTGAAAAACTATACCTCGGCTTATACTTGGGTCAATCGCAAAAACGGTCGCCGGCGTCTAAGAATAGTCGCTGGCGTCTAAGAATAGTCACATGCGCCTAAGAATAGTCGCTGGCGTCCAAGAATAGTCGCCGGCTTCCAAGAATAGTCTCCAAGAATATTCGCCAGTGTCCAAGAATGGTCGCCGGCACCTCCAATGGGAGCAGAAACCCTAAATTTTTTGATTGAAACTTACCAGAAGCTGCTGCATTTTTCACCCTTGGCTTATACTCGAGTCAATAAGCTTTCCCAGTTTTTGGAGGTAAAATTAGGTACCTCGGCTTATACTCGGGACGGCTTATACTCGAGTATATACGGTATGTAATATGCACTGTATAATAGTCACCCTCTCTAACCAGGTTTTCTGTTTGTGTCTCCATGAGTAGACTCCATTATCCAAGTGGAGACACTTGGGGGGTTATTTACTAAATTCTGAATTAATGTGGTCGGACTTTTTGGGGCAAAACTCATTTCTTTCGGTTTTTTTTTTTTTTTAAAAAAACTCAAATTTTTCATGATTTATTAAAACCTGATGCTGCAAAAAGCCTGATTACAAAAATCCACCCTCAGACCTGCCAAGGTTGTGTATAAGTCAGTGGTAGAGGTCCCTATCCTATTTGGAAGTTTCTGTGGTCTGCTCTGGAATTAGCCTGAAAATCCGACTTTTCAGGCAAAAATCCAGATTTGAGCGATTTTAATTTTCACAAGATTTTTTCGGGGTTTTACTTGAACTGATTAAATCAAGCTTTTTTAATAATAAATAAGGTAAAATTGAGTATTGGAGTTTGGTCATGGTTTTTTTTTATTTAAATAATGAGATAAATTCAGATTTTAGTAAATAACCCCCTTGAAGACTCTATTAAGAGACTCCTTATCTTACAAGGAAAATATAGAAGTATCCGAATATCTATATCTACATGAAGAGCACAGCTCTTCACAGGGGTTTTTCAACAATGTGGCATGGTCAGTCAGCACTTACGCAACCTGCCCTTAGTAGAAGTTACTTGTGATCTTGTAGAGCAGTGATCCCCAACTAGTGGCTTGTAAGCAGCATGTTGCTTCCCCACCCATTTGAGGTTGGTCCCAGGTGCTATAAGTTGTCATTTTTGAATTCCTAGCTTGTAGGCAAGTTATAAAGATCTCTACCAAACAGAGCCTTCCACAGGCTGCTAGTCCACATGGTGCTAACAAATAGCCAGTCAATATTTAATAAGGTAGATATCTCTAAAACAAATCATTTGTGAAGGTTTGAGAAGCTACTCATATAAGGAATGCTCTGAAAGATTAGCTATATCTCACAAATTCCCAATACATCAAGCTCAGCTATTACAGCCCTTTAAAAGCAATCATAACATAGTGAAGCCGTTCTTTTTCATGGTGTTTTTTCAGGAAATTTAGGAGTCACTGAGGTTGTTTGAAGTGTGAGCATCACAGATTATACCCTGGAGTTATTTCTCAAAATATAATTTGATTTTTACTAGAGTCTTAAGGAAGATATTTCATTTTAGCTCAGTAGGGCAAAGAGTATGGCTACTTGCATGCCTATTAATAAATACAGAAACACTGATAAATAATCTCTGTGCAGAATAACATCTAAAAAGGCCTATTTTTTTAATTGCATTATTAGGTTCACACCAACACTATCAGTGTGTCTTCTGAAATGCAGTTTTCCCATGGGAAGTTAGTTTCGCAGAGGTATACAAGCCTTCGCGTTTTTTGGAGGTTTTTTTCTCTGTGTTTGACCCTTTCTGAACATAGGAAATGATGCTGTAATTATCAATAGCAAGAGGCTGCGCAAACACAAACAAGTGATAATAATTAGGGATAAAGCCTAACTGGCAATTTTCTTCATTTCTTGCATAAACACTTCGTGCTACAGTTCCGCTTTATGGTCTAGATAATGGATCCAGTTGGCGGCGAGATTAAAACAGCCTGCACAATTAATTGTTCTTTTATCATCATTAATGTGTGAGGCTAATGCATTGCAGTATAAACTAATGCCAAGCCTCATAGCTGAATTTGGATGCTCGGGCCACTCTGATGCAGATTGAAATAGAGAAAAGGAAGCTCTACTGCCCAAGTGAGGAGTTTATGGTATATGAGGCTAATACTGATGGCCTCCCTGATAAACTAAGCCCTGTAGACTGCCTGGTTCATGTTTTAATCAGGTGACATCATGAATGACTTTTGATACGTGCACAAGTAACATACATGTGTCCAATATACTGGTTATTGGCTCCACTGTTGCTTGGGGACTTCTTTTTATAGTCAGTGAGGAATTGCTTTTGCCAATTTAAATGCACTAATAGCAAACCAATCTAATCATTGAGTACCAGCCTAGACCCAGAGGTACACATAAACTTTTTGAGATCCTATGTCCTATGACTAAATCTGATGCAAATATGTAGATGTCTGGATGAACCTCTAAAAACCCACAAGTCTTCCAAGCAGCCAGTCACATGAGAATAGTACAGGTATGGGATCTGTTATCCGGAAACCCGCTATCTTGAAAGCGACACATTACAGGAAGGCCATCTCCCATAGACTCCATTATAAGCAAATAATTCTAATTTTAACAATGATTTTTCTGTAATAATCAAACAGTACCTTATACTGCATACAAACTAAGACATAATTAATCCTTATTGGAGGCAAAACAATCCTACTGGATTTATTTAACATTTAAATATTTTTAAATAGGCACAGTATGGAGATTTAATTATGGAAAGATCCCTTATCCAGAAAACCCCAGGTCCTGAGCATTCTGGATAACAGGTCCCATGCCTCTACTCTCTGCTTTTAAGTTAGTTTCAGAATCATAAGGTAGGGGTACCATGAGACTCAAATGTAAAAAGTGTTGAGGAGCCAAATGAGCAAGAAAATGCCAAGGGCTGTGATTAGCTATTTGGCAGCTCCAAGTGGGAAGCCTACAGTAGTATGCATGGAGTATGCATGTGTCTCTTCAAAACATGCCTCCAAGACAGGAATTGATAGCTGAAAAGCTGCTTTGAAGCATCAAAGAGATGTCCCTGGTTAAGGATCCTGGGATACTATGCAACACTTGCACCATCACTAAAAACATGAATCCCTCCATTACTATAAAGCAGTAAAGTGAGGATAAAGCTGGGGGTGGCATTTGAATTAGGATGAGGGGGTTTACAGTGTTTGTTTCCTCAATAAACACCCTAAACCAGGGGTGTCCAAAAGGTAAATCAGGATCTACCAGAAGACTGTTAGTCGGTGATCAGTAGATATCTCAAGACACTGTCAACAAACAGCTTGTCTATATCACCCTTCTGTTTTATTCTTTTCATTCAGATATTTATCCTGTAAAGGTTACATAAGAAATAATTGTTTTTTAAATATAGTAATATAAATCTCTTATAAGTCAATATAATATTTAAGTAATATTTTCCATGGAACATAATGCTAACAGTGATATTATGGATTATGGGACAACATCACTTAAAGTGGACCCTGCATTAGTAAAGCTTGGGCACTCCTGTTGTAGACATTAATACAGGGTTGTAAGAACAATAACCACCCATTGTATCACCCTGGCATAGGGACCAACAGATCCCGCATGTTACAGCACCCTCTGCCAGAGTGATATTTAATCTACTGGACTCCTCAGGGTCCCAGTAAGTGGGACTGAGATAAGAAGGAAGAGGAACTAAAAACCATAGCAGTTATGTCCCATGTGGCCCTCCTTAAAGTCTCTGACTAAAGGTGGCCATACACGGATAGATCCGCTCGTTTGGCGATGTCGCCAAACGAGCGGATCTCCCTCCGATATGCCCACCTTGAGGTGGGCAATATCGGGCAGATCCGATCGTGGGCCCTAGGGCCCAACGATCGGATCCTACCATTCACAAACGGCCGGTCGGATCGCGGGGACCGCATCAACGAACAGATGCGGCCGCGATCCGACGGGCTTTTTAAACCCATCCGATCGAGATCTGGCCGACTTTCGGCCAGATCTCGATCGGGGAAGCCCGTCGGGGGCCCCCGTACACGGGCCAATAAGCTGCCGACACGGTCTGTCGGCAGCTTTTATCGGCCCGTGTATGGCCACCTTAACTCAGAGTTAGAGAGCTGAAAGGTTGGGGTTTGTTCTGTTATGTTAGACATCCAGTCACTCCAGCCTTTATACATTACATTTTGGTCAACTAACTATATTAGAAACATTTTTTATTAAACACAGCCTATCTATTTACCCAGTTTTTATTTTTACACTGAACAGATCCTTTAAATCTCATTTATAAACTGAGAAAAATAGAAAGACTGTGGCCACAGTGTCCCTATAAACTCGAAGGTCTTTCATTACCTGATCTCCCTCACTACCTGACATAGCGGTGACCTTCTGGCCTTTAATCCCGTGGAACAATTCTTGTCAATGATAATTGATTAAAATTTTCAGCTAATGGAGCTGAAGCCCAAACTTAAGCTCTTTTAATACTCTCAGATGTAGCCCCTTCTGCTCCCGTTGTCTTATCCACTTTGAATTTTTTTGAATCCAATAAAACTTCTTCCATTGTAATTAGACTTATATCCTCTCTTTTTCCATTTGCAGAGATTGTGCTGAGCCTTGCCTTCTAATACTCTGCAAAATGAAAATAAGAAAGTACAAATTACACATTTTTATGTATAATTTTGATGCACAGCATCCACCTGTCAGTGCACACATAATTCTAGCCCCAAAAAGAACAGTTTTTTTCATGGTTGGCATTAAATGTGCTGTTTCTTCTATTTAGTTACTCTAAGTACCTCTATGGGTTCAGTTTATCAAAATTTGAAATATACAGAACATTTTTTTAATTCTCTGCTATTTATCAGTTCTCGGTTCAAGGATTTTTTTTTCTCCCATTGCACAAGGTTCCCATACACATGGTAAAGCCAGGCAAGAATTCTAGACAATAGATCTCAGCAGACTTGAATTCTTTCAGCAAGAAAATGTGAAAAAAATTGATAAATATATAACAGAATTCTTGATCTGCCGGAGAAAGGCAATTCTTTTTTTTTCCCTTGAGACTGAAATTAATTTTTATCTTTACATTTGTTAAATCTGGTGTGGTCTTCTTTTGTCTTGTACACTTATGATACTTAGGGGCACATTTACTTTGCTCGAGTGAAGGAATAGAATAAAAAAAAGTCGAATTTCGAATGTTTTCTTTTGACTACTTCGACCATCAAATTGGCTACTCCGACCTTCGATTACGACTTCGACTCGAACGGATCGAACTAAAAATCGTTCGAATATTCGACCATTCGATAGTCGAAGTACTGTCTCTTTAAAAAAAACTTTGACCCACTACTTCGCCACCTAAAACCTACCGAGGTGCAATGTTAGCCTATGGGAAAGGTCCCCATAGGCTTTCCTATGTTTTTTTGGTCGTAGAAAATTTCGATAAATATTCGAAGGATTTACATTCATCAGTCCAATATCGAGGGTTAATTAACCCTCGATATTCGACCATATGTAAATCTGCCCCTTAATATTCATGTCCCATCCCTGTAAAAAATATTCTCACCCTGCATGAAATTGAAGCACTTTATATGGGAATTAAGGGAAGGCTCTCCCTCAGATTCCATTATAATCAAATAATTAGCATTTTTAAAAATGATTTCCTTCTGTAATAATAAAACAGTACCTTGTACTTGATCCCAATTAAAATATAATTAATCCTTACCGGAGGCAAAAAAAATCAATATTTAAATTATTTATTTTAGTAGACTTAAAGGAGAACTAAAGCTTAACTAAAGAAGTAGCTACAAATGTTGTACATTTTGTTTTGGGCTTCTGTACCAGCCCAATGCAACCACAGCCCTTTAGCAATAAAGATCTGTGTCTCCAAAGATGCCCCAATAGCTCCCCATCTTCTTTTCTGCTGATTCACTGCACATGCTCTGTGCTGCTGTCACTTACTGAGCTTAGGGACCCACTCACAATATACAGTACACATAGAATATAAATGTCACAATATAAGGCTGATTAGTAATTCATACAGATAATTACTTAATGGCAACACAGAAACCAGTGTAATTAGCATCAGAATTTAATAATCAGCCCTGTAGCATCAGCTTAAATTACAGACCAACCTCATTTTCTGCTTGATAATTAGCAACGACCCCTAAGCTTAGCTTCTCAACAGCTGCTCAGAGCCCACTGAGCATGTGAGTGTCGCAGACATTTTCCAAGATGGTGACCCCCTGTGACAAGTTTGAAGTCCTGGATCATTGCTGCTATTGAAATGCTGAAACTTTAGACTGGTACAATAAGGTCATTGTATAAAATATGGCATTTTAAGCCATATTAATTTTAGGGTTTAGTTCTCCTTTAAGGTATGGTGATCCAAGCTACAGAAAGATCCTTTACCCAGAGAACCCCAGGTAATTCTTGATAACAGGTCCTATAACTGTAAACAATTCTGCATGGATTCACAGTGTTATATATATCCCCAACTAATGAAGCATAGTGGTCTCCTCCTGCACATTTCTGCCATCAATGATTAATGAAAAAAGCAGCAGCAGCTTATGTGAAGTGCAGAGGATTTGCCTTCAGAGTAGTTCAGAGCTGCCGGCTGGACACCTTTGATGTAAAGGAGCATTTGTTACACACATGTTCAGTGTTATTGGCCTGAGATCACTGCTTCAGGATTATAACTCCGCTGGGACAGGACTAATGTGAATGATTCATTGTTTCTGCAAAGCACTGGAAAACTGTACCCGCTCTATAGAAATAAAGGCTAATAATAATAAATTAGTATTTCAATTGGATGTGATGCAATGTGGCCCACACTGCTCAGTTATCCAAACCCACATTGCTATGGAGTACATACAAAATTATCCCTAGCACAGAGAACGAATGTCTCGCTTGGTATATAAGTATTTGTGACCCTATACACAGAAAAAATATATACAAAAGACATTTCTATTAAAGAATGAGAACAAAATCTGGTTAGTGCACAAAAGGATGTCATATCACAAACTCCATTCTGTACATTTTAACAAGTAATCTGTCTCACAAATGTATAACCTCCATGTAATGGACACACTTATGTGCAAAGTTACTTACAGAATGAATTATGTAAAACAAAACTTGCACAGAATAGATAATGGTGTAACTAACTAGTGCAAGCCAAGCTAGATTTGAATGACAAAATAGATATTTGTGACAGAAAGCAAGATTTTATAGTACATGATTCATTCAACAAAATGAAAGCTCGGTTTCACAAAACAGATAAAATATCTATTCTGTGAAGCAATATTGTTAGTCACATTACTGAACCAATAAGAACAAAGTTTATTGCCATATAATAAACAAGTAGGGTTGCCACCTTTTCTGGAAAAAAAATACCGGCCTTCCTATATATTTATCTTTTTTTCCTATTAATAACATTGGGATCAACAATCATTTTTACCGGTCAGGCCAGTAAATACGGGCCAGCTGTCAACCCTACAAACAAGATGAAAAGTTGCTAGCTCTGCTCCACATGGCTGCATCATCCCTAAGGCATAGTTAGTAGTTAAACACCACTGGTTCTTGATTGAAAGTTCTTAAAAATGGCTGAAAAATATAATGCTACATTGATAATTAGTGATGGGCACAAATGTTTTCCACTGCGGCCAAAATATGTAGTGGAAAATTTGCCGCAACAAAAAAAATAGTTGTAAGGCAAATATGTCGCGCGCATAAAAATTGTTGCACATAAAAGTTATTTGGACACCCATTGACTTCAATGCATTTCACAATTTTTTCCGCGTTTCGCAAAATTTTCCAGAGTTTCATGAATTTTTTGAACTAACACAGCAGAATCATTTAATCCACTTCCAGCCAAGCAGTTTATCACACATATTATCTTGCAGCCTAACCCATCATTATAATAGGCCTAATATCCCCTCACTAACATCTGACAGACTCAAAGTCAGTAGTAAGCTTTATATATGATTATTATTCTCCAATGTCTCCTCCTAGCTGTAATCTTGCACCACTGCTTTTGACAAACCTGCCATAGTGTTAGTTGAACCCTGTATTGTGCAGCAATAAGAACACCGTGATGAATTCAATTAAACTCTTTATTTTCAGGTCTCACAGAAGGACAATCCCTGCACATCCCAAGATGGAAAACCCGCAGTAGTTCTGGAAATAAGCAGGAGCTTCTAGGAGAGTATACTGTGTTAGGAAAGTCCTTCGAAAGTAAACAGTCTTTAAAAAAGTAGTTTTCTTCCCACAGGAAATCAGAGGAGCAGATATGACCTTGAATAAGTCCTCTTTTAGGACAGGAAACTTGACTGTACATAGAGTGAGAGCAAATTAATACTCAAGGTAAGTAGCAATACACACGGTAACTGGAACAAGCATGAAAGTCTTGGATTGGGGAGTAACCATCTGTACCCCCGTTAACAGAAATAGGCAATAGATCAAAGGTTAATGAGCACAGTCTTGGTGTAGACACAGGCAGGCTGCAGACAAGGGTTAATGAGCACAGTCTTGGCTGGATGCAAGCATGAAGTAATGAGCACAGACTTGATGTAGACACAGGCAGGGTGCAAGTAAAGATTCAATACACAGTCTTTGATATAGATATCAAGCAGGGGTGAAATAACAGTCTTTGCAGCAACAACAATGCAGTCGTGAATATAAGCTTATTATAACTCACGCAGGTAAAGAGGGATTGCCATGTGGACCGTTGCTATGGATGTTGCCGGGGAAGAATTGTTGGTGAAGAGGAAACTGTTAGCAATGGCCTGGAGACTGAAGCTGGACATTGATTACTGAAATGAGGAGAAGGAAGCTGTGGTTGCTAGGGTAGATCTGTCTAGCAACGGATCGAGCAAAAGTTTGAAGATGCCGGTTCAAGTGAGGTGCTGGAGCAGGCCAGGAAACTGATGAGGCAAGGCTGAGAAATGGTAGAAGGACTGGGAACAGGAGACTGCAGGCAAGATTATTCTTGACATGAAGATCTTGGAGCATGAGAGACACCAGCCTTACTTCCAGATAGAGTAAGTATAACTGCGCATCGTTACTGCACCTGTGCAAACTTAAATAGGCTGAGGGGGAGGCAGCCGCAAGCTCCATGACAGAGCTGCGGTGCCTTACACATAGGGATGAAATGGAAGGAAAACTGGTGCAATATTACAGCTAGGAGGAGACACTGGAGCCTAACAATTATATACAAAGCTTATGTAGGGACCCGTAGGGTTAATTCCACTACGGTCTGAAACCACATGTTGGGAAATCCCCTAAATGTGAGCTACAGGGTCTACCTAGAGCTTTAGGAGGGGCCAGAGACTTGTCCCAGTGCAGCATGTCTGGTAGATACCATAGGAAGTCACAAGGTGTTGCTGCTACACCACTTTTGTATATATAGGATGTGCCATGTGCTCACAGCCATTGCTGATTTTACTTCACGGAGGACAGAGTAGAGTAAGAATCTGGCTGCAAAGATGTAGGGGCGGGAGGCTGGGGTACGGCAGCTCCAAGCCTGGGAGCTAGACCAGGAGGGTCTGAGCTCTTAATTGCCAAACCTGGACTTTGTGTGCCCACGCTATGGACAGTGCTGGGAGCTCAGCTGCGGATCAAGCAAGTGTGCGCTCGGCTAGGAGCCTTTAAGGATGTCATCACGTGGATGCCTGTTTCAGCTCTGTGTGAGCCTGCCAGCTCTGTGAGCAGTGTGCTCTTTGGGAAAAGGGACTGAGACTCTTTGTCTGCAAAGGAGTAGTGTGGGACTTTGCCTGGCAGGGAGGTGCCAGGACTGGATGATCAAAGGTTGGCCAGGGTAGTGGGTCATGCTATGTAAATGCATTATTGACCTATGACTATTTACTGTTCCTTTAATCTGCACTTTATTATAAAGTTGACATTGTTATACAGCAAAGTGTGTGTTGAATGTTTTCCTAATGGGACCACCCACATGTGTTTTCCCGGTACCCTTTCACCTTGCAAAGGAGTTGAGTTGGTAAGATGGTACAACCTTGGCACCAGGGGGTCGACCAAGAGGGTGTTACACTTACTATTGACTTTGAGAGTTTGTCAGATGCAGGGCCGCTCCTACCATGAGTAAGGTTGCCACCTGGCCGGTATTTCTGATTTCTGATCCGGAGAGGTGGGTTTGGCATCTGGGCAGCAGTGCCAGGATCGCCGCTGGTCAGATGTAAGTGAGGGGATATTAGGCCTTTTATAATGATGGGTTAGGTTGCAAGATAATAAGTGTGATAAACTGCTTGGCTGGTAGTGGATTAAATGATTCTGCTGTTAGTAAAGCAGCCAGACAAGCACAGTAACTTCTGGTACATTTATTACAACATGGCAGGTAGGTGTGGCCTGTCCCATTATTGCTCTCAACTTAGACAGGAAGAGGGAAACATGAACAGGAATATAAATCATAAGACAATGGCAAAACAGCAGGAATGCCCTTAACCAAAATGCCATGACATAAGCAAGTTACTATAATAAGAATAGCCATATCACCTACAATTATCTTATTTTTGTTTTGCATACTTTTCTTTCTCTAGAATCGTTATCAGTGCAGCATTATATTTCTAAACCGTTTGTAAGAACTTCCGATTAAGTAGTGTTTAACAGCATTATCTGAGCTTGTATGTTCTCCCACAACTATTTGCTGTAGATATTCCTGAAGCTAAAGCTTTAAAAGCTAAGGGGGGACTGACAAAATATTTGACCTAAAAATGTCTTAAATAAATGGCTTGGCTTGCTCTGCCTATTGACGCATGTGAACCCTATAGCTAAAGAATTGGGCACAGACCTCATGCACACATCAAGCACTGGAAATAATGTCAGGCAGACTGAAAATATTTGCTGCAACTGCACCCGATTTGTGAAGAAGCGCATGCACAGTTGCATCTGAGTATCCGCACCCAAATTGATGCATGCATTCTGGGACAAAAACGCTGCATTGTGAGGAAAAAACATGGCGATTGGGTGTAAAGCTGAACTTGCTCAATGTGTCTGCGGATCTAAATGAGCCTTATTATATTGAGAATATGAAAAAAAATATTTTTCAGTGTAGTTCTAGTATAAAACCCTGGGTCACAAACTATGTTAGTGTAGTAAAAGAGCAAATAATCCATTTCATCTAAACAATGTGAGCAACTATAGGGGGCACATTTACTTAGCTCGAGTGAAGGATTAGAAGGAAAAACCCTTTTTTTTTGGCTACTTCAACCATCGAATTGGCTACTTCGACCTTTGAATATGACTTTGACTTCGAATCGAACAATCTGAACTAAAAATCGTTCAACTATTCGTCTATTCGATAGTCGAAGTACTGTCTCTTTAAAAAAAACTTCGACCACCTACTTCGCCACCTAAAACCTACCGAGCACCAATGTTAGCCTATGGGGAAGGTCCGTTGTCTGGATTAAAGGAAATCCAATAGGAGTATGTTGCATCCAAGAAGGATTAATTATATCTTACTTGGGATTAAGTACAAGGTACCGTTTTATTATTACAAAGAAAAAGGAAATAATTTTTAAAAATTTGGATTATTTGAATAAAAGGGAGTTTATGGGAGATAATGGATACTATACCTGTACTAAAAGGAACATGAGCGCTAATTCTGATACCATTCTTCATCCATTCTTTATTTGCATTGTTACAATTAATTTCCAGTTAAATTCACACTAGCACATAACATAAACTGCATTACCTGTTTTTTTCTCCAGAGTAACATTTCCAAGGATTAGCAGAGCCCGCCATCTTGTATAAGTGAGTGGAACAGACTGTGCAAAATCAGAATTTAGTGATTATCACTGATACATTTTCACACTTATAGCACAAGAAATCTTCCGGAGGTATATTTATTGAAACATAAAATTAATTTGAGTTATGCAGCGGTACATGATGAATAATTAAAAACACTCAAATAAAGAATGCAATAAGGAATATGCCCTGAAATAAGGATCCCTTTTCCAGAGAACCACTTGGTCAGCTATGCTAGGGGCCATTGTTTCATGACATCTTGGGGTATTTGCTCCTGGGCTGTAACCCATTACAACCAATCAGATCATTTGCTATCAGTGCTTAACCTGCAGCTGGCTGAAAAGAGCTAATCACTGATTGGTTGCTATGGGTAACTGCCCAGGAGCAAATTTGCCCACTGTTTATAAATGACCCTGACCACTGTGTTATGAAATGCTGGATTCAGTATGCTGGGGAAGTCCTTTAATGCTGGGGGACTGGGGGTGTATTACATACACGCTTACTTTACAAACCAGTTGGTGTCCTCAATTAATTAGGCCTGATGTGCATTAGGATACAGCGATAGGCATTAGGCCACAAATCTTTTTAGGTGCCTCTGAGAGGAGAGAATATTAGGAAAACATTTTTGGTATATCATATCAAGTCCGAGTCTCTCATAGCTGTTCCGGAGGCATAAGCAGAGGCATCTTTACCAAAGAGATGGGAATCATGGAATTTTTTTATAGATTCACAACCTTCATAACCAATGTAGGTGTATAACATTTGATGCGTTAATAAAATCAATAATTTACCACCGTTTCACCCACGCACCCGCACATAATTGGGTTTAATAATACAGAGGATTGGTCGGTTAGATGTGAGATCTAGGTGGGATGAATATACTGCTGTCAAGTTATATACAGATAATTCTTGACATACACTGGAAATCCTGAATAAGTTAATACAAGATACACCAGATTTTTTTAAGTGGCTGTAAAACAATGAGTTTTTTTCCTTTTGTTTAATTTTTTTTTAAATTAGAGCTATTAAATGTTCAGTTTTAACTGGGTATGTTTGATAGCGCTTGGTTAATTGAGATTCACTTAAGAAACTGTTCACGATTAACTAACAACACAGCACTTTATTTACTAGATGCACTTTAATCGTATACTGTACAATGAAATTAACATGATTTCACAATGATTTGTAACATGACTTATTGAATAATTGAATTGGCACTAATTTGTGGTTGCACATGAACCATATTAAGGACATTTCCCTTTTTTGAGTAAAAAAAATGTTCCACAGATGAATTGATGTGGTCAGTCACCCCTTTTTTTCTTTTTCACACACAATATATTTTCATATGGATTGTGCGGCACGAATAACTCTTTCTCCAATATTCCTTAATATTGGAGTTGTCGGCACATCCACACTCCCGGGGGCAAAGTTACTAAAGGGCGAAGTGGCCACCGCTAGCGAAAATTCAACAGAAATCCAATCCGAAAGGACATTGCCAATTTACTAACAGGCATAGAAGACAATTCGCTAGCGAAAGAGACCGTCGCTAGCGCAGTTTTGCACCTTTCGCATTTTCACTCAAGCAAATGATTGTTACTCCACAAATTCAGAATTTTCCATTACGTTACCCCTTTCGCTAGTGTTTCCTTTGCCAGCTTAGACCTGGCGAATTGATAAGATGAAGCTACATCATAGCCTGTATGCCAAAAAGTTATAAGAATTTAAAAAAAAAAAAAAACGCTGGCATTTTTTCAAATTTTAAAGTTGGATTGTCTTTAAAAGTTGTAGCTGTTATATACTGAATGTTTTTTAACCATTTGAGGGGCATGCCACATTTGTTTTAGGGTGGGCTCATGTCTAGGACATTAGAGGATCTCTTTTGTCTTTATTTTGCTTCCTTGGACATTTTTAATAATAATTGTCCACTTCAAGCTTTTGCACCAACATCTCTAATAAAAATGTCTATAAGACCTGTATGTACCCGCCTTATTAAAATAATGTGTTTATCAAAAAAAAAGTGTATTAAAAAAAGGCAGAAAAAAACGTTAGCTAAAGTTCGCTATGAAATGCTCTGACGAATTTACGCCAGCGAAACTTCACCAGCGTTTCACTGCCGAGACACAACTTTGCACAGTGAATTGGCGTAGTGGTAGTGAATTTGTACCTGACGAAGTTGTGCGAAGTGTGGCGAAGCCTTTCCAAGGTGAAAATTCGCCCTTTAGTGAATTTGCCCCCTGGACTTCAAATGGAAATGATGATTTCTTTGGAGGTCCAGATAACAAAAACAATATAATTATAATAGCCTTTGGGTTTCACTATGAACCATTTACTGTATGTTGCTGGCAGGAGGAATCATGGATGGACGTTTATCACAAGTGGATTCAAAAGTGTGAGCAGTTTTGTTGGCTCTTTCTATAAGGCTTTATGGGGATCATTTTGTAGAAGTGGGCTCACAAGCAGCTTCCACCAGCGACAGACTAACCTGAAGGTGAAACAGGAAGAATGCGCTGTGAAAATAGGCCGGAGAGTCCTGACGAAGTAACAAGGGTGTGAAGGACGAGGTCAAACAGGTCCGGGTCAGAAGTAGGCAGCTCAGATTCGTAAACGGAGTCAGGCCGAGGTCAGATGCAGGCAGATTAGGTTCGTAGTCAAAATCAGGCCGAGGTCGGGTGCAGGCAGAGTTCAAGCGAGTCAGGAATAGCCGGGTCAAAGAACGATATGAACAGCACCACGGTTATTATTGAAGTTAAAATGCCTTTATTGCTCAAGTGACGGGCATTACTGCAACGTTTCAGGCCTCATTTGGCCCTTTTTCAAGGAATAGCCGGGTCAACAACAGGAGATCAAATATATAATGCTGGGGTCTTTTGGAAATGAACTAAGATAACCTGGCAATTTGTTTGTATGTCAACTGAGTTGATATAGGCCTAGCGTGAACTCGCATGCGCAGAAACGCAGGGCAACACACGAACGAACGGACGCACGCGCGCCAATGCGCATGCGCATCAAGGAGCACGCTCGCGCACAGGCGCGCTTTCGCCGGCGACTGCGACCAACTACTTGCCTGCAGGGACGGACAGGGCCAGACATCCCTTCCACACAACGGTGAGTAGCCTTACACTTTCCTTTTAACAAATTCTTGAACATACTTTAAATCCTGGTGTGTGTGTGGCTATTTTTTGTGGTCATTAATATTATGATTAAAGATCCAAGAGTGAAGCCAAATTTTTTTTTAGACAATAGCCATCCAATGGATAGCCATCCATTTAAGTTTTGTGGCATATTGGCTGATTTTAGACACAGGGGTACCTGTTGCAGAGTTTCTACAAACAAGCTGGAATTCTTATACAGAACAATCATATGTGAAGGTAAAACTCTAGGCAGCATTTTCAGACCTTTTGTAAAAAAAAAAAATAGACACAATAGGCAAAATTGTTCTCTGGGCAACATTTACAACATTATTAGGACTGACTGAGAAATTATACTTGATCCCATTGACTTAACACAAGAGACAGCTCCTGTATTCCATGTTGCAGTATTGCAGGTATGTGATTCATAGAGAGGGCATTTTCCATTTCATAGCATATATAAGGATAAGGTACCACAAGGTTTTCTAACCACCAATTAAATACAGGGCTCCCTGGAGCTCCATAGCTTGCATTTTTGAATGATGCACAGGCACATGTGTTCCAGGGGAATGGCACTTTGTACCTCTCTTTTGCAATTTGCCCCTTGCTCTGTCTTTAAAACAACCCAGGGTCTAAAGGTGGTCATAGACTTTACAATTATGATCTTTCCTGGAAAATCATTAATTTCAACACACACGTGTAGAGCTGAATCGTCAGAGATACAGGTAGAAACAATAGAATTCTACCTGTATCTGGCAATTCAGCACTCACAATGGCTGATGTTCGGGGTACCTTCAAAGGTGCCGGCCATTCCAATCGATGAGCCGACTGATATCCAAGTTTTCTGCCCATATTGGTCGGCTCATCTCCCACCAAACACACACTTAATATTGTACAATTTTATCAATGTGTCAATGGCCACCTTAGGGTTGACTTAATCTGCCACAATCATGTGATTGTATCTTGAAGGAGCTGCCTGTGGGACCCAAGAAGAAGCGAACCTCTCCTATGTAGTGGCATTAGGCAATGTTTTTCCCAAGAAAGGAGGGAGTCAAACAGTTTGAATTACAAAAGGGAGGTTTTTATAAAGAGAAATTGGTAATACACTGACACCTGCTGTTTGAATGCCAAATGAGGAATTCCATTAATTCAAGGGGAAGAAAGGAAATAAAGTCCATGTGGCACCCATAGTGGTTACAGAAAGTAACATATAAATACTGGATTTTTTACAAACCCATATTTTCCCAAAAACAAAAGTCAAATATGTATGAGCCTTATTTTGTTGAGCAAGTGAAGGTGGGTTTAGAGCAGTAGCTCATGAGCAACATGTTGCTCCCCAACCCCTTGGGTGTTGCTCTCAGTGGCCTCAAATCAGGTGCTTATTTTTCAATTCCTGGCTTGGAGGCAAGTTTTGGTTGCATAAAAAACAGGTGTCCTGCCAAACAGAGCCTCCTGTAAGCTGCCAGTCCACATAGGAGCTATCAATAGCCAATCACAGCCCTTATTTGGCACCACCCAGGAACTTGTTTCATGCTTGTGTTGCTCTCCAACTCTTTTTACATCTGAATGTTGCTCATGGATGAAAAGGTTTTGGGACCCCTAGAGTAAACAGAAAGTCCATGTATGATTAGTAAGATTTTTTGGGGTCCCATAATGAATATTGAATTTGACCATTCATCTAAACTGCTAGTACCATTTAAAATGTTACTTCAACTACAAGTGATGGGCAATAGAATTGAACGAATTGATATAAAGATGGCTTAGGGCATTCTCTTAATTTGGCTGTTCTAAGTAAAGGAAAGCAGTGTCACATCATGCACATACACCAGGAATAAAGCCTAAAAATGCAGTATAGTGAATGATTCACCAGCAGAGACATTGGGTTTGGTGCCAAAGCCCAAACCTACAGGCAGAGGGAACGGATAGCCATTACCAAGACAACATACCTCCCAACAATGTGGAAATAAAAAGAGGGACAAAAAAGTTGGCTTGCGTGGCGCGTCAACATTTTTTTTGATCACGACCGTTTTTGTGGCCACACCCCCTAATTACAATGTTAATGTTACAAAAATTGGCAGGTTATAAAAGTTTGAACATATTTTTGTGTTTTTTTTTCAGGTATTACAGCTTTGCTAATGTAGGTGAATTGCCCTTTAAGCTGTGAGTCTAACTTCTCCCAAGCGACCTGTTAACTTATATTGTTACAATTACTTATTTGCTTATCTCGAAATTGTTACAAAAGTATCTTATCTGCATCGGTGGCTGTTCTGGGCTCTCTGCCAAAAGACAATTAAGTTAGAAACTGTGTTTCTTTTTCTGGCTGTTCCGTGCCTAGAAAAACGGGACTTTTCAGTGCAAATGAGGGACTGCAGGTTGAGCTGTCAAAAGAGGGACTGTCCCTCTAAAAACAGGACAGTTGGGAGGTATGAGACAATGTGGACTGGTACTCTAAAAAAAAGTCTAACATGAAGATCATGAATATAAAAACATAGCAACTTTTTTTTATTTTACACATTCATAATCATGTCACATCATGACTACCTTGGGTTTTGGCAGTATTAAGTGCACACACTTTCCTATTAGCATGGTAATTCCCGCAAGCAACTTTACTACTACAACTTTCTAGCCATATTCTCATTTGCCACAGCTTAATAGGGCATGCAAGAGAGGCAGTTTTTTTTTTATCTGCCCCATCACAGCGATGCATTAACCTGAGAGTCATCACTTCTATGCCTGTCTATCACATTACCACTGTAAGCCCCATACAGGAATAAAGATGGGAAAATGGGAAATAGTTAGATATTGTTTTTTTAATTTTGCAATAATAAATTCTCTTGGCAAATTATTATCTTCGTTATCCCCCTTTATATCAATGATAAAGTAATTTCCCCATCTGCCGTTTCATGAGATTCATTGTCCAACTTTCACAACCAAACCCCTGATCCACCCCAGTCATACCCCATTATTCCAAAAACCGAACCCACGTTACACTCAAACCCTGCCCACTCCCCTGCAAGACCCACCGCAAATTGCTGGGCCCCTGACCACAGAACCCAATGTAACCGGCTGCTAGCGCTTGCTCAGAAACAGCACATCTGTAAAAGGTGCTTACTGTATATACTATACTATTCCCAAGCATAACAAGTAGGGAGCTGTAATCAATTCTTGCTGGTTTTTAATTACAGTGTCTTCGGTGATACATTCTCTCTATGATCACATACCAAAGTACATCCTCTAGAGGGCAAATTAAATTAGAGTCTATTTATTATCAACTCACTATGTAAATAAATAATGAGAGAGAGCTCATTACAGATAAACAAAAAATGTTACAATACTTCTGGAGCCCAATGCAGACTCGTGAAGGCATAACTTTTTGCATTGCGAATTGTTTTTCCGTTACCGACTTTTATCACATTCCCCCATATTACTCTGAGTCAGTCAGCAACTTGAAGGGGGGCCACATGGGACATAACTGTTCAGTGAGTTTGCAATTGATCCTCAGCATTCAGCTCAGATTCAAAAGCAAAAGTTATGACACATGTGCCCCCCCTCAAGTCTCTGATTGGTTACTGTCTGGTAAACTAATCAGTGGAAAGCAAGTGAGCTGCAAAGCAGGAAGTAGTGTTCTGGCTATTATGTTAGACATCCAGTCACTCCAGCCTTTATACATTACATTTTTGGCTAACTAACTATTTTAGAAACATTTTGTACAGTCTATCTATTTACCCAGGTTTTATTTTTACCCTGAACAATTCCTTTAAGGAGTAGTTCCCAGGGTGTGAGTCGCACCCATCGGCAAGATGGCAGCGCCCGGGGAAAGACGTCACGACGCGGTGATGTCATCACGCCTGCATGTGACGCCGGCTTCAACCCGCATCCCAATGTCGCTAAATTCAAACCTTAAAAGCCGAGAAAAAGGATTAGATACACTGGTCATGTATAGGTTTTGTATTCTACATTCCTGGGTGTGCTTTTGGCTGCTATTTTGGACTGTTTCCTGATCTTTGACCTCGGCTTTCCTGTCTGACTTTGAAACTTGCTGCCTGGCTTTGACCCTCTGCCTGGATATTGACCACAAAGTTTTTAACCCTTCGGATACCTCACTTGGACTTTCTTGCACTATCTGGCTCCTTGGTCCTGATTTACACATCTGAGCCGGTAGACCCTGACAAAGGGGTACTGCCAAATTGGCATCAGTCAGTAATGACGTCGTATTAAAGGAGAATTAAAACCTGATTAAAGAAGTAGCTAGAAATGTTGTACATTATGTTTAGGGCTTCTGTACCAGCCTAAGGCAACCACAGCCCTTTAGCAGTAAAGATCTTGGTCTCCAAAGATGCCCCAGTAGCTCCCCATCTTCTTTTCTGCTGGTTCACTGCACATGCTCTGTGCTGCTGTCACTTGCTGAGCTTAGGGACCCACTCACAATATTCTGTATATACAGAAAGAAGTATCGCAATATAAGGCTGATTAGTAATTTTTACAGATAATTATTGTATGGCAGCACAGAAACCAGTGTAATTAGCATCAGAATTGAAAAATCAGCCCTGTAGCATCAACTTATATTACAGACCAACCTCATTTTCTGTTTGATAATGTGCTACGACCCCTAAGCTTAGCTTCCCAACAGCTGCTCAGAACACACTGAGCATGTGAATGTCGCTGACACTTTCCAAGATGGTGACCCCCTGTGACAAGTTTAAAGGAGAATTCAACCTGTGGGGAAAAAAATCCGTACCCCCATGCCAGGTAGACCCCCCTCCCTCCTCCCCCCAGGCTAACTACCCCGCCCCCCGAGGAGCCGGAAGATGGATGCATGCAACTCCGCTGGAAGAATCGGTGCCGAGGGGTAAGTACAATGTATGGGGCATTTCCCCGGGGAGGTAGTTAGCCTGGGGGAAGGAGGTCTACCTGGGGTGGGGGATTTGGGTTTTTTCCCCACAGGTTGAATTCACCTTTAAAGTTCTGGATCATTACTGCTATTGAGAAGCTAAAACTCTAGGATGGTGCAATAAGTTCAGTATGTAAAATATAGAATTTTTAATCCTATTCACTTTTGGGGTTTAGCTCTCCTTTAAATAAATATCTCATTCACAGTGTTTCTATACCCTAAGCCAGGCACAAAAAATCTTGTAAGGTGAATTACATTTCTGAATTCCCTAGAGAGGTGGTGATACGATGCTCATATCAGGACCTAGAGGCTCTAGTAGGTCGAAGTTGGGACCAAGGAGCAAGCTGTATACAGAAAAGTTATGTTTGTAGGCGTATCTTTCTTCGGCTCCAGGGGAGCCGAAGAAAGGACAAACCAGTGCTGCGACCTCATCTGCCGGTGCGACTGCTGCTGGGTAGCCCTCTGACTTCGCCTTCCTCTGTGGCTTCCTGCTCTTCTTCCAGCCTCCTCCACAGGGCGCCCCCCTGCAAGTTCAAGCCTTGGTGTTCTTCTTGTGATGAAGGCAATGGGACTGGACTGCCAGGAGAACAACTGCCTGCGAGCCCACCAGCGCATCCGACTTTCCAAGGACCACGGCTCCTTCACATGCTGAAGAATATCTGAGATAGCCAGGGAGCAGAAATTCAGCGCTGCACGATGGATCGTCGCCCTTTCGCCTTTTCTGAAAAGGAGCGGAAGTGGAGTTTCTGTAAGTTATTTTTTAATAAAGACTTTGCAAATTTAAAGTTTCATTTGGCTTGGTGGTTTTTTTTTCCGATTTATACTAACAAATTTTTTGTAAAAAAAATTGATGTTACTGGTCCTTTAACAAGAAAGACCTCCAACCTACTAGAGCTGCTAGGCCCTAACACTATATTTGGGCCTGGAACCTGGGTCTTTGGCATCCTAGTGATGGGCGAATTTGCGCTGTTTCGCTTTGCCGAAAAATTCGCGAAAACGGCGAAAAATTCGCGAAACGGCGCCGGTGTCTCGTTTTTGATGCCGGCGCCCGTTTTTGACGCCGGCGCCCGTTTTTCCGACGCCGGCGCCCGTTTTTGACGCCGGCGTCCATTTTTTCGAAACAGATTTTTTGACGCTGGCGAATTTTTTGACGCGAATTTTCGCTGCAGTTTCGCGAATTTATTCGCTGGCGGCGAATCGCGCAAATTCGTCGCGAATTCGCGCCTGGCGAATAAATTCGCCCATCACTAATCCTTTTATGTTGATCAACGACGTATGCAATGATGTTACTACGCAGCCATCTTGAATATGAAGCAGAGTGCTCCGCAACAGAGATCTCCAGACAGTTCAATGGTTGGAGTTACAGTCGACAATAACAAATTGTCGCATAAAGATATGGGGAAGCTGAATATTATTTTCCTCTTGTTATTCTTTTCGGCAGATTGAAAGTCATCCGGTAAATGCAGCCAATAATCATCATCATCATCATTTATTTATATAGTGCTTTCAAGATACGCAGTTTTTTTCCTGCAGTTATAGCAAACAGGGAATAAATGGTGGATATCAAACAAGGATTACAGAATACAATAGGGTTAGAAGGACCTACAGATTAGAGTTTACAAATTAAAAGGTTAGGGTACAATTGAGACATTAGGATTATATAAACACTTTGTCATTTTTGATACAGCAATGATTAATTAAGGTACATGGAATAAGCCTCTTTAAACAGGTGGGTCTTTAAGGAGCGCTTGAAAGTTTGGAAAGAAGGAGAAAGTCTGACAGCTCGAGGCAGAGAGTTCCAGAGAAAAGCAGAAGCCCGAGAGAAGTCTTGTAGATGAGAATGGGCAGAAGTGATCAGAGGAGAAGTGAGGCGAAGATCAGAAGCAGAGCATAGGTTTCGTGAAGGAGTGTATTTGGAGATTAGAGATGAAATATAGGGAGGGGTTTCATTATTAAGGGCCTTGAATGTGAGTGTAAGTAATTTGAATTTGATTCTAGAAGAGATTGGGAGCCAGTGAAGGGACATACATATGGGAGCAGCTGATGTTGAGCGGCGAGCTAGATGAATGAGTCTAGCGGCCGCGTTTAGAATAGATTGGAGTTGTGAAAGGTGACTTGTTGGAATACCTGTGAGGAGTAAGTTGCAGTAATCAAGGCAGGAGATGATGAGAGACTGAATCAGTGTTTAGTTGATTCTGAACTGAGGCAAGTGTTTGAATGTGTGGTGAAAAAGACAGATGTGAGTCTAAGATAACTCCTAGGCAGCGTGCCTGTGTGGTGGAATGAAAGGTGGTGTTGTTTATGGTGAGTGATATCTGAGGGACAGGGTAAGATCTTGGAGGAAATATAATGAGTTCTGTTTTAGAAAGGTTCAGTTTCAGGTGGCGCTGTGACATCCAGGAGGAGACAGCAGAGAGACAATCTGTGACTTGGGAAAGGACAGAATTAGAAAGATCAGGAGTAGACAAGTAGAGTTGGGTGTCATCAGCATAAAGGTGATACTGAAGTCCAAATGACTGAATAAGTTTTCCAAGTGAAGTTGTATAGAGCGAGAACAGCAGGGGGCCAAGAACAGAGCCTTGAGGAACTCCAACAGAGAGTGGGAAAGTAGTAGAAGTAGAGTTAGAGAAGGAAACTTTAAAGGAACGGTCGGACAGATAAGATGTAAACCATGAAAGAGCAGTGTCCCGAATGCCAGATGAGTGTAGAATGTCAAGGAGGAGTGTGTGGTCAACTGTGTCAAAGGCTGCAGAGAGATCTAGAAGGATTAGAATGGAATAGTGACCTTTAGACTTTGCCAATAGAAGATCATTGGTTACTTTGGTGAGTGCAGTTTCAGTCGAGTGTGATGGGCGGAAGCCAGATTGCAAGGGGTCGAGGAGGGAGTTGTGAGTGAGATGCTGGATCAGGCGTTTGTAAACAAGCCTTTCTAGTAATTTGGATGCGAATGGAAGAAGGGAGACCGGTCGATAGTTAGTGGTAGAGCTGGGATCAAGGGAAGGTTTTTTGAGGATAGGAGTGATTAATAAAGGAGAGATAATAACTCATGTTTACATTATCAGATCACGTACAATAGCTGCCAGTAGTTTAACTACTCACAACCTGAGAAGGGGTGAGTCAGGGTACAGTTTCTTCAATGATCTGCAGAACATATGGAGATTATCTTATGTGCTCAGGATAGTACTTATAAAGGCACGATGTTAATCACTTCGCTTCACCTAACACAACCTTCATACAACTACTACAAACGCTGTACTAGTCAAGCAAGCTGACAAAATGTCTGTCTGTGTTTACCTGGCTAAATAAAAAGCTGTTTTTTTTTATTCCACTTGAGATATGTCTCTTTGCTGCTGTGGCTCTGCATTAAAGGGACAGTATACACTTGCATTTTAACATGAGACGAACGAATAGGATTTGGGCTGTACATGCTTTTTGTCTATTGTTTTAATTAAGAAACATATGGTATCTGTTATTCCTGGCACTAAACATAAGAATATGAAGACTTCTGTCGCTTCTGGTCCCAAATAACTTCAAAGGAGCTGATAAAACTAATTACCAGTCCACTGGGAAGCCCTCTGATAATAAGCTGCTCAACGGCTGTTACTTAGCTTAGGGAACATGTTTAATTGTTCATAAGTAGATAGGGAACAAATTGCCCTGTTTCTAAAGGAAAGTGGAGGTGATTTTAGCCCAACTTTGAAATCAGTGTTTTATAATGGCAAATAAATAGGAAATGATGGTTATTTTAATTAAAACAGGCAGAAAGGCAGAATGTAATTTCAGCACAAGCCCTATTTAAATTCTCATTTTTTACAAAGGTGTTTTAAGGATGCACTGACCTGGTTGTAGGTGGGTGATATTAAAGGAAAACTATACCTATCAAACAATGTAGGTCTCTATAAAAAATAAATTTCATAAAACAGCTCATATGTAAAACCCTGCTTCATGTAAATAGACCATTTTCATAATAAAATATTTTTTTAGTAGTATGTGCCATTGGGTAATCATAAATAGAAAACTGCCATTTTAAAAAATAAGGGCAGTCCCCTGGGATCGTATGATTCACTGTGCACACATACTATACTTGTTAGGTCAAATGAGCCAATTAACAGACAGAGTTGTGTATTTTGCTTCCACACTTCTTCCTGTTACAGTTAGAGTTGTAGTATTTCTGGTCAGGTGATCTCTGTGGCAGCACACAGACAATCACAAAATGGTGGTTCAAGGCAAGAGATGTAAAAGGGCAATATTTACTTAAATATATATTTCAGTTTGATAAGATTCTTTAATATGCCACTTAATGTGATATAAACTATCTGTTTATTCTGGGGGTATAGTTTTCCTTTAAGGCTTATTTATCAAAGGTCAAGTTGGTTTTTACCCTGAAAAATTCAAGGGTATTTTTCAGTCAAAACTCAGATTTTGTGGTAAAAAAAAAAACCTCAAATTTTTCAGGATTTTTTTTTTAATTGAAATTTTCAAGATTTGTTTTACCCGAAGCTGGAAACAGCTAAAACAAGTCAAGTATAAGAAACAGCTAAAACCAGTCAAGTATAAGTCAATGGCAAATGTCCCTTCACCCATCTCAAAATCTTTGTAGCCTTCATGATGTTTGGGTTTTTTTCGGTGGGTTTCGCTTGAAAACTCGATTAATTTGAGTTTTCAGGTTTTTCACTGATTCCAGTTTTTTTTAAAACAGAAACCATTCATGTTGTGAGTTCATTTGAGGTATTAAAAACTTCACAAACTTCTAAAACTCAACCTTTGTTAAATAACCCCTTAAATAAGAAGGAAAGGCTTGGTGCACTTGGGGGTGCCAAATGTTAGGCACCTCCAAGTGATTCTATTGACTTACCTGAAACCCCGGGCCGGTGCTCCTATCAGCAGAAAACTGCCCTGGCCTGGGGTTATACCAATGAGCACCACGGAGTGATCTTCCTACATCTTCCTGCGCTGCGCATGCGAAGTAGAACGAAAAGCCGAACTTTAACTAAAAAGTCGGCTATTTTTCAACTGCATGTGCGTTTGCCCTGGGAAATTTGAAGAGAGAAAAAGATGGAAGAAAATCGCTCTGTGGTGCTCACTGGTATAACCACGGGCCCGTGCAGTTTTCTGCTGATAGGAGCACCGGCCCGGGATTTCAGGTACGTCAATACAATCACTTGGGGGTGCCTAACATTTGGCACCCCCAAATGCACCAAGTCTTTCCTTCTCCTTTAAGATGGAAATAAAAAATATATACTACTACATGTATATATATATATATATATATATATATATATATATATATACATACATATATAAATAGAGCAATAAAAACTATACACTACTATATATAAATATAAACTCATTTTATAGTTTTTATATAAAAACATATTGCTATCTTTTGGACTGTAAGCTCTTTTGGGCAGGGCCCTCTTTACCTCTTGTAATGTTTTTTTGGTTGTTTCTCTTTTGTATATAATCTGTATGTACAGTGTACACAGCCATTTATTGTACAGTGCTGCAGAATATGTTGGCATGAATAATAATAATCATAATAATAATTAATGCTTTATACAGTGCTGGGTTCCAATAGAAGTTCCCATTGGGATAATAATGTGATTTTATAAAAAGTCACTGTTGACATTTTAATTATATGATAAATAATGATAGACAAGTGATGAATAATTTTAATTTTAGTAAGTGAAGTCTGGACTGGGAAAAATGCAATTAGGAAAAAAAAGAGCATCAGGAGGAAATTAAAGACCAGCCTAAATCTTCTCAGGATAGAAAGATAAAGACATTACTAAGCCTTTCTTCTTAAACACTCTTGAGAGATAAAGAAGAGGTGGGCCATTAGCATTACTGATGTAATACGCAGGTTGGGAGTCTATAAAAGAGGAGGCTCATGACTGTAATATCTCCACTCTAGTTTAAGGCAGGCTTGAAGGACATTTTGTCTGGTGAAAAGATAAAAAAAACACAGATTCCACGGCTGCAGGTTTTAGAGCAGCAGGGTGACTATGGGGAACGCCAAGAGTGGGGCTATTTCAAAAGAGATCCTGGAAGATCTTAAAGAAAACACAAGGTATTCAGATGACGAACTCTGCAAATGGTACGAGAGTTTCAACAAGCAGTGTCCCGATGGCAAAATCACCCGCACCGAGTTTGAGAAGATCTATGCCAATTTCTTCCCCAATTCTGATCCCAAGAGCTACGCCCGGCACGTGTTCCGTAGCTTCGACACCAATGAAGATGGTACATTAGACTTTAGGGAGTACATCATTGCCCTGCACCTCACTTCTTCTGGAAAAACCAGCCTCAAACTAGAATGGGCATTTTCCCTGTTTGATGTAGACAAGAACGGGGAAATCAGCAAGGTGGAAGTGCTTGAGATTATCACTGTAAGTACATATCATCCTCTGATCATCTGTGTAGAACATGGATGCACTATGCTAGAATTGTGTACACGCCTATAGAAGACATTATCGGGCAACAACAGTATGATTCCCGGCACTTGTTTTTCTCCTTATGAATCGTATTATAGGCTACTGTGTTTCAGAGAGATGCCTTCTTAAATCTCCTTAAAGGGGTTAAAATTAAAAATTTCAACCTTTAAATTAACTTTAGTATGATGCAGAGACTGATAACACTATTTGCAATTGCTTTTCATTTCATATTATATGGGATTTTTGAGTTATTTAGCTTTTTATTCAGCAGCTCTCCAGTTTGCTCTTTCAGCAATCTGGTCGCCAGGGTCCAAATTACCCTAGCAAAATGCATTGATTTGAATAAGAGAATGGAATAAGAATATGAGAGGAGAGAGCAATAACAATAAATGTGTAGCCTTAGAGCTTTTACTTTTTTTTAGAAGGGGTCAGTGACCCCTATATCAAAGCTGGAAAATAGTCAGAAAAGAAGAAGGAGAATAATTTAAAAAACTATACAAAATGAAGACCAATTGAAAAGTTGCTTAGAATTAGACATTTTATAACATGCTAAAAATTAACCTAAAGGTGAACCACTCCTTTAATTGCAAATTTTCAACCAAAGTTCATGCTTCTAATTTTGTTCATACCAACTGGTAACACCATTCTGCATTTAATGATCAAGTGCACTTAAAGAATGAAAATAGAAATGATTTCCCCTAGATGTATGAAACCCTAATTGTATATATATTTTGCTATTTGCAAAGCTTTATGTCAGTCCAGGGCCACCCTAGGCACCAGATCCCTAACCATACGCCTACATTTTGGCAACTGGCACATGCACCAATCACAAAGGAAGAAATATTCTACTGCAGCATTTAGCTGCAAGTGTCTGACGGTGAGAGTATATAGAAATATATAGGCACCCCCTAAAATTTTTGCCTGAGGCTTTTTTTGTTTTATGCTGGCTTGATTTTCTTTTCTTATATTAGAAATGTTCCAGTAAAAAAAAAGACATTCCTTAGGGCTGTGGCCCATGGGGATTTTCCACAAGGGATTGTGACTGGCTACAAATAGGCTGGATTGTTTCCTACTGGGCATAATAAACTACATACCCAAACAACATAGCTTATTTCTAGCCTTGTTTACAGAGTAGCTATTAATCTCCCAATGCTTCATAATCCTAAAGGCCCTAAGTAATTACTTTACATGAAGTACAACTGACTAACAATGAGAATAACAATGGGAATATTATATTGAGAAAGCTTTCCAACAGAATATGTGTGTGGATTAAGTTTAAGAAGATGTCATTAAAGGTGGCCATAGACGTAGAGGTCTGCTCGTTTGGTAATGTCCCCAAATGAGCGGATCTCTGCCCACATTGAAGTGGGCGATATCGGGCTGATCTGATCATTGGGCCCTAGGGGATAATGGATCCAATACAGGCAGCTGGATCACAGGACTGCACAGATGCCGCACGACTTTCGGCCAGATATCAATCGGGGAAGCCCGTCGGATGGTCCCACACAATAAGCTACCGACTCGGTGTATGGGGGCCATTAGTCTCCTACTAGTAAATCATTAAAAGACTACAAATTAGCAAAGGGAAACAAACATATACTACTAAAAGTCTTTGTACATTCCACTATGTTTCCTAAGATTTGTATCACTTACGCTTGTATTCCACAAAGACTACTAGGCATTAGGTACAGTGCTCACAGTGCCCTGAGCTTCCAAGTGTATGTGTTCTGAATGATGCATAATGTAGGGGCATTCCACAGGATGACCATGTGCCACCCAGGAGCTCTGAGGAAAAAAACTTGAATTTACTGGGGGGTTGGGGGTGCCTAATATATATAGGTCAGATTCCATATCTGAATTCCTAGTGGCAAATTTGGTTTTCAGCCAAATCCAAAATGTATTCAGTGCAATCCTAATATAACTATAAATTTGCATTTGTAAGGCTACAAATGTATTGTTATTGCTACTTTATATTACTTTATTGTATATTACTCATCTTTCTATTCAGGCCTCTCCTATTCATATTCTGGTCTCTTATTCATATCAGTGCATGGTTGCTAGGGGGATTTGGGCCCTAGCATTTAGATTGCTGAGAGAGCTGCTGAATAACTAGAAATAGAAAATGAAAAATAACAAAAAATAGAAAATGAAAACCTATTGCACATTATCTCAGAATATCACTCTCTACATCCAGCATCGGATTTCCCGCACCGCTAGGCTATGTAGTCCTAGCGCCCGTCTGCACTACCCCCCGCATGAAAGCGTCAGCACTGGGGAGCTGTGCGTCCCCAGTGCTCCACATAGAGTGGCTGGACCACATGCCGCCCCTAATCATTTGCCGCCCTAGGCCCGGGCCTTTGTGGCCTCGCCACAAATCCAGGCCTGTCTACATCATACTAAAATTAACTCAAAGGTGACCAACCCCTGTAAAAGAGAGAAAACACATGACAGGGGCAGCATCAATCTGACGGGCCCCTCCCAACAACCCCAAGCTTCACCCCCCCTTTCCTTAAATAACAAACCAACTACATCTGATATCTTGGGTGAAAAAGACAGCAGCTTATTTATTAAATCACATAAATAACAACCAACATAAACCAAAAGCATTGAGTGTAGGGCAATATACCATCACATTTATCAAATATTTAACTATTAGCTTACTATTAACATCTGATAGCTGCTGAAGGCTGCAAAGAATTGTATCTAATAGCGAGGGGCCTGTCTGCTGTCCTTCCTAGGCACGGCTTTCCTCCTCATGCCTCTTCTACTGGGCCCCTTCCATCACTTTGGCCCCGGGCCTAACCCCTGTTACACCCTTCACTTGTTACCACTTTACTTCTTTTTTTCTAAAATGGGCGTTGGTTTAGGCAGTCTCTCCCTCTTAAAAGCCGCTCAGCAGTTGGCAGGGGAGGATTTAGCACACAGTTTAAAAGCAAGGCACAGGAGGTGTTTACATAAAGAATTGTTACTAAACAGAGAGGTAAAATTCCTTTTTTACTATGATTAGAGGTAAATAAGTTAGGGACCACCATGTGGGGTTTTACCTTGACGTGGTACGGTGGCTTATCAATATTATGATCATAACTTTGTAACATGCACTTGCATATTTACTTGAATCAATAAGACAGGGCTCTAAACGGTTTTGAAATTGGCCTCAGGTGTGCACCCACAATCCCCCTATTTTTATATCCATTAAATGTATCAATTTAGAACAGTTTTGGGGGTCGGCGACCCCCCTCCCAGTAATTGGAAAAAGTTATTTCTGGTAATCTATCCCAAAACTACTAGTTGTTTGAAGGTGAACCACCCCTTTAACCCATCCCAATAATAACCCAGGAACTACAACCCCCATAAACCCCAACCTCCTCTTAATGTATCCTTATTCCTGGCCCTGTCATTCCTAGTTCCTGGCTCACTCCCCCAGGCATTCTAAAAAGGTAAATGGAGTATCCACACATCAGTGCACATGCTACTAAAGTGATTTTGTGGTTAATGCAAATAGCAGTTTTGCCCAATATGATAATTCTATTAACTGTTTTATCACTTTATCCTTTTAACACAGTTACTACATATAATCAACGTTCTTACATTAAAGACATATTAGCAGATATTGATACAAATAACAGAAAAAAATATATACTGAAATATATGCACACAAAACTGTATCTATATGAATAAAGCTGACAAGTCTTTTATAGCTAAACCTGAATCTGAACTCCAGCTGGTGAAAAATCAAATTGCTCCTTCCTGAATCCTTCCTCAAACGTAACCCCGATTCCCTTCTATTCTATGGGAGTGCGGCAGAGTAAATAGGCAATTGTAGACAGGGAGTAGGTTTTTCCTATGAGGGTGAAGTCATTTGAGAGCCAGTAAGCAATTTCCTTAAACATCATCATCATACACAGACGTGTGTTTGTTACAAAGCTGAGTGCCAAGCGCACCTTCAAAAATAACAATCAAAAAAGATTATTTCCAACACAACTAATTATACATGTTTCACTAGATATAATTTTGCATTACGTTAAAAAGCTGGTCAACAGAGCTCATGTGGTTTATTAATAGCTCTGTGTCATATATTGCTATTCTATAAAATAATAAAATCACATGACTGTAAGGGGCCCATTCACTAAGTTCGAGTGAAGGAATAGAAGAAAAAATACTTCGAATTTCGAAGTGTTTTTTTGGCTACTTTGACCATCGAATGGGCTACTTCGACCTTCGACTTCAAATCGAATGATTCGAACTAAAAATTGTTCCACTATTCGACCATTCGATAGTCGAAGTACTGTCTCTTTATGAAAAAACTTCGACCCCCTAGTTCGCCACCTAAAAGCTACCGAAGTCAAGGTCCCCATAGGCTTGGCTATCTTTTTTTGGTCGAAGGATAATCCTTCGATCGATGGATTAAAATCCTTTGAATCGTTCGATCACACGATTATTCCTTCGATCGAACTATTTGCGCAAAATCCTCCGACTTCGATATTCGAAGTCGAAGGATTTTAATTCCCAAGTCGAATATCGAGAGTTAATTAACCCTCGATATTCGACCCTTAATACATCTGCCCCTAAGGCTCACTACAACTTTTTTTTCAGCATTTGGTGCAGTTTTTTTTTTTAAAAAATCTCATGTTTGAATATACAAATTAGAGTTCTAATTGGGTTTGGTATTTATCTGAATCGTTATTTCGGAGATTAGTTATTCAACTGAATTCAACAAAATTGATTTATCCAATGTATCCCTAATACAGAGATTCCAGACTGTTTGTGGCCACCATATTGGATCTATCCTTCTTTTCTTGAGGGCAAATGTGCAAGCTTTATCCTTGCCAACCTACCACAGCATCATTATATATTGACAGCTGACTATAATAAAAAGTAGCAATAACAATAAATGTGTTGCCTTAGAGAGCATTTGTTTTTAGATGGGGTCAGTGACCCCCATTTGAAAGCTGGAAAGAGTCAGAAGAAGAAAGCAAATAAATTAAAAACTATAAAAAAATAACCGCCTATTTTTACAAGCATAAATTTTATTCCAAAATCAAACAAAAATTTTTTTGCTAAAACAATAGAAAATGAATAATAAAAAAGAAAGATAATCCAAAAGCTATATTCAGGTATCAGATCCGTTATCTAGAAACCGGTTATCCAAAAAACTCAAAATTGCGGGAAGTTCATCTCCCATAAACTCCATTTTAATTAAATTTTAAAAATGATTTAATTATTCTCTGTAATAATAAAACAGTATCCAACCAAGATATAATTAATCCTTATTGGAAGCAAAACAATCCTGTTTGGTTTATTTCATGTTTAAATTATTTTTAGAAGACAAAGGGCCAGATTCAAATCGATGAGAAAAAGGTTTATCAAGTGAAAACTCATGGATGAGATTCAATTTGAGATACAATTCAATTCAGAAAAACATCTTACTGTTTATCACGTGAAAGCTGGAAGTATACATTTCTTAGGAAAAAAGAGCAATGTATTTATCTAGCCACCCCCCTTGATCTCACAGCATTACTAACGATTTAGTGTCCGAGTTAACTAGTCATGACAGATAGCCATAATCGTGTAACTGAATTAGCAGTAGGGCAGGTTGCTTGCAGAGATCCCTAGTGCTATGAACAGCTGCTTTAGTAAAGGCTAGATAAAGGTCTGCTGGGCACAACACTGATGAACAGTACATACTGGGACTGCACCTCTACGAGAGTTACATATACCTGACACACTTTGAATAAACTTATATAATATTATAATGCATAACAAATGAGAGTAAGAGCAAAAACATGGGAAGGTATGAGTGTTGTGTCTATCTGGTTGTGCATTAAATCCAAATACAAACTCTCTAATTACTCTAGTTAGCCCCCACCTCTTCCCTCTACTCCCAATCACTTTACCCAAGCATAATTTCTATTTTCTTAGCATTTTTAGTTTATAGTGGGACTTGTACATGGCCCAAGTCCTGCTTTACACTAATGTTGCGGCTCTGACATGAGTTTATGGCTCCTGCTCCTGGGTTGCTGGTACCTATTTATCTAAGGGGTAGAATGTGCTCCACTGGTTTTGAGTTCCATGAAGAAGCCCAGCTCCTCCATTCAATTTCTGC
Source organism: Xenopus petersii (assembly GCA_038501925.1). NCBI lineage: Eukaryota > Metazoa > Chordata > Amphibia > Anura > Pipidae > Xenopus > Xenopus petersii. The sequence continues at coordinate 27,793,498 of CM076684.1, read as the reverse complement.
ATGCAGGAAAATGTAAAATATAAATGGGGTAATTTAATAAAAATAATCAAATCTGCACCAGGTCTAGTAACCCATAGCAGCAAGTAACATTAAATGGTCATCTGAGAGCAAACATTTGCATGGTTTGTATGGGATACAAGATGAAGTATGATGACAACTTTGTGATTTTTATTTAATTGTCCTCACAGTTCTCTGTTGTCTCTGATGCTGCAGGTTGCTTATTCTACTATAGGTTCATCTTCTGGTGAGTAGACTATGTAGGTTCTACAACAAAGCACCCCAGTGCATCAGAAATAGTTTGAATGTTTTCTAGTATTCATGAGCAGAAGGCCTGGACCAAAACCCTGACACCTTCTCTTGTAAAGTCTTTGGGTCACACAGTCTCTCATGCTTTGACATGTTCCATCGTATGTTCCCCAGCCAAAGTTTCAGCATTGCTTTTAAATGTAGTTTAAGATATGCCTCCAGAATTAGGGTAAGGCCACACGAGGAGATTTTGTCGCCTGGCGACTAATCGCCTCGTCTTTCGAGCGACTATCTCCCCGAACTGCCTCAGCGCTTTTCCCCATAGGTTGCAATGAAAAGTCGCCTGCGCTAATGCACACGCATAGTCGCCCGAAGTTGCCTCCCGAGGCGATTAGTCGCCAGACGACAAAATCTCCCCGAATCTCCTCGTGTGGACTAGCCCTTAGAGGGTTAATGCTCCTTTAAATCCACCTTATCATTCTATTACTGGTTGCTCTGAGAGAACAAGCACACTCTTCGGAGAACACATTCAAGCTAACCTAAAAGGAAGGTCATGCATGCATACCCATAAGCAACTAAAACAACATTAACTTGTTAGAAAATAAAATGCAGAATAATTTCAAGATTCAAACACAACTGGACCCAAAATTCTTCCAGTTAAGAGCACAGAGAGAGAATGTGGCTTTATTCATAGGGGTAGTTCACCTTAAAACCAACTTTCAACTTATTATAATATATACAGTGATATTCTGAGGCAATTCGCATTTTTTATTTCTTTTTTAGGTTTTTGAATTACAGGTATGGGATCCGTTAAATGGAAACCCGTTATCCAGTAAGATCTGAATTACAGAAAGGCCGTCTCCCATAGACTCCATTTTAATCAAATAATTCACATTTCTAAAAATAATTTTCTTTTTCTCTGTATTAATAACACAGTACATTGTACTTGATCCAAACTAAGATATAGTTAATCCTTTTTAAAGGCAAAATAAACCTATTGGGTTTAATTCATGTTTGTTTACATTTATTTTTTTAGTAGACTTAAGGTATGGAGATCCAAATTATAGAAAGACCACTTATCCGGAAAACCCCAGGTCCCATACGTATACAAATTTGTAACTAATGTATTATTAAGTAGCTAGAGGCCCATTTAACCTAACAACCATTCATGCAGCAACAGAAAATAACAATAAAAATAATAATAATAATAAAATTGAAGCCTCATAGGGCAACACTTTTGGTTGCAGGGGTCACTGACCCCCAACAGCCAGATGGCATATTAAACTGAAATCTTTAAAGAGGCAAATAATCTAAAACAATAACATAAATAAATAAAAATTGAATATCAATTTTAAAGCTGTTATAAATACCCGATTCTATAACTTCACAAGTGAACGTGAAGGTGGGCTACCCCTTTCATCTTATTATGCTATAAAGCAAATATGTTAATTCTGCAAAAAGACTGTCCAATGAAAAATCCATAGTTCAAGGTTACCAATGAGGGGCCATTATTTCTGTGTCTTTTCAATTAAGACTTAATCAATGGGCTTTGCTTTGTTTTTTTAATTCATTGCTGTGGGGTACAGTTTCAAACAATAATAACAAGAATGAGTTATCGCCTGCTGTGTGTGTAGAGGTGAATCAGACGTGACTGGCAGCCTGATTAATGAGAAGCGCCGCACGAATGTACTAACAATGTTACCCCATGGAAACCTTGGTATTTTATTTAAGCGGTCGTTGTCTCAATTTCATAGCCCGTAATAAAGATTAGATTCATATACATATATTAAATATAGATTCTGCTACTGCTTCTCTCTATGGTGTAGTACAGGTATGGGATCTGTTATATAGAAACCCATTATCCAGAAAGCTACAAATTATGGGAAAGCCATCTCCCATAGACTCCATTTTAATCAAATCATTCAGATTTTTAAAAATCTTTCTTTTTTTAACTAAGATATAATTAATCCTTATTGGAGGCAAAACAACCCAGTTGGTTTATTTAGTGGGTTATTTACTAAACCTCTAATTATCTGAGTTGGAAAAAAAAAGCCTGTCCAGAAAAATTCGAGGTTTAGTAAATAACCCCTTTAATATGGTGATCCAAATTACATAATGATCCCTAATCCGGTAAACCCAAGGTCCCAAACATTTTGAATAATAGGTCCCATACTTGTATTTTGTAATCTCCCTTGGGGGTTCTTTGGGCAAATGTAAGTCCTGCAGTTGGTCTGGATCCGCAGCCAAGAAGCAGGTTGCAGGTAAGACCTTCCGATGCAGATATAGATGCAGGTTTGCAGGCTGTGGGTAGGGTTTTGGGTCTTATCTACAGCATATTTTATGCTTTTACACATTTTTAAAAATATTTTTCTGTCCCAGTCAATCCAGTTTGCAGCAACAGTATTCCTGTTTAATGATGCTCAGTGGGTTGCAGATCGGGTTGCAGATAAGGCAGTTGTGTGTCGGGTAGCGGATTAAAATGTGGATCCGGGTTGGGTCCAGGTTCCAATAACTGGACTCACGCAGGACTATACAGCAAAACCTAATTGCTAATAGAAATCTGACTTCTATACCATAATAATAAAGTAGCTTTTTTTTCTCCAAAGCCAAAAAAAAACATGAGGCCAATAGCAATGTGGGTTTAAGCATTTAAAAATGAAACAGAAGAAATGCCCTTGACAGGTTTATAAGTGAATGAAATAAAGAACGTTGCTGCTTGTCTAATATTAATTTACATTAATTAATACATTAGAGATCTTATTGCCGTCTTTTATCAGCATATCAAGGACAGGCAGAATGTACCTGTATTACAGATAGGGATGCACCGAATCCACTATTTTGGATTTGGCCGAACCCCTGAATCCTTGGCGAAGGATTCGGCTGAATACCGAACTGAATCCGAACCCTAATTTGCATATGTAAATTAGGGGTGGGAAGGGGAAAACATTTTTAACTTCCTTGTTTTGTGACAAAATGTCACTCAATTTCCCTCTCCGCCCCTAATTTGCATATGTAAATTAGGGTTCGGATTCGGTTCGGCCCGGCAGAAGGATTCGGCCGAATCCGAATCCTGCTGAAAAAGGCTGAATCCTGGCCGAATCCCGAACCGAATCCTGGATTCGGTGCATCCCTAATTACAGAAGCTGAGCTTTCAGTTCTTGTTAAGTACCACTTGTGCCAGCGGCAAGCAGCACCCGCTAAATGGAAATGCCCTCACTGAGCAACAGTCATGAGCAAGACTAATGGGGAATGCCATAAAAGCCACTGGCAGAAAAATATGAGCAGTGCCACTATTTTGAACATAGGTGGAGCGTTGGGAGAAATAGTGGAATGGTTTTTGCTCTTCTATAAGAAGCTATGAAATGTAACTTTTCATATGGAGCAAAATCATAACTTATCTAGTACAGTGTATGGCAAGTTACCTGTTTACCAAGGGTGCCTATTTGTTACTAGTAGGTTTCTGCTGCTTGTGGGGTCAGCAATAATGATAGGGATGTGCCGGTCAGTTCTGATTCTCTTCACCGAGGATGAGTGGGGGATCAGCAGTACATGTCATGTTATGTTTATTGATTGTTGGGTTCATATGGACACAGCCCTTTACAATCCCAACTTAAAGGGATACTGTCTCTTTTTCAAAATGCATCAGTTAATAGGGCTGCTCCAGCAGAATTCTGCATTGAAATCTGTTTCTCAAAAGAGCAAACAGATTTTTTCATATTTAATTTTGAAATCTGACATGGGGCTAGATATTGTCAGTTTCCCAGCTGCCCCCAGTCATGTCACTTGTGCTCTGATAAACTTCAGTCACTCTTTACTGCTGTACTGCAAGTTGGAGTGATATCACCTCCCCCCAGCAGCCTAACAACAGAACAATGGGAAGGTAACCAGATAGCAGCTCCCTAACACAAGATAACAGCTGCCTGGTAGATATAAGAACAGCGCTCAATAGTAAAATCCAGGTCCCACTGAGAAACATTCAGTTACATTGAGTAAGAGAAACAACAGCCTGCCAGAAAGCAGTTCCATCCTAAAGCGTTGGCTCTTTCTGAAAGCACATGACCAGGCAAAATGACCTGAGATGGCTGCCTACGCACCAATATAACAACTAAAAAAATACACTTGCTGGTTCATGAATTCAATTTTAAATAGTAGAGTGAATTACTTGTAAACAGTGCAATTTAGAAATAAAAACATCATAAAAATCCTGAATCCCTTTAATCCTTAGGTCTGGTTTTGTCTTTTTTTTACTCCCTTAAAGGGCTATATTGAGTGCATTTCCCAATGCATTTTTCATTCAATCAACTTTTATAAAATTATGAGAACGAAACAAGTGCTTTCAGGTGAGTCTTATTAGGGGCAGGGAGGACAATTAGAGGCAATTCTGGTCTGTAGATACTGCTAGTAAAGCCCCTCTAAGTGACCCCAACAGACTATGCTGGTCTAGAGCATAAACCAAAGTGTGAATGAAGATCACCTGGCAATCAATGTCACAGCTACAGAGACCCTTTAAAGATAATGGGAACTGAAATTGAGGAACAGCTTTGTCACAAAAGCCAGCACAGAACAGCATGTACAGGAGTGAAGCCACTAATCCTATTAAAACATCAGAGAGGTCAAAAGAAAATCATGACAGGGATGACGCTGGTATTTAGCAGCTTGAAGGTCATTTGTACTGCACTTAGCAACAAGGTTCTCTAATCCCTTGAGGTGAGCTGAAAAGATTTCAAGTGATGCAGAATGCTAATGTAGCAAAGACTCGTATCCCCCAAAACCCACTGCTGCTGTAAATCCATTATCAAGAAACCCATTATCCAGAAAGATCTGAATTATGGGAAGGCCGTCTGTCATAGACTCCAGTTAAATCAAACAATTTACATTTTTTTTAAATGATTACCCTTTTCTCTGTAATAATATAACCGGTATTTTGTACTTGATTCCAACTAAGATACAATTAATCCTTATTGAGGCAAAACAATCCTATTGGGTTTAATTAGTGTTTCAATGGGGCTCATTTATTAAAGCAGCGCAGCGCATAAGTGGACGCAAAAGATTGTCTGCGACATCACGAGTGTGATCGCTAATATATTTGCGTGATATTGCGCATAACACAGAGCTTTTGCAATGGTTTTGTTTATGCGCATTGCGCAAAAGATTGGGCATTTATGTCGCAAACTATGCCGTGGTTGTTAGGGGCGTGGCTGTGGGCGTGGCTACAATGCGCTTGTACTGCGGCCGTCGCAGATTTGCGTCTGTATATGTGCAAAACTGCACCCGGGCAACAGCACTAGAATTTTTACGACTGCCTCTTCGTGGCGTAATAGTAACGCTCTTCAAAATGCGCATTCCTGCCCAGCTGCGCTAGTATATTCACATTTTTGCATTTCATGTTGCTTTAAAAGAGAATTTTATATATGTGTGCAGAGCCACACTGCTAAACTGGGTTCTGGCAAATACAATGGTGCTGCTGTTGGTGGGGATGTTTGTTAACTCAAAGTTTACTCAAAGATGAACAACCCCTGTAAAGTGCATATTAACCACGCCTTCTACCCAACATGTTTATATTGACCAAGGTTCCTTTAAGGGTATCAGGTAGGCTAAACACCTTTGCAACCAAACAAATATTAGCACAGAAACAAATGCAGATGCGTCTAAGTGAACGCAATATGCGCAATATGTGACGCAACTAATTAAAGCAGCGCATTCATACATGAGCACAACTAATCCTTACCTTTGCGGTATCTTCCTGTGCGCACAATTCATTATAAGCACTGCGACAGCTGATACGCAGTTTCACACGTCGCACCTGTCTGTGTCTACATTAGCGCACAAAATCGCACTGTTAAGGTATCGTGCGCTACATTATTAAATACTCGCATGCGCTGGGCAAATGTCAGGCCACTGCGCTCTTTTTAGCACTGCGCTGCGTTAATAAATGAGCCCCAATGTTTTTAAGCAGACGTAAGGTATAGAGATCCTTATCCAGAAAACCCCAGGTCCTGAGCATTCTGGATAACAGATCTCATACCCTTATAAGGCAACCAATAACATGCTTTGCGTTACATATAGGGGTTATTTATCAAAGGTCAAGTGTTGGATTTTTTTTTTTACCTCGAATGAACTCGATTGGTATCTTATTTAAGATAAAACTCGCATGGGAGTCCTGCAACCCGAAAACTCGAATTGATCGAGTTTTCAGCAAAAAAAAACCTTAAATCACTCGAATCATTCGAGTTTTACCCTCCGAAAAAAACTCAAACATCAAACAGGCTGTTAACCTCTTCAAATGGTTCAAGTGACCTCTGCCATTGACTTCTGCATGACCTCAACAGGTTTTAGCTGGTGTATTTTCTGATTCAAACTATTTCCAGGGTCAGGGTATAATAAATCTCAAATATTCGAGTTTTCTTTAAAATATTCGCGTTTTCTTTTTTAACCCGAAAACCAAAAAAGACAACTCAGAAACTCGAATTTTCGTGGAAAAAAACAACTTGAACCTTACTAAAGCTGCCCCCTAATGTTTAATCACATCAGTCTGAACCCCATAGCAACTTGCAATCTAATTTTCATACTATCAGTATGTTGTTTGACTGTGGGGGGAGCCTAAAGAAAACAAGTAGAACATGCAAACTCCCCCAGTGCCCTGGTCAGAATCAAACTTAAGACCTCAGCACTGGAAGGTTGCAATAATGATAATGGTTCCATAGGACTGAAAGGTACAATTACTGCCAAGTTGTTAAGCAGGCACCCCTAGTGATTCTGGTTATTTACCTCCTGCTCTGGACCAGTGCACCAGTCCTTGGTACTTTTATCATGAGATTGTGGCATTGCTATACTGTTCCATTGTCCCGGGCATCTTCTGTGCCACAGTAGGTAAGCCCACGTACAGTGCAGAACTTGCTGATTTATTTACCATGCATGCACCTAGCTTCAATGGGCATAGGGGATACAACAGCTATTGAGGGGTGGGGAGAACAGTGTAGAGAGCCCAGCAGGGTCCAAACAGATAAGAAGTACTAACCATATTTGCAAGATAGGTTATCTCATACAAAAGATATGGGTATTGGTTGACAAATGAACTGCATAGGTGCTTCTAATGTTCTGGGTGTGCAACCAACTGCATAAAGATAATGTGATAATTTCCCCATCTATGTGAGTGTGTGTCCAAACTGGATCCAGCCATTTGACCTTCATGTTGAACATTGGGGTCTTCTCATGTGTGGACAGAATTCCCCAATCGATTTCTGGCTAAAAGTTGGGCAGATGTCGATCGGATAGGTTTAAAAATCCCATCGGATTCGAGGACAGCATCGGTTTGTTAATGTGATTCTCGATCCAACCTCCTGTATTCTTCTCATTTTGATCCAATCATTGGGCCCTAGGGTCCATGATCGGATCAGCCTAATATCACCCACATCAAGGTGGACATATTGGGCAGAGATCTGCTCGTTAGTCAACAGATCTCCCTTTGTATGGCAAGCTTTAAAGCTGGGCTTTGGTTTGAGTTATCATCCTATAACCAGATATCAGCACACTGATTATATATATATACTTTTGAATTTTTATAGGCAATATTCAAGATGATCCCACCAGAAGAGCAGAAGAAACTGCCAGATGATGAAAATACCCCACAAAAAAGAGCAGACAAGCTATGGGCCTACTTCAAAAAGACTGAGGAAGGTAACACTATTAACAGTCTGAGAATTAATTTGGGAAGTAGATTGACATTGATGTAGTTGCAGTGGTTCCCCGCAGAACTTGATTCGCTTTAAATACGAGATTATTACTGAATAAGGGCTTTTACACCCATGCGTTTTGTCCTGCGTTCCCCTGCAGTGGCTTTTTTTGTTTTACTCCACAAGAGAACATATGAGCAGTAGTGTAAGTAGATGTTAGTGGGCTCAACAGTAAATTCAATTTAGGACTCCAAAACACTTGAAGTTCATAGACCTGACTATTTTGCCAATCTGACTGTTTGTTCTCTGTCAGTTAGAGTTTCTAAGGCTAATGGAATAGTGCTGCACAAATATGGCAGCCTCCTGAAACAGGTCAATTTGTAGTAATAGACGGCACCAGTCGTTAGGTTATTTTCTTAAAATGCCTTTATTGGGACATAGGCTCTGACCCCAAACACCCGGCAGCCTCCTCAAACAGGAACATGGGGGATCAGATGGGTAATGTAACAGCGTCAGGCAATACTTTTATGGCAAAATAAAAGCATGCAAAAACTATTTTATAATAGATGTGAAAAAGATTTATTTATTGGTGTCAGTATCTTATAAAAGTCTGACCTACAAAATTTGATCAAAATCTCCTGTGTAGTTTAGCCTCTGAAGGAATTGTTCAGTGTAAAAATAAAAACTGGGTAAATAGATAGGCTGTGCAAAATAAAAACTGTTTCTAATATAGTTAGTTAGGCATACATGTAATGTATAAAGACTGGAGTGACTAGATGTCCAATATAATAGCCAGAACACTACTTCCTGCTTTTCAGCTCTCTACTGATTGGTTACCAGGCAGTAACCAATCAGTGACTTGAGGGAGCACAACATGGGTCATAACTGTTGCTTTTGAATCTGAGCTGACTGCTAAGGATCAATTGAAAACTCACTGAACATTTATGTCCCATGTATCCCCAGTTCAAGTCACTGACTAACTCAGAGTTAGAGAGCTGCAAAGCAGGAAGTAATGTTCTGGCTATTATGTTACACATCCAGTCACTCCAGCCTTTATACATTACATTTTTGCCTAACTAACTATATTAGAAAAATGTTTTTATTCTCTACAGCCTATGTATTTACCCAGTTTTATTTTTACACTGAACTATTCCTTTAAACTTCCCATTATGTAAGATACAAATATGGGAGACTATAAAGCTTTTCTGCAGCAAATAGTTTCAAAGCCACTCATTGGAGGCAAAACAATCCTGTTGGGTAGAATTAATGTTTTAATGATTTTTTAGTAGACGGAAGGTATGGTGATGCATATTATGGAAAGATCTCCTATGCAGAAAACCCCAGGTCCTGAGAATTCTGGATAACAGGACCCATACCTGTACCCCGTCCTGCTCAGATAATTCAGCATGGGATCCCTACATATGCTAAATATCATCATTTATTTAATGTATATAGCATTGCCAAGTTATGCAGCACTTTACATTCATTAATACATAAAAACATAGTCTTTCAGTTATTTAACGAACATAGTTTACAGAGTAAGAAATAGGGCCAGAGGGCATTACTCTCAAGAGCTTACAATCAAAAGATAAAGTTCTGTACTTAAAATACAATGACAGACAGCTTGGCCACTCTAACTAAAGCAGCAACTTATGAATCCAAACAATCTTGGCCAAACAAGTGCATTCCCAAGGCCATGGCTAGCGTTCAAGTTTGGCAGAATAGACAGATAATAAACTTGGCACAAATATCTGCCTGCAGGTTAATGCACAATGTTGTATATTTAGTGCAATTCTAGTACTATGAGCAAAAAGGCCAAGTACAAAAAGCCTGAAAATGATTCTTGTCAGCAAGCTATCAGTGTGCACAGACATGCCGCGAATGCTATTTCACAGTCTGCCAGATACTTATGCCTATGTTTATTTATTGGATCATTTGGAATGACACCCATATATTGTTGGCTGAACTAAACGATTTAGGGGAGAAATATATTTCCTACCGTCAGCGACTCAATTTACGAGAGCCCTGCGCATGCTTTATTCATTTTTATTGTTTTTCATTACTATGCAGCTAAAATAGCCGAGGGAGAATTCATTCAAGGCGTTATGATGAACGACGAGATCATGAGGCTTATTCAGTACGACCCGAAGAAATAAGCAGCCACCGCTGAAGGAAGAGAAGATGGGGAAGCCCAAGTGAATGCCAATAAAGTTCCGTATGTGTGTTTGTGTTTGTGAGACAGCAATTCTTTTTCTCCATTTCAGAATAAAGTCATACAATACATGTGTTGGTTTTAAAGCGCCAGTGCAATAAACTTATCCAGAAAAAACTTCTGGACTATATGGCACTAGTGACTAAACCAAAAGATGTTTTATTTCAGTTATTTACATTTTCTCCTTCAATAATATAGTGAATTTTCCATTGTCTCATGTCACAGGTTTGGAGGGGGGGAAAAAAAGTGTCATTCCGCATAAAATCCAGTCCTGGAATTGACATATGGATGATTTAAAGGAAATGAAAGCCATCAAACAATGAATAGAAAACTCTTCAGATTGCTCTTGTGAGCATCTTTGCAATTTACATGAACTTTGCTCCTAGTTTTCAAGATTGAACCCGTAGAAGTTTTTACATTGCTAATATAGTGAATGTGAAGAGCACCACCTGTTGTTCCATTTTGGCCAACTAAACTGGATTTAAAGGGGTTGTTCACCTTTTTAATGAACTTTTAGTATGATGTAGAGCAGGGTTCCCCAACCTTTTTTTACTCGTGAGCCACATTTAAATGTAAAACGAGTTGGCGAGCAACACAAGCAAGAAAAAGTCCATGGGGATGTCAAATAAGGGCTGTGATTGGCTGTTTGGTAGCCCCTGTGTGCACTGGTAACCTACAAGAGGCTCTGTTTGGCAGTACACCTGTTATTTTTTGCAACAAAAACTTGCCTCCAAGCCTGAAATTCAAAAATAAGCACATGCTTTGAGGCCACTCGGAGCAACATCCAAGGGGTTGGTGAGCAACATGTTACTTCTGAGCTACTGGTTGGGGATCACTGACGTAAAGAATGATATTCTAAAACTATTTGCGGTTGGTTTTCATTTTGTATTATTTGTGGTTTTCAAGTTGTTTAGCTTTTTATTCAGTAGCTCTCCTGTTTGCACTTTCAGTTATCTGGTTGATAGGGTCCAAATTACCCTTGCGTCCCTGCATTGCTTTGAACAAGAGACTAGAATATGAATAGGAGAGGGTCTGAATAGAAAGATGAGGAATAAAAAGTAGCAATAACAATACATTTGTAGCCTTACAAAGCATTTGTTTTTAGATGGGGTCAGTGACCCTCATTTGAAAGCTCGAAAGAATCAGAAAAAGAAGGCAAATAATTCGAAAACTACAAAAAGAAAAAAGTACAATCGAAAAGTTGCTTAGAACTGGCCATTCTATAACATACTAAAAGTTGAACCACCCATTTAAAAGTTTCCCAAGTGGCTAGTTACTAAGAAAAGGAAAGTGTTGCTTTGCTCAGAAAATGAGGTTACTGGGAAGACAAGAGTAATTTGTCCTCTAGTCAGTTCTAAGCAGGGCAATAGACTAGACTTACCTTTCCCCCCCCAACTTAATTTTCTCTCGGCTGTGTCCAGTTGGCCAGAATAACAGCAGGTGGTGATTCATTGTATTAGCAATGCAAAAACTCCCAATATCTTTAAAACTAGATATCTTTGAAGAGCACTCTTAGTAATTGTTCATTAATCTGTTGCAAGGGGTTTACATTTCCTTTTAAATTAAAACAGCTGTCAATATGCTGTTAAGTGTCTGGGGCCTAAAATTGTTTTGCTACAGGGCCCAATAGCATAACATTACACCAATGAGATTCACTGTAGAGTATAGGGATATTGCAGCTTCACAAGATGTGAAATAGCACATGAGGCAGTACAGGGACACCTCCCCTTGTACAGGAACATGTTATGTATTTAAGGACCTTGTGCTAGATTATAAACTGTCTGCCTGGAGGAAGATCCGCTCCAGATGGCTTATTCACATAATGAGATTGAGAAAGAAGTCAGATTTTGTATGTGCTGCTTATGTGTTAAGATCTCTTTAGCATTACCAGCATTCATTCACCAGAATTGTCTGGGCTTTTAATTCTCAGTTATTGGGGGGGGGTTCTGCTCTTTGAAGTCACAGGATTACTACTCGGTGTTACAAACCTGGGATCTGGTGGGATGGCTAGTGTGGAGAGCATCCCTATACAAATGCCAATATTTCATCAGGGCTACAAATAGGGATGAACCGAATCCAGGATTCAGCCAGGATGCTGCCATTTTCATCAGGATTCGGATTTGACAAGGAAGTAAAAAATGTTTTTCCACTTTTTCCTTTCCTGCCCCTAATTTGCATTAAATTAGGATTCTGATTCGGTTCGCTATACGGTCGAATCTTTCACAAAGGATTTGGGGCTTGGGCTGAATCCAAAATAGTGGATTTGCATACCTCCCAACTGTCCCTTTTTCGGAGGGACAGTCCCTCTTTTGACAGCTCAACCTGCAGTCCCTCATTTGTACTGGAAAGTCCCTCTTTTCTCTGCACTGAACAGCCAGAAAAAGAAACAAAGTTTCTCACTTAATTGGCTTTTAGCAGAGAGCACAGAACAGCTAACAGGTGCAAATAAGATACTTTGTAACAATTTTGTAAAATGAACATGGTAATTAGGGGGTGTGGCCACAGAAAGGGGTGTGGAAAAAAAAATTTGTCCCTCTTTTTACTTCCAAAATGTTGGGAGGTATGGATTTGGTGCATCCCTGGCTACAAATACAAATTGCAATTACAATGATCTTTAGGGATGCACCGAATCCAGGATTCGGTTCGGGATTCGGCCAGGATTCGGCCTTTTTCAGCAGGATTCGGATTCGGCCGAATCCTTCTGCCCGGCCGAACCGAATCCAAATCCTAATTTGCATATGCAAATTAGGGGTGGGGAGGGAAATTGCGTGACTTTTTGTCAGAAAACAAGGAAGTAAAAAATGTTTTCCCCTTCTCACCCCTAATTTGCATATGCAAATTATGGTTCGGATTCGGTTCGGTATTCGGCCGAATCTTTCACAAAGGATTCGGGGGTTCGGCCGAATCCAAAAAAGTGGATTCGGTGCATCCCTAATGATCTTTCCCCCTCTCCCTGAACTATACTGCTACCCTTCATTGCCTTATAAACCCTTTATCCAGACTGCTTCCAGCAGCACCCATTCCCCACCCTCAAGCTGCACATTGCCAGTCCCCTTGATGTCACCACCCTACCCCGTGACATCATGTCCAGTCCCTCCCTACCCTCCATAAGTTGGTAGCATTCCCTTGGAAAAGTGCCAACCCTAAGCACAATAAATAAAATAAGTAAAAATACTGGTTAAAAAATAGAAAGTTACCAGGGGTGTCTCCTAGTAAAGTGTCATCTGCCTTATGGGTATAACGCCCCCGAGGAGCTACTGAAAAATGACTCCTTGTATATACCCTATCAAATGCATATCTACCACATAGTATCTGATTGAATTTATCCCATTAACCACTTGATTATGCCAGGTTTAGAGTGGTGTAAACTAATGGCATCATTTAGGCACTGCTTAGACTTCATAACAAATATACGTTTATAAATAAGCTGCATTAATTCACATTTCATTCACACAAACGGAGCTCTATAAATGCACCGTTTACTTTACACATATCCCAGGTTTGTATCACTAGTAAGTAAGTCAACATATATAATGTCTTGGGTAGGTGTACATACTGTATGCTCTCAAACCCTTTGTATTAATATGTTGGTGCTCTAAAAATACTCTAAAAAGGGCAAGTTCATCTTTAAATTACAATATAATATGGTATAGACACTTTATACATTTTTACGCTTTCTGCCATGTTTTCTAGTTATTGTCTACCTCTATCTCAAGCCTATCTATCTTCTATTCTCCCTTCCAAACATTTATTGCTAAACTGGTATCGTATGGCTCACAATAATCAAGGAATATAACAGCTGCATAAAGGCAGATATGCACAAAACAAGCTGCACCCTCTTGCATAACCCACTTTCTGCATGTTTCCAGCTCTATTGATATCAGACCCATCATGTAATAATAGTATATAGCCATTTCTGCATTTCAGCTTAAACAGCTACCTATACAGGTATGGAATCCGTTATCCGGAAACCCATGATCCAAATGATGGGAAGGCTTCTCCCATAGACTACATTTTAATTAAATAATTAAAATTTCCTTTTTCACAGTAATAATAAAGCAGTACCTTGTACTTGATCCAAACTATGATATAATTTATCCTTATTGGAAGCAAAACCAGCATATTGGGTTTATTTAATGTTTTCATTATTTTTAGTAGAAGATCCAAAACAAAGAAAGATCCGTAATCCTTATTGGAGGCAAAACAATCCTATAGGGTTTAAATACAATTTTTAGTAAAGTTAAGGTATAGAGATCCAAATTACTGAAAAATTCCTTATCTGAGAAAACCTCAGGTCCCGAGCATTCTGGATAACAGGTCCAACGCCTGTATTGCATTTAATTTAGAGAAACCATTCAACTGATATAGATATACATTATATATAGGTACTTCATGATCAGGCCTAACACACAGGCCATGGCATACTTTTGGGTCTTATCCTCATTTGCTGTCTTGAGCTCATTTCAGGTTACAGGTTAGGTTACAGATTCAACATTACAGGACTTGGGATGTGTAGTTAACTATTACTAAGCAACTACAAATTATAGTGCAGGGATACGATAGTGTTTAAAAATATATATGATATCCCTATTGTTAATATTTTTCTTTTTTTTGCGGGAGGGAGTGGGTATTGAGTTTAATTCCTTGGGTAAAATTAAAATTGACTAAGCACAGTGTGCCCTTTTCCTGCAACAAAAAACCCCCACAAAATGATATAGGCATTACGCTTGTTTTGAAAGGATTTCTCTAAAACACACCCCGCGAGTTCCCCTTTCTCAATGTTGCTTGTGTAGATGTGACATTTAGGAATGTAGGTTTTTGCATTCAGTAGGTTTCTGTGATTCTCGGTTTAAAAAAAAAAAAAAACGTTATGGATACGTGTACATTGTATTTGTTTTACAATAAAACTATAGAATTAAGAGTGCGTGAGTATATCATTTCTCTCATAGAAATCAGGAAATGCTGGGATAAGGATATATAAGGATCTCTATAAAACAATACTAATTTACTATGATATTTTAATTCCATGCTTTTGGAAAAACAAGATGTTTGCAGCATATATAATCTTGTGCTTGTGCTATAACGGCTCTGATTGCTTCCCTCATACAAAACTACACTGACATCATTGTGCATGCTTCTGATGTCATCATGCCCATTCTTACATCACTGCCCCATCCCCCAATGTTATCTGCGCTTCCCTCGTTGTTGGGGTTCAGCTGCCTCCAAAGGTGACAACCCTAAATACAGCCATCATTCACCTCATACTAAAGTTGCAGGTGCCTTTATATTTATATATAAATATATTTTATATAGTGAATAAAGTACCCCCGCTTGTAAAATATAAGGATATTATAAGTTACCGAGGAGTTTCATGACCATATAAAAACACGAGGCCAAAGGGGTACTTTATTTATTATAATAAACAAGTTTCAGTGAGTCATGTGACAGAAATGACATCAGAACTCACCGTTTATAAGAATATAATTTACAAGATATTCATGGCTTTTGTGTATTATATAAATATATTTATATATTTGAATTACATGCCTTCCTCTTCAGCATCTTACCAGCTTTCAAATGGGGGTTACTTAATGGACGGGGATTCACTGCCTACACCATTCCTTCCATTCAGTCCCTCTCCTATTCATATTCCAGTGTCTCGTTCAAACCACTGCCTGGTTACTAAGCTAATTTGGACCCTAGCAACCAAGCGAAAAACGAATGAGCTGCTGAACAAACAGCGAAATAGTTCAAAAACCACAAATAATAAAACAAAAAGACCAATCGAGAATGGTTTCTGAATATCATCTCTACATCATTCTAAAAGTTAATTTTAAAGGGGTCGTTCACCTTTGTGGTAACTTTTAGTATGATATAGAGAGTGATATTCTGAGACAATCTGCAATTGGTTTTACTTTTTTATTATTTGTGGTTTTTGAGCAGCTTTTTCAGTTTGCAATTTCAGCAAACTGGTTGCTAGGTCCAGATTATCCTAGCAACCATGCACTGATTTGAATAAGAGACTTGAATATGAATAGGAGAGGCCTGAATAGGAAGATGAGCAAGAAAAAGTAGCAATAACAATACATTTGTGGCCTTACAGAGCATTTGTTTTTTCTAAAAGGGGTCAGTGACCCTCATTTGAAAGCTGAAAAGAGTCATCAGAAGAAAGTAAATAATTCAAAAACAATAAAAAATAAATAATGACAATCAATGGAAAAGTTGCTTAGAATTGGGCATTCAAAACATGGCAAAAGTAGGGATGGGTGAATTTGACACGTTGCATTTTGCCAAAAATTTGTCAACAAATTTTTTTTTTGATGCACATCTTTTTTTTTGTCGCACAACGCCATACAAGTCTATGGGCGTGATTTCCGCAGCGAAACAAGGCGAAAAAATTCGCCCATCCCTAGCCAAAAGTTAACCCAAATGTGAACCACCCCTTTAAGGTGAACCCCTTTACAACATAAAAAAAACATAAATACTAACGGGCAGTGTTATCAAGGGTTTAATTTCGAATTCATGTGAGTTTTTATAACCTCCCATGAACTCAAAATTGACCAATCAAAATTTATTATAAAAATCTAATTTTTTAAACTCTGGTGAATAGGATCGACCTGAAAAATTCAAATTGAATTCAAATCGAATGTCAGGAAGGCTGCAAACATCACCAAATTGATCCCTGGACCTCTCCCATTGACAGCAATTCGGCAGGTATTAGGTGGCGAATAGTCGAATTTGAGTTCTTAAAGGGCCAGAGCATGATTCATTTTGAAAATCGAATTTGATTTTTTTTAAAAAAAAAAAAAACTCGAATGGAATTTGGATAGCTCCCTAGTTTGGATAGCTCCCTAGTTGACAGTTTTGAACATAAAAAAAACTCAGATATTTGAATTCGAAATTTGACCCTTGATAAATCTGCCCCAAATATACTATGTAGCCTAAGTGAAAGCTTTACCCACATTGCCCTTAGCATTATTATTATTATTACATGTGAATTATGTGCTGTGACTGTCACTGTTTGAACGGGTTTATTAATAATAAAGGCCCCTGGAGGACACATTTTAAAAAAAAGTTTAATCTATTTTGTAAATGAAAAATGTCTGGCGTTCATCAAAACTGGCAAGATTTACCAAAATGATATCTTTTAATGTCAGTTCTGTAAGTGAAAAATTTATGGTGTTCATCGAAACTGGCAGCATATGAAAAGATTCTTGACTCTGAAAAGAACACTTTGTTTAGGAGAGGAAAAACAACTGAAATATGGTTTTAGGAGAATTTTGCGCTACGTGAGCCTTTTTCTATTTTATTTCTCAAGAACTCTATAAAAAACATGTGTGTGCTTTATTCAGCTGTTGGGAACAGCACAGGGTCTGACCTGATATAGAAATGACTCAACATCTCTTAATTCCTTGGGGTATTGTGGGCAAATGAACTTGTTTCTCTTTAAACATGGGTGGGTGGGCTCTAACTAAAAATGAAAACTAGACTGCCCCAAGGACATGTGCGCATATGCTGATTAATATGTATATTTAAACACATTTAGATACTTTTTGACCCTTTTCTTTTTAGTAAAATGTTCTTTCTAAAATTGTTGGGATATTCGTGGGGGTAGGAGGGGCTGGGCAGGTGCTGACAGCATTGTTACTAATATCAATATCAACTTAAAAGAAAATACATGCCCCAAGATACACCATCCCGTAATTCATGTTACTGCTTATAAAAACAAAGAGAGTTGTACTCTGAGAGATGAAAAAAGACAATTTTTTTTTTTTTTATAATTATCATTATTTTCCCAGCTACTCTTCATAGAAGCAAATTTATGGGTATATTCCCAGCTCACCCATTGGACAGAAAGATCTCCACCACCTACCCCTAATAATTTAAAGGAGTAATATTGAATGTAAAATAAGAATATGCCTGAGCATTATACTCCTTTAAATATAGAGGGAATGTACATAAAAAAAGTTGTGTTTTAGGCTGATTTATGGAAATTTTCTGCAAAAACCCTAATAATCCCCGCCTATTAGTTCCACTTTCTGTTGCCTCCTTTCCCAGGCTGTGCAAGGGAGCCAGGGGCACTCAACACACTGCACTGCAGGATAAGAAACAATCAGCAGCCAGACATATTTACACTTATGTGACAGCAGGGCTGTGATTGGCTATCCCCCTATTAATGTGCTTTTGGCAGGAAATCTGGGGACACACCCACTCCTTATTTGAAACATGGAATAGTACCATAGCAGATCTATAGGGAGCTCCCATGAAGTGGTCACTTTTAAAGATTTAAAGATGTTTTAGCCCAGAGTACAAGCAGCACCATATTTTATTCATTATTGCCTACAAGATTAGAGGTGGTTTCACTTATCCTACATGTCTCCTTTAAAGAGCCATGTCCCCTAATTTTCAGTCCTGTTTTTAGCAATGTTTATTGCCACGCACCCAAATTGGGAGGGAATATTATGCTGCCATGGAGGATAGCTGGGAGATGAAAATGAAGGTGTTTAGGATAGGTAACACATGCTGTAGACTTATCACCACTAGCTAATTTACATATGCTTCCTTGCCCCTGGAGATAAAACCGCAACCCCCAGCACATAATTAAACACCTTAGGGACCCCCATACAAGTATTTCCAATTGATAACAACCCCCCAACCAAGTTTACCTTTCACATGCAGAGCAGGCAGAGTATGGCCCACAAATGAAATATAGGGCAGGCAGAGTATGGCACACAGGCAGAGGCAGGAGACAGGGAAACCTATCAGGAAAATGCAGGTAATTGATCATGACTACTCTAAAATGAACAGCATGTACTGTACTGAGTACAGTGACACAATGATAGTGCTACTCGTACTGTCTCAGGTGTGAACAGGTAACAATGTGGGCACTGACAGTCTTAAGTGTGAGCAATACATGGATTTTATGGGTCAGTCTATAACAGGTGTTAACAATGCAGAGTTTTTAGAGCCTAAATCTGAGTTGTGAACAATGTTGGGGCCAGTTAATCTCAGTTCACACATGGGAAGGCCTGTGGACCACCAGTTGGACAGTACTATTCTAAGGGCCTTTTTTTTTTTTTACTGTATTTTAAATATACAAATACTCCCTTGAGCAGTGCTGAGAAGGCAAAATGTTTATTTACATTAAATTCAATTATGGTAGTGTTGGGTCTAGGAATGGGTAACACGGTGCTTTAGCCTTTGGCCTCCCTTCACTAAAAGGAAAATACAGCAAGCAACTTCATCCAAGAACAGAAAGCTTGTCAATACAGTAAAAAAAGCAATTATATATGCACTGAATACAATTTTATTTTTTAAAACATTCTTTATTACATTTTTTTTAAAAAGTTAAGGAAATAATACATATTTATATAAAAAACTATTTTGTCAATATAAAGAATTAAAAATGACAAAAACAAATGTCATTTTTTTTTTTTTTACAAAAAGTCATTTTTTCCAGTCTTGGATTCCATGGAGGGCTGCCATCGGAAACCTAGTTTTTCTGCCCCCGTCCCTCCCCCGATGGCTGCCCTGGATCTATGTTTCTTCCAAGTAGTTCCTTGGATCTGTTTGTATCCAATCACAGAAGAATTTCTTTAGGCAGTTTGGTGGTTTCTCAGTCTCCACCAATTGGTCATCTGCAGATGGTGGATGTCGATCTGTTATTCAACTTCAACATTTTCTTCTTTTAGCTTCAATGGTTTGCTAGTATAAAATATTGTTCATTGTTAGTCATGAAGCAGGTGTATACATAATAAATTTACAATTTCTTAATTTTTTTATATTTGCATTTACAATTTTTACCATTACATGTTTTATGTCACTTGCCCTTTTCTGCTTATTTAATGGTCAGCTACAACTATCCAACAGTAACATTGTCTCCCATATCACCTTATGGGTCTCACTCCTACATGTGGCCTAGTTCAGTAACCCACACCCTAACAGTCTACGGCTATGCCTTTGTTATGTGAAGCCAGAGAATATTGTTTGTATAGGACAACAGATAGTTACAGATTATGCGAATGACAATAAGAATAAGATATTTTTCTTACCTCTCTGCAGATGTTTCATAATATTCTTCTGTACAACCCTTTCATTGCTTATATCTGTGATGAAAGGGTGTGACAAGAGCTGCCTTGCAGATGGTCTCTCAGCAGGATTTTTCTGCAGGCATTCCTCAATAAAGTAGTGGAATTTTTCACTCCTGCAAAAAGAAATTGAGGCAAAATTATAGTTGTTCATAAATATATCTAATTGCTCAGACTTATGGAAGTCCATGCCCATATAAAGCTCCTAGCCCATTTATACTTTCCACATTATTACTGATCCCTATTTTCCCAATCCCTCGTCCCTCACTGTAACTTCTCCTTTGCCTATTCTCCCACCACATTCACCCTGACTCTCTTTCTTATTTGCACCAGGTCCGGACTGAGAATTAAAATAGGCCCTGGCATTTCAGGTACATAAATGCCCACTCAGAGGCCCAAACAGCCCACACAGGGGCCCAAACAACCCTCACCAGCCCACTAAATACTAACTTTCTATGGCACCTTATAGCAGCCCCTCTGGCATTTGCCAGAACCCACAGATTGCCAGTCTGGGCCTGATTTGCACAATCCCTTAATCCATTGTCATTTCCTCACTCACTTCACTATCACTTCCTTTTCCATTTCCCAACTTCCCCTCACTCTCTTTTTGTGTTTTCATGGAAATCACTCACCATTTGTTCCCTTTCAACGTAGGAGCCGGACCACGAGTAATTTGTCGGATCAAAGCCTTGTCAGGAAGTTTGTTGTATGCTGTATGATAAGCAAATACAATATTAAAACATGCTGACTGATAATTACAACATTTATAGGGTTCTAAAAGGTGCAAAGTTTGATACAGATCAAATCACCTATTTCAAGCAATAAGCAGCAAGAGTTACTGCACTTGTCCTATTTAGTGCCTTTTATTACAGTATGTTGGGGTTAGTTTTTTATCATTAATTGATTGTAAACTTTACAAGGGGCAGTATCATTCTGTGTTACAGCATTTACTTTCTAGTAACACACATATATTACGTATATACAAAGTCATGCTAATAATTCCTGAGAATGTACTTACGGACACATCCTTCTGCCATGTGAATGGCTGACATTCCCAAAGACCACACATCAGCCTAGAAAACATGGAGGAAAAGAAAATAATTAAAAAAGACTATACACAGGAGACATACTTCTGTTGTCTATCCATCCACATTATGATAGGGGTTCTCTTTAGACTGCAGAATAGGAAATACATTAAAACATGCCACTTTGTACTCATATAAAACAGTCCAAGGGCTGAAGTACAGTGGGTTTCATATCTAAAGAATGACCCCAAACTGAGAAACTTCTGTTTTACACAGAGTTGTAAAATCCAATAAAGCATAAGGAGGGGTTTCTAAAATTCATGTGCCCTGTACTTACAATACATTATGCTCACTCAGTTCACTTACACCTTTTCATAATAGCAAAGCTGGATGACAACTTTGCTTTTGAGAAAATTATGTGAAGTAAGTGGCAAAAACACATGTAGTTACCTCATGTAGGCTACATACATTTAAATAAAGGTGGCGCTAACTCTAAAATATAAAGGAAGAAAGAAGTCATCAATATACCTTATGGTCAAATTCGCCTCTCTTACTCATGCAGACAATGGCCTCTGGTGATAAATATGCCATATCTCCAGCAGGGCTATCACTTTTTCCTCCCATGACAGCTCCACCAAAATCAACTGAAATTGTAAGAGAAAAGCATGAATTTTTTATGTTAGTTTGCAAATGCAACGCACCAATAAAAATCATGGTGCTACAGAAATATTTCTAATTTTTACATGAGACAGAATTAGTGTGCAGATGTGTTGTTTTTGCAGGTTTTGAACTTTTAAAAGGTTTATATAAACATTATTATTTAGAGACAGAGTAATATAAAATTGACTTCACATTCACTGAAACTTCACAACATCCATTCTGTATTCAGATTCTAAGCGTCACTTACTTATCTTTACAACTGCGTCTTCAGTTAGCATCAGATTATCGGGCTTCACGTCGCAATGTAAAATTCTCTGTTTTCTGAGATGATACAAGCCCTGGGAAAAATATAAAGGAAAATTGTAAATACAATTATTTTTCATGTTCTTGAACTAATAAGATGAAAATGTGTTAAATAACAGAGAAGGTTCAGATGTGACATACCTGTAATACCTGCTTGCAGATATAAGCAATCCAGCTTTCTTCTAAGGAACGATTCCTTTTGCTTTTTATTAGGTCAAGTACTGATCCACCATCACAAAGTTCTATAGCAATCTAGAACACCAATAAAGAACAATTAGTACATATATACAATTTAATTGTTGAGCTTGCATTAGGCAATACTAGTGACATAAGAGTTTGTGTGCTATAATTTACTATGTATTTGCATTGTTTTTGTTTCTATGTGTTCTGTACTAGAAGTCAAATGTGACTGCCTTGATTTGCAGTCAGTGGGTGTAATTCAGAAATAGGCACATATAAGCATTCAGGGTATGAATGCAATCAGTTAAAACTGAGAACAAAGAGGTCATGTGGATTGGACTCTTTCTTATACAATTGGATCATATTTGTATCCAAGCTTGTATGAGAGCTGTTGATTGAGAGTTGGTGCACAAAGGTTCAACATATCTAAACGCTTCCTTACCCATAGCTCTTGATTAATCCTTCTAGCAGGCTTTTGGTAAAATGCGCCATAAAAGGAGATGATATTCTCATGGCCAGAAACCGTCTCAAGTATTTCCAGTTCATTAAGGATTTTATCTTCATCCTAATTTACAACAAAAGAAATTTTAATTCAAAAGAAATTTAAATAAAATGGATTCAATTGTTATTTTAAATACCACAACCTAGTTACGGAGAATTACAGCTTGTTAATACCATATGAAAATGTTTTTTGGGGTTTTTTTTAAATCTGAAATCTATTGCTTTCTATAAAAGATATTCATCCACTTATTTTCACATAGTAACATAGGAATTTAGGCTGAGAAAAGAAACACATCCATTGACTTCAACCTGTTCAAATATATGAAACCTATGCAAAATAAGGCTTTTTGCAAAAATGCTTATTATAATAAAATTATAGTAACATTACAAAGACACATTACCTCTATGTTCTTTATTATTTTAATGGCCACTTCTTTGCGTTTCATTTGATGCCAACCCTGTAACACAAGTAGAGAAAGAAGGTTTGTGATGATGAACTTCATTATGGTGAATCAAACAGATATGTGGATAAGGCACAAGTTTATTGGCAGCCTCAGAAACACAAGAAAAAAGGACAATACTGTAGAGAGTGTAACCAACTGGGAGAATTCTGAAATCACCCAGAAGCATGACACAAACTACACAATTGTAACGTTGAATAAAGTATCTCACCATATGGACAACTCCAAAATTGCCTTCTCCGATGGCCTCTCCAAGTTTTAAATTTCCCCTGGGCTCCTGAAAAAATAACATTGTATTCAAAAGCATGATAAATATAATAGTAAACTAATATAATGCAACTGGACAAATAACGTTCTCAACATTAAAGAAGCAGTGATATTATAAGGAGAAACTGGAAAATGGTGTATAACAACTTACTGGGTATTTGGCAAATGGATCTTTATCATCCTCCTGGGGAAGAAAAAAAAATGTTTAATTAGATAATCTGAGTTTATTGGGTGAAACTGCTATAATTATTATATAAAGTACAAGGAAAGGTTTTACTGGGGGTTCCAAAATATTAGGTAAAAGTATATATAAAGGATTCAATAAAGTATGTTATGTTATCCAAACCTTGCTAAAGTTATCTTGGGTACGGTAGACACACTTTTCTTTTTTTGTTTTTTTTCTATTTAATTCTTCCTTTTTCGCGACATTTATATTTGTGGTCCTGTTGTCAATTTTCTTTGGTACCTCCTTAAATAAAAAGAAAGGATTTGTTGTTAAGTTGAACTAAACCCTGAAGTTAAGTTGCTTAAAGGGACAGTATAGACCTTTTTGAACATTATTTCAGTGAACAGCATTTGTGCTGAATTATACTTTGCCTATAGTTTTAATTAAGACATATCTATAGTTTTTGCTAATTCTTGAACTAAATAGAGCAAAAATTGACATTTAAACTACTATACATCTTACTGCCTGCTTTATATTACTATAATTAATACAAATCACCAGTTTACTGAGAAGCCTGCTGTATAAACAAACCCCTCTTTTCTCCTGCTGAAGCATTAGGCTTTGTGATAAGAGCAGCTCATTATACAGAAGTATTTTAAAGAGGGGTATACTGCCCCTTTAAATTTATATTGATAAAAGGTTTAATTATTTTTGTTCAAACCTCATTAAGGCACTCTTTCCTTCTTTGGTCCTTCACTTGCTCTTTTTCAGAGATTTCAGTCGGGAACTTTGTTTCGGATTTCACACAGGACTCTTCTTGAGGTTCTTCAGATCCATATACATTTTCCTCAAACAACTCCAAAACATTTCCAGTTGCCTCATAGGGCTCTAGCTGAAGTTGTTCAGATCTTTCTATGTTTTCCTTAGAACAATTTTTTTCAGATTCCACACAGGACTCTCCTTGAGGTTCTTCAGATCCACATTCATTTTCTTCAAACAACTCCAAAACATTTCCAGTTGCCTCATAGGGCTCTAGCTGAAGTTGTTCAGATCTTTCTATGTCTTCCTTAGAACAATTTTTTTCAGATTCCACACAGGACTCTCCTTGAGGTTCTTCAGATCTATATTCATTTTCTTTAAACAACTCCAAAAAAATTTCAGTTGCCTCACAGGACTCTAGCTGAAGTTGTTCAGATACTTCTATGTTTTCCTTAGAAGACTTTATTTCAGTTTCCACACAGGACTCTCCTTGAGGTTCTTCAGATCTATAGTCATTTTCTTCAAACAACTCCAAAAAATTTTCAGTTGCCTCACAGGACTCTAGCTGAAGTTGTTCAGATACTTCTATGTTATCCTTAGAAGACTTTAGTTCAGATTCCACACAGGACTCTCCTTGAGGTTCTTCAGATCCAAATCCATTTTCCTCAAACAACGCCAAAACATTTCCAGTTGCCTCATAGGGCTCTAGCTGAAGTTGTTCGGATCCTTCTATGTTTTCCTTAGAAGACTTTATTTCAGATTCCACACAGGACTCTCCTTGAGGTTCCTCAGATCCAAATCCATTTTCCTCAAACAACTCCAATACATTTTCATAGGGCTCTAGCTGAATTTGTTCAGATGCTTCTATGTTGTCCTGTATTAAAGAGACAATATTGTTTTATAAAATCAACCAATTCAACCACTATAATTTAAAAATCTTTATGATTTATTTGATTAAAGTTTTTCCATTCATTGGTTATTGTCTGCTTACCTGATAGTGGCAGGTGTTGTTATCAGATCTCTCTTCCTGCTCACTAAGCTGTTCCTCCTGGTTTCTGCTAACCTCAAAGCTGATCTCCTCAGGTTCATGTTCAAATTCCTGGATGAAAAACAGGAAAACGGATTAAACTTAGCTCATAAATATTGGTTGCACATTACATAGTAACACAATGTAAAAGACATTATCTTTGGCCATTTCTTTATCTGGTTGGTCCTGGGATAGAAGCAAAAATATTTATACTATATCAGTTTAAAAAAAATCCTTAAATAAACCTTGTATATCAGGGGACTGATGTATGTCCTGTAGAGTTTGCAGCTGCCATTTTATTTAAAGGGCACCTGTTGGGTAAAAATGTTATCCCCAAACAAAGGTACGGGCTAATACAGCCCGCATTCTGGTTGGGGATAACAGCAGTTTTTTTAAACAAAAATGCCCCCAGCAGTGCTAGGCCAGTCACTCGTATGCACATAACATGCATGTGACGTTACTCGCATGCACATAATGAGCAATTCAGGGCAGCTTTTCATTATGCGCATGCGAGTGACTGAACGTTGTTGCTCACACAGGGAGCTCCCTCCTGGTGTGCGTATCATAGCGCTGGCGGGGGTCATTTTTTTTTTTTTTTTTTAAAAAAACTACTGTTATTCCCAACCAGAATGTGGGCTCTATTAGCCCGCACCTTTGGTTGGGGATAACATTTTTACCCAACAGGTGCCCTTTAATGTTACAAGGGATCTCCTGGGCTGAATGAAGGTGCTCGGGCTTAAATGACAATATTGGCAGAAGTGTATTGCACAAGCAAAGCAGCAAACTGTGCAGAGCATAACCCTAGTCAAGATTAGTCACATGGGTATGCCTAACATATTACCATCTCCATTCCCTTAAAATATTTTTGTTATTTTGACTTTTTCTTACCTGGCACATCTCAGTGTTCTCATTGTCTTCAGGATTATCCGAATTCTCCTGGTTAAGAAAGGGGAAGAGATGTTATTTCTGTTATAAAGAAGCTAAAATATAACTCTGCATGAAATATAGGGCAATTTTTATGACAGCTATTCACCTCTTTTATGCTTTCCTGGCTGATTTCTATTTCATTTTCTGTTTCTAGCTCTGGCTCCTCCTAGTTAAGAGAAATACATTTAGTTATCAGATCAACTTACTACAGGTATGAGACCTGTTATCCAGAATGCTTGGGACATGGGGTTTTCTGGATAACGGATCTTTCCTTAATTCTGATCTCCAAACCTTAAGTCTACTAGAAAATCATGTAAATAAACCCAATAGACTAATAATAATAAATAAAGATTATTTATATCTCAGTTTGGATCAAGTACATGCTACTGGTATTATTATAGAGAAATGGGAAATCATTTTTAAAAATGTGGATTATTTGGCTAAAACGGAGTCTATGGGAGATGGCCTTTCAGTCATTTGCAGCTTTTGGATAATGGGATTCCGGATAAAGGATCCCATACCTTTATCATGTGCTGCATATAGAATTTACCTTGAAAAAAGTAAATTAATGCAAATTCAAAAAATATATAATTCATCTACTTTACCAAGGCCAATTAACAATTATAATCATCAAAACTATAAAAGGAAGCTAAAACTATAATGACTGTATGATACCAACTCCTTTCTTGCTTACCAGGCAGATTTCTTCAGTGGGCTTCTCTATTTGAGCCTGGATAAGAGATAAAAAGGTGGCATTATTTTATGCAATTAAAGGTCTATTGTCCATAAAGATTATTACATGCAAAGTTAGTGTATGTTTAGTCTCTGAAAAAAGTTTAAAGGAAATACAATTAATGTATATAAATAAATGCAGGGTCAGTATAGGGATTTGTTCAAATAATATTGGAAATTCCAAATTACTATTCCTGGCAAACAGAGAAAATATCATTTCATCATCAACAAATAAAAGAGTTTTATTTAAGTCAATGATGTTATGAATGTGTCATCTATGAAAGTGGTATTGTTGTTTCTATAGTTGAATTAAAATATTAGATACTTACCACAACTATTTCTTCAGCAGCTTCTTCTGGCTGATTCTAGGAAAGAAAAAAACATTTTATCACAAAAAGAAACAAACAAATAGGAAAACTAGAATGTATTCAATGATATGAGAAACCTTCTAAATATATAGATAGCATTATATTTTTACAAGTAAAAGAATAATATTTTATTGTATTTTACCATAGTTTGGCTTACCACAACAACGACTTCATCAATTTCATTGGGTAGTATCTAGAGTAGAGCATAAAAAACAGTGTTATTGCAAAAATTGGACAAATTAATTAAATTTATTTAATAATCTCAATCAAACTTTCATCCGTTATGAGAAAAACGTCTAACTATATAGATGGTGCTATGCTATGAAAAGTAAAAAAAATCACATTTTATTGTATTTTATTCTATTTCTTAACTTACCACTATGATTTCTTCATTAGATTGATCTTGTTTCTAAGAAAAAAAAAGAAGGTTTTATCACTAAAAGAAATGAGCACTTAGACAAATTCATGAGAATAAGTTATAAGAAAACTTATATAGATGGCACTATCCTTTTAAATGTAAAAAGGATCACAATCTATTGTATTTTATTATATTTTTCTACTTACCGTAATATTTTGATTTGTGGGTTTATCTGGTTGTTTCTAGTAAAAAGAAAAAAAAAAGTTTTATCATAAAAGTTTCTCCCTCCATTAAATTATTCACAGAATAATATGTGTGATATTACAATACGAGGAATTAAGTACTTACCTTGCGAAAGCAACGGAAACAATTGCAGATAGAACGCCACATGTTTATTCTCTCTATGGAGACAAAGAGAAAGATCATTTGTATAAATATATATATTGACAAAATAGCTGATGTACACCAGGAATTTCAGTAACAGAAAAATGTATATAATGTGTATGACGTGTATTATGTATTATGTGTATTTTGTACTGTGTATACTGTATGTGCTTTAGAAGAATCACTACTAGAAAGCACACTATAATATATATAAAATATCAGCATTGGTAAATTATTGTATGTAGGACCAAGTACAACACCCAACACACATTTTTAGATTTTCACTTTTTTTTTTTTTAGAGAAAAGATCGAATTCTATGTAATTCCATAGATTCAAACAGATTCACATCGCTAGCAGTTTTTAAGCCATACAGTCTTAATATTTAGGGGCAGATTTATCAACGGTCGAGGTGAATTTTCAAATGAAAAACATTTGAATTTCGAGCTATTTTTTGTGTACTTCAACTAGGGAATACTCCAAATTTGATTCGAATTTGAAAAAAATTCAAAAATTCTAATATCGAAATTAATCATGTACTGTGTCTTTAAAAATTCAACTTCGACCATTAGCCATCTAAAACCTGCCAAATGGCTGTTTTAGCCTATGGGGGAAAAACTGAATAGAATTCAATGGAATGCACCATTCCTTCGATTCGTACGATTAGAATTCGGCAGAATACGGACCTATTCGATCGAAAACGGACCCATTCGACCAAAAAAAACTTTAACTTAATTTCGGTTGGTCTTTTTGAATTAGAATTCCAAAGTGTTTTCAATTTGAAATTCAACCTTAGATAAGTATGCCCCTTAATATATTAATTTTGTTAATGTTTTTATCTGAATATGCCAAGCTCCACTCACCTCAGTTGCCTGATCAAGAATGAACCAGTCTGAGTTTCTGTTAGACACTTTGATTCTGTCCATTATGACATCATAAGGACATCCCATAATACGCCCAAATATGGACGGACTGCTGTTAGACAGTTTGTGTCTATTATGACATCATCAGGACATCACATAATACGCCCAAGTATGGATGGACTGCTGTTAGACAGTTTGTGTCTATTATGACATCATCAGGACATCCCATAATGATATCTATTTCAAACATTGGCAGATTCACAGCATTGTGACATCACATTTTCAACCCAAGGTGGAGAATTAAATAATAGTGGGTTGTGTTGATTCTACATAACTTTGTTTAAAATGTGGCGTGTTTTCTTGCCAGGATGTGTGTGCTTTCATTGTGTATTCATTCACAGTACAGGGAATGATATAGTTATATAGTGAAGTTGGATTAAAAAAAAAGTTCAACCCCAGTGCACACATATTTATACAGACCTATTTATACACTCTATAAGTAAAGGAAATGCTGCCATTATAGTATGCATATTAAATTAGCATAGAGAATGCAAAGGCAATTCCATAATTATTTTAGGTTGGACCAAGTACAACTTCCCCTTCAAATCAAATTCCTTGTCATTGTAAACATTTTAATATATTTCTACATTTTTATATAAGTTATATAGAAGAACTAAACCCTAAAAATTAATTGACATGTGGTCGGAGAAATAAAGGTCTTCTAACTGTTTATGGGAATTGTGCTGTGAGCGCTTTCTATTTGTGCACTATAACTATATTGGTGAGCACCCGGCCTTTACTGATTTGAATGGTGTGTGCAGATACACGGAAGTATATATATATAATAGTATCAAAAAGTAACCGCACTCACAGGTCTTTAGTGAAAAATGATAATAATAATAATAGTTATATGTATATATATATAATAATAAATACATACATATATGTTAAACTTATAGAACCAGAAGTGATCTAGGCCTTCAAAGTTGTCCCAGGAGTTTCCCATCTTAGATATTTCTAGCAGTATCTGTGCCATGCACATGCTCCATGGCCTCTGAACAGTTGAGAAGCTAAATTTGGGGGTCATTGCAAATAATCAAGCAGAAAATGGGTTTTGCCTATATTGATTTTGAATTCAAATTGTAATAATGTTGACCCCTATATGGATCTTTTTCAGTACTACAGTCGATATTGCTCATGCTCTAAAATGCATCAAGGAACACAATATAGATCATTTACGACGACAAGCGCAGTTCTTTTGCCATGAATTTCCCCTGAATCCATTGTGTATGAAATCCTAATTATTAAAGGTACATGCATCAATATGAGCACTTTGAAGTTTTTGTTTTGTGTGCTCAGCGCCGCTCAGTCATTCCGAAATCCTGTTCCGTATTGAGCACCCAGGGCCACTCCTGCCATGAGGGAAAGTGAGAACCTTGTCTCAGGCAGCAGTGAGCGATACCAGGCGGTAGCCCCAGGGTTCCCTCAGCGTCCTGTGTCAATAGGGTCAGCTCATTAGCGACTAAACAAACTGGCACACAAGTCAACCTCGCACCAAACCCTGAATTTATTTTTATAATGGAAATAGTTAAGCTATGCTGTAGTTCATCAAGCAGGCGGCACAAGGTCCACCTGAGAGCCTATATAAGACAGTAACTTGCTGGGGGCACTTCCGCTTTTGGCCTGTAACATCTAGAAGCAGCATCAGACCAAAGCGGTCAGACCCTTGTGGGAGGTTAGTAACGTTAGGGCTAGCTAGTGGACAGTAATGGCTAGCTAGTGGACAGTAATGGCAAGTAAGTTCACTTTAGGAATGAAGTTAGAGAGGGCTAGTGTGCACGGACAGCCTGCTGTCCCAACAAGGATTAATAGTTTGGGCTAGAGCCCTGAGGAGAATGTGCACCAGAGTTAGGGATTTGAGCGTTCAGGTGTAGATTAGTGGAGATACTACGGAAGAAGCTTGGGCATTGTATGTGAGGTCACAGCAGAGAATCAGGGGTAAGAGCTCCTTTGCAGGAGACCCCGTTACAGCTAACGACTCTCCTGCCAGTGCTCGTACAGGACAAGGGCCCTGGAGGCAGGGGAGACCCTTACCATTTTGCCGTCTGAGGCGGCCTTCCTTTGCTGCCCCCACCCCTCCCCATGCACCCACCTTTTCATTGCTGGAGGGGTTTGAAAACCGGTTGAAAACTGGAAATTCGGCTGTTAGTTACCAGGAGCGGCATTTTTGCAGACCCTGCAAATCCAGGGGGAGCTGTCGTCTGAGGTGAGTGTCTCAACTCGCTTCTTTGGTGGAGCGACCCTGTCTAAACCCGACTGTTTTGCCAAACTGACTGTCCCGTCTCAGCCTGTCAGTTATGTTTCTAATGCTAAAGGACTCCTGCTGCACAAATATGACAGCCCGCCTTATACACGAACATGGGCACCAGACAGGTAATGTAACAGCATTGTGCAAATACTTTATGGCAAAGTTATAAGTAGATTTCAAAGGCAATATTATGATAGATTGGAAAAAAAAAAAAGTATAATTTCTGGATGTTTAATCCTATTAATTTTGAACCTATGACAAACTCCATCATTGAGTGCATTGCAGGACCAGATTGGGCACAATGAAGACGTCATCATGAAGAACATGGAGTACCGGCACCAGCTAGAAAATTCACAGACTAAATGATAACTTGTCCGACACATGCTCTGAAGTTGCCATAACCCTTTCCCCAATCTACCTAGTAGGTGGCAGCAGATCATTTAACTATAGTTTCTATGACCCTATGTTTAACCAGTAAATTATGCCGTTTGCAAATTGCATATAAAATCATTAAAAGGATCCAGAAAACAACATATTATTGCATTATATACCCTTTTAGTTTCCATACCCTTGATTCCTTGAGTAATAAACCACCCGTGTTATCCAGATATTTCATATTTAGAGATCACAGCCTGGGCCCAATCAAAAGGCCTATATCAAGCTATATACACATCTTTCCTATAAAACATGATATAATGAAGCATATTTACTTTTACAATATTGTTTATGAGAGGTTATTAATATATGAGAGTGGGCGGTCTTTTATTTACACCATTGTTGGAAAACTTTATTCAACTAACCACCTGTTCCCATGTAGAATTGTATGAGTTAACATTTAAAGAGCCCTTAAGCAGGATCTGAGACAATAATTAGGAGAGCTCAATCCCATTCTATGAGCCTCAAGGTAAGCAGCCCTGCTTTAGTCAATAAGAACTGGGATCAAGGATCCCTCTTTCGTTTTTGCCCATCTAATCAAAAACACTTACCAACTATCCGTACAAATCACAGCATAAAGAATTACTGCTTTATACAAGCCCTTAAATAATAACCATGTATAGATCTGCATATATGATACACAGTGTTAATGAATCCAGATAACTGGACTGGGAATTAAATTGTGCATGTTATCTTAAATTTTAATCGATCGTAAATTAGTCATGTTCTTTAATTCCAGATAGTAACTACTTTTTAATCTCTCCAGCAAAGAGGGGAGATATGCGTAGAAGTTTATGTTTAATATGTAAGGAGCTCCAGTAGAAGATGTACTAGCTTATCATATATCGGGCAGGTATAGAACAATTATGGGCATTTATAGGTTTTTTTGTTCCCCCTCAAATAATTGCGACAGAGCAACAATACCCATCTATCCAAATTAATTATGAATGTCTGCTTTGCCAGCTGCAGTTACGGCATGAGCCTGCTCTAAATGAAATGTGTATTTCTTCTAAAGGACAATGAAGATTCTGAAGAGGCAATCGGTATGAAACCATTTTATTGCACAGAACATTTATGCAGTCTTGGCAGCCCGGGAGCGCTTCTTCTTCACCACAACTGGTTTCTGGCTCTTCAGGATGGCGCTAGCACGACGGAGAGCAGCCTATAAACACAAAATCCGTGTGAAAAAAACAAACAACGTTTTTTTTCCCTGAGGAAGATCACTATGATGTGATCGAAAGGTTTCAATTTCTTTTGTTTTTCTATTACAATCAGTTACTCTAACATAAACATATCAACACAATCCAGCTGCAACGCCGAGTATACCATTAGAGAATTTAAAAACAACTTGGCCAACATTAGAAAAAAAAAAATTTATAAGGTGAAGCTAAAAAGACTTCATGAACAAAATCAATTAAAAAAATTTAATCAATTCAGTGTGCACTGCAGTTATACTTGTAGGGAACAAGACATCCACTTACCATGCGGAGATCCTTCCTGTAGTTGTTCTTGCGGATAATGTGACGCACACTGCTCAGAGTGGAGCGCGAGTTCTTGTTTATGGTGATTTTTTCATAAGATGTTGCAGGTTTGCGCTGACCTAAAAGTGAACGCTTAGTTAGGAACCAATATTATAATTTCTAGCATAATGTTATAAAAGCTGAGTGAGTTAAATAAAAACCAAGCTCAGTTGCTATTGACATTAAAAACTAGATTGTCAGCAAAGTCCTATTTTTTAAGTAAAAAGTGACTTGTTATTCAGAATGCTCGGGACCTGGGGCTTTCCGGACAACAATCTTCCACTAAAAATCGTGTAAACATTAAATAAGCCTATAGGCTGGTTTTGCTTCCAATAAGGATTATTGATATCTTGGTTTGGCTCAAGAACAAACTACTTTAAGGGTAGAGACACACGCTCAGATTCGGGGAGATTAGTCGCTCAGCGGGATGGCAATCAGTGCGTTTCATTTGTGAGGTTGCCCACAGTGAAAACGAATCGATCCGAGTGCCATCCCGCTGGCAATTTAGATTCTAGCCGATGGAAGGCAGTTTGGGTCTATTAGTCCCCCCCGAAGAAAAGACGATTTATCGCCAGCTGACTAAGTCTTCCCGAATTTGAGCGTGTTTGAATTTAAAATGTTCACTAAATCACTAAAGTTATTTTGCACGCTATTGCCTTGCACAATGAGCCACTTTAGGTTCAGAGGCTCTGTAATAAGTCTGATGAGAGCCTTCCCTCTAAGGGTCAGGGCACATGCTCAGATTCGGGGACATTAGTTGCCCAGCGACAAATCTCTTCTTCAGGGCAATGAATCTTTCCGAACTGCCTCCCATCGGCTACAATGAAAATCGCCAGTGGGATGGCAATCTGAGTGCCTCGTTATCCAAGGTCGTCTGAAGTTTGTTGCTGGGCAACTAATCTCCCAAAATCCGAACGTGTGCCCTGATCCTAACACAGCTAGCAAGTTGCATCTTTAGTTTTCATTTCAATAAGGGGGTTGCAAACATGAACCCATGCAGTCAGGTTATAATAAAGAAAAACTTGAGATTCTCCTTTCAGCAGGGGCAGCATTACAAACTCCCAACTTAGAAATAGATTTACCTGCACGTTTTTTCATCACAACAATGACTCCCTTTCCATCAGCTGCAGGCTCAACACCGACTGTTTTCTTGTGGATCAGACCATTGTAGCGAAAGGAGTTTCTTGCCTTTAGATTGTTTGGCTCCTAATCAGTGAATAAGGAAAAGCATGGATTCAATCGCTTGCAAACATAATGGTCATATTTTTCACATAGGAAGTGGCTCAAAGTGTAGTGCATAAGAATACAACACACAGGAAAACATTACCGTATCAATCATTCAGCCACAAATCCAAGAATATCTAAAATATGTTTTAACCCCAAATCTCATCTGGATTTACCTTCAAAGTGGGATTTGAGGTTAGAGCACAGCAAACAGTCACTGTTCCCCACTCCCCAATTTCTACAGCTCCAGAACCACTGTTTAGTTACCACTGTCACAGAGAGAAACTGGGCCAGGGACAGATGTGAAATATGAACACTCTGTAAAGCAGTTTATACGGGTATAGAATCCATTCATAATGCTTGGGACCTGGGGATTTCTGCATAAGGGACCATCCACAAAGTGGATCACTAGGACTTGAACCTATTACTACAAGTG
This sequence comes from Xenopus petersii, assembly GCA_038501925.1. Taxonomy (NCBI): domain Eukaryota; kingdom Metazoa; phylum Chordata; class Amphibia; order Anura; family Pipidae; genus Xenopus; species Xenopus petersii. The sequence goes on along the minus strand of CM076684.1, from coordinate 27,758,377 downwards.
GATTAGTAAAAGTAAAATGGATTGGTATAATGAGTTATTTTGCCGGAAAAAAACTCGAATGTCAGGAAGGCTGCAATCTGCAAAAAAATTGACCCCTGGACCTCTCCCATTGACTTATACAGCAATTCAGCAGCAGCAATTCTGGTGGCGAATAGTCTAATCTCAGTTCTTAAAGGACCAGAGTATGATAAATGTCAAAATTTAAAAATTTTTAAAAAAACTTGAATCTAATTTGAAAAACTAAAATTTGTCAGTTTTGGCCACTGCGACACATTCAGTTACAATGAGTAGGAGAAATAGCCTGCCAGAAAGAAGTCCCAAGTGCTGGCTCTTTCTTAAAGCAAACCAAAACATACAGATCTCACAGGTCGATCAAACTCTAATAAACACTGTAAACTTGCTGCCAGCATAAAAAGCACATCTACAGTAAAGGGGTGGCTAACCTTTAAGTTAACTTTTAGTATGTTATAGAAAGTCTTTTTACAGCTTTCAAATGGGGTTAAAGAACTCAAATGCCCCAAATTAAAAAAACTGCAAATTGTCTCAGAATATCTCTCTCTACATCATACTAATAGTTAATTTAAAGGTGAATAACCCGTTTATGGAATGCCTGAAAGGTATGATAGCGGAACGGTGACAATTTTTTCCCCAAGGCCGGTCATTTTTTTTGGCACGGACCAAAGGTAGAAAAAAAAACCTGTACTTTGAACCACTGTATTTCCTTTTGAGGCAATGCATATGAGAGTTCAGATTAATGCTCTTACCGTACTAAAGATCTGATGGTTTCTTTTTACAATAAAGCTGGAGCAGTTACGAACAATCATCCATTGCAAGTGAGCAGACATTTTCAGGCACCTGGAACAGAAGATACATTCATGAGCAATAGAAATCTGCAGACGTGAAAACATAGGAACAAAACCCCCAACACAGATGCACCACATTTAATCCAGTAACACAAGAGACTAGTGGTGTCAAAAACAGGTGACAAGGGCTCATTGTTCATTATCCGGCATAAATTGTGCTCATCGATACAAGAGCCATGTATTGTACCCACTTTGTTTCATGGGGCACAGGACTCCCTTTAACATGCCAGGATCTTGGCAGCGACTTAAAAGGGTAGGGAATGTGTAGCATGTTACAAAACATCTTATCCTTAGCATTTTTTTCATTGGTCTTTATTTTTTAGTTTCCTCTCCCCCTCCCACTTATTTGCAGTCCTCTTCAACCTCTTACCCGGCAGCCACAAAATATATTGTTCTGTGAGGCTACAATTTTATTGTTAACTTTTAGTGCATCTCTCTCTTTTCATTCCCTCTCAAAATTCATCTTCCAGTGTCTTTTTCAAACCACTGGCTTGTTGCTAGTCTAAACTAGACCCTAGCAACAAGATGGTTGCTGAACACTGAAGATGTTCCCACATTGCAATGGGACAGTTCTTTGGCCACCCCAATGACAGTTTGTATACTTCACACAAGACTGACAGCAACACAGAAGTACTGCAGACAGACATGAAAAATTCTGATGGAGCATAACTATTAACTTATTCATTTTGGAAACAAAATTTTTCCCATGACCGTATCTGTTTAAAGTGTATATTTTATCACATCATGAACAGCAATTTAATTCCAGGCAACTTTCCAATATGCTTTAGCCACTCAATGGTTGTGAAGTTGTGTGTAAGTGTTACCAAGAGCGTTGCTAGTTCTGACTCCTGACACAATGTAGTAAGAGCCAGCTAGAAGGAGAGCAGAGAACAGATAAAGTCTACGGCTTGCGACAACAGCAATTGTATATACACAAGTGAACACTGGACTATTAAAGCTGTGCAGGAAGATAGCTTGGAAGTACAGTAGCTGATGAGGGCCATTATAATCTGCTCGTACGAGTGTCAGAAAGAACACACGAACGTTTCATATATAAAGCCGTGATCTGATTGGAGGAGGCTATACCCTCCGAGCCTTAGCGACACTATACATACACCAGGCCCACCATTAAGAGCAATCCCTAGCTACGCTTAGTAGGCCGCCAGCAACAGGAGCGCGACCCGAACTTAATATGGGAGGCCGACCCAAGCCTGAAACGCCTCACTGAAGCACATGGTAATGTGTAGGTGCCTATTAGCGATCAGACCGGCTGTGTCACACGCGGGAAACGAAGCTGCAGCGCTAAACAATCCCGGGAATGAAGCCACGGACACAGCACGTTACCTCTCTCCGCGCTGCTAGAGGAAGGAAAGGAAGGGGGAGGGGCGGAGCCGAGCCTTATTTCCTGCCGTCTCGCGCTAGGCTTAGGCGGAAGTGATGTCATGAAAATGAGGGCTTTGAGGTAGATGGTGGAAACGCCATATTTAGTGTTGGAATATGTGCTGAAGTGTGGTAAATATCCTGTACAGTACTACTAAAAATCTTTAGTCATGCGTTCAACGGTGTTCTCGGGCTTTTTGCAGTGGGTCATTTTTTATTATGTAACTTTTTGTTCTACATTTTGCCAGCATGGACGCTTCCGAACTGCTGCCTGGTTGCTAAGGGGAACGCGGACCCTAGCAACCAGGCAACAGTTTGGAATTAGAATAGAGGATGAGTAGGACAACGTTGCAATTACCGTAACATGTTAACCTTAATGAAGGTCAGCGACTCCAGCTGTTTTAAAAGTCTGAAAAAAAGCAGAATAGAAAGGCAAATAATTGAAAAGGGTTGTTCACCTTTGAGATAACATTTAGTATGATAGAGAGAGTGACATTCTGAGACAATATGCAATTGGTTTTCATTTTTTATTATTTGTGGTTTTTGAGTTATTTAGCTTTTTATTCAGCAGCTCTCCAGTTTGCAATTTTAGCCATCTGGTTGCTAGGGACCAAATTCCCATAGCAACCATGCATTGATTTGAATAAGAGACTGGAATATGAATAGGAGAGGCCTGAATAGAAAGACAAGTAATAAAAAGTAACAATAACAATACATTTGTAGCCTTACAGAGAATTTGTTATTTAGAAGGGGATCAGCGACACCCATTTGAAAGCTGCAAAGAGTCAGAAGAAAAAGGCAAATAACTATAAAACTACCTTAAAAGTTACCTTATAGGTGAACCACCCCTTAAAAAAATGGAAAATTTGCTTAGAATGAGCCAATCCATAAAATGCTAAAATTTACTGTAATTTAAAGGCGAATTTTCCCGTTCAGAAGACTTTTATCACCAGTGCATGGATGGGAGCTGAGAATTATGTTCCCAGTGCTATTTCCTTTAAGTACTCTTAAAGGGGTTGTTCCCATTTAAATGAACTTTTAGAATGACATAGAGAGTGATATTCTGAGATAATTTGCAACTGGTTTTCATTTTTTATCATTTGTTGTTTATTTTTAGTTATTTTTTTAGTTATTTAGCTCTCCAGTTTCGCAGTTTCAGATATCTGGTTGCTAGGGTCCAAATGGCCCTAGTAACCACACATTGATTTGAATAAGAGACTGGAATATGAATAGGAGAGGATACAAATATGAGTAATAAAAAGTATTTGCAAGGCTACAATACATTTGTAGCCTTGAAACATAAATATGGTGTAGTATTTTGGGTTCTTTCTGGAGCACCCTGTGCTAGAAAAAAAATGTCGCTAGTGTGAGTTCCCCTTTAGAAGAGACTTTCCTTTTTGTTCCAATTGTGTATATAATTAGATCAGGTTTTTCAGAAACCTTCACCAAGTTTGGCTAAAATGCCTACTTACAAGATTGTAGTAGAATTAACACATGTAGTAGTGGTCTCCAGTGTTCTCCCCTTCTTCCCAGGCCTCTGTTAGACTCCAACATAGGGATACAGCTACTCACAGTATAAAGGCTTTAGCACACGGGCAGATTCGGAGAGATTTAGTCGCCTGGCGACTAATCGCCTCTTCTGGGGGGAGACAATCTCCTTGAACTGCCTTCTGCCTGCTATAATGAGAAAACGCCAGCACCAATGCATTCGCGGTGCTTCAAATTCCAAAGTTGCCTCACGAGGAAACTTTGGGCAACTTCGGAAATCGAATCGCAGCGAGTGCATTGGCACTGGCTTTTTCTCATTATAGCAGGCAGAAGGCAGTTCGGGGAGACTGTCGCCACGCAGAAGAGGTGATTAGACACCAGGCAACTAAATCTCCCCGAATCTGCCTGTGTGCTAAAAGCCCTAATACTGTTTTATTTCCATAAGTTTTAGTCACATACAAGTCACATACACCTTTGCAGGTGTCACCAGTTGGTTCCCAAAGGAGAAGATATTTTTGTTTCTGTTGTTCACTTTCTCCGTTTGCTTTAGGCGCTGATCCAAAAAAAAAAATTTATGTGACATTTTTACACAGCTGATACACTGAACAGGAACGGCAGAAGAGAGCTATTCTGAAGGACTAACAATTCCTTAAAGGAAAACTATACCCCCAAAATGAATACTTAAGCAACAGAAAGTTTATATCAAATTGAATGACATATTAAAGAATCTTACCAAACTGGAATATATATTTACATAAATATTGCCCTTTTACATCTCTTGCCTTGAACCACCATTTCGTGACTCTATCTGTGCTGCCTCAGAGATCACCTGACCAGAAATACTACAACACTAACTGTAACAGGAAGAAGTGAGGAAGCAAAAGGCAGAACTCTGTCTGTTAATTGGCTCATGTGACCTAACATGTGGTTTGTATGTGAGCACAGTGAATCGTACGATCTCAGGGGGCGGCCCTTATTTTTTAAAATGGCAATTTTCTATTTATGATTACCCAATGGCACATACTACTAAAAAAGTATATTATTATGATAATGGTTCATTTACATGAAGCAGGGTTTTACACATGAGCTGTTTTACTCAGTATCTTTTAATAGAGACCTACATTGTTTGGGGCGTATAGTTTTCCTTTAACTCTAATGTCTTACTGTTTTATTGTTACATTTGTAGCCTGACAGAGTATTTGAATTTAGCTGGAGGTCAGCTGAGAAGTCAGAAAAATGGCACATTAGTCAAAAACTTTAAAAAAGAAACGTTGCTTAGAGTAAGCTAAAAGTTAACTTCTTCCCTGAAGCACTCCTGTCTTTATTTGAATACATATCATCCTGGCCCAGTAAACCCCCCCCCAGCCAACAGGAATGGAAACTTTTCGTTGCCATGGTGACGCTCTACTCTTGTCAGCAAACGGGATTCTAGTGAGCAGAATGCACACTAGGATCATACTGAGGAGAGAGCACTGAGGGGCTGCAGGCAGGATTATAGTGATTGTGCACTGTGTGGTTTTCAGGCTTCGGCGCATGTATAATGTTTTGTAACTATGGCACGTGCCTGGGGTAGCCAATTTTGCCATATGTGCATTACTGGCAGAAGGCAGAGAGACATCCTTTAGTAAGATGGCGGCGCTGTCCTAGTAATCGGCTTGAGAGATTGCAACACTGATATTTTTCTAACAAAACTTTTTTGAAGGAATAAAACAGAGCGATCATGGTGTACAGTGTGAGGACTATTGAAGGGGACTGTTTGTAAGCCTTGCCTTTCCTTCTCCTTTAAAGGTGAACCACCCCTTTTATCTTCATCAGATAAAGTGGATTGCAGACACGTGAGTATGGGTTAGTGCCAACCCAAAATCTTTAGACAGTTTTCTTTTCCTTTCCCAAGCCTACTTTTTAATCACAGGAACCCAAATATTAGGCACCAGGGCTGCCATCAGAATGCCTCTTTTGCGTCCTGGGCCCATTACAGATATAAAATTTTGGACCCTTCTAATGTATCAAACCATACAAAGTAATATACAGCTGTTCCCACCATTGGCTGCATGCTAGGCCTCGATGGTAAAGACCCTTTTATTAGGGATGCACCGAATCCAGGATTCGGTTCGGGATTCGGCCAGGATTCAGGCTTTTTTTAGCAGGATTCAGATTTGGCCGAATCCTTCTTCCCAGCCGAATGGAATCTGAATCCTAATTTGCATATGTAAATTAGGACAGGGAGGGCAATCACATGACTTTTTGCCACAAAACAAGGAAGAAAAAAATGTTTTACCCTTTTTTCTTTCTGAATTACAGTTCTTTCTTGAAAAACTTTTTACCAGAATCCTGAACATCTCTCTCTGCCACAATCTATTAAACGGAGTTCACCAATGATGTTCATCCTGCTATGGACCAAGTACCCAGGGCCGCTTCTGCCATGAGGCAAGGTGAAACCCTTGCCTCAGGCGGCAGCGTGCGGCCAGTTACAAGGGGCGGCAAAAAGCCGCCTCTTGTAACTTTAAGAGCCGAACTTCCAGGTTTTAACCCGGAAATTCGGCTCCGCTAGTGCAAAGAGCGCTATTGCGCTCAATGCACTAGCGATACTGCCCCCTGAAACCCGCTCTGACGCTAATTTTTAAGCGCGGAGCGGGAGAGGAGGGGGGCGGCATCTGGGCTGCTGCCTCAGGCGGCAGCAGCCCCAGAATCGGCGCTGCAAGTACCCATTCTCCTACCTTTTTTATCTCTTTATTCTATCTTGTTTTGATAACATCTTTTGGTTACTTCAACATTCTTTTTTCAGATGACAGCACATCCTTTTCGTACATTGATTAAAGAGATGGTTCACCTTTAGGTTAACTATTAGTTGTTTATAGAATGGCCAATTGTAAGCAACTTTTCAATTGGTCTTCATTTTTTCTTTTATGTAGTTTTTGAATTATTTGCCTTTTTCTTCTGACTCTTTCTAGCTTTCAAATGGGGATCACTGACCCCATCTATAAAAAAAAGCAAATGCTATGTAAGGCTACAAATATATTGTTATTACTACTTTGTATTAATCATCTTTCTGTTCAGGTCCCCTCCTATATTCAGGTCCTCTCCTCTGTTTGCAAACTGGAGAGCTGCTGAATAAAACGCTAAATAACTCAAAAGTCACAAATAATAAAAAATTAAAACCGATTGCAAATTGTCTCAGTATATCACTCTCTGGGGGAAATTACTAAAGGGCGAAGTGGCTAACATTGGCGAAAATTCGCCAGCTTGACGTCATTTCGCACTTCGCTGATTTACTAACGGTAGGTGCCGTAAATTCGCTGGTGTAATTTCGCCAAGGAGATAGACTCTGGCGCAACTTTGCACTCTAACGCCAGGCGAATTTTCGGTCTGACGAAAGAGCGTTACTACGCAAATTCACTAAGTTTTTGATTTTGCCTTCGCCACCTCAGACCAGGCTAAGTGCAATAGAGTAGATAGGAGTTCCTCAAAAAAAAAAAATTTCTGTCCCAAAATACGCTGGCATTTTTTCCTATTTAAAGGGCGTTAGACTGAAAAAAATCATAATTTTTTTTTTTGCGGCACCCTCCTTTTCCCCTACATTTGCTAACATGTGGCACCTAAACTATACTGTGGGCACATGTGTAGGGCATTATAACAACTCTATATCATTTTTATTAAGGTTCCCTGGACTTGTGTAGTGTAATGTATTTGCTGCAACATATACGTCCATTGTACTTCAACTGCACGCCGTATGCTAATTAGCCAAAGCTATCGTAACTTCGAACTGCTGAGCGTAATTTCGCTGGCATAATTTCGGTACCCTGTGTGCAACTTCGGATCTTCGTGAATTAGCGTTGTCCAGGCAAATATACGCCTGGCGAAGTGTTGTGATGTGCGCGAAGCCAACGCTGGCGAATTTTCGCTGGTTAGTGACTTTGCCCCTCTATATCATACTTACAGTTAACTCAAAGGTGAACACTCCTCCATCACATCATCCAGGTTAGCTGTTCACAACAGTATTTTAAACTGAAGTTGTTTAAGCCAAGTTTGTCTTCTATCTCTTCTGTATTGCAAGTAACAAGCCCCCATACACAAGTTTTGTAAAGTAAACTGGATTTATCGATCATCCTCTCAACCTACATATGTGATTTAAGCATATATGCTGTTGCCTTGAAGAATATATCCCTTCTTTGCTACTGTTTAAACACTTAATTGGCCCTTAGTTCTTATAATTTGCTACATACCTGTCTCTTGGATCGTTATATCCACTAAAATATATCCAAAGTGCCACTGTCCAATTTATTGTATCATAGTTATAATTTATAGACTCCTTTTACTCCTGAATGCCTCTTCTTCATGGTTTATAAATTCATTGAAACAGAAACCTCCCACCAGCTCTGTCAGGAATGTGCAGTATTTTATTCTGTATAATTGTATTTATTGAACCCCTGTTGCGTGTTTATCCTCTGCCCCTCTGTACAGAGCTCTGCATAGGTTTGTGAAGCTGTAAAAATAAATAGATACCTACAATTTATGTCGATATTTCTTAGCTCATCTTGTTCTATGTTATAAAAAATTACTGATGCATTGTAAAAAGACAAATGAAAAACAAGCCATTTGTAGAGCTATAAACCTTTTACTTTGTTTGATGTCCTCTGGTTTTTGAATGTGCCTTTTCAAAGGAGTGAACTGTTTCATGCTGTATGTGGCATTATAATATTGGCCCAGTCACTCACTCAGACCCGGACCTGACCGAAACCCGCAGCTCATGACCCAAACCGCAACCCGCATATTTACCCACTTTGATCAGCTACCTGACCCGGACCCGCAACTGCCTTATCCGGGACCCGACCCACAACCTGCCAACCCCAATCAAACAGGAAGTGGTGTTGCTGCAAACCGGAAGTGATGTCATCAAAAATGGACAAGAACAAAAATAAGTATTGTAAAATTTTAAAAGGAGTAAAAAATAGACAATATAACATAAGATAAGAAATTTAGATGAGACCCGCAGACCCACATCAATAACGGCACCCTCATTTTGCGAGTAACCCGCAGGTACCAGACCCGCTGCAGGACTCCAGAAAAGGGCACAGCTCTAGACCAACAATTGTAAAAATCATTTTTAAAGTACATTATACAGGCAAGTTCATTTTTTTTTTTTTTAAAAAAAAGGTGATGTGCATATATGTTGTGCATATTCTTGCATTTTGTAAAACAAAAAGAATATGTATTCCCATGCCTGGAAATACTGAAAGGGACAGTATACCCCCTTGATCAATATGAAATAAATGAATAGGACTTGTGCTGAACATAGTTTTGTCTTTTTTTATCACAACAAAGCTATGGTTTTTGTTGTTTCTTAATCTTGAGCTAAACAGAGCATGCAGAAAGACTGAAGCCACTCCATGTTTGTTTCTTACAAGGTCAATAATTAGATTACCAGTAGACAGCCCCTTTTATTCACCCTTTATTGTGACTTTTTTTTTGCCTTACAGCTAATACAGCGGGATTATGTCTGCACTGTGCATTTGAATTGGACACAATAGTTGCTCTCACTCCTGTTAAGATGGCCATAGACGCAAAGATCCGATTGTACGAATCATCATACGATCGGACTTCCCCATCTCCCGACCTGCCATTAACCATTGAGATCAAATAAAGTAATCAAAGAATAGATGAGCCGATGTTCTGCCCCTGACAGCAATCATACGAAAGTTATGTCCGACAAAAGCTGGTGACAGTATCCATCTGAAAATTTTACGATCGGCAATGCATGCAGAGATATTATCGGCAGCCAACAGAAATCTTTTAACCTGTCCGATCGACCAAACGACTGATCTCCGCCGGACGAAAAATGTCGGGTCTCTCCACACACGGTCGGAAAATCGTACGAATCCTCGATTTGTACAATCTGATCCAGTTTTAGGTAAGTAAGCCTGTGCATATATTTATGTTTAGTAAGATTTATCTTAAATAGATCTGTATGTAATTGGTTATTGTTTCCTGTGTCAGTACCACAGTTCATACTAATCAATTAGGGGCCGATTCACTAACTTCGAGTGAAGGATTCGAAGTAAAAAAACTTCGAATTTCGAAGGTTTTTTTGGGCTACTTCGACCATCGAATGGGCTACTTCGACCTTCGACTACGACTTCGAATCGAAGGATTCGTAGTAAAAATCGTTCGACTATTCGACCATTCGATAGTCGAAGTACTGTCTCTTCGACCCCCTAGTTCGGCATCTAAAAGCTACCGAAGTCAATGTTAGTCTATGGGGAAGGTCCCCATAGGCTTGGCTAACTTTTTTTGATCAAAGGATATTCCTTCGATCGTTGGATTTAAATCCTTCGAATCGTTCGATTCGAAGGATTTAATCGTTCGATTGAAGGAATAATCCTTCGATCGTTCGATCGAACTATCTGCGCTAAATCCTTCGACTTCGATATTTAAAGTCAAAGGATTTCAATTCCTAGTCGAATATCGAGGGTTAATTAACCCTCGATATTCGACCCTTAGTGAATCAGCCCCTAAATGTGTTAATTCAACTCTGATTGATAATTATTTTTTATTGTTCACTTTTTTTATGTGAGAAAGAGGCCTACAGTAAAGACATGCCTACTAGATATCCAGATATTCCAAAGTCCCACATTTTAATAAGAGAATGGAAAATGATTATTGTAAACTGGACTTTGTGGGCTGTTTTCATCATGGTTCTCTCAAGAACAAATGTACCGTATATACTCGAGTATAAGCCGACCCGAGTATAAGCCGAGGTACCTAATTTTACCTACGAAAACTGGGAAAACTTATTGACTCTAGTATAAGCCTAGACACAACTACAGCCCTGTCTCCCAGCAGCGCACATTCTGCCAAAGCGACCCCCCCAGCGATCAACCGGACTTCTTTGCAAAGTTGATGGTGACAGAGAATTGCCAAACGGATTACTGTGTGCATTGTCCCACTGTCCCACTACCATGTGCAGAGGGTGCTGTTTGATATTGCCATCACTGTTAATCTTTCGTATAACCAACAGAGGGCGCTGTGTGATATTGCAGTCACTGTTATTCTTTCATATAACCAACAGAGGGCGCTGTGTGATATTGCAGTCACTGTTATTCTTCCATATAACCAACAGATGGCGCTGTGTGATATTGCAGTCACTGTTATTCTTTCATATAACCAACAGAGGGTGCTGTGTGATATTGCAGTCACTGTTATTCTTTCATATAACTAACAGATGGCGCTGTGTGATATTGCAGTCACTGTTATTCTTTCATATAACCAACAGAGGGCGCGCTGTTATTCTTTCATATAACCAACAGAGGGCATTGTGGGATATTGCAGTCTCTCCCCAAGTGAACTGTTGGTATAGGAATGATTAAAAGTGACTGCAATCTCAGCTACTAGGGTCGGGTACCGCTGACCCGAGTATTAGCCGAGGTAGACTTTTTCAGCACATTTTGGATGCTGAAAAACTCGGCTTATACTCGGGTATATACGGTAATGATCTAAACTCCTTTCCTCACTAGCATATAGTTCCAATTGACTTTAATGCATAAAATGTTACCTAGGGCAAATGCTTTTGACTGGAGGCAAGTTTCTCTTTGGAAATGTGGGAATAATTGGGTACGTGTCCTCTTAGGATCAATAGAGTGCACCAAAAATGTTCTAAGATTGTCATTTGTAAAATTGGCAGGTATGCTGAGGGACTTGATGCAAGTAAGTTTGCAAAGCTCTGGCCTAGAACTTGAGATTCATTTACGTGTGTTTGGTTTTCTAAAATTTACTCTAAGCTTAACTGAATATGGAATGGTTGGATAAATTGGAAGAAAGCAAATTACAATCGCATACCCTGTCACTCCGACAAATAAATGTCCCCGGTGCACAGTGGAAGAGGACTTGGCAACCTCGTAACCAACATTGGATAAATTGGAGTCATGTCTGGGCATGGGTCTGGCAGCTAACTGGACCCCTGTGCAAAGCAGGAGAAGCAGAAAACTTTGTTTTTATGCCAAAGCCAAGTACAGAAAGACCAAGAATAGCCATGGGTTTTTGCAATTTAGTTGCTAATGAGGGGGCACCAACCTCTGCATCAAGGCAAATTGACATCTAGAACTAAAAACATATACAACAAAATGACAACCAGTTAGAAACCTGCTTTTTAACACTATTAGCCTGAGTGATTTAAAGGAGAACTAAACCCTAAAAATGAATATGGCTAAAAATAATTTATATACTGCACTTATTGCACCAGTCTAAAGTTTCAGCTTGTCAATAGCAGCAATGATCCAGGACTTCAAACTTGTCACAGGGGGTCACCATCTTGGAAAGTGTCTGTGACACTCACATGCTCAGTGGGCTCTGAGCAGCTGTTGAGAAGATAATCTTAGGGGTTGTCTCAAATTATCCGGGAGAAAATTAGTTTGGCCTGTAATATAATCTGATGCTACAGGGCTGATTATTAAATTCTGATGCTAATTGCACTGGTTTCTGTGCTGCCATGTAGTAATTATCTGTAATAATTACTTATCAGCCTTATATTGTGACATTTCTAGTCTGTGGGGCAAATTCACTAAGATCCGAATTTGCGCCGGCGATAGCTTCGGCACACTCTACCGCACTTCACCAGGCATAGTTTCGCCAGCGCTATGCAAATTCACTAAAATGCGAAGTTGGCTCAGGGAGGCGAACGGTAGCGAAGTTTCGCTAACGTTAATTCGTCAAGCAAAGCGAAGTTACTCTAGCGATGCCTAATTTGCATACGGCGCCAAGTTAAAGTACAATGGACGTATATGTAGCAGCAAATACATTACACTACACAAGCCTGGGGAAGCTTCATAAAATAACATAGAGTTGTTATTTTGCCCTATACATGTGCCCACTGTATAGTTTAGGTGCCATATGTTAGGAAATGTAGGGGGGAAGGAGGGTACCCCCAAAAAAATGTACAATCTTTTTCAGCCTATCACCCTTAAAAAAGGAAAAGACGCCAGTGTTTTTTGGGACTTAGAAAAAATTTCAACTTTTTTTGAAGCAAGCCCTATCTACTCTATTGCACTTCGCCTGGTCTCAGGTGGCGAAGGCAAGTCTGGCGCAAGAGGTAACGTTCAGTAAAATGCGCAAGTTAGGGAATTAGCGTAGTTACGTCCCATTCGCCATAGCGCAACTTCGCCTGGTGTAAGGGTGCGAAGTAGCGCTAGAGTAGGTCCACTTCGCTAGTGAATTTACGCCATGGCCCGTTAGTAAATCGGCGAAGTAACAAAATGAAGTCATGCTGGCGAATTTGCGCTAGCGTTAGCACTTCGCACTTTAGTGAATTTGCCCCTATGTGTACTTTATATTGTGAGTGGGTCCCTAAGCTCAGTAAGTGACAGCAGCACAGAGCATGTGCAGTGAATCAGCAGAAAAGAAGGTGGGAGCTACTGAGGCATCTTTAGAGGTACAGATTTTCACTGCTAAAGGGCTGTGGTTGCTTGGGCTGGTACATAAGCTTAAAAAATAATGTACAACATTTCTAGCCTACTTTAGTTCTCCTTTAAAGTTAAACTGTCCGTTTAACTAGACAAGTGTTATTTTTGAGTGAGTTATACAAAAGTCCTCACCAGTGTCATAGCTAAAGAGGAAACAAACCCTGTGTACTAGTAATGTGCAGGTCGAGAAAAATTTGACCCGACCCTAACCCGCCCCTCCGCTTCCAAATTTATACACTTGCGTCCACCCTGCAATGACATCACAGAAGGGGTGGGGCCATTCAGGTGCAAATCTATGAAAACAGATAACTTGAGGAGGAGGTCGGTAAGGTCAACCCGTACCCGCCCGCGACCCGACAGTAGTATCGACCCGAGGATCCCGCGTATTTAGGGTCGGCCGGCACATAACTATTGTTTACAAATAAGATGAGGGTAAGAATCCATCTTTGTTGCCCCCTGCATTTACATAGATCAATATATCAGAGAGGGATGCAGAAGAATGTGCGAAAAAATGGTATAAAACTCTTTAGCTTATATACTCTAGCATTTCTATTATTTTGGTATTTACGTGTGGTGAATCCTATTCTTTTTTCACATTAGCAATAAGTAGTAACTTATTTAACATTTAACAGTTAACTGTGTTCAGCTAAATTTAACGTTTACATCTTCCGGGCTGATCTAAATCTATACCAGTAATTGTTTTTCCCAAGCACAAAGCGATGCATCTGGACAATGTTATACAGGGTTTCAATGAAAAATGAACGTGCTAAAACCTCTAAATGTCCTTACCTCTTAATTAGAGGGGAATAGTAATACCCAGAAGAATAAAGCAGAATTAGCGCTTGTTTGGCAGTTTTGAAAACAAAATGTAAATGGGGCAGTGTTGGCATGTGTTTGGCTTGTTCATAGGCCTAGGCATATGCCCGCTGCCAGGGATTCAGTCTGCTAATGATCTGATATAGATGGAGATAGACAGAGGCAAGCAGAATAAAATAAAGACTGAGAGAAAACAGATTGTCGTGTTGTGTTTTGTCATGGAAACATTTTCGAGGCACAGTGCCACTATTATAATGTCTGCACCTCATTTTCTTTGTGTGAATGTCACCAGTTCTTTTTCAGAAATAGATTTTAAATGAAGGCAAGTTCATTATTTGTGGTTTTATCTGGATTAACTGATATTTGCCACAATTCAAATTACTTCAGCTTGGCCTCGAGCTGCAAACAACATGCCTTTCACTGCTTAAAGGAGAACTGAACCCTAAAAATGAATGTGGCTAAAAATGCCTTATTATATATACTGAACTTATTGCATCAGCCTAAAATTTCAGCTTCTCAATTGCAGCAATGATCCAGAACTTCAAACTTGTCACAGGGGGTCACCATCTTGGAAAGTGTCTGTCACTTGCTCAGTGGGCTCTGAGCAGCTGTTGAGAAGCTAAGCTTAGGGCTCGTCACTAATTATCAAGCAGAAAATGAGGTTTGGATAAATTGGAAGAAAGCAAATTAGCCTTGTAAAACCTGGCGCGCCGACAAATAAGTGTCCGCGGTGTACAATGGAAGAGGAATCAGCAACCTCGTAACCAACATTGGATAAATTGGAGTCATGTCTGGGCATGGGTCTGGCAGCTAACTGGAACCTTGTGCAGAGCAATAGAAGCAGAAAACTTTGTTTTTATGCCAAAGCCAAGCACAGAAACAGCCATGGGTTTTTGCAATTTAGTTGCTAATGAGGGGGCACCAACCTCTGCATCAAGGCAAAGTGACATCTAGAACTAAAAACATATACAACAAAATGACAACCAGTTAGAAACCTGCTTTTTTTAACACTATTAGCCTGAGTGATTTAAAGGAGAACTAAACCCTAAAAGTGAATATGGCTAAAAATACCATATTTTATATACTGAACTTTATATACTGAACTTATTGCACCACCTTAAAGTTTCAGCTTGTCAGCAATGATCCAGGACTTCAAACATGTCACAGGGGGTCACCATCTTGGAAAGTGTCTGTGACACTCACACGCTCAGTGGGCTCTGAGCAGCTGTTGAGAAGCTAAGCTTAGGGCTCGTCACTAATTATCCAGCAGAAAATGAGGTTGGTCTGTAATATAAATTGATGCTACAGGGCTGATTATTAAATTCTGATGCTAATTGCACTGGTTTCTGTGCTGCAATGTAGTAACTATTTGTATTAACTACTACTCAGCCGTATATTGTGACATTTATATTTTATGTGTATTGTATATTGTGAGTGGGTCCATAAGCTCAGTAAGTGACATCAGCTCAGAGCATGTGCAGTGAATCAGCAGAGAAGAAGATGGGGAGCTACTGGGGCATCTTTGGAGACACAGATCTTTACTGCTAAAGGGCTGTGGTTGCCTTGGGCTGGTACAGATGCCCAAAACATAATGTACCAAATTTCTAGCTACTTCTTTAGTTAGGCTTTAGTTCTCCTTTAAGAGCAATTGATGAAGCATTCTGGGAAACTTAAGAGGTAGAATGACTTGTCCAGAGTTAAGTGGGGCTTCCACAGGGATTTAAGTCTTGGTCTATTGCTTGAGATAGAGCAGAGGTCCCCAACCTATTTTACCCCAGCTCTTTACCCATGAGCTACATCCAAATGTAAAAAGAGTTGGGGAGCAACACAAGCATAAAAGTTAATGGGGGTGCCAAATAAGTGCTATGATTGGCTATTTGGTAGCCCCTATGTGGACTGGCAGCCTATAGGAGACTTTTGTTTAGTCTTCCTTTAGTCTTCCTTTAATTATTATATATATGTTTTGAAGGAAATTACATTTCTCATATTTTAAAGAACAGGGAAACCTATTCACTGTTGTCCCAGTGAATTAGGGATTCCTTGTCCTTTAAGTGCTTTCTATACAAGTGAATGAGGGGGGCTAGCAACAACATTATTTAACCATATATATGTGGCATGTGCTGAAAATTTGTTTTGCCTCTTGTTTAAAAAATATATATATATTATGAATGAGTGACCAAAGGAATCTTTAAAAGGCGAGTGTTGGCTCCATAATGGCAGATTTAAGCTCCAAGTGCAGGTGTTGCTAAATAGGAATTATGTTTTCTCTGTTCAAAGCTGGAGTATTCTAATCCATCCAGGAGTCTGATCAATGCCCCACAGAATCACTTGGGCTGGATACAGTACAGCATATCTCCCATCATTTGAAAAATGGAATGAGGGCCAAAAATTGTTTGACCACACCCATTTTCTGTCCAGACCCACTAAATACCATGTCCATTTTACAACATTTTGCAGGTAAGTATGAACAAATTTCTGGGGATTTTAGAGCCATATTTGATGTGTTATTACAGTTTTGCTAATAATGATTGAGGTGTGCGTCTCAGTTCTCCCAAGAGACCTGCTTATCTTAGTTACAAATATATCTAAGTGCAGGTGCTGAGTATTCCAGGCTCTCTGCCAAAAGCCTCTTATTTAATTAAGTTTCAGAAACTTTGTATTTTTTTCTGGTTTCAGTGCAAGTGATCAAAGGGAAATGCAGGACATTTCACTAACAAACTGGGACTGCGGGCTGAGCTGTCAATAACGGGACAGATGCAGAAAGTGTGACAGTTAGGGATATGGTACAGGAGTAACCCCAAAAATATGTGTGGACCCAGTGAAATGAGGGAACTCACCAAATGTATGAAGGCAGCACCCAGAGGGCAGGAGTTATTTGTATTTAAACTGTAAAACCGAAAAAGTGTCTGTTGTGGATCCTGCAAACTTACTTATGATTTGTTGTAATCATGTAATTTACTTTTTTTCTAATCTCATCAATTTGGCATATCCTTGGCATATTCTATCTTGATAAAGAGAAACTTTTTTTTTTAATACAAAAAGCACATCTTTTTAATAAAAGTTGAGTTTATTTGGCATAATTGTTCTTCTTTATTAAATGAATGAGATGCAATTAGGGTTGCCATGCTTTTTTCTCCATAATACCGGCCTTCAGATTGGAGGTGCTGGCCCTAGCTGGTGATTTACCGACTGGGCCGGTCAAATACTGACCAGGTGGCAACCATAGATGCCATTGACTGCATGTATTACAAGTCGGGAATCTATTGTCTGGAATGCTTGGGACCTTGGGTTAAGGTATTTGAAATTTGGATATGTCTACAAAAACAATAAGGTTTTATTGCTACCAACATAGATTTATACCTAGTTCCTGACAGCGACAAGGTATTGTCTTATAAGTACCGAGAAATGGGAAATCATAAAAAAAAAATATGATTTTTTTTTTTATGGGAAATGCCATACCCCCAGGCTTCTAGATCCCATACTTGTACAGCGTTTGCATTCATGATTGTCTTCACTTCAGCTATTTGGTTGTACAGGTATAGGATCCCTTATCTGGAAACCCGATATCCAGAAAGCTCCGAATTATGGAATGGCTGTCTCCCATAGACTCCATTTTATCCAAATAATCCAAATTTTTAAAAATGATTTCGTTTTTCACTGTAATAATAAAACAGTATCTTGCACTTGATCCCAACTAAGATATAATTAATCCTTATTGGAAGCAAAACCAGCCTATTGGGTTTATTTCAAGTTTAAATGAATTTCTAGTAGACATAAGGCATGAAGACCCAAAATATGTAAAGATCCGTTATCCGGAAAACCCCAGGTCCCGAACATTCTGGATAACAGGTTCCGTACCTGTACTTGAAACAGATTTCATGCTGTGAAAAACTCTTTTGAATGTAGTACCTAGAAAAAAGAAGATGCTTTGGGATGACCACCTATTGACGGAAGATTTGAGAATCATCCAGTCCAAACACATGAACGGTCCCTTGCCGAGCCTGTATCTTACCATTTTAGCAGCTGACCACAGATATTTATTACTGATGTACAAGTTGGCTCTGTCTAATCAACAAAATGTATTTAATATCTCTAGCCATTTTCCCAGAGTAATAACATCATTTGTCATTCTTAGCCTGGGAATGGTTCGCTGGTAGCTCCTACTGCATTATTTCCCCAGCCTCTTGCAAAACCTGATTAATATAAGCAATTATACAGTGCAGCTCTTCGACGAGAATTAGTAATGACAATTGGCACAGAAATAGCTGCACATCAATAAGGGAACGGAGCAGGCTGGATGATTTCTTTTTGGACCGCAGCATGGAAAAGCCGCAGGCTTAGGCTTCCTGCAAATAAAGCTGCTGCTCTGGCCTCCATGAGTTAAAATCCTCTATCCAATTATTTGTGCCCTTGTATGTGACCGAATCAATGGCTTTGTGAATTTGCACACCATTAGAATCACTGCCAATATTACTCTGCCAGGGAAAATACTGGCTTCTGTTGTCATAAAGGGCAAAGAGAAAAGCTTTATACGGGGTTTGGGAAAAGCTCTTTGGCTTCAAATGAAATGAACCTGGGGGTCTATAGGTTAAGCTGAGTACAGGGATTTCTAATAGGGTTACTGGCGCCCAGAGGTATTGGAGGGATGAACTGCTTTGTACTGTGCAGCATGTTCTTCTTATTGTGGAGATCCAGCATTTCTTTTCAACTATATGATATTCTCCGAGACTTGCAGACAGAGAATGCCTTCCTACACAGCAAGGTGGAGAATATGACAGAAATGCTGATGGAGCTGAAATTCTACATCTGGAACAACACACGAGGTAACAAAAACATAGAGGGCAGGTACCAAGTAGGAAGAAGGGGGGGGGTTAGGATTGTTATGAATAAAGCAGAGGGGCCCATGCTCTCTAAGATGTACTGCATATAAAACTATAGCTACTAGGCTGAATTGTATAGACAAGAAGTTTCACTTGCTGTCCCTCGCTCCATGCAGACTCCCAGCAGCAGGGTACAAAAGCCATGCCACTAACATTCCCAAAGTGAGGAGAGTCTGTACAAAGTGTTTCCTCCAAGTAGCTGAAAAAAACATGCATGTTAAAGGGATTGTTCACCTTTAAATAAAAGGGGTGGTTCACCTTTAAGTAGCAACTTTTCAAATTGCCTTCATTATTTATTTTGTATAGTTTTTGAATTATTTGCCGCCTTCTTCTGACTCTTTCCAGCTTTCAAATGGAGATCACTGACCCCATCTAAAAAACAAATGCTCTGTAACACTAAACATTTATTGTTATTGCTCCTATTGATTTCTCATCTTACTATTCAGGTCCTCTCCTGTTCAAATTTCAGTCAGAGACTATCACTCTCTATGACATACTTAGGGGGTTATCAAAGTCCGAATTTATCTCAATATTTTCTGAAAAAAACTCCGACCAAATCCACATGGGTTTTTTGGGCTTATTTATTAATACAGTTTCCTGAAAATTTTGTTTGCGGGAAAAATATTTTTTTTGGTATTTTTCACCCGAAAACTCAGAATTTAGCTCAGGGTATTGCCAAAAACCCAGCGCACATCAGAAAGTCATTGGGATTTCTCCCATTGACTTATATGCAACCTTGACAGGTCTGAGATGCCGGATTTTCAGATTCAGACTTTTCCATCCTCAGGGTTTAATAAATTCCGAAAAATTTTGTGATTTTTTTTTTTTTTTAAAAAAGTCAGATAAATTTTTCATGATTTTTGCATTCCGAGTTTAGTAAATAACCCCCTAAAAGTTAGCTTAAAGGCGAACAACCATTTTAACGTTTAATATGATGTAGACAGTGAGTCCTTTTGCAGTTAGTCCTATTTTTGTAGTTTTTGAATTCTATAGCTTTTTGTTCAGCAGCTGTCTGGCTTGGAATTGCAGCAGCTAGCTGGTTGCTAGGGTCACATTTTCCTTTGCAACCAGGCAGTGCTTTGAATGATAGATAGGAATATGATTAGGAGAAGCCTGAATATAAAGATAAGTAATTAAAAGTAACAATAAAAATAGAAAAGTAGCCTCGCTGAACAAAAGGGTTGTTTTTTCAAGTTTGTTCAGTGACCCCCATTTGAAACCTGCAAAGAGGCAGAAGAGCAAGCAGATAAAAAATTAGAACAAACTGAAAAGTTGCTAAAGCCATTCTATCATATGCTTAAAATTAACTTAAAGGTGAGCTACTCCTTTAAGATAGTGAACCATCAGGTTTGTAAATTGTATTGTATTTTACCTATAATGTAATTTAATGTAGTTGTCACTGCAATTATCTACTACCCATAAAGTATGAATAAGATGTGCAGATACAGGGAAACCTCGATTTTAAGTCCCCTGATTTTAAGTTTTCCCACATTTTACATTTTTTATTTGTGGTCCCACCAATTTATAATGCATTTCAACGGGTGCATTTCCCTGATTTTAAATAATGTTTTCCTGGATTTTACATCCTGATGTACCCAAAAATTGCTTTTTTTCCTCTATGAATGTTATTTTTTGCCATGGTTCTGCCTGTAAATGGTCAGTTCCAATTAGTCTGCCCCTTATACAGTCCTGCACCAATCACTTATTAATCTGTTGGGGCTTTTTAAATGTGCGTTAATAATAATAATAATAATAATAATAATAATAATAATAAATATGGATAAATGCATTTTAGGCATTCACCATAATTTTCCTTGAGAAATGATGGAGCCACGATGCATTAAACAATGGGAAATCATTTGAGTTTATTTAACCTGTTATTCACCTACGCCGCTAATCTCCACTGTGCCGTATAAATGTGCAAACATGGTGTATTGAAGAAGTCCAATATACGCACACAATTTGGATGTGCGTATTGAAGAAGTCCCCGTAGGGACATGCCTATCATGTTTATATTATACATACAACTGCCAGTAAGTGGAAGTTAAACTATCTTGCTAGAAAACTGAAGTATAAATGGACTGTCTCTATATAAATGTTAACGTTTCCATGTTCCAATTTGTCTGTTACTATAAATTCTTTTTTGCAGGTTCAGCACCTACTCCAGACCATCTCCAAGAAGGTGTTTCATGCAACCAAGATACTGTCTGGGCCGGATCTTCCCAGATCAACACCCCTGTGCCAGTCCTTATTGCAGCCACACAGGCACTTCTTACATTTATTTGTAAATAGCTGTCTTCTTGTCCATGATCTGCTTTCATAGCATTCCAACTTCCAACCTCTGTTCAGTTCAGTGCCACCCGCCTTGAACAATCCAGCGAATCATGTGTGAGACAACACAGACCCAAGCAGTTCTGAAACAGTAAAATTTTTATAAAAATGTCATAATAATATTAGTTTAGGCTTGGGTCACTCTGTCATGGGTATTAGTGATGTGAACAGCACCAGAATGGGTAGAGTACCAGTACAGTACCAAGGGCTGTTAGTGCTGTATGCTTCAGCCACTTGGGAAACTTTTAAAGGGATAACTTTTTGTTTGTTATAGAATGGCTAATTCTAAGCAACTTTTCAATTGGTATTCATTGGTTAGGTTTTTATAGTTTTTCAATTTGTTGCCTTTTTCTTCTGACTTTTTCCAGCTTTCAAATGGGGGTCACTGATCCCCATCTTAAAAACAAATGCTCTGTAAAGCTACAAATTTATTGTTATTGCTACTTTTTATTACTTGTCTTTCTGTTCAGGTCCTCTTCTATTTATATTCCAGACTCTTATTCAAATCATTGCATGGTTACTAGGGTAATTTGGACCCTAGCAACCAGACTGCTAAAAATTACTGCTAAATAAAAATCTAAATAACTCAAAAACCACAAATAATAACACATGATAACTAAGAATACCACATTCTACATAATACTAAAAGTTAATTTGAAGGTGAACAATCTATCTATCTACCTATCTATTTATCTCTCTTTCTCTATCTATTTTATCTCTCTCTCTCTCTCTCTCTCTCTCTCTCTCTCCCTCTCTCTCTCTCTCTCTCTATCAATCTATTAATCTATCTGTATATCTGTCTGTCTGTCTATCTATCTATTTATCTCTCTCTCTCTCTCTTTATCCATCCATCTATCTATCTATCATTTATACATTTGTCTATCTATCTAACAATTTATCTATCTATCATCAATCTATCTTTACGTCTGAATATTTATCTCTCTCTGTCTCCCTCCTTCTCTTTGTCTCTCTCTCTTTCTCTCTCTTTATCTATCTATCATCTATCTATATCTGTCTGTCTGTATGTCTGTATTTCTCTTGCTTAACAGCATTGGACTTGACTAGTCAGTAGCCTAGCTGTCTGTAAACAATGCAAAATTGTGACCCACTTGAGGGGGTTTAGAAGTAGGCTTTCTCTGCAAATTAATTTACATTAAAACAAACTGACCTCACATACTGAGTTTTCTAATAATGACAGGGGCCTGTAGATGTCACTGTGCCCAGACTTATACTATGCATACTTCATACAGCTTAAAAGTGAAAGGGAAAGTTACTGTTGATTAATGGCTGCATGACTCTGCTAATAAAGCACTGTTATACTCTACTCATCCTCGGCTACCCAAAACATAAATGGGGACAAGGATGGCTCTTCTACCTCTGAAGCAGCCTGCACCTTTTCTTCCAAACCCTGGTGAGCCTACTATACCTTTTACTGCTTGGATCCATATGTTTGAAAACTACATTATTGCTGCTGACCAAGGGGAGATTTCTGCTGCTAGAAAGCGTGCTTTACCTAGGGGCAGATTTATCAAAGGTCAAATTTCGAAGTGAAATATACTTCAAAATTCGACCATCTAATGGCTATACTTCGACTTCGAATGTTGAAGTCGAAGTTTTTTTTACCGAATTTGACCATTTTGCGGTCGAAGTAAAATCATTCAATCAAACTAATAAATCGTTCGAATCGACTTAGAATACAAAAAATTTAGAAAAATGCATTAGAAAGCCCCCATATGCTAACATAGCACTTCGGCAGATTTAATTTGGCGAACTATTAAAGTCAAAGTTTTTTTAAAGAGACAGTACTTCGAGTGGTCGAATATTGAAACGACTTTACTGCGAATCAAAGTAAATTCGAAGTTGTATTATCCTATTCGATGGTCGAAATATCCTAAAAATTACTTTTTTTTAAAATGAATTAAATTTTTTTACTTCAAAAATTCCCTCGAATTCACTTCGACCCTTGATAAATCTGCCCATTATATTAGAGGGACAGCGTATATTCTATACATTACCATTACCTGATGATACTTATGAAACTGCTCTTACTGCTATAAAGAACTTTTTCGTGCCAAGAGTAAATGTGGTTTCTGAAAGATATTAATTCCGTCAACGCGGACAACATAATGGCGAATCCACAGAACAATTTGTAGCAGCTTTGAGAGAGCTGGTTGTTACCTGTGAGTTTGGGAATCTTACAGATGAAATGCTAAGAGACCAAATAGTGGAATAAACAGACTCACCTCGCATTAGAGAGAGACTGCTCCTAGAGCAAGATTTAACCCTAGCAAAGGCTATTACAGTTGCTAGCCAAATTGAAACAGCAGTAGCAGAGGCTAAAACTCTGAGTCAGGGAACTGCTGGGAATGTACAGACTGTGAATTCAGCACTGTGGCCTAATAATGCACAGTCACAGGCAAAATATAGTGCTAAGGAAAGGGATTCACCTACACTGCAAAACCATGCAGCAAATACAAACAGAAAATACTGCTTTCCCTGTGGTTCAACACAACACACTGCAAATCATGTTACATGTCCTGCAAAATCCAAACGGTGCCGCAAATGCACAAAGGTAAGACATTTTGCTAAGATCTCCTGTAGTTCTGCCATAGTTCTGAATACTTCAAATGTCACAGTATTAAGTGTGGATAAAGCTGGTACATTTATTCCAGACAAGTTTATATGAACTGTCAGTGTCAGTACTGCTTCTGCTGACAAGGGACACTCCATTAACCTGATGCTTGATACAGGTTCAGCTGTTTCTATACTACCAAAGGATATTTTCTTGAAATACTCAAATACTTTGCAAAAAATCCGCTTGTTGCACCTGCCCTGAAACTGGTCAGTTACTTAAAGGATCCAGTCCCAGTGCTTGATTGCTTGCCAGTGACTGTACAATCTGAATCGAATACTGCAAAATGTGACTTTTACATTGTGAATAAGGGTACTACTATACTTGGAAACCTACAATTATTTGATGGTCTCATTACTACAGCACCAATGCCTGCCACACAGCCAGTGTCTATATTGACACTACAAAGCAACACTTCACTGGGTTGTGCAAAGAACTTTGTACACAAAGTTAAATTGAGACCAGATGTAAAACCAGTACCATTTCCTGATTCAGCATGGGAAAAACTTGCTATTGATATTGTCGGCCCTTTTACAGATGCTCCTATAGACTGTAGATTTGCTATAACCTTGATAGACTATTACAGTAAATGGCATGAAATTTCATTTGTTTCTCATATAACACCAGCTACAGTAATAACATTCTCTACAGTCTTCAGTCTTCAGCAGAGAAGGTAATCCAAAGGAGTTAATATCAGACAACAGACCATAGTTTGTCTCATATGAGTTTGAATCCTTTCTGAGTGAGAGGAATATTGTGCATAGGAAATCTTCAGTGTATTACCCACAAGCAAATGGAGAAATTGAGCGATTCAACATAAGTCTGACAGAAGCACTACAGACAGCAAATCTTACTGGGAAATCTTGGAAAGTATTTACAACAGAGTTCCTACGTAACTACAGAGCAACGCGCCATGCAACAACCCAATCATCTCCAGCTGAATTATTACATGGCAGACAGATGCGCACTAAGTTACATGTTGCAGACATCAAACTTCCACAAAATACTGTGCCTACAAAATCATCTACTGCTGACATTGTGAAACGTCAACAAGCCAAATGCAAGCCTTATACTTACAGAAAACGTGGTGCCAGAGAAGTGCACTTTCAGCCTGGATCTTTAGTCAGAATTAAGAAACCAGGAATACTGAAACAAGGACAATCTAAATTTACTACACCACTTGTAGTGAGACGCCAGCGAGGACCATATACATGGTGGACGCATATGGAATGCAAGTCGTCTTGCTCCTGTTAGATATGACTTTGGAGAAGCTCCATTTGAGGAAGGACATATTCCTACTCCTGATGTCAACTGCAAGAGGCCTGAAGAAAGTGAACCTATCTGGCGTACTGAGAGAATCAGAAAACTACCTGCATGGACCCAGGACTATGCAATGTGAATAATGTATATTATTGCTTTAAGATGCATTGTTGTTGTTTATTACGTTTGCCCAAATGCTTTCCTACTATAGGGGGAATATGTGGTGTTTATACAAATGGCCTGTGGATGTTACTGTGCCCAGACTTATACTGTGCATACTTCCTGACAGCTTAAAAGTGAAAGTTACTTTTGTGTAATGGCTGTCTGACTATGCTAATAAAGCACTTTTATACTCTACTCATCCTTGGCTAACTAAAACATAACCAGGGCCGGCCTTAGGCCTATTGGACCAATTAGGCCCAATAGGGCCCCGCACCACTGGGCAGCACAGATAATATTTCCCTCAGCACATGATGCTGCCTGGCCTGCCCCCAACTTTGAGAGTCCAGCCCAACCCCAAATCCATAGGTCCAGCCCACCCCCAACTCTGATAAGCCAGCCTATCCCCCAACTCCATAGGTCTAGCCTGCCCCCAACTCTCATAGGCCCAGCTTTCCTCCAACCTTGATAGGCCCTGCCTGCCTCCAATCCAACCAAGCCTGCTCCCAAGCTGAATTGGCCCAGCCTGCCCCAAACTAATTGGCCCAGTTTTCCTCCCTCTCTCTCTTACCCTGTGTGCCCCTATTATGTGCCCCTATTTCATCCCTCTCACTCTCTTACCTTGTCTGCCCCTTTCCTTTCTATTGTGTGCCTGTATGCCCTTATTTTCCTAAATACTTGGTGTGTCAGTAACCAGCAACACTTTGCCTAGGGGCCCCGCCAACATGGTCCCAATTGGGCCCCACATTTGATAGGATCAGCCCTGAACATAACACTAGTCCCAGATCCATTCTTCTGCAGATGGAACATTGTTTCATCAAAAATAATGTGTGTTAAGCTATGTGTGTTAAAATACTCTTTACAGAGCCCCAGAAGTTGGGTTGCTCTCATATAAAATAATGGGATAACATCAACTCAAATTCAGTGCTCTGAGAAGAGTCAAGGCCAGAAATAATGTGACTCCAGTGTCAGACAATTGAATATGCTGTGCCAGAATCACTTTAATATTTAATAGTTGTGCTTTGGGTTAAAAATAAATACAACTACCTCTTTTTAATAGTGTTGTGTCTCTTTAAAAACTGGTTGCACATAGAACACCGACCCCCAACCCACATAACTGTATTTGCTATGTACACAGAGATAAAATGAATTGCATGTCATTTTACTGTAGTAGAGTAATGAATACACAGTTCTTGGAAGAAGGTATTATGCAGGGTCAGTAAATTTGCAGAATGCTATTCTTGTCAAATAGAAATCAGTTCCTCACATCTAATGCTCTATGTACTGATCAGCTTGACCACTGCTGAAACTGTTCATCGGGGGTTAATCAGCCTGACATATTAATGAACCTGCATTATTATGTGCTGCATCCAGGACTTGGGGTAGGAGGGCTGCGTGTGAGGATGGAAGCAGCTTTGTTTGGGGGAGTCTAACGTAAAGGGGATCTTTTGAATCCTAAGAAAATATAACTGTGATCCTTTGAGGTTGTTTTAGTGATGTTTAGTGGTTTCTTAGATATTAGTAGTTTTAGACTGCTAACACTTGGCTTTCAGCTCTTCTCTTTGTAGACCTGAATGATAACTGAAACTTATTTATAAACACTGGGTACATTTGCACATGGGCAGAAACCGATAGCAACATGTCAGTGATTCGATTTTTCAACCAGCTGCAGGTAGGACAATTAAAGCAAACAGGGCCGGAACTAGGAGTAGGCAGGGTAGGCACATGTCTAGGGTGCAAAGCAGGAGGGGGCACCAGGCATGTACATTCTCTGCCTCCTAACCCCCAGTCTGGTACTGAAAGCAAATAACTGATTGGCTACCATGGGTTGCTGCCTAATGCCAATTTGCCCAGTGTTTATAAATAAAGATGCATTTCCTGTATAGGCAGCCAACCCTATATACAGAGAGCTGTTGAGCCAAAAACCTAGTATCAGAAGTCTAAAACTGCTTATATCTCTGAAGCTACTTATATAAATATAATAGGGCAGGTGTACCCAGGTTATAGTGACAGGACAGACATCATATTACAACAATCTCGGTGTGGTGGTCCGATAGGGCTAGTTAGGAAGAGCAGTTTGGTGCACCACCTAGAAGATAAGTAGTGTGGGGTTAGGACTCCCCAGGTGACACCGGCCTATTGTAGGAGCAACAGTAGTCTCTCTCCGGTATTGTTGTTTGAGTACAATTGAAACTGCATGTCATATTTGTATTGCTGCATCATTATGTGTACAAAGGAAACACTCCTTTCTCTCTGTTTGGATGTTCAATAAATCTTCTGTTCATAGTTAAGAAACACTGGTGACAAGTTTGTTTCAATTCTGTGCCTGGCACATCATAGAGAGTTACCATTCGGCTGCATCACCCTGGAAGGTCATTGGACCCCACTTTCTATAAGGTTACATCTATGGTTGCCACCTCTCCCCTTTAATACCAGCCACATATTGAATCCAGATCCTGCATGGCTAGGTGAGCAGTGGCTCACCTTTAAGTTAACTTTTAGTATGTTATAGAATGGCCAGTTATAAGCAACGTTTCAATTGATCTTCATTACGGCTGTTTTTGCCTGCGCTCCCCTGCATTACGCTTTCTTCCGTTCAGCCGCAGGGGAGCCCAGGAGTAGACGCATTACATTTTTTTGAGGAAGCTGTACTTACACAGACGCATGTGAAATGCAACATGCTGCGTCCCACCTGCGTTTGGTGCTTACATGTGTCTGTGTGAGTACAGCCCCCATGAAATAATTGACTGCGTCTACTCCTGCGTAATGCAGGGGAGCACAGGCAAAAACGACCGAGTGTAAGAGCCCTAGAAGTTAACGCAAAGGTGAACAACCCCTTTAATTGCCGCATGGCTGAACATAAATCAGTTCAGTCTGCAGCACGCATTTTAATTAATTGCTAATTAGCCGTGTAGTGGAACTCTAGTTACATCCATTTTTCTAGATATTTCTCCATCCACCTTTCATTCCCTGCTTTATCTCTAATACTGCTGATTTGCTTTAGGTTCAGCATTCAGCCAAATCTTTATAGAGAATTCTCTAGCTGTCCATAA
This sequence comes from Xenopus petersii, assembly GCA_038501925.1. Taxonomy (NCBI): domain Eukaryota; kingdom Metazoa; phylum Chordata; class Amphibia; order Anura; family Pipidae; genus Xenopus; species Xenopus petersii. The sequence continues at coordinate 27,730,063 of CM076684.1, read as the reverse complement.
ATGACAAATTTGATGGTTCCCTGTTAACAACAGAATTCTATTCATTTAATGTAAAATAAATAAATAAATAAAATGAGAATGTTCTATTCATTTGATTAGTTTTTCCTTGTCACACTGGGTTAATGTTAAAGCATCAATTTTACGCAGCAATTCCTGATGCCCAGCAGCAATGCCACCGACCTACTCCTGCACAGATGATGTATTATTTCTAAACCATTGCCGGCCTCACATGCCCATAAACTAAGGGCTCAGCCTTATCTGAAAAACCCTTCAAAAGAAGCCCGGGCTTTGGCATGCATCCTGGGCAGAATGAGAGTGAATTTATAGCGAGTGCCTTGGTTTGGTTGGCACAGTGCCCACAATCAATGGGGTGATGGGCAAAGAACGTTTGTGAGGGTGGTTTGCGCTTTTGTTGTTTCAGGATCAGATCCACTTTCATTTCTTTGAAGTCTTCTGGCAAAAAAAAAAATCTGCATTTTTAACTGATGCCCTGATGTTTTAAACAAGGAATTATCTGTTTGCCTTTATTAGCTGAGCTTCTGCAATGGACCAGTAGATGGCAGCGTTTCCTGATTAAGGGGCCATCGCATCACATTGTGTGTGTGTGCTTTTGTGTGTGATCTGCCAGCATTCATCATCCCTGCTCTGCAGTGCACCACCAGCTGAGTGATAACTAGGGGAAAACATGCCTCATCTATTCCCATCCAGAGAATCATGAAATGCAACAAGGGGCAGCGTGCAGGTGGAAGGCCTAGCGATGCCAGGCTGAGCTGCTGAAAGCAGGAGGACCATGGGCAAGGTGATACAGGGTAAGTGTAACAGGTCTCAAGTGAGCTGCCACAGTCCTGGCTGTTACTTTCAGGCTGTTAAAGTTACATTGTTTCTTTGGGGTGCAGGTGGGCCCCCTGTGTGCAGTTTCAGCAAGGAAAGTGAACCTGGTTATTGTGCATTGAGCATGTGCTGCACCCGCTGTGTTGGGATCTCACAGAGCCTGTTGCTTTGCTCACTGGGTATCCTGCTCTTCTTGCTGTAATGCTTAATAGGGAGATATGGCTGAGACCCGGGGTGCCCTGCCACTATGATATTACTGGCTGCTTTCCCTATACTGTCACCAAGTCTTTCTGCTGCATGCCCAGTGTGTTTTATAGATCTGCTCAACCTGACACACTGTTCTTAAACTACAGCTCCCAATGATTTTTTTTTTTAAATCGTTTCTTTCCGTCCAGCAACAGAAATAATTTTATTCATGGTCTTTATTGTACTTGGGGCCAAAATACGTTTTTGTGGATTTTAAATGAGATGTTTTATGAAAAAAATGTCTCTTAGTTGCCTGGTTTATTTGTCCCTTTCATTTGAACGGAGCTGCTGAAAACCCTTGGGCTTTATAAGTTCTATAATAAGAGGTTGGCTCTACCTTTTTCTTTCAATAATGCACAGTAAAGTATCTGTTCATGGGATATACTGAGAAAAGAGAGAATTCCATCTCTGTGTATTTGTGGGGGTGTATTAAAAAAAATATATATATATTTAGTATTCGGAATATCAGCACTCACGACTCCAGTAGCTAAATGTGCCTGGGTGCATTCCACCATAAAATTCATACTCCTCTCCCAAACGAAGTTGCACTCACAGGACTTTTAAAAAAACAAAAAAATATTTATTTAACATTAATGTTTCAGCTGTTATATATTGGTATGGGATCCGTTATCCGGAAACCCGTTATACTGAAAGCTCCACATTACATATAGGCCATCTCCAATAGATTCCAGTTTAATCAAAGAATTCCAGTTTTTAAAAATTCTTTATTTTTCCCTGCACTAATAAGACCGTACCGAAGATATAGGTAATCCTTATTGGTGGCAAAACAATCCTATTGGGTTAAAATCCTATTTCCATTCCTATTTATAGGATTTTTTTTAGTAGACTTAAGGTATGGAGATCCAAATTACAGTTATCAAGAAAGTCCCAGGTTCCGAGCGTTCTGGATAACAGGTCCCAAACAGGTGCAGATCTACACACAGAAACAAGACATATTTAGAAAGTCTACATTTACAACTGTAAAAAAACTACAGATAGAATAGATAATACAGTGTATAATTTAACAGTATGACACCTTCTCATACCTTTAAATGCAAATATGCTGAGAAGAACTGACTGTCAGTTTAGCCGTTTATACAGTACATTGTTGCTGTTTTGATAAATATAGTACAATGGTTACCCAGGAATTGTATTTTAGAGACAGGAATGATGTTTTTTCCTACTGAGCCAAATTAGGGGGATTAGCCGGAAGCTACTGTAAGTAGTGAATGGAACCTTGAACTTGACTTGAGACTTTAATCACAGCAGCTATGTTTGGTTTATTTCTCTAAAGTCCTAAGTACAAAGCAACTTTTTACAAGTGGAGATCCACAGTGGCCACATACCCTTTCATGCACTTGTCCTAACTAAGTGTGCTGTGTGGTATGGGGTAAATGATTATGTGTAGGATAGAGTAAACTGAATGGGATCCCACCCAGAGAGATTTGAACTTCAAGACACAGGGCAATATTGACTTCTACCCTTTAACCACAATATGCAGGGGGTCAGTAGTCATGGGGGACATGTATTGGCACCTACGCCTAGCCAGTTGGGTGGGGGCATATAAAGAAATTAAACTGAACCTCATAAACTGGTCATATAGCCACCAAACCCCCCCCCCCCTCCCCGGCATTATTACTGCTGATGGCAAACTCTATAATCCTATTGACTGAACATGTCTGAGGATATTCTTCACTCTCCCTTTTCTAATCACATCAACACCACGGTCATTACCTGTTGCTTATTCCTATACATTATTACCAAGATCCATCCTTTTTTGGCTCAACAGCTAAGGCCACTTCTTCATGCCACCATCCTATCCCACCTAAACTACTGCAACTTGTTATTAACAGGCCTGCCTGACTCCCTCTCTTTCCCCGTCTTGAACTCTCCTGCTAGAAACTTCCTCCTCTCACCTAGAAGAACTGGGCTTGCCATTAAAATCGTATGTATCCTTGGGGCAGTAATGACTAACCCTGCCCAATATAAAAGCATAGGTTTTGTGTGCAGCATAGTCAGTCTATACCCTGAAATCTTAGCCAAAAAAACAACTTAAATCGAAAGTTTATGTTTTAATAAGTGAATGTAAACACTGTCATGGAAGATGTACAACAAGACGTACGCCCTCTAGCTGGTTACAGAGTGGCTTCTTGTTCATACCATGATCCAATGCATATGAATGTGAACGTGTTAGCTAAACTTACAATTAGATTTTAACCTTAAATCAACTTTTTGTGTGATGTAGACCACAATATTCCAAGACTAAGCTGCAACTATGTATAGTCCCATTTTGTGCATTGGCTTTTTTTGTGTTCTGTAGCTTCAGGCTTGGCCTTTCAACTGCTATCTGGTTGCTAGGATTTAATGACCCTAGCAACCAGGTAGCAGTTTTGAAGTCAAAAACGGACAGCATTAATAGACTAAAAGAGAAAGGAATAGTGCGGTAAATGTAATATATATATATATATTTTTTTTTTTCATTGTCCATCTAGTCAGTCCCCTATAGGCAGCATATTCCTTTTAAAATGCTGTCAGCTGTGTGCACACACTTTATTTTTTTGCAGTTGATAAATAGTGTGTGCAATAAGTGTGCAGAGGAGTGGGTGGGAGTGAGCAGTGACTCATTCTTGTTTGGAAACACAGCACATTGTATTGACTTCTAATGCAATGCGGCGATGTGAATTATTGTTCTGTTATGTGTGTGTGAATACAAAATATTCTGTGCTCAAAAAAGAAGCGCAGAGCAGGAGGGAACATTGCCTGGAGGTACAACAAATAAGGTCTCAGCATTGTGCTTTTAGGCACTTTTTTATTAGCTCTGCACAATTTTTAAGATGCTGGTTTAAGCTGGGAGTTATTTTCAGCATCTTTAATAGAAATACTTAATTAAAGTTGATACTGACACTAAAATCTACTCTTCGCAATATTAATGTACAATTAAAAGTTACCTATAGGTCTTGTTGATGGTTTTTCATTGATATGTCAGCTTTTTTAAGTAATTGTTACATGAAGTTTCTAAACCTGACTGTTTTTCCAACCTGACTGTCGATTCTGAATCTGTCAGTATCCCCCTCATAGAGGAATAAGGTGGATCAGATGGACTATGTAAAAAGCACCAGGGAAATACTTTTATGGCTAAATTATAAATAGCATGCAAAGACAATGTTATGATAGATGCAACAAAATGTTTTTGTTTCTTGTGTCAGTTTCTCTTTAAACTGGTTTTTCATACACAATATACGGCTAAAAACATATGCACTCTCCTTATTATTAAAGGGGTTGATTATTAATGGAAATCTAAATCCTCAAAACAAATACCAATACAAATGTAAAGTTGCTCATAGTGCTCTTCTGAGAGGCAACATCTGAAGACTTTTCTTCTGTTGGTGTGAATTCTCGTTGAATTTCTGTGTTTAGCCACCAGCGAATACATTTGCGAAACTGTAGCGAAAATTCTCCAGCGTCAAAAAAACTTGGACGCGTGTCGGAATAGTCACTCGCGTCAAAACTGTTGCGTGTCAACATTATTCAGACGCCCGTTTACTTTAATGCGGGCATCAAAATTGACGCGAGCGTCAAAATTTGTATTTTGCAAATTTTTCACTGTTTAGCCAATTTTGCTGAAAATTTGTGAATTTTTTGGAGACTCTAAATGGGATAAATTTGCCCATCACTGCTCCTCAAGATTCCCTGAGTCGCATGAAGAAGCACCGTAGGGGTCGAGAAGAGATGGGTATGTGTTGAATGTGGGTCATACACTATTCAAATGAATGGGATATAGTTGCAGGCAGAGACATACAGTTTTGATCTGAAACAGTCATCACACATTTCTTATATGCCATGGGCCCAGTTCAGCGAAAATTTGCGCTATCAATTAGCTTTGAAAGGGAAATATACATTCCTCTATACTGTATGTTAAAATTGCTGAGAAGGTTCTTTGGAACACTTTTGCTATTTACATTTTTTTGATATCATGATTTTTTACACTGTAATATTATGAATCTTTAACCAGAATACCCCCTGCTGTTCAGCCCAGGAACATCAGGAAAAGTATAATTAAGTGAAGCAAGAAGCATTGTGACAGTTCCCTGCTTAGTTCCATCAATCAAGGAGAGTCCTGTGTATCATCTTATGCTGTTTAATGGACATTTTTGTCCAGCTCCCTGCACCAGATAAGGATCTCCCCAAACCCCTTTACTGGATCTCTGCCTCCTCACCTAATTCGCTCAGGAATGTGCACAGAGTACAAATTAGGCTAGTGCCACATGGGGGCTGAAATTGGGCATCTGAAATATTCAGGCCAAAAATTAGCCCCTATGCGGGCATTAGCCTCTTCTGCCTGCACCCAGAATCACTGTGTCGGCTAGGGTGCAGGCGCATGTGGCTGGAGGGTCAGATTGTACATCAGGGGTCCCCAACCTTTCTTACTGGTGAGCCATATTTCAATGTAAAAAAAGAGGTGGAGAGCAACACAAGCATTAAAAGTCCATGGGAACGTCAACTAAGGGCTGGGATTGGCTGTTTGGTAGTCCCTATATGGACTGGTAGCCTTTAGGAAGCCCCTGTTTGGTAGTACATCTAGTTTTTATGCAATTAAAATTTGCCTCCAAACCAGGAATTCAAAAATATATGCTTTGAGGCCATTGGGAGCAACATACAAGGGGTTGATGCGCAACATGTTGCTCACAAGCTACTGGTTGGGGACCACTGTTCTACATCGACAGTCATTTATTAAAACATTGTTCTAGAAGTGCCCCACTTATAACATTCTTATCTTGATCCAGACAATGCCAAACAAAAACAGCACTAAAGACCTTTCCATTTAATCACATTTTTTCCCTGACTCCAGAAACTTGTAAATCAGATTTCTCCCCGAATCAATACTATCCTGTAATTAGACTAATGGTTGTAACTATTTATGCCCTTGTGTGCTAGAAAAATGTCTAATCTTTTCTTGAAAGTATTGACTGAGCCTGGCAGCATCACCTCCCTTGGAACTCAATCTCACATTTTTACTGCCCGTATTGAAAAGAATTGTCTTCTGAGCAGTAGGTGGAACTCTCTAATCTCAGTGAATGGTTATGTGTCAATTGTGTAGACTGCAGGAATCCTCTGAGTTAATTATATTGACATTGGACTTTAATCCTAAATTATTGTTTCTTTTTCTAGTTTAACCTGATTTTTTTACTAAATCTTTGTAACTAGATTTTTACATTAATCTTGCTAACATAATTCCGCTTCTTTGTACTCCCTTAGGTCAGTGCCAGATGTAGCGGACCTTGGCCTGCGGATGCACCTGGATGTATTATTTTGGCCGGGGTGCAGGCAGATGCAGCTGATTTCAGCGCCAAAATGCAGACTCTTGCGTTTCTGCCTCAAAATCAGCTGTGTCTGCCTGTACCCGGGACAAAGTACAGCAATATATCCGGATGCAGGCACATCAAGCAGAGGAGGAGCAAATTTTAGTCAAGGTTTTCTTGTGCCCTGATAACGCTGTGCCAAGGCTCCTGAAGCAGCCCCCCCCCACATAGACTTTAATGTAAATTTTAAGGTAAGCGCTGGCATTATTTATGTATTTTAAAGCCTATAGAAGGGCTACGTTATTGGTGGCACTTAAAGCACCAAAAGTAACCCTGTGTGCCGTTGCCCTTGGGCTCCAACATGAAACTGTGCTGCAAATTCTTGGCAAGAATTTGCAGCAACAAAATGATGTTCTCTTCTGGTTTATTAATACCGTTTATATACATGCTAATATCCTGCTGGCCTTTCCTGGTGCCAAATGAACCGTTGAAGTATTACTGAGGCCTTAAGCTCTGCCAAGTCCCTTTAAGTTGCTGAAAGCATAATTCCATTAAGTGCATAAATAGCATACTTCCCTTTGATCCCCAAAAGCATAACCCTGTTATTATAAATTGTGACTTCAGTTTACTAGCTTGTTCACCCATTGTACACTAGTCTATCCAAATTCAGCAACCAAGTCGGCAAGTAAGGAAGTGTTGCTTGGCCTTTTTTGAGCAAGTGATCCAGATTATGTGAGCTGTGAGACCCTCAAATTGGGTTAGAATCCATTATGCACCATGTCTTAATAACTACTGTATTTGGAAGAGATATCTCTGTATTAAAGGAGAAGGAAAGGCTTGGTGCACTTAGGGTGCTAAATGTTAGGCACCCCCAAGTGATTGTATATACTTACCTGAAACCCCAGGCTGGTGCTCCTAGCAGAAACTGGCACCGGCCCAGGGTTATACCATTGAGCACAACGGAGTGATCCACTTCCGTCTTCAGTCAGAACACAGAACAAATGATAGAATCACTGGAGGGGGGAAGTTGTTAAAGGGATACTGTCATGGGAAAAAAATGTTTTTCAAAATGAATCAGTTAATAGTGCTGCTCCAGAATTCTGCACTGAAATCCATTTCTCAAAAGAACAAACAGATTTTTTTATATTCAATTTTGAAATCTGACATGGGGCTAGACATATTGTCAATTTCCCAGCTACCCCAAGTCATGTGACTTGTGCTCTGATAAACTTCAATCAATCTTTACTGCTGTACTGCAAATTGGAGTGATATCACCCCCCTCCCTTTTCCCCCCAGCAGCCAAACAACAGAACAATGGGAAGGTAAACAGATAACAGCTCCCTAACACAAGATAACAGCTGCCTGGTAGATCTATGAACAACACTCAATAGCAAAAACACATGTCCCACTGAGACACATTCAGTTACATTGAGAAGGAAAAACAGCAGCCTGCCAGAAAGCATTTCTCTCCTAAAGTGCAGGCACAAGTCACATGACCAGGGGTAGCTGGGAAATTGACAAAATGTCTAGCCCCATGTCAGATTTCAAAATTGAATATAAAAAAATCTGTTTGCTCTTTTGAGAAATGGATTTCAGTGCATAATTCTGCTGGAGCAGCACTATTAACTGATTCATTTTGAAAACATTTTTTTTCCCATGACAGTATCCCTTTAAGCATCCCTCTGTGATTCTAGTCGATTAATTCCAGCCCAGCCTGCAAGTTTTGTTCCAGTATCCTCGCCATTTGCTGCTCTTGACCAGTGCATTTTATTGAAGAAGAGGAGCGTCAGTCCAGCGTAGATCAGAAGCGACTTGAATCACTGGGGCCTGCCGTCCGCCTAACAACTTGCCACCTTTCAGTGATTATACCCTTTGTTCTCATTTAAAGGGAATCTTTAAACAGCATGGGGACCCATTTTTAAGTTAAGAAACCCTGAAGCAAGGGAATCAAAGCACCTACAAGCTTTGAGGAAACACTTTCCTTTCTGCCTTGCCCACAACTCTGCTAAATCAGCTCACCATGACAGTGATAATAGATTTAATTAAATAAGGAAAGGTGCCTGAAGACTGACTGATACAAATCCAAAGCCAGTAGGCAGAGCTGAGGGGGAGGAATTCAGCAACGGGCTGAGGATTTTACTGTAACTATCGTTGAAAGAAAAACCTCAGAATTGTATCAAATTATATGTGGAGAAATGGCTCTTATCATTATTTAAACAGTATTTTAAAATACTATACTGGTGGTTCACTTTAACTGTGATTTCAAGGCATTTGTTGTATCATTGAAAAGGAACAAAGAAACGGGCAAGAATGAAAGATGGTCTAATCAAGAAATACACTGTACGGACTATGACTGCAATAATTTAGAACATTGTAGATTTTGGGTTATTGGATAATAAATCTCATACTGTTAGGAAATATGTTTTCTAAGATTTCTACCAGCATAGAAGGAAGGAAGAGGGAGGTTATATTGCCGCAATATAGGTCACTGGTGAAAAATGCTATGGGATCAGTTATCCAGAAAGCTCCACATTACGGGATGGCCATCTCCCATAGGCCAATTTTAACAATAAAACCGTACCTTGTACTTGATCCAAGCTAAGATATAATTAATCATTATTGGAGGCAAAAGTAGCCTATTGGGTTTATTTAATGTTTACATGATTTTTTTTTTAGCAAACGTTGGGTATGGTAATGAAAAAAATATGGAAAGACCCCTTTCGCAGCAAAACCCAGGTCCAAAGCATTCTGGCTAACAGGTCCCATACCTGCAGTAACTAGGGATTTCTAGAGGCATTGGGAGTATCGAGCTTCTCTCCAAAGACAGAAATATATGGGGAAATGGTGCATGTGCTATAGGCCTAAGGATAACAGGAGTTGCCTCTCTATATAAACAAATAAATTGTCATTGAATAGCTTCAACAACTTTAACTCTAAGTTTAGGTTCATAAGTCCGTTATTACTATTAGCTAGATTTAGCCATTAAACTAGCTCTTCTTAACAATAATCCCCCCCCCCAAAGTTGCTTTACAGCAAAATGCTATTACCTTAGTTAAGATGGAGGATTCTGGGAGTTATAGTGCCATAAGTCCCAAGGGAAATAAAAGTAACAACATGCCTCCCTGCATCTCTGTGGGCATCCCTTTAATGTACAGAGGTATTTTTTTGTGATGTTATCATTCTCTTTCTCCTGGTAAATAAAATAAATAAATGCTTTGCGAGACGCAGCTCTTATAGTTATTCTGACACCTTCAACTCAACCGACAATTCAGTTATGACAATATATCATTTTTTCTATCAATACAGCCTATAATTTTCCTCACTGCTTGGCAGCACAGTAACTCCGCTTTCTGCCCAACTCATCAGCTGTAAAAGACAGTAGGGCTCGTGTGTTGTACAAACATCATCAAAGTTTGCCTTAGCCTTGTACAGGTATGGGACCTGTTATCCAGAATGCCTGGGACCTGGGATTATCCGGATCACAGATCTTTCTCTAATTTTTATCATCATACCTTTAAGTCTACTAGAAAATCATGTAAACATTAAATAAACCCAATAGGACGGTTTTGTTTCCAATAAGAATTCGTTATATCTTAGTTGGGATCAAGTACAAGATACTGTTTTAATAATAGAGAGAAAGGAAATAGTTTTTAAAAATTAGGATTATTTAGATAAAATGGGATTACGGTTTTCCGGATCTCACAAAAAACTATCAACTCTAAGCTTATTATTCAAACAGTAAGCCATGAAAAGGTGGCATCTAATTGGTTAATAGAGGACATGGACCTGGATAAATGTAACCTGCGTGAGTATTAGCCTGTTGTTCCCTTGGCACAGGATCAGACTGTTTATTGAACGGCAAAATGTGTCTTTAGTAGTGGAGCCAAGAAATTCTTCTCTAAAACACCCCATATTTCTTCATAAGCCAAGTCCCAGTGGGGGCCACAGATTCACGTAAAGCCATATTGCACATCACTTTGCAGCCGATACAACCAGAATGTCATGGGGAGGATCGTTCCAGCAAATTGTATTGCTATTTCTCATGCGGAAACCTGAGGGGAGAGGAAGATGTTGACTTGAAATTGATTTTTATACAAAAATATTGGTATTTGTCAGGGAGGATAAATGAGTGTTTAAATTCCACAAGAATATGCCTCCTATTTCCTTTGCTGAGGTAGTGAAGCAAAAGGCTTGTGGAGAGGAAATGGGCAGACTGCTTGGCGAGGGCAGTTTCAGAAATAAAGCTTTTTATTGTTAGGACTATTTCTTATCCTGGATCAGAGGTGGGTTAAAAGGGTTGATGCAAGTGTTGGCAGGCTAGGAGGTGTGATGTTGCACCCATAAGTACACCATACGCCTGGCACTTGGGGCTGCCCATAGTTCAGTCCCAGAGCACACTGCACCCTCGTGGTTGACGGGGCCCTGGCCCTGTGAGCAGCACTTTGTAGTAAAGAGCTTGCGTTGAACATGTAGGTCAAGTGAATGGAGATGGAGCACAAAATGCATCCGCTTATCTCAGCCTGAGAAACAGGCTCAGGCTGAGAGCAACAGAGCCAATACTCTCTCTTACCTTAGCTTTAGGGGCAGAGATTAGTGCACATTATGAGCAGATATTAGGCAGACTGAAGGGAAAGCCATTCATTATGGTTGAATGGGGGTCTAAACTGTGCTGAGAAGTATGGGGTAAGAGTAAATTTATTGGCCATTACATTGTCTCAAAGGGCTTTATTCAAATATGAACATGATGCCTCCCTGTATCACTGTATCAGCTGGTGAATTCCGATAGGCCTGGTATAGGTATGAGATCCGTTATCTAGAAACCCATTATCCAGAAAGCTCAGTATTACAGACCGTCTCCATTATAATCAAAAATTTACAATCATTTCATTTATCTCTGTAATACTAAAATAGAACCTTGTACTTGATCCAAACTAAGATATTATTAATCATTATTGGAAGCAAAACCAAATGATTTTCTAGTAGAATTAAGGTCATAGGCCCCGAGCCTTCAGGATAACAGGTCCCATACCTGTATAGTTATATTGTTTTCCTATATCTGTTGTTGAATTCCCAGGGTTCCACTGCCAGCTAATGGTACTCAGTTGGTCAGCCACAAATGGTCATGCAAACTAGCCTTTTACATTTGCACAAGCACTTTCCATATTTTGGACCGGGGGTTTTGCCAAACATTAGTAATCTCCCCACACTTGCCTTTGTTAGCCAGTTGGGTACAATAATCTATGAAGTACATATTTTTTACTGCCATTTTCTTCTATAAAAGCTCCTACTGTGATCAAGTTTGGGGCACAGGGGCTAATTCCAATAAGAAACACAGGGGCACATTTACTTAGGGTTGAATATCGAGGGTTAATTCAAGTCGTAGTCGAAGGTCGAAGTAGCAAATCCGATGGTCGAAGTAGCCAAGAAAAACACTTAGAAATTCGAAGTATTTTTTATTTTATTCCTTTCACTCGAGCTAAGTAATTGTGCCCCACACTGTTTGAGAGGGGGACAAGACAGTGGTGCTTAGGGCTTCTCTTAAAGTATTTGCAGAACTTTACTGGGGTCATAGTTGTTGTTTCGTTCCTCCAGAGCCCAGCACAGTGACATGACTGTAGAGTGATGAATAGCACCCTGGGCAGAACAAATTGTAATATTTTGTATATTTGAAAAAGATCCGCTGCCTGCTGCCCCCCCCTTGCATCATGGGAAGTGCAGAGATTTGCATGTACAGCCTCCATAAATTCCTCTGCAATAAAATATACAGCCTCCTCTCCAGCAATGGAGATGCACCCACCTGGCATCAAAATATTATGGTAGTGCTTCTGCCTGTGACAGCTTTAGTTTAATAGCAGGGCTTAGATCAGGGATCCCTAACCAGTGGCTTATGAGCAAAATGTTGCTGCCGACCCCCTTGAATGTTGCTCCAGTAGATCAAAGCAAGTGCTCATTTTTGAATTTCTGGCTTGGAGCAAGTTTTGTTTGCACAAAAACCAGGTGTACTGCCAAACAGAACCTCCTGTAGGCTGTCAGCCCACAAAGGGGCTACCAAATAGCCAATCACAGCCTTTATTTGGCACCACCAGGAACTTTTCTCATGCTTGCGTTGCTATTCAACTTTTTTACATTTGAATGTGGCTCACAGGTGAAAACATTTGAGGACACCTTCCTTAGATGAATAACAAGGGACTAATAGCTCTAGTAAAAATATTAAGTGTTGGATACTGTAATAATACGCAATTTCTACTTATAACTGCAATTTAAAGGAGAAAGAAAGTCACTTATAACTGAAACGGTAGAAGGAAAGTCAAATTCACAATTGAAAGGTTGGTGCATTTTGTATAGGACAAGAGCCAGGCTTGGATAATACGTTATTCACTAGGGGGTTCCTTACAAATCGGCAACTCCAGTGAATTTGACACTGCTTCTCTTTTAAATGTATTCTAGTCTTGTAATAAGGAAAGTCACAGTCATAAATGCACAGTGATTTAATCAGGAACTGATTGGAGAGTCAGGTGGAGAGTCTACATCTGTAGCAGGTAGCAAACAAAGATAATCCAGGGAGCTCTCTGCAAACACATCTAGCATCTCACCTCTGAGAGATCTGGAAAAATTCCCAAACATCTTGCCGAATAAAAAGGCAATCAGTATGGAAATACATTTATGTATATCAGATGCACAGAGTTGAAATCATCTGTTTAGCCAAGATGACATGGATTAAAGGAACATTGCTTGCTTAGATAAGAGAAATAGGAGAACTATGGGGCAAGGGCTGCTTCTGCTGGATGGATACAGATAAGCTTGCCCAGAAAGGCTGTTATTGTCTAACAGATCAAATGTTAATCTCACATGAAACTGACGCTGGATCTTCCCTGCAGATAATGAGGGCATTTTAATCAGCTTTACCCCCCTTCAATCCTGATAATAAATACCCCTGCTAGATATTATAAGAAGGGAAATGTAGAGCATCCTCACTGCTCATCTTGACATTCTCCGGAACCCAAAGGTCGCTCATTTCTTCATGTTCTCGCCTCCCCTCCCGTCTTCGGCTGCTTATGAAGTCTGTCTGCACAATTCGCTGTTTCATCAGCACGTAAGTAGGTTCTGCGAGTGAGCGTGATTGTGGGGAGACTGTCTTTGTAGCCTGCAGGGCTAATGAGTTCTACTGTGCCTTGTTGTATTCCATCTAATTTAAAAGAGCAGCTCAGATAAATCAACTTACCCTTGTTTGCATAACCCTTTAACATTCCTTACTGTGCGGAAGAATAGATTTGTTTAGATTTTCTTCAGTTGTTTAAACTGCTCTTTAAAAAATTGTTAAAATAAGACAATCAAACAGGGCATAGCTGGTTGGGACCTGTTAATACAGAATGCTTGGAACCTGGGGTTTTCCATATCTTGTCTGCTAAAAATCATTTAAACATTAATTAAAACCAATAGGCTGGTTTTACATCCAGTAAGGATTGATTATATCATATTTGGATCAAGTACAAGGTACTGTTTAATTATTACAGAGAAAAAGGAAATCATTTTTTGAAAATGTAATTATTTGATTAAAATGGAGTCTATGGAAGATGGCCTTCCCGTAATTCAGAGTTTTCTGGATAATGGGTTTGTGGATAACCTACAAATTCTAAGGGACCCACAGAGAAGCCTTTACCTGCCAACTGTACCACCTTTATCTTTGTATTTATGCAGATATGTACAATAAAATAATTCATGCTGCCACATTTGATTATAAGTAAATGCTTGTAAAGTCAGTAATTACTTGGAACAACACAGTAGGCGATACACTCTGTACACACTGTTTGCAATAAGCCTCATACTGGGAATGTGTTTAAACTTAATGGAAATCAGTTGACTGTAGCCGTAAAAGGTTGTAGCAAGCATTGTGATATTACAATGGAATACAGTGTTTGTCCTATTTTAGCTGTCAGGCCACATGAGATGCTTACATGTTGCCCATCATTGACACAGAGACAGGGTTCTGAACCCACAAAAAGATGCAAATTCAGCTAAATCTCTAATTGAATTTTGGTGCAGCCAGAGTTCTGTTTCCCTACCCTGGACAATCCAAGTTTTACCAAAGAAGAGCTAAATTCATCATTTTTGGATTTCAGCCCCTGACCACTAGCCAAATCTTCTTGTCTGCTTGCATCTGAAAGCCTTGTGTCAAATCCAGCGCAAACAGGCTCTGCGGATTTGCAAAGTCTTGTGTTTCTTCACCGAAATCCAGCAAGTCTGTTCACAAGGCTTCCAGAGGTGAGCAGACAAGAATTTGGCTAGTGATCAGAAACTTATTTCTGACCCTAGCCTAAACACTGTCAATCATACAATTTAGTGCTTCTATGCTCTTCAGTTTGAAGTATGTTGACATGTTGCACTGGGCAGAAGGAACCAAATCAGTACATGTGCCAATCAGTCTTAGGCAGTGATCCCAGTGGCTCATGAACAACATTTTGCTCACCAACCCCTTGGATGTTGCTCTCAGTGGCCTCAAAGCAGGAGCTTCTTTTTGAATTTTAAGCTTGGAGGCAAGTTTTGGTTGGCAGTACACATGGTTTATATGCAAACAGAGCCTCTTGTAGGTGGCCAGTCAACATAGGGGCTACCAATAGCCAATCACAGCCCACAGCTTTTTTTGGCACTCCCAGGAATTTTTTCATGCTTGTGTTGCTCAATTCTTTTTACATTTGGATATGGCTCATGGGTAAAATAGGTTGTCGACCTCCGGTCTAAGGGCTTAGTGCCAGACAAACTGCTATACAATCTAATTTCACAGTTTCCATTGTTTTGCTATATTAACTTTTCTTTTGTTTCAGCTCTATCTCGAAACTTCTTGTAAGTTCTCGAAAGTAAAAAAGTACAGTGTACATGACGGCCGAATCCGAATCCTGCAGAAAAAGGCCAAATCCTGGCCAAGTCCCAAACTGAATCCTGGATTCGGTGCATCCCTAAATAAAATTAAGTTTAAAGCAACTGGACTTCTCTGAGTTTTCTTGAAAAAACAGTATCTGTTGTTTCTGGTTGCTTTGGACTTAATTCTGCTAGATTCTGTATATACATTACAAATATTTGAAACCAGGCATGCACCGAATCCAGAATTAGGTTCGGGATTTAGCTAGGATTCAGCCTTATTCAGCAGAATTCGGATTTGGACGAATCCTTGTGCCTGGCCGAATCGAAATCCTAATTTGCATATATAAATTAAAGGGAAATCATGTGACTTTTCGTCAAGGAAATTAATTTTTTTTTCCACTTTTTGCTTTCCTGCCCCCAATTTGAATATGTAAATTAGGGTTCAATTCAGTATTTGGCCAATCTTTCACGAAGGATTTGGCCAAATCCCAAATGGTGGATTCTGCCAAATTCCAAATACTGGATTTGGTGCATCCCTATGTGAAACAAAATGGTACTTTACTTTGTTCATTTTGTTTATTGCTTGTGAGTATTATCTGACCCCTTGTTCAGATTTCTACAACCAGGGTCAGACTGGCCCTTAGGGACACCAGGTAAAACCCGGTAAATTCGGCCCTTGTGGGCCATGCTGTCCCTGCGCTGCTGCCTAATCTCCCCTACTGGTCCCGATCACATCATGTCTAATCAAAAGAAGAAGAAACAAGGTACGTGGAGGTGTGTGTGGCGGAGGTGGGTTGCAGCTGGGACAAGGGGTTGGGTGGGTGTGGGGGCAGCAACCCAGGTGTGACCCCCAGTCCGACGCTGACTACAATATACCATCTTGATATGGAAGGGCTCTGCTTACTGTATTTCTAGATTGCTGCCATGCCATGTCACACATTTTCATCTACAGACTGGTGAAGGTGCCAAGTCTTGCCACTTTTATCCAAGGGCAGCAGGTGGTACTGGAGACAAAGGGGTAACAGAATAAGACTAGTTGTATTATCAGAATGAGACAGAGCAAAATTGCCGGCATCCATATCAACCATCCATCCCTAATGAAAGCAATACCCTGTGTCCCAGCCTGTAACACCCTCTACATCCCTTACACTAACATTTAGCAGCCCCTAATCATTCCTGACAAGCCCTCGAGCACAATGTCATGATTCTGAACTGCCCAATACTAAAGATTTCTCTTGGCACATCCATAGCAGCCATGAAGCTCCCACACTCTGCAGTTTGCCTGCCTCACAGTTCCCTCTATTCCTTTTCTGTTGCTCAGTAGCTGCTTGTCTGGCCCATGTCTCTCACTTACTTCAGAAAGATTTGGAGACTTTTGTGCTTTCTGTCACCTTCACATCACCCTTAGGCAGAATATTCCTCATAATATTCCTTCTGTTCTACTATGGAGATGTCACTCTTACACCTCATAACTAATCTAATATTCTTGTACAGTGCTAGCTAATAGGAAAGAGTAGTCAATCACTGGCACTGTCTTGTAGATTATTTATTTTCCATGAAAACTGAAATGGGATATGTTTTGTGCAAAATATTATTATATTGTACCTAACTTTTCTGCCAATCCCATTGTTGGAGGTTTTCTGCTGCTGTTCAGTGAATTATCCTTTCTATGAAACTGCCCTTGAATAATCCAGTCTCTTATTGCACTATATTTGGTGATTTAAACTAATCCTAATATTGTCAGTTACAATTTCAAAACACAAATCTGTAGTTTCAGAGATAGATTATGATAAACTTGTTTGTCTAGCAACTGGCATCTTTAAATCCGTGTGTTTACTATATAATCTTAGTAAATGCGTTTAGCTTTGCCACTAAGAACAAGGTTTATCTTATGTCTGTCATCCTTAAGTGCACGGCTTCATTCGCATCTTCCATATTTTGCCAGTTCAAAAAAAAAAGTAGGGAGATAAAATTTTTAGATTTGGTATTTGTTGAAAAACACTGTATATCCGTGCTTCAGAACTATTAAACACAGCATTTGTCGAGCCTGCTGAGCATCTGATGCCTTGGGATTAGGTCTTTACTCTATAGCAAGGATCCCCAACTTTTTTTTTTACCAATGAGTCCCATTCAAATGTAGAAAGAGTTGGAGAGCAAAACAAGCATGAAAAAGGTGAGGGAGGGGATGTCAAATAAGGGCTGACTGTGATTGGCTTTTTTGGTAGCCCTATGTGGACTGGCAGCCTACAGAAGGTTCTGTTTGGCAATACATCTGGTTTTATGCAACCAAAACTAGTCGCCAAGTCAATAATTGAAAAGCAAGCTTCTGCTTTAAGGCCCTGGGAGCAACATGTTGCCCCAGAGCCACTGGTTGGAGACCACTGCTCTATAACAAAGAATCACTAGCCAATGAAAATTATTCTATTCCATGATGGAACAGTACATAGTAGGATACAAGATCACCAGCATTGCTATTTGTAGTCATGACATGAAATGCTGTAAGATCGTTCAGCAATCCTGAGTATGTTAAAGGAAATTTTAGATTTTTTTTTAAATACACCTTTGACTAAGAGTAGGGCAGCCCAAAACATCCCAAATGGTACCAAATGAAAATAACTGAAAAAAGGAACTTACAAGGTGTGGCTCCTTGCATTTTGAAAACATTGCATAATTTGTAAAACATCTTTAGAGGGCTTTTGGAGTGCCAAATGTGACCCCCCACACTGATTACAATCACTTACCCAATACCCCAGGGCAGGGCTACTGCTAGCAGAAAACTCCACCAGCCTGGAGTTTTTCTCAATGAGCACCACAGAGCAATCTTCTTCTTCCGCTTTTTTGTTTTTCAATGGCCCCTGGCCATACATGCCTACATTGAGTCAGGTATTTTAGCCATTTTTGTTCATACTGCCCATCATTCTTCCTGGCATGTATGTCCCCTTGGGCGCAGATTCAGCAGACCCTCATGTGGGCACACATATTTGCTTATAATAACAACAATAAAGTAAGTAAAATAGGATAGCAGCAAAACATTTTCCTTATGCCGTACAGGTTTACCTATAAACCAAATCAAACTATAATTACAGTCTGTACAGTACTTTTAGGTACTTTTAGTACTAGTTTTTTTAGATGTTTTATATTTTAATGCTCTGCAAAATAGATGGTTATATACACTAGGGATGCATCCTGGATTTGGTTCGGGATTTGACTGAATTGGAGCTGTTTTTTATAGTCGGATTCATAAAAATCCAAGAACCTGGCAGAACCATATCCAAACCCTATATATAAAGCAAAAACATTGCTGCCCACACTTCACTTGCTCATCTGCAGTTTCCAGCAAACCCAAGGATTCAGTTCGGTATTCGCCCCTTTCAATTAAAGGAGAAGGAAAGCTACAGAGATGTTTTATTGCCAATAGATTAGCTGCAATAGCACAAGCTAGAATGCTATATTTATTCTGTAGAATGTTTTACCATACCTGAGTAAAAAGCTCTAGAAACCCTCTGTTTGTTGAGGATAGGAGCTACAGTATTAACATGGTGTGACATCACTTCCTGCCTGAGTCTCTCCCTGCTCTGGGATCAGATTACAGAGGAGAAGGGGGGGGGGAGAAAGAGGAGCAAACTGAGCATGCTCTTGCCCAGGGCAATGAGGTTTAAGCTGAAGGCAGGAAGTCTTATACAGAAGCCCATGTGTACACAATAGAAGGAAAGAAATGCAGTGTTTCTTTTGACAGGGGACTCAGAGCAGCACTTCTTTGGGGGTTTACTGGTATATTTAGATGGACCTTTCTGATAAGGCTTACTTAGTTTTAACCTTTCCTTCTCCTTTAAGGTAAATTTGGGGATTCAGCCGAATGCTGAATTGTTGGTTTGCTACATACTTAGTGTACATGTAATGCTTGCAAGCCTTAAGTATGAAAGAGCAACAATGTCCATCTTGGGAAGGTTTGTCCCCTTGGGCGCATGTATGTCCCCTTGGGCGCAGATTCAGCAGACCCTCATGTGGGCACACATATTTGCTTATAATAACAACAATAAAGTAAGTAAAATAGGATAGCAGCAAAACATTTTCCTTATGCCGTACAGGTTTACCTATAAACCAAATCAAACTATAATTACAGTCTGTACAGTACTGCCTAGAACAGAGATTCCTATAGATTAGACTGAGCTATTGAATTTGCATTATAGTCTAATTTATTCTAACATAGTAGTCCCCAATAATCCCTTATTCCTGTAATTCATCTTTACATAATGCATTTTAATATTCTGTTTATCAACTGTTCATGCAAATCTTATTCTCTTAGATCAGCATTATTACTGATTTATTACTTTGCTACTGTTATCGCTTCTCCTAGTGCGCTCCATAACAAGTTATATATTGCCCACTACTAATGTTGTTTAGAAATTGACCTTGGTGAAAAAAAATGTCTTCATTATTGAATATCTACCATAAAACCTGGTCAGACTTTGTGCCTCAAATCATATGATTACCAGAAAGCAATTTCCACCAAGCAAGCAGAAAAATGATTTAGCTTGGCTGAGCTTTGAATAGTAACTATCTTTTATGTAAAAACAATACCAGCTTGTTGTGGCTGTTTATAACAGGCTATTACTAAAATACTTTAGTTAATGTGATTGTTTTTTTAGATGTTTTATATTTTAATGCTCTGCAAAATAGATGGTTATATACACTAGGGATGCATCCTGGATTTGGTTCGGGATTTGACTGAATTGGAGCTGTTTTTTATAGTCGGATTCATAAAAATCCAAGAACCTGGCAGAACCATATCCAAACCCTATATATAAAGCAAAAACATTGCTGCCCACACTTCACTTGCTCATCTGCAGTTTCCAGCAAACCCAAGGATTCAGTTTGGTATTCGCCCCTTTCAATTAAAGGAGAAGGAAAGCTACAGAGGTGTTTTATTGCCAATAGATTAGCTGCAATAGCACAAGCTAGAATGCTATATTTATTCTGTAGAATGTTTTACCATACCTGAGTAAAAAGCTCTAGAAACTCTCTGTTTGTTGAGGATAGGAGCTACAGTATTAACATGGTGTGACATCACTTCCTGCCTGAGTCTCTCCCTGCTCTGGGATCAGATTACAGCGGAGAAGGGGGGGGGGAGAAAGAGGAGCAAACTGAGCATGCTCTTGCCCAGGGCAATGAGGTTTAAGCTGAAGGCAGGAAGTCTTATACAGAAGCCCATGTGTACACAATAGAAGGAAAGAAATGCAGTGTTTCTTTTGACAGGGGACTCAGAGCAGCACTTCTTTGGGGGTTTACTGGTATATTTAGATGGACCTTTCTGATAAGGCTTACTTAGTTTTAACCTTTCCTTCTCCTTTAAGGTAAATTTGGGGATTCAGCCGAATGCTGAATTGTTGGTTTGCTACATACTTAGTGTACATGTAATGCTTGCAAGCCTTAAGTATGAAAGAGCAACAATGTCCATCTTGGGAAGGTTTTTGAGTGGTTGATACCACATGGTAGAATTCATTGGCTTGGACTTCTGGCAGAATTGGAAGTTGCATTTGTGGGTTCCTGTAGCTGCTTTGCTGTCAAGTATTGTGATTATTCAGAGGTAGTAATTGGGCTATTTCTAAATAGACAATGTTCCATGAATAGATTTTTATTTTTTGAAGCTGAAATGTTGATAGGGCACCCTAGTCTTCCAATGGACGAATTGGGGGTTATTATCAGGAAATATGCAAACTGAAGTTGTTTATTGGAGCCCTGTTTCTGTAGATTATGCTATATGTTAGGGTGTTCCTTTAACTTTAAATTACCTAAATGGCTTAGCTGCTTTCTTTTTAGTTTGACTGTGCCAGTGCACTCTCTGGGATTAGGTTTTACACAGTACCATATGACAACAAAAAACATGTATTCTTTGAAGAAAAGGGTATTTAGGCATCATAGGGGTGTTCATACAGCAGTAGACCTGTTAATTAACCTGAGGCTGCTCTGAGATATGTTACAAGCTCAATGACACTGATACCACAATTCAAAGCAGTGGTCCCCAAATTGTGCAGCTGCCCCTTAATGGGAGGCATGGAGCATTATTCCTTCCCTAAATACTACTGGAAGCCCAGCCAATGGGTCAGTGAGGGAGGGTTAGATGTGGAGAGAACACTTGCTCTTGTGGATATTATTGGAGTCACAATGTGCACACATACAGGGTTTTGATAGCTCCAGATTCTCCTGGTCTCTCCTGGTCAATAGGTGCAGTTGGCCATGATTTATCAGAAGAGACAGGATGAAGGACTTGGTACTCAGTAAAACTATTTGGAAGAAAATGGAGTATGTATGCTTGCAAGTACTTTGCATGAATAGTGTCAATTCGTACACAACTTTTGGTCCATTATTGCGTCCAAGACTGCACTAGTGGCTGTGGTCGTAAATGAGTCTTATTGGCTGCAAATAAATAGTGCGAGTACCCAAAATAGTGTGCGTGCAACCCAGCATTTATCATTTAAATTATAAGCAGGCACTTCTAAAAAAAAATGTCCTTTTGATAAATAGTTATATTTGGAAAGCATGACAAATTATTCACTGATTCAGGTTTTATAAACTTAATCAGCAAGTATTTTTGTAGAATATATCTACTACAGAGCCTTCCCACAATTACTTCCACTCCATTTTGTCTCATTTATAGATCCACTGAAAATGATTTGAAAGCTGCAGTGAAAAAGTCAGTTTTTTCCCCCTCTTGTAATTTCTTTTTAATTGTACATTATAAAGCCGAAGGCATTCCAAACTCGGTAGGCATCAGTTGTTATGAATGTGAATCTTCCTAACCGCGCCATTGAATTTGCTAAAAAGAAAAATCGGGTCTTCAGCATCTGTTCAGAATATCTAGATTTATTCTTAGAGGGATACTATCCGTTCTAATGTATTTAATGCATTGGCTCTTTGCATTGCAAACATATTCTTTGGCTAAGTTACATTGATGACTTTTTTCTGCAATAATTAGATTGAATAAAGCCTGATTCACCCCCGTCTGACAATTATCGCGTGTTCCTGCTTATCCTGTTATGCCAATTCATCTCACTGCCATGCTGCAATATTGATATCTGTATGTATCATAACACCAAAGAAGTAGCATAAGTCATAGAGGGCAACAAATGCACATATAATTATAAATTGAAGGCTATTAGTAGGTATTCTCTTCCCTGAATATGTGTAAAGGTGGCCATACACAGGCAGATAAAGCTGCCGATATCAGTCGTTTGGACCGATTTGACAGCTTATCTGCCCGTGTATGGGAGCTTCCGACAGGTCTTCCCGATCGATATCTGGTCACGATATCAATCGGGAAGGTTGGATTTTTAACCTACCGACCCGTCAGAGCCCCTTGGCACATCGTAATTCGATCGTTCGGCCATACGGCCGAACGTTCGCGTTACCCCCGATATAGACATGCTGTTAGTGGCATATCGGGGAAAGATCCGCTCATTTGGCGATGTCGCCAAACGAGCGGATCTTTGAGTCTATGGCCACCTTAAGTTAATTGTAATATTTGATAAAACTCCATCAAGACACCTTCACAGCTCAGAGAGCACATAATGTGTCTTTCAGCTTTTTAGTACTGAAACCAGCAGAGAGCTACCTCATATGCCCTCTGTGTGAATTGAGCCCAAAATAGGTAGAACAGAGAGAAGAGAAAGCTAACATGGAAAGCTAATGAAGAGCCAGGTCTGTAAAGGCAAGCAAAAAGCTGCGTATAGGAGATACTGACGCACAGAGACAGTGGAAGCTAAAATAAAATAACATTCAAGGCAGGGCTGAAGGTGACCTGGCATTGGTTCCGGTAGAAACTAAGAAATAGTTTACGTATTGCTGTCAGTTTCAAAGTGGCAAAGTCACTGAGTCCAAATAGGAAGACGTAGAAGAGAGAAAATGGATGTATAAATTGTATCGCTGCTTGGCACACGGTTGTTCCATGACCATAATGACTGTAGACCTGTTATTATGTCGATAAAAGAGAACAAGAGGGAATGATAAAATAATAGTTGAATACATTGTTAAATGGCTTATGTCCAGTTCATGTCAATGTTCTGGATACTAGACTAGTACAAAGGATGTGCTGTCCAGCTAGGCACAACTGCCCAAGCCAAGAATACAACTCATTGAAGGATGTAGGACTAGTGGAATAAATGCAGTATAATTTTTTCCAGTGAGAGCTTTCAACGTTGACTTGATTAATGTGTTTTACTAAGATTTTGTGGTTTAAATGGAAACTGCTCCTTTGCTTTTAATAGATTTGATTTACAATTCTACTATTAGGAAGCTGAGATTTTAGTTGCTAATACTTGCCTAACATGTCAATTTGCTCAAGCAGTAGACGAAAGTGGTCAGTTGCAAATACTATATTTGGATGTAGTTTGGCGTTTTTTTACCCATCAGAGATCTTGCTCAGTGTTCCATATTGGTAGAAAATGTTTCCCGTTCAGCAGTTCATATGGTTAGCAATATCTTTACTCTCCTTGACCTTCTTATGGCAAAATCATTTTACAGGTATGGGACATGTTATCCAGAATCACCAAGAACTGTGGATAAGGGATCTTTCCCTAATTTGGATCTCCATACCTTAAGTTTACTAAAAAAAAAACATTTAAATATTAAGTAAACCCAACAGGACTGTTTCAATCAAAAATCCAAAATTTGGAAGTGCTGTCATTGTTAAACTGGAAGTTACGTCATCGGAAGTAGGCATGATCAGGAAAAAGGAAAAAATCGCTATTGAGAAGACCTGCGGCCCGACCTGCAACCCGCAGAACCGCTGACCCACACCTGGAAATTCTACCCGCAACCCGAAGGGTAGCTCAGGTTTCTGTGGGTAACCCGCGGGTACCCGACCCGCTGCAGGACTCTAATGCATACCCTTTTTTGTTCCAGCAATTCATTACAATATAAGGAGTAGAGTTGCATTCTAGGCATGTGGGTATAGGTCTAAGTACTCGCTTTTGGTATGAGTATCCCATAAAATACAAGGCGTGTAATGGTATTTCAGGCATGTGGATATAAGTCTAAAGGTGGCCATAGATGCAAAGTTCCGCAAACAAGTGGATCTTTCCCCGATATGCCATTAGCGAGCATGGCTATACTGGGGGTAATATGAACGTTCGACCGCATGGCCGAACAATCCGATTACGATGTGCAATGGGCTCCGGCGGGATCGGTCGGGTCAAAATCAAACCTGTCTGATCGACCAAACGACTGATCTCCGCTGGAGGAATGATGTCGGCACTCTCCAGACACGATCCAAAAATCGTACGATAGTATCTGTGCGTCTATGGCCAGCTTAAGTATCCATCATCTGTTGCCCTGTAGCTACTGCTTATACACTAGCTACAAGTGGCTAGTTTGGTAACCATTGTATATTGTACTTAATGCACTAATTTAATACAGAGGTTAACTAAGACACCTCTCTGCAGTCCAGTCTGGGTGCTCCCGGTAACTAAGGGTGCGCTGACTAGTAACGGCTCAGATTTTGGTAGGGACTTGGTGTGCAGGGATGCACACATCCACCACTGCCTGATACAAATCCTGTATCACTCTATGAAAAAATGGCTGTATGCTTCTGGTAACTAAGGATGTATTGCCTAGCAACGGCATGTGTAAGGGCCAGGTATGGAGACTTGGTATGCAGAAATACACACATTCACTGCTGCCATATATAAGTCCTACAAAACCTTTCAGAAATCGTTACTCGGGCGATAAAAATTGCTTGCTAAAAGGTTATGGCATTTAAGGGTAGTTTTACCTCTGCATTTTGCTTGATGTGACTTTTTTGGTGTGGCAATTTTCTCTTTTTGATACAAGCCTATAATTTCTGTTATTCCTCTTTTCTAACTACCGTTAGACTTAATAAATAGCAAAATAAACATTTGGAAGATTCAGCAAGTCCTGTGTTGAGTGTAAACATGAAACCCTATATTTAGACATATCACTGCCAATGTTATAGTGTCTATAATACATATTAAAAAATATTTCAAATTCTTTACAAATATTTATTTCTAAAATATTCATTTAAATAGCGGCATTATGCAGAATGCTTGGGACCTGGGGTTTGCTGAGTAAGGGATATTCCCAGTAATTTGGATCTGCTTACACTAAGGGGCCCATTTACTTAGCTCGAGTGAAGGAATAGAATAAAAAAAACTTCGAATTTCGAATGATTTTTTTGGCTACTTCGACCTTCGACTTTGAGCGATTCCAACTAAAAATCGTTCGACTATTCGACCATTCAATAATCGAAGTACTGTCTCTTTAAAAAAAACTTCGACCCCCTACTTTGCCACCTAAAACCTAACGAGGTGCAATGTTAGCCTATGGGGAAGGTTGCCATAGGCTTTCTAATGTTTTTTTGGTCAAAGAAAAATCGTCGATCGATGGATTAAAATCCTTCGATCGATTTTCCGTTTGATCGAACTATTTGCAGTAAATCCTTCGACTTCGATATTCGAAGTCGAAGGATTTACATTCGCCAGACGAATATGGAGGGTTAATTAACCCTCGATATTCTACCCTAGGTAAATCTGCCCCTAAGTCTGTTAAAATGATGCCATAGTAATAGACATGCAGATTTACTACTAAATGCCATGGTAATAGACATGCAGATTTAGTCACTGGTGCCCTAAGATGGCCTAGCTGATGCTGCCACCTGCACGTTCCTTTTAAGCATTTGATGAGGGGGCATATAGCTACTGGAGAGAGCACAGTTCCAATTTAAAAGCTGTATTTTTGGCTCTTCCAGTTACCAGGAGCAGCTTCTAGCCTCCTCTGGTAACCTGCGGGGGGCTGCCTACTAATTCATGCAGCCTCAGTTGCAGTCAGTACCTCATATGCAGTACCTCGATTATAGTACAGGTATAGGATCTGTTATTGGGACACCCGTTATCCAGAAAGCTCCAAATTATGGGAAGGCCATCTCCCATAGACTCCATTTTAATGAAATAATTCAAATTTTTAAAAATGATTTGCTGTTTCTCTGTAGAAATAAAACAGTATATTGTACTTGATCCCAGCTAACATATTATTAATCCTTTTTGGAGGAAAAGCAATCCTATCCTATACAATTTATGTGAGAGTAGGAAGGGGTGTGTGTATGGATGCTGGGTTTTCATTTGGAGGGGTTGAACTTGATGGACTTTGTCTTTTTTCAACCCAATTTAATCATGTAACTGTATATAATGTTTAAATCGTTTTTTAGCAGATGTATGGTGATCCAAATTACAGAAAAATCCTTTATCATTTTGCGTAACAGGCCCATATCTGTTTAATATCCCACTTTGCCCTACCCTAGACCTTCACTGTAAGTGAGCAGGGCCCCCTATGTACATCACTGTGCAATGGAGGGCAGATTAAATTCCATGATAATAATGTTTATTCAACCATTATTAGAAGCAGCTCAGGTTGGCTATAAGGTAGTGCTGTAACTAATGCTAAATTTCTGCCTGTCAGTGTCAGAGCAGGCGGCTCAGTTTGGGAGCCGGGAAGTACATCTCCTCCTTTTCATGTGAAGGCAGGAGGATTATCATTCTCTGTCACCAAGTGAAATGCCACTGCTTCTGCCTCTCTGCAGGACTCCAAACACCTGATTGCCTCTTTTTTCCACTCTGTCATTTTCTGTCTCAGAAGGAGCAGTTGTTTCCTCTCAGGGGACACATCCTTGCAATTTTCTTTGGATTGATTAAAGGATATGTGACAAGGGTGTAAATACCGGGGGACCAATAGATGCTGCTGAGGAGGGGATGCAGGGAGCGGGAGAGGATTCTGGATGGAACAAGGGTAGTGGCATAGATATAGAGAGCCAAAGGAAAGAAATCCATAGTACATACATATTTTCTCTTAAATATGCCCTAGCCATGCCACAATGCTCCAGGACCCTACATTTCTAATTCCAGCCCCGCATGAGGGCCTTGGCAGGGGGTTAAATTCAAAATATAAACAGTTATTGGACCTGTCATTCAGAATGCCTGGGACCTGTGGCTTTCCGGATAATGGATCTTTTCATAATTGGAAGCCTGCACCTGTCTCTCACTCAGTAGGGTTAATTTATTAAGCAAGAGCAGAATTAGCATGTCGCCTGCCCTGTGTTCTACCCAAACTGTTGCGATATTTCTAAGAATTGTAGTTGCACGCAACTTGTCATAACAGCAGAGAGAGCAGGTCATGTGGCTGTGACAGGCGGCAGGATTATAGGGGACTGAAGATGGACCTGACTAGGTGTAACATTTAAAATATGTATAGGTATGGGATCTGGAAACCCGTTATCCAGAAAGCTCCGAATTATGGAAAGGCCATCTCCCATAGACTCCGTTTTAAAGGAAAACTAAATCATGAACAATGTAGGTACACTGAACTATATATTGCATATACAGCTCCATTTTCATAATAACATACTTTTTTAATTGTATGTGTCATTGGGTAATCCGAAATAGAAAAGGGGCGCACCCTGGGACCCAACAATTCACGGTGCAGATAAACAAACCAAGTTGCACACGTTAGGTCAATTGCTGGACAAAATTCTGCCTTTTACTCCCACACCTTTTCCTGTTACAGTTAGAGCTGCAGTATTTCTGGTCAGGTGATCTCTGAGGCAGCACACAGACCATCACAAAATGGTGGCTCAAAGGAAAACAAATAAAAGGACAATATTCACTAAAATATATATTCCAGTTTGGTAAGACTTTTTAATATGCCACTTAATATGACATAAACTATCTGTTGCTTAAGTATTCATTTTGGGGTTATAGTTTGGCTTTAATCATATTCAGATTTGTAAAATTGATTTCCTTTTTCTCTGTAATAATAAACCTAGTACTTGATCCCAACTAATATAATTAATCCTTATGAGAGGCAAAACAACCCTATTGGGTTTATTTGATCTTTAAATTAATTTAAGTAGACAATGTATTGAGATCCAAATTACGAAAGATCCCTTATGCGGAAAACCTGGAGCATTCTGGATAATAGGTCCCATATCTATACAATCATTGGTATATTGGGGAACCAAAATAGATTTTGCTTTAGGGCCCAATCATTTCTAGTAAAGTACTGTTATATAATTTAACTCATATACAAAGAGTTAGGGTGAAGAAATATTTGCTTTTTTAAGGGCTATGCTATTTTCAACACTACTCCACTTCAGTAAATATTATACATTGGTTTCTGGCATAAGTGCAGACTTTATTAAATTACCATATTCTGATGGGTCTTGCCTTAATCTTCAGCAAAGGGAATTTGGAGGGGGGTGATAGCATGCTAGCATTAAATGTTTACAGTTGTCAGGGTCATTAACAAACGAAATAGAAGATAAATACAGGTATAGAATCCATTATCTGGAAACCCATTATCCAGAAAGCTCAGAATTAGGGAAGGTCCGTCTCCCAAAGACTCCATTTTATCCAAATCATCCAATTTTTAAAACATGATTTCCTTTTTTTCTGTAATAATTAACCAATACCTTGCACATGATCCAAACTGAGATATAATTAATCCTTATTGGAAGCAAAACCAGCCTATTGGGTTTATTTCATGTTTAAATCATTTTCTAGTAGACTTAAGGTATGAAGATCCAAATTACTGAAAGATTTGAAATCTGGAAAACCCCAGGTCCCAAACATTCAGCATAACAGGTCCCCTACCTGTACATACTGTATAAAATCAGGAGAATAGTGAGGCAAGGGTTCAGATACGCAGTGGAAAGTATTATTCAGGGCTCCGGATGAACGGTTCTTTCCACAACACATCAGGAAAAAGTGCAGAGTAGCTTTTTATTTTATTTATTAACTGCAAGCTCCAGATCCCATTTAGCTACGGAGCAATTCTGCTGAATGATTTACACTTCTCTGGTCACTGACAACAGAAATAAGCTGACTCCATGCAATGGATTTTAACTAATTAATAGCAGTCTCCAGACAATATATCCTGATTCCCAGGCGACTATCTCATTGTACAAATTGTCTGCTCTGAAATGTTTGATCAGTGGGAAATGTCAGGGTAATCTGTAAATATGAATATGTACTGGAGCCTTTTAGACTTAATTTGCTTAATTTTCCCTTAAATGCGACATGCAGGTTACATGCATTAAATATAGCAAAGCAGCGGCACATACTGTAGTAGTGGATACAGGGAGTTGCACATTAGCAGGGGTACAGGTTGTCCTATTCAGATCTATACACCGTTAGCCCATAATTAGTGCTGTCTTCAAGCTTGCGTTCGTAAATTCAAGCTATGTTCATAAATTATGAATTTAAAATACATTTATAGCTTTTATTAAAGGGGAGTTTGCCTTTAAATAAACTTTTAGAATGGTACAGACCTATGTATTCTAAGCAGCTTCCCATTATTTATTTATTATGGTTTTCATTCTGGCTTGCAACTGAAAATGCTGTGTGGTTGTCGGGGTCAGTGACCCTGGCAACCAAATTACAGGTTGACTCTGAGGCCTTTATTTAATCATCATTCTTTTTGTGTATAGCACATCTTTCTATTCAGGCTCTCTTCTATTGCGCTATTGTCCAACTTATCACATAACATGGGCCAATTAAGTATCTATATTAAATGAATGGAAGTAATTACAATCAATCTATGTATCTCTTGAACAGACTGGGGGGGCATAAAAATCCTTTAATGGGCCAAATCTGGTCCAGTTGGACAGCTTTTGTCTATTGTGACCATCATACTGCTGCCTTGTTACAAGGATTATGAAGCTAGAGCAACCAGATAGCTGCACAACTAAAAATATAAAAATTCAAAAACTGTATTGATCCACCATAGCTACCTAGTAGATGAATAGAACTGAAGAGATCAAGACCATTTTAGCTTCTACTAAAAATTATTCTTTGTTTCCTGTAGGAATCCTGGTTTTAACAACAATAAGGGTCGTCCATCAGAACCTCCCTCCCTATATCACATCAAATAGTGGATTAAAATAACTCCGCACCCCACGTTCGAGAACTACATCTTCAACTTCCATTGTGCCTTGAATGTAAATGGGAATTATGAGGTCCCTTTGATATTAGGTTTTCTTTTTTTGTAGGATATATGACGGCTTTCTAAAGAGCAGCCCACATGCACTTTATTGTCCAAGAAAGATAAGATACACAGGGTTATATCCGTGTGAGATGAAAGCGATAGGAGCAAATCTAATAGATTAGCTAGATGCCGTTGAAGAGCGGAGATGTGTGCTGAGCTCAGATGTAGGAAGATGAGGGAATGTTAATAAATGAAATGAAATAGATGTTTTTTAATGGAATGTGTTAACAAAGAAGAAGAAAGAGCTGGAAAGAAAATAAGACACACGCTACAACAAAATGTGCATATCCACAAAGGCAGCAGTTCCAAGTGGAACAGTGAACTAGGAGAAAAAAAATGGACAGAGATATTGATGCCTAAAACAACTATTATTGGAATTGTGGATTAAATATGGAGCTCAGCAGAAGAAACAGATCATTATTATCTGTGGTTCTCAATCTCCTGGCCCTTAGTTTCTCAGTGGCAGCCTTCTTTACCAGCTACTGGTGCGAGGGGACTCACAAGGTGGTAAAACCCCCCTGCCTCTCTGCCGTAAAGAGCAAAAACTGCCAAGTACTGTCAATGAATAGCAGCTCCACCAGTACTGACACCACTGATACCAACGGAACGCTGAACGAAAACGTGGTTCACTACAACTGGGAGACTGGGGATGACAAATATGCCTTCAAGTACTTTCACACAGGGTTCTGGTTCTCCTGTGAAAAACATCAAGGAGGTAAGCCTGTATTTAGGAAAAATATATTCTTATATGTGGTAGAACCTCTGAAATACTGTGCAGAACAAAAAGGCTAAGAACAAGAGGAGAAGAGACTCTGTTTAACATTATGTGCTTATGTTACATTTGTGGCTCTATTATTTCTTTTGTTTTTTAATTCTGAAGCATACATAGGTTATACAGAAAATACCATTTTAGAAGGCCTGTTTAGCTGCACAGTAGTGATGTGTGGACTGGCCCGATACCAGTGGGTCGGCAGGTTTCGGCCGTCTTCAGCGCTCCCCCCACCCGCGACCTTACACTGTCGGCTTTCTGCTTATGGCTTCTGTTTTTATAGAACAGACATCATCAGTGGGGTGGCCCGGGCCTGTAAATAGAGGAGAGGATGTGTGTTCGGGCAGGCTCGTGTTGGGTTTGCAGGGCTGATCCTATCAAATGTGGGGCCCAATTGGGACCATGTTGGCGGGGCCCCTAGACAAAGTGTTGCTGGCTACTGACACACCAAGTATTTAGGAAAATAAGGGCATACAGGCACAAAATAGAAAGGAAAGGGGCAGACAAGGTAAGAGAGTGAGAGGGATGAAATAGGGGCACATAATAGGGGCACACAGGGTAAGAGAGAGAGGGAGGAAATAGGAGAGTGGACTGGGCCAATTAGTTTGGGGCAGGCTGGGCCGATTCAGCTTGGGAGCAGGCTTGGTTGGATTGGGGGCAGGCAGGGCCTATCAAGGTTGGAGGAAAGCTGGGCCTATGAGAGTTGGGGGCAGGCTAGACCTATGGAGTTGGGGGATAGGCTGGCTTATCAGATTTGGGGGTGGGCTGGACCTATGGATTTGGGGATGGGCTGAACTCTCAAAGTTGGGGGCAGGCCAGGCACTATCATGTGCTGAGGAAAATATTATCTGTGCTGCCCTGTGGTGCGGGGCCCCCACAGGTGCGGGGCCCTATTGGGCCCAATTGGTCCAATAGGCCTAAGGCCGGCCCTGTGGGTTTGGTTAAGAAAAACCCCACCCACACATCACTACTTCCCAGCTTTAATAACATACAGTATTAATGCCATAATGCTTCTGGTCCCGATTCATTATTTAATGGAACCATTAAATGTGCAGAGGTTCAACATACAGTAGCTGTAGATAAACCAAGCGGGGACTGTGAGATAGACAAACTTTAGCATGAGATGCAAATATCGCACCGAAAACTGAACCACATATTCTAGTGCAGGGGTCTCCAACCTTTTTTACTTGTGAGCCACAATAAAATGTAAAAAGAATTGGAGAGCAACACAAGCATAGAACATTCCATTGTGTGCCAAATAAGAACTGTGATTGGCTGAGTGGTAGCCCCTATATGGACTGGCAGCCTACAAGAGGCTCTATTTGGCAGTACACATGGTTTTTTATACAACCAAAACTTGCCTCCAAGCCTGGAATTCAAAAATAAGCACCTGCTTTGATGCCACTGGGAGCAACATCCAAGGTGTTAGAGAGCAACATGTTGCTTGCGAGCTGTTGGTTGGGGATCACTGTTCTAGTGGCACAACATCTCTGGTCACAGATCTAGCACAATATAGGCATGCCTTGCATTTATATATAGGAGATAAATTACCCCAGTTGTAAAATATAAGGATATTGGAAGTCACTGAGGAGTACCTATTATTAGTCATGTGTGGCAATTGATTACTAAACACCATTTATAAGGATGGAGTTTACAGGTTATTAATTGTGAATTAAAAAGCAATCAACTTTATGAACCCCTTGGACATTTCTTGTCATAAAGGCACCACAGCCTTACATATTTAAGTCTACTTCATTTCCATATTGACAAGAACTTTTAATAATGTTTTATTTACAATCTGCTATAAATCAAAAGAAGTGAATCCAATAATAAATTGTGTCACTTCGTACACCTATTGGTACATATAGGACCAGAGTCCTTTTTGCATAATATTTTTTTTTTCCATACAGTACCAGTGGAACGTGAGCTCTTTTAATATTACAGGTGTGGGACCTGTTATCCAGAATGTTCAGAACTTGGGGGTTTTGTAATTTGGATCCATACCTTAAAGGATAAGTAACTGAAAAATAAGTGAATGTAAAATTGATGAGGGTGCTATTCTAACTTTTGTACATTCATTATTTATTTATTTTTAATTCCAAGATTTTAAAGGATTCATGTACTGTTAACATCAATGAATTTTGTTACAACAGCGCCACCTGATGGACTTTTACTGACCAGTCTGACCACTAAGTAGTCATGAAAGTTTGTCAGGAGAAAGAAAGAGGCTGCTCTGATGTTCTTAGAAAATTAGAAACCTTTCTCAAATCTTTCCTAATCAGAGCAGCCTCTTTTTTCTCCTGACAACTTCCTTGACTACTTGATGGTCAGACTGATCAGATAATGACCAGCAGGTGGTGCTGTTGTAACAAAATTCATTCATGTTAACGGTACATAAATCCTTAAATATCTTGGAATTACAAAAATACATTTACCTTAAATTTTTAAGTTTTACTTATCCTTTGTCTACTAAAAAAAATCCTCTATAAGCATTAATTAAACCCAATAGCATTGTTTTGCCTCCAATAAGAATTAATTACATCTTAATTAGGATCAAGTACAAGATACTGTTTTATCATTATAGAGAAAAAGGAAATTGATTTTCAAAATGAGAATTTTTGATCAAAATGGCATCTATGGGAGGTGACATACCCATAATTGCCATAATTCTAAGCCTTCTGGATAACGGGTTTCTGGATAATGGATCCCACACCTATATTTTTATTCCGCATTCGCTGTGCTGCTTGTGCTCTCAGGAAAACATAAGGAGGAATTTATTATGGTGCAAAGGCAAAGATAAGGGGTGTAAAATGAGTGTGAGAGTGAAGGGTGAGATAAAAGTGTTATTGTGAGCTTTCAAGTGTGAATTCTTGAATGTGAGAGTGAGCGAGTAAGTCTGACAAGTGGGGGCACATGGGTACTTGCAATAGTTTCTTGTGTCTTTGTACCCATGACTGTGCTGCTGTCAGTATACTCTGTGTACAGTGTCAGTCGGGAAATATATGAATTGTGTGTGATTGTACATGTACAGGTGAGCATATTGTGCACAAGTCTGCTTGCTGCCCTTTGATTGCTTTTGTGCAGTCTGAATGGTTGCTATTGTGTATAAACCCTTATGAGGCACACAGCACATCAACACTAATTAGAATGGGTAGGCATGGTGATATGCAGCTGCAGACCCAGGGGATAATCACAGAAATATTCAGTCGTATTAATATATCTCACATTAAATTTCAGAAGAGGCCTGCCGAAGCTTCATTGAGCTGTCACCTGACTCAGAAAAAGGTAAAGTGCTTGGTGCTGTGTTGACACACACGCACACACACACACACACACACGTGTGTATCGTGTGTATTGGCTCTCTTCCAGCTTCGCCTGCTCCAGACATTAACATTTCAGCTTTATTACAATTCATTAAAAACATTATAGGAATTGAAATCAAGCAACAGCATTTCCCACTGTGAGCACTTATTATTTAGAGAACATGAATGTGGCTAAGAGCAAAATAATAAAGCAAGTGAGCGGGTAGGGATTTCTGTGACAGGGAGGAAAGGTGTAGGCACAGAGGGATATGAGGCTTTAGTAATAAACAGTGTCTAATGTTGACCTCATTTACTAACAGGAATTTGCCCAGAATAAATAAGTGCCTCATTGTATTTTCCCCACCTCCCAATGTATTTTTACCCTACAATACGTGTCTGGTGGCCATACACTTGCCACACACCCAGGGGTGTAACTTTGGTTTATCACCTGCAATTTTGCTTCTCCTCCACACACAAAACATAGGGGCACATTTACTTAGCTCGAGTGAAGGATTAGAATCGAATTTCGAAGTATTTTTTTGACTACTTCGACCATCGAATTGGCTACTTTGACCTTCGACTAGGACTTTGAATCGAACGATTCAAACTAAAAATCGTTAGACTATTCGACCATTCGATAGTCGAAGTACTGTCTCTTTAAAAAAAACTTCGACCACCTACTTCGCCACCTAAAACCTACCGAGCACCAACGTTAGCCTATAGGGAAGGTCCCCATAGGCTTTCCTATTCCTAGCAATTTGGGATTGAAGGAAAATCGTTTGATCGTTGGATTCGAAGAATTTAATCGTTCGATCGAATTGCGGTAAATACTTCGACTTCGATATTTGAAGTCGAAGGATTTCACTTCGAGGGTCGAATATGGAGGGTTAATTAACCCTCGATATTCGACCAACAGTAAATGTGCCCCTGAGTGTGCTGTTTGCATTTGCTCTAATGGGTGCAATCTTGCTTCCACACTTGCAATTTTGCCTATAGTAAGGGAGCCCTCCAGTCTTTCCTTCCTTAGTATATCCACCCCCACGACCTGCCATCACTCCAACACAGTGTATTTCATGCACCACATCTAGTCCCATCTAGTAGCTTCCTTTTTTCTGCTTTGGTGTTTGTGCAGGGGCTGTACATTGCATGTGTTTCTATACCAGACATGGGTATAAATATTACATAAATTCATTGAACTCAGGAGTGTAAATACTATCTTTGTTTTATTCTACTTTGCAAGTTATTTTTTCTCTTTACCTGGCATCCTGATTCAGGTGTCCTCTGGCTGTCGGTCATCTCCGAGTTTCTGTACATTATTCTGCTAAGTCTTGGCTTCCTGCTCATGTGTTTGGAATTCTTCTCCTCCAGTAACTTTATTGATGGGCTTAAAATGAATGCATTTGCCGCCATCATCACCGTGCTGTCAGGTAAGTACTTCTTACATGTACAGGCACATGGTATATACCACATACACGTATGTATTCACACTGTTGGTTATTACTGGGAAGAGAGAGCGCTGATTATTACCATATATACCATCTGTTTAGTTTACATCAAAGGCTTCATATAGCATACATGTAGAGTCCATATTTGTTTTATTTTTAAAACAGAATAATATATGAGTGGTCATTGACCAAGTGCTAAAAAGACCCCAATTGGACATTATTTGCACTTTGCCCACTGATTGGGGCATTGTACTAATAGGTGCAGGGAGCTGCGCTCTGTTTAGGCTGCACTTGATTAAACAGGGGAAAATGGGGAAGGCATGTTGGCAACACCCCTCCACTAACACTAAAGGGCAGGCTTTTGCACCCAGGGTTTTTGTATAATGACCCTTATGGTGTTCTTTACAGTGGACCTTATTTGTCTACATTTTTGTGTAGCTGGACATAGAATGAAGTTGTTGGATATTGGTTATAAATTGCATTGCACCGGTGCACTCACCTAATCAATCAGACCTGTGCTCTCCATTTCTCACTTATTGCAAAATCTGCCCAGTTGCTCTTGGTAACTGCACCCGTGCAATTTAGCACTTATGTTTGTAAATTACACCCTCTGCCTTCTGCTGCTACTCTTTGTTGTACGAGAAAACAGATTTCATTTTCTCATTAGAATAACAGATGTGCACTGCACAAAAGGGCTCTGCAAATGGGTAAATACCTAGTGCAGGGAGAAGGAAGCAAATGTTGCCAGTTGGCAGGCTCCCTATGAGCCGCAGATAATGGAAGTGCACTAAAACCAGGGATGTAATCATGGAAAAAGTAGCCAGAGACCTATAACATCCCCAGCGCTTAATATTCTTAGAATTCATGTTAATGTGCAAACATAAAGCATGTTTTACTCCTGGGATACAATCTTCTTTTTCAAAAGAGGATAGTTTTTTGTTTTGTTTTTAAATTAAAGTTCTAAGCAACGTTCCAATATACTTATATTAAAATGTTCTGTGCTTTTGTAAATATTTGTTAAAGCAATTGCAACTGAAAGCAGCATTTACTTAACTCCTGTTGCAAAAGTCTTAGTTCCCCTGCAAAGACAGGTCTGTCAATCAGCTGCCTTGTCTTACATTGTATCAACAGTCTGAGGCCTCCATTGGAAAGAGCCAGAAGAAGAAGGCAAATAATTTAAAAAAGTTAAACACCCCTTTAAAAGGACATTCATTTTGTATGTTCTTTTCTTATGCTGAATTTAATTTTTTAATGTTGATACTGTACATTCTCTTTTGTCTTTTGCGATGTAGGTCTTCTGGGAATGGTAGCACATATGATGTACATGACAGTCTTCCAGGTTACTGTCAATCTTGGTCCAAAGGACTGGAGACCACAAACATGGTACTATGGATGGTCCTTTGGGTAAGAGGCTTAATTGATGTAAAGAAGAATTTATACATATGTTCAAACCTATTATCCAGAATGCTTGGGACCTGCTTTTTGTAATCTGGATCTCCATACATTGTCTACTTAAAATGTATTTAAACATTAAATAAACCCAATAGGATTATTTTGCCTCTAATAAGGATTAATTATACTGTATTTGGGATCAACAGTACAATGTATTGTTTTATTATTACAGAGAAAAAATCTATTGACTTATTTGTTTAAAATAGAGTCTATGGGAGATGGCCTTTCTGTAATTCAGAGCTTTCTGGATAACAAGTTTTCAGATAACAGATTCCACACATGTATAAGAAAACTTTCAGTTTCTTACTGCCTGCTGCCTGTATCCCATGTGGGAAACGATGAGTTTACATCTTAATATGATTTAATTGTACGTTACCTTAGAAAACCAGAAAACCTCCTACTTAAATACTGAATCATCTGATACTTAGGTGCCCATTTACTTAGCTTGAGTGAAGGAATAGAATAAAAAAAACGTAGAATTTCGAATGTTTTTTTTGGCTACTTCGACCATCGAATGGGCTACTTCGACCTTCGACTACGACTTTGAATCGAACGATTCAAACTAAAAATCGTTCGACTATTCGACCATTCGATAGTTGAAGTTCTGTCTCTTTAAAAAAAAACTTTGACCCCCTAGTTTGCCTCCTAAAACCTACCGAAGTCAATGTTAGCCTATGGGGAAGGTCTCCATAGGCTTTGTAATGTTTTTTAGGATGAAGAAAAATCGTTCGATCGATGAATTAAAATCCTTGGAATCGAACGATTCGAAGGATTTTTCGTTCGATCGAACTATTTGTGCTAAATCCTTCCACTTCGATATTCGAAGTCGAAGGATTTACATTCGACAGTCGAATATCGAGGGTTAATTAACCCTCGATATTCGACCCTATGTAAGTCTGCCCCTTAATGTACAAGAGAGAATGGGGCTCAGTCAGACAGAAAGAGATCACAGGTAAAGCTGGATAAGAAACGGATATAAGGAAAACAGATGGGATCATACAGTGACTAATTTCTGCAAGACTTAAAGCCACACTTATTAAACGGACTGCTAAATCTTCCCAAAGGATTTGGCTGGAAATGTCCTTATGCAAAGAGCTTAATGGGCCAGCCCAGTGACCCAAAAGCCCAATAAACTTCAAAGCCCATACCTCCCAACTGTCACCCGTCTGATCATGATTGTTGTATTTGTGCTATAAGTGGCACTGCACATGGTCACCATGACCTCCCCTGAACACGCTTAGGCAGTCCTGGTGCTGTTATCATTTAGGGATCAGTTTTGTAAGCGTGTACTTTCAGCAGGCTCTTGCACTTCCAGAACATATAGGGGGTTATTTATTAAAGTTCAAGTTGTGTTTTCCACAAAAATTCGAGTTGATTTTTTTTGGTCAAAGTTCACATTTTCAGGTGAAAAAACAAAACTCACATTTTTTTTTTCTTTAAAAAAAAAAAAAAAAAAAAACTCAAATGTTTCAAGATTCATTATATCCCGACCCTGGAAATAGCTCAAATCTGAAAATACACCATCTCAAACCTGTCGAGGTCATGTAGGAGTCAATGGCATTTGAAGACATTAATAGCCTTCAAGTTTTTTCCAGAGGGTTTTGCCCAAAACTTGATCAATTCCATTTTTTGTTTAAAGGGCGAAATCTCTATCAATTCGAGTTTTTCGGGTATTACAACTCAAACTCACTGAATCAAGTTTTTTTCTTAAATAAGTTACCATTCTAGTTGCGAGTTCATTCGAGGTATAAAAAAAACTCTAAAATTCAACCTTTGATAAATGACATCTATATAGAGTAGTTAGGGTAAGGGCAAGGGTATTGGTATAAAGAAGGGTCAGTGTAATAACACAAAACAAATAAATGTATAGTTGCTCAGAGTACTTTTTCAAGATAGTAGCTTTTAAACTTCTGTCATAAGGAATTTGAAGCAATAGTGCCACCTGCTGTTCATTTCTTTTACCAGGACAGTTTAAGTTATTGGGAAAAGGAAAGTCTTCAAAAAATGAACCAAGCAGAAAAGAGTCATCTGACATTTCTCTTTGGTTAGTTTTAAGTGCAGTTATGAGCAATTTTACATTCATTTGTATTGTAGGTTTACAGGTACTTTAATATAATATTTAATATTTATATTTAAAATGTATATTTAATATAATATTCCTGTCCTGCTTTATTAACATTATTCCACTAACCCAGGATGATGTTGCTTTATATTTTTATGGATATTTTTTGAATGTATTACAAGTATGGGATCCGTTATCCTTAAACCCGTAATGCAGGAAGCTCAGAATTAGGGAAAGGCCTCAGTTTCATCAAAATAATTGAAAATGATTTCCGTTTTTTTTCTCTGTAATAATAAAACAGTACCTTGTACTTAATCCAAACTGAGATATAATTAATCGTTATCGGAAGCAAACCAGCCTATTGGGTTTATTTAATGTTTACATGATTTTCTAGTAGACTTAAAGGGGATGTAACGGCAAAAAAAAATTAAATCACATTTTTACTTTCTTTCATGAAAAAAAAATCTATCTCCAATATACTTTAATTAATAAATGTGTACAGTTTTTATAAGAAACTTAACTGTATGCAGTGAAATTTCCCCTTCGTTTAACTTGCTCTGACTGCTGAGGAAAGGAAACTTCAGACAGTGCCTAACTGCTCTGCCGGGAAACGATCATACTTTCAAATGTCAGGGGAAGCCCCCCACCTTACTTCCCAGAAATAGAGCAGCTTTGTTTGTTTCCCTGTAGAGCAGCCGGAGACCATGTAGAGTTTCGTATCTGCAGACCCAGTGCAGTCTGCATATTCTGATTATTAATCAGTCTTGCTGTATCTACTTCTATGGCAGATGTTATTTGACTTGTGCTGTTTTGATAATTTATGACGATCCCTAAGCTTAACCTCCCAACTGAAGCCCAGACCCCACTGAGCATGTGCGTAGCCTTGGTCTTCCAAAGATTATTAACATAGTTACAAGATGACAGCCCCCTGCAACAAACGTTGAAACCATAAATCATTCATTTAATTGGGCCTCTGGTGCAGTAAGCATTTCTAGCATTATTCTATTTTAGTTTCCCTTTAAGGTATGAAGATCCAAATTACTGAAAGATCCGTTATCCAGAAAACCCCAGGTCCCGAGCATTCTGGATAACAAGTCCCAGACATGTATAATTTAATAGGTACAATTACATAGTGTCAAACTTTAAACCACATCCCATTCCTCTCATTAGCAATTGTTTCACGGTGGGAGTTTAGGGCATCACAGAAGCTGAAAAATCAGCTAAATTACAAAGGTTATATTATATTGGGTAACAGCTGTTAGATATTCATTATATGCTGAAAACATACCCGCTGTCAGGGGATGCTGGGAGCTTTCATTTAACAGCAACTGTAGGGTTTTAGTTTGGTCAAACATAAATTTACATTGGCCCTCAGCCTTTCTGCAGGCTTTATTAAATTTATTTACCATAAATTCTTCAGAAAGGGTTAAAAATGCATTGACGTATTTCAAATGCTTTCTTGCACTGAGTGGGTTAAGCTGTAGCGTTGGAAGGCTGGCAAGCAATCATTTGAGCCCACGTAGATTCATTATTAATAAAAATAATCCTTTTATGCAGTCTGGGTTGGTTATATCCATATATATATTGTTTTCCCTCTCTCTGGCAGCCTGGCCTGGCTCTCATTCACCCTCTGCATGTCGG
The DNA here is from genome assembly GCA_038501925.1 of Xenopus petersii. Lineage (NCBI taxonomy): Eukaryota > Metazoa > Chordata > Amphibia > Anura > Pipidae > Xenopus > Xenopus petersii. Next base: position 27,689,108 of record CM076684.1, on the reverse strand, counting down.
CCTCTGTGCTCACGCTCAACACATACACCAAAACCATCCTGGAGTTCAAGTACCGCCGGAGGATCTTCGAGAAGAATGTGCGCGAGTGCAATCCCTTCCTGGACCCAGAGATGGTTCGATTCCTCTGGGAGAAGTACATCTTCTCGGTCAGCAGCACAGTGGACGACCCATTCAACTGGCACAAAGGATTTGGGAGCCCCATATTCGTGGATATCGGAAGCATCACTGACCTCCCCGGTGCCGTTAAAGAGGAGGAAAGAGGGGTGGATTTGGAGGACGATGGCGATCAATGCTAGACTAGAAATCCTATCAGCTGTACAATAGAAATGTTTTAGCATCACTTCTAATACTCTCTTAGATGTACCAATAAAGCGCTTCATTCTTTTCAGAGAAGTCTGAGGCTTTAATGGACCTTTTATGGAGAAATTCATGTACACCAATGGGAAATGTTAGTTACACTTATGTTTTGTTATAGTTTCATTCATATAACCCATGGGATGTTTGGTAGTAATGCTGCCAGAGACAAATGGACCCCACTCTGGCATTTCTGGTACACATAGGCCCAAAAAAGGCCACACAGCAGCCCAGACAGTGCCCACCAGCCCAATATATAGGGGCAAATTCACTAAAGGACGAAGCGCCTAACACTAGCGTTAATTCGCTAGCGTAGCGCATTTTCGTTAATTCGCCAATTCACTAACGGACGATGTCGTAAATTCGCTAGTGTTACTTCGCACCCTTTCGCCTGGCGAATTTGCGCAACGGACATAACTACGCAAATTCACTGACACCCAAATTATTCTGAACGCTACCTTTTACGCTAGACTTCCTTCGCCACCTCAGACCAGGCGAAGTGCAATAGAGTAGATAGGGATTGCTTTAAAAAAAGTTAAAAATTTTTTACGCTGGCGTTTTGTTTTTTGTTAAGGGTGAAGGGCTGAAAAAGATCGAAAATTTGTTTGGGGCTACCCTCCTTCCCCCCTACATTTCCTAACTCATGGCACCTTAACTATACAGTGGGCACATGTGTAGGACAAAATAAAAATGTTATTTGCTGTTTTGATGGTTTCCCAGGCTTGTGTAGTGATACTACATATACCTCCATTGTAACTTCAATTTGGCGCCGTATGCAAATTAAGCATAGCTAGCGTAACTTTGCTTTGCTTGGCGAATTAATGCTAGCACAACTTCGCAACCTTACGCTCCCCCTGAACGCAACTTCCGATTTTAGTGAAATCGAAGCGGACGCTGGCGCAATTACGAATCTTAGTGAATTTGCCCCATAGTGCCTATCTATGGCAACCCACAGATTGCTCCCAAATAAAAACTAAGGTAATAAGGGAAACAAAATGATGGGGGGGGTTATGTAGTAATTTTAAGGTCTGAACTCCCTTTAAATAGTTTCTCTCTAATATGGGAGAGTGCAGCTAGGCATTGGGCAGCTGGGGACTGTCACATTAGGAGACTACCCATAGAAGGCTTTCTGTTGGAGAACTGATTATTATACATTATATAGCAGTTGATCTACTTTTTTGGAGGTTATGGTGCCTGTAGTTAAACCTACTGCTGTGAACATGTAAATATAGAAATGACAGGAGGCTTCCATCTTCTCTGCAATGCTGTTGCCTCAGGCAACTTCAATATATAGTTTGCCAGGCATTTTTAATGTTGAAATCCCGACCTATTCCCTGCCTTGTTTGCTATAGAGTACGTCAAAATGTAAAAACTGCATTGAGCTGTGTCAAACCAAAGGATTACCTGGGGCTCTGGAGCTATTGCTGAATCATTTGCAACTAAAACAGTTTTGTTCTGATGGGGAAATGCTTTCATTATCCCATATAACAGATCCTGACAAATTTCACCTCTTCTCCCAGTGCTGACCCAAGAACAAAGATGGACATGGTGGGGGGCAGGACAGAGACAGTAATTAGCCTTAATGGGGTTGTTCACCTTTAAGTAAACTTTTAGTATGATGTAGAGAGTTCTATTCTGAGACAATTTGCAATTGGTTTTTATTATTTGTGTTTTTTTAGTTATTTAGCAGCTCTCCAGTTGGCAATTTCAGCAGCTATCTGGTTGCTAGGGTCTTGTTTACTTTAGCAACCAGACAGTGGTTTAAATGAGAGACTGGAATAATAGGAGGAGGAATGAATAGAAAGTACAGGAATAAAAAGCAACAATAACAATAAAGTAGCCTCACAGAGCTATAGATTTTTGGGCTGTCAAGGGTCAGTGACACCCATTTGAAAGCTGGAATAATCAAAAAACTAATCATAGATAGGACATTGTATAACTTAAAGTGGTTGTTCACTTTGAAAAACCCATTCTTCTTGCAAATACCCCAACAACTCATGCCCAAATTATTGCCTACTACCTAAAGACGTCACCTATTGACATCACAAGTGGAAGGGCCCCACCACCCTCTTCTAACCCAATGGGGAGGGAGCCACAGCAATGCTGAGGGACTAAGGCTACAGGCCCAGCAGTACTGGCACATACAAAATACAACTTATTACTCTGTCAGTGATGGAAATATTCTACTGTACTATCATCCTACACTCTCCCATACAACGTGAGGAAGCTTCTAAAAGGTTAACAGTACATAGTTACTGAAATGAACTACTCTATCCAGTACATTGAGACATATGATTCAGTAGGAGATCTGATATGTTTCCATAAACAGTCTACTTATCAGTCTCCAGTCTGTCTGCTCTTTACAGGTATGGGACCTGTTATCCAGAATGCTCGGGGCCAGGGATTTTCCGGAGAAGGGATCTTTCAATAATTTGGATCTCTATACCTGAAATCTAATCTTTGAACATTAAATAAACCCAACAGGATTGTTTTGCCTGTAATTACTGTATATCTTAACGTCTACAAGGTATTGTTTTATTACAGAACAAATGTATTTTTTTTAAAAAAAAAAGAAAATTAATTGCTTAGAATGAAGACTTTGGGAGATGGCCTTCCTGGAATTTGGAGCTTTCTAGATAACAGGTTCCTGGATCACAGATCCATCCATGTACCAATACACATCAGTAGTGTTGGGGTGGGTTAGACATTGAAAAAGAGTTGGCCTTATGCCTTAACTACAGCAAAGCAGGTCTTGGCTTATTTCATGTTGTCTTTGGGGGTTTCGTCCCTGCATATCACCAGCCTTTACTAAATCTGAAAAACCCCAAAGTAAAGTGTACTTACTGTAATGGAAAGATATATTTATAATTCAGCATTTTCCTTCAATGCAGAACCTGCATGTTTCAATGGGCATTTTAAGGGGTCTATTTCTCAAGATGCGCTGAGGCAATTTGTATGGCTTTTCATTCACTCCTCATAACATTGTTCATTTGACTGTTTATTGAGTGATAGACAGAAGCAGCAGAGCAGACAGTGGAAAAATGATGAGCAGCGAAGATCTTTTGGTCGGTGAAATAGCGAAAAAAAGACCAATATAAATGACTGGATTAACTGTATTGTGTTGTTTTTGGGTGGAAAAGTCTGGTAGAAGGTATATTGATGCTTACAAAATAGGCAAATATATCTACTTTTGACTTACATCGTAGATCCACTTGGGTAAAGACTGATGTCAATGATAAGCTTTATCAGGTGGAACATATTAAGTTGGCGTTGAATATAGATGATAAGTATACCTTATAATTTCCTACAGACACCTATACAACTGGCAATACATTATAAGGGCTCTTACACACAGGCGGTTTTTCCTGCGCTCCCCCGCGTTGCGCTTTTTTTACGTTCAGCCGCAGGGGAGCACAGGAATAGATGCACTCAATTATTGTGAAGGGGGCTGTACTCCCACAGACGCATATAAGTGCGAAATGCAGGTTGGACGCAGCATGTTGCATTTCACCAGCATACGGCGCATACATGCATCTGTGTGAGTACAGTCCCCTTCACAATAATTGAGTGCGTCTATTCCTGCGCTCCCCTGCAGCTGAATGGAAGAAGATGGAATGGAGGGGAGCGCAGGAAAAACCACCCGTGTGTAAGGGCCCTTAGACATCATCATCTAATATGGGCTATATTGGGCTAATCAGATCATTTGTCCATAGGGTAAAAAAAATCAGATTAGAATGCTGGGAATACAAGCTGTCGGTGCAAGGACTGCATCAATGAGCCAATTGGGTCCTCAAACTGGTGGGAAAATCAAACCTGCCAGAAAACAGGCCAGATATCATATGGGTGGACCGTTGGAGGGCCCGATTAATGGGATATAATCTGCCACATCTGCTTGAAGGCTAGGGATGTAGCGAACGTCGGAAAAAATGTTCGCGAACATATTCGCGAACTTGCGTCCAAAAATGCGAACGGTTCGCGAACGTCGCAAACCCCATAGACTTCAATGGGAAGGCGAATTTTAAAAGCTAGAAAAGACATTTCTGGCCAGAAAAATGATTTTAAAGTTGTTTAAAGGGTGCAACGACCTGGACAGTGGCATGCCAGAGGGGGATCAAGGGCAAAAATGTATCTGAAAAATACATTGTTGACACAGCACTGCGTTTTGTGCTGTAAAGGGCAGAAATCACACTACGTCACTCAGGTGATGTTTCTGGACACGGAATGTGAAAAAGCTCACACAGCTAGGTGGCACTTGGTTAAAGACTGGGCAAACAATGCCTGCAAGGGCAACGTATACAGTAGTGGATACGGAATATATTATTGCTGCTGTAAAAACATCACTCAGGTGATGTTTACGGACACGGAATTATTATTGTTATTTAGACAGAATGTGAAAAAGCTCACACAGCTAGGTGGCACTTGCATACCTCCCAACTGTCCCTCTTTTGACCACTCAACCCCCTGTCCCTCTTTTGTACTGGAAAGTCCCTCTTTTCTCTGCACTGAACAGCCAGAAAAAAACTGTTTCTAACTTAATTAGCTTTTGGCAGAGAGCTCAGAACAGCTAACAGGTGCAAATAAGATACTTTGTAACAATTTTGACTCTGGTTGGTGCTGGTAGTGGTGAACTACTAGGAGGAGCAGCACACCAGTCCCACTCCCCAACACAGCTAGACTAATAGCACTGGGCTCTTACAGTAGCAAAGTAAAAAAACAAAAAAGAAAATAAAAGCAGTCCTTACAAGGACTATTGGGTTATTTCAGCAGTCAGCAGATGAGATCAGAAGCAGTGCCCACAGCAGCTACATACAGAGCACTGCAGTAGAAGGTAGATTACTAGTCAGCAAAGCTAACTAACCTAAACTCACTGTCCCTCAAATCCCTGCAGAGTTCTGTCCCTACAATACAGAGCAGTATCAAGTAGATTACTAGCCAGCAAAGTTACTATCAACTGTCCCTCAAATCACTAAACAGCTCTCTCCCTACACTAGCTCTTCCAAGCACACACAGGCAGAATGAAAAAACGCTGCAGGGCTTCAGTTTATATATGGAAGGGGAGTGGTCCAGGGGGTGTGGGGGTGGTCTAGGAGGGAGAGCTTCCTGATTGGCTGCCATGTATCTGCTGGTCTGGGGGAGAAATGGCAAAAATAAGCGCCAGCTAAGGCGAACCCAAATTGGCGAACGTCGCGCGACGTTCGCGAACATTCGGCGGACGCGAACAGTCGATGTTCGCGCAAACTAGTTCGTGGGCGAACAGTCCGCGACATCCCTATTGAAGGCCACTTTAAGACTACAGACAAATAAACAACACCTAGCCATAACCTACAGAGCTCACGTATGCAACCTATAGTCTTTCAGATGTGGAGCTGCAGCTCCTTGAACCCCACGGAAGTCTAACAGAAGGGGTTGGGAGTTTCAACATCTGGAGGACCAGTCAGTGCCCAGCACTGCATTGGTGCCTCCTTGTTTATGAACCCTCAGTGAAAAAATAATAAACCCACATTTTGACTTGCATTGTGTTGAGCATGGAAATGTCTTTATTTCTTGTCTTCATAAACATGTTTTTCTTATTTTCTGAACTTAAAGGGGTTGTTCACCTTTACATTAACCCTTAGTATCACGTACAGAGTGATAATCTGAGACAACTTGGTTTTCATTGTTTATTATTTGCAGTTTTTGAGTTATTTAGCTTTTAATTCAGCAGCCCTTCAGTTTGCAATCTGGTTGCCAGGGTTCAAATTACCCTAGCAACCATGCATTTATTTGAATAAGAGACTGGAATATGAAAAAGGAGAGGCCTGAATAGAAAGATGCGTAATAAAAAGTAGCACTAACAATACATTTGTAGCTTTACAGAGCGTTTGTTTTTTAGATGTGGTCAGTGACCCCCATTTGAAAGCTGGAAAGTGTCAGAAGAAAACCGCAAATAATTCAAAACTATACAACATAAATAATGAAAAAACTGAAATTGGCCATTCCATAACATATTAAAGGGATCCTGTCATCTGAAAACATGTTTTTTTCAAAACACATCAGTTAATAGTGCTACTCCAGCAGAATTCTGCACTGAAATCCATTTCTCAAAAGAACAAACTGATTTTTTTATATTAAATTTTGAAATCTGACATGGGGCTAGACATATTGTCAATTTCCCAGCTGCCCCCAGTCATGTGACTTGTGCCTGCACTTTAGGAGAGAAATGCTTTCTGGCAGGCTGCTGTTTTTCCTTCTCAATGTAACTGAATGTGTCTCAGTGGGACATGGGTTTTTACTATTGAGTGCTGTTCTTAGATCTACCAGGCAGCTGTTATCTTGTGTTAGGGAGCTGTTATCTGGTTATCTTACCATTGTTCTTTTGTTTGGCTGCTGGGGGGGGGGAAATGGAGGGGGTGATATCATTCCAACTTGCAGTACAGCAGTAAAGCGTGATTGAAGTTTATCAGAGCACAAGTCACATGACTTGGGGCAGCTGGGAAATTGACAATATGTCTAGCCCCATGTCAGATTTCAAAATTGAATATAAAAAAATCTGTTTGCTCTTTTGAGAAATGGATTTCAATGCAGAATTCTGCTGGAGCAGCACTATTAACTGATTCATTTTGAAAAAAAAAATGTTTTCCCATGACAGTATCCCTTTAAAATTTAAATTAAAGTTGAACCACCCCTTTAAGTGTCATGATCCTGCTTTAGATCATGGGATATACATTGTCTAGGCATTGTTGATCCATGTTCTGTGCCACTTGATATTCTTTGCTATGTACCAGTGCTTAGATACAGAGATGACAACCATTATGCTGTGAGCTGTTACAGTAGATGCTAAATGACATGCTAATAATATATAATAAGAACCTTTGCTAAATGCCTATTAGTATGATTGTCAGAGCGGAGCAGAAACGCTGCACTTTTTATTATTATAAATTGTCGTAGCTGTTCCTTACTACATAATCCTCTTTTCACCCCTGGTTTATAATCTTCATTATTTAGATGGTGGAACAAATGAGTTCTATATATGGAGTAAGCTATTTCTGCTCCATACTTTTGCAAACACTTAAGGGATTGTACACTGGGCCTGCGGTTTAGCTGTTTTTATTTTAGCCAAACCTTATATTTTGTACACTCTTGGTTGCACCAGGCCCGAGTGACTGACAAAGTTGTATCTTTCAGTGCTGATATCTAAAATCTTCTAAGGGCAGAGACACTCAGGGAGATTTGGGGAGATTGCATCTTCTTCGGCCAATAATCTCCCCGAATTGCCTTCCCACTGGCTAGAATCGAAATCACCGGCGGGAATGGCACTCGGAGCACTTCGTTTTCCGAAGTTGCCTCACAAGGAAACTTCGAGCGACTTCAGAAAAGGAAGCGATCCGAGTGCCATCCCGCTAGCGATTTAGATTCTAGATGACGGGAAGGCATTGTCGGGAGATTATTCGCCTGAAGAAGAGGCGATTTGTCGGTGGGCGAATAATCTCCCCGAATCTCCACGTTTGTCTCTGCCCTAAAGAACAGGTGCCTTTAAAGATCTGGTCCCAAGCACTATGAAGAACAGGTCCCATACCTGTATTTGTTATAATACAGCAGACTAGTAAATGCTAATTGCTGATTGGTTACTATGGGCACTAGAACTGGAGCAAATGTTGCATCTGTTATTATATTGTCCTCTTAGTCTGCCTTTTTCAAACCAAGAGACTTTAGTGCTGGGGTCTCTTGAAATGACAAGGCTAAAATAATCCAAATGGTGTACAGTGAAGCCATGGGGATAGTTTGCTGTACAGCTGTGATGAATTATAGCTCCCACCAGAGAGGATGTTGGGAAATGTAGTTTTATAACAACCACAGGACCTCACATTTGCACATCCCGGCCTAAATGCACAAAGGCTTGACTTGTTTATTAGGAGGGAGTTTTGAAGTGGCCTGATAACAAGGATCATCTGCACAGTATCGCTTGATTGCAGACTGATTATCCTTCACTAATTCTTTATAAATTAAAGCTTCTTCTGCCATTAAAGCTACTTTGAAAATCTGTCGCAGAAATAATCAGAACTAAACACACGGCGCTGAAAATAATAGGCAGTAATTATCCAGCAATGAAGGTCAGCTTTGACGGAAGCCTTGCTGTTCAAGAAAAAAAGCACTCGCCAGCCTCTGATACATCCCAGAGCACAAAGTAATCGAAATGGATTGAGATCTCTGTGATCTGAACTAAAAAACAAAAAGCGCCAAACTGCTAGACAGCATTTAACCCATTCTCTTCAGAGAAAGGCAATTTAATACAAGCACTATGGGCCTTGTAACGCATAGCAACCAGTCAGACGTGACATTAACTGGTTGCTTTTGTTTATCAGCAGGGCAAATTATTAGCTATTAAAAGGGCTGTTCACCTTTAAATTAACTTTTAGTATGATGTAGAGATTGATATTATGAGACAACTTTTTCACCTTGTTTCGCCGCGGAAATGACGCCCATAGACTTGTTTGGCGTTGTTCGCCAAAAAAAAAAAAAGACGTGCGGCGAAATTTTTTAGACTCCCAATAGACTTTAATGGGTGCCGACGGCGAATTTTTGGTGAAATGAAACGGGTCAAATTCGCCCATCCCTATAACCATGCAGTGATTTTAATAAGGGACTGGAATATGAATAGGAGAGGCCTAAATAGAAAGATGAGTAATTAAAAGTTAGAAGAAGAAGAAGGTAAATAATTCATAAACTATAAAAAATAAATAATGAGGACCAATTGAAATGTTGCTTAGAATTGGCCATTGTATAACATAGTAAAAGTTAACCACCCCTTTAATGCATTTTTCAATGTCTGACATTAGACGTGGGGACAGAAGTCTCAGAAGTCTTCTCAGTAGAAGTTCAAGCATCGCTGGGGCTCCATGTTGTACCCGAGACAAAAACCTATTTATCTTTCAAGACTAACTTACCTTAGCCTTACCGTTAGTGCTGCGTGCCTTGCAATATACAGGTATGGCTGGGATCCATTATAAAACCTAAAAATCAGATCATTTCAGAAGGAAGTTCAGCACATTGGTGGCTAATAGGGCTTATCTGATCATTCGGCCCCCATGCAAATTAACATATCATTATGCACGTCTATGGACATCTGTCAGAAGAGGACCACATTGATGTGCCTAGATGGTCCTCTCTTGACAATACAGGTATAGGGTCCATTATCCGGAAACCCATTATCCAGAAAGCTCTGAAGTACAGAGAAAGGCAGTCTCCCAAACACTGTATTTTATCCAAATAATGGATTTTTTTAATTATTCCCTCTGTAATAATAAAACAGTACCTTGTACTTGATGCAAACTAAGATATAATTAATCCTTATTGGAAGCAAAACCAGCCTATTTGGGTTTATTTAATGTTTACAAGTATACTTAACCTATGAAGAGCCAAATTACGGAAAGATCCATTATCCGGAAAATCCCAGGTCCTGAGCATTCTGGACAACAGGTACCATACCTGTATTTTTTAACCTGCCCAGTGAATATCTGGCTGCTTTTCAGTTGCTCATGCAGGAAATTGAATAAGCCCCATACACAGGTCAATAAGCAGCAAACTGACCGTTTTTATCAACCCCTCTACGGCCACACAAATGACCATCTCTGAAGATATGACACAGAGAACCTGTAGCACTGGGAGCTCTTATTCATTTATTTAGTCAGGCCTCTAGGCTCTATTAAAAAAAAGCAAACGGTGCTGTTGCATTTGGATTTCTGTCCATGTATACTTGGTATGTACATGTCACTGATGATGCTGCAGTTTCCTGACAAACACACAGATTTAAGGCATTGTTCATTGTTTATGTGACACTTTGAGAAAGGCCGTGGGTCGGCCGAAACGTCAGACCGTGTTTTAAAAATAAAACTTACATTTTAATTAGTAAGACCTGAGAGTGCGGATTTTTCTGGAGATATTTAGTTTATTTTGCGGTCTCTGCACAGAGGCACATTTACCCCAGTTATCAAGAGTGCCGGTATCAGAGTGAAATATATATATATATATATATATATATATATATATATATATATATATATATATATACTCATATGTCCTGGAAAACATTCACTGTCATTTTGAAGGCCCAAGGGAGAAAGACCAGAGACTTCATATTGTGCAGAAAAGAGCAAGCGATGGAGATTGATGGCGGCACAATATACACAGTATTGTCAGTGCCATGTGGCATCAGTACCCCCAAGTGGACATTTTCGGATATGAACATGGAATTTCATTCATTCAAACCCTTTTCTGCATCATTTTCTTTGCATAAAAAACATAATGCTGTTCAGGGATCATGTTATTTATTCTGTGCTCAGCAGCAAATATACAAGAACATTATTATCATCACCAGCATCATCATTTATTTATATATATATATATATATATAACTATTTATATATTACTATGCCTTTTCTGTTCATAAAATGTACTATTGCAGGACATATTAGGCACTACAGTTACATTTCAGGGCTCCTCTATTTAAGAGTAACATATATTCTGAAACTGAGCATAATCCAGTGATTCCTCTTGGCCCTCTCTACAACCCTCCAGCAGGTTCCCATATAGTTGTGTGAAGCTAAATGGAACTTAAAATATTTTAAAGGGGTGGTTCACCTTTAACAACTTTTAGTATGTTATAGAATGGCAACTTTTCAATTAGTCTTCATTATTTATTTTTTATAGTTTGTGAATTATTTGCCTTTTTCTTCTTTTCAGCTTTCAAATGGGGGTCACTGACCCCATCTAAGATTGCAAACTGGAGAGCTGCTGAATAAAAATCTACATAACTCAAAAAACCACAAATAATAAAAAATTATAACCAATTTTAAATCTCAGAAAGTCTCAGAATATCACTCCCTACATCATACTAAAAGTTAACTCAAAGGTGAAAAACCCCTTTTAACAATCAGGACTCATGGCCCTCCAGATATATTTCAGCTACATGTTTCAGCATCCCCTTGACATGGAACAGTTCAGTCTCAGCAACTTTATAAATACATATATGATGTATACAGTGATATGAAAATTATTAAGCTTTTTGTTCAGAAATTCTCCAGTTTTGAAGTTGGTTGCTTGACTAATACATATATTATAAATATAATATACTTAATCCAGTGTTCATCAGTGTATTTTAGAAAAGGTGTCCATGGTGGAAAAAAACTATGGTTTTTGAAAAGCTACTGGAGAGAGGCAGGATGCCTTGAAGCAGTATGAAACCCTCTTGAAGATGCCGTGGAGAAGAACCTATGCAGAGAACCTACAGAAGACTCCTGGATCCAGTGAAAATCGTCAGCAATGTCACAAAGGCTGTGAAAACTGCAAGCCAATTGCCCACCTGGAGGATTGTCCCAGAAAAAGAAAGCAAAAAAAAAGCTGGCTGTGCAGGTAAAGATCTGCTCGTTTGGAGACCTCACTAAACAAGTGGATCTTTTACTGATATGCATGGCTGCTACTTGGGCCAAATGATCAGGTTGTAATGCAGTACAAGCAGGTCATTGGGGGTAAGGATCACAGCAACAAGCCAATGTATCTGCTAGATATTGGTCAGGAAGGGCCCCATACAAAATCCAATAATAATATAGCAAGCACAATTAATGCAATGGTGAACGTCTGCATTTCAGGTGCTGTTGCCCCTGCCATGCTTCTAGCTTGTAGCGACAGAACATGTCGAGTAGGGGCCGCATCGCTAGTGCAGTGAACGTCGCTTGCTGCACTAGCATAACATTTTTTTAAAAAAATGGAAATTCGGCTCTTAAAGTTACCAGAGGCGGCTTTTTGCTGCCCCTGGTAACTGGGCGCTCCGTGACGCCTGAGGCACTGTGGGAGTTGCCCTTTAGTTGAAGCAGCTTTATTGAGTCTAGGGATGCACTAAATCCAGGATTTAAACAAAGAAGTCAGAACATTTTTACTCTTTTTTTTCCCCCCTCATTACCCTAATTTACAATGATGGTTTTGATTCAGTTCATTATGTGGCCGAATCTTTCACAAAGTATTCAGGATTCAGCCGATTCCTAAAATAGCAGATTCAGCGCAGCCCTAATTGGGTCTGAGATTTTGTCTAACCTACGGTGTGTCAATTAGAACTGTCAGAGTCAGTCTGTATGTTATTTTTATAAGCAGCTGAATTTCCAGATCCCATTATGTTAAAGGAACAGTAACCGTAATGAAAGTGTTTTAATGGAATGACAATATAATATAGTGTTGCCCTGCACTGATAAAAAAAAAACACAACTATAGTTTACATAAACAAGCTGATGTGTAGGGGGCAGCCATTCAAGCACAGGACACACAGTAGATAACAGATACAGTAAGTTCTGAAGAATCCCATTATATACTACAGAGCTTATCTGTTATCTGCTGTTTGACCTGTGCCTTTTCTCCTCTTTCAGATTTTAATGTCTGCCCCATGACTACACAGTAGCTTCTTTATATAAACTATAGTAGAGTATCTCAAGTAAACATACCAGTGCAGTAGAGCAATACGTTATATTTTTGTGGCATTAGTTTGGCAGATGTGGGGACTGGGTGGATGTTACCCACAAACAACCAAGGCATTCTGTACATTCACTGTGTATCTCCATATAATGTGCAGTTTCTTTGGTTTCTGTTGCCATGTATCTGCAGACACCAGGGCAAGGGTCATTTCTGGCCACACTGCACGTGCTAGTGAAAGTGTAAGACTTGTCTAATCAAATCCTTTTCCATTTAATTAACAGCCATTGACCCGCTTTCCCTGGCTCCATTGCTGTGTGTTCCTTGCGGCATATGTTGGATAAAGTTTTTATCAAGAGGATTTCCTTTCACAGCATTGAATTTCTAATCACATGTTCTTTTCTCAATTTTTTTTAATGGTAAATCCATTCAAGATTAGTGCTGAAGGTTTAATTAAAGATATTAATCATGCAGAATCATCAGTTTTAAGAGAAGATGAGTTTACCCTACGGGGAATGGCAAGCTAGTTGTGTTTAAGCACAGTGTTTGGGTAAGCAGAGGGCAATAACCCTGAGCAGTAAAGTCATCAAGTCCTTCTGGCATGTGATTTATCTGTGCTTTATGCCTCAATCAACACTGTCATTTGGAACCTAAAATACTTTTGCATAAAATATTAAAATTTTCCTTCTGCAAAATTAAACAGTTTCAGCTACTCAGTTCTATACACTGTTTTAAGTACTTGATCACCTTAAAATTAGACTTTAGCATGAGGTAGAACTTGATATTCTGAGACAATTTGCAAATGATCTTCACGTTTTATTTATTTAGCTTTTTGTTCAGCAACTCTGTCATGATTTTTATGATGTAGTTTTTATTTCTAAATTACACTGCAAATAATTCACTCTACAATATAAAATGTAATTCCTGAACCAGCAGGTTTTTTTTTTTTTAGTTGTAATATAAGTGTAATATAAGTGTGTAGGCAGCCATCTTAGGTCATTTTGTCTGGTCATGTGCTTTCAGAAAGAGCCAGCACTTTAGGATGGAACTGCTTTCTGGCAGGTTGTTTCTCCTGCTCAATGTAACTGAAGGATTTGCAGTGGGACCTGGATTTTACTACTCAGTGCTGTTCATAGATCTACGAGGCAGCTGTTATCTTGTGTTAGGGAGCAGCTATCTGGTTACCCTCCCATTGTTCTGTTGTTAGGGCTTACTGACGAGTGTTTGAAGCTGCGCTCCCCTGCGTTCTGTTTTTATGCGTTCAGCCGCAGGGGAGCGCAGGAGTAGACGCATTCAGTTTTTTTCAATGGGGCTGTACTCACACAGGCGCATGTAGGCGCCGAACGCAGGAAAAATGCAGCATGTTTGGCGTTCGGCGCCTACATGCACCTGTGTGAGTACAGCCCCATTTAAAAAAACTGAATGCGTCTACTCCTGCGCTCCCCTGCGGCTGAATGCATAAAAACAGAACGCAGGGGAGAACAGCTTCAAACGCTCGTCTGTAAGAGCCCTTAGGCTGCTGGGGGGGGGAAGGGAGGGTGATATGACTCCAACTTGCAGGACAGCAGTAAAGAGTGACTGAAGTTTATCAGAGCAAAAGTCACATGACTGGGCGCAGCTGGGAAACGGACAATATGTCAAGCCCCATGTCAGATTTCAAAATTAAATATAAAAAATCTGTTTGTTCTTTTGAACAACACTATTAACTGAAGCATTTTGAAAAAAAAGGTTTCCTCCCATGACAGTATCCCTTTAAATTTGGAATTTCTGCTGATATTTTTTGCTGGGGTTCAAATTACCCTAGCAACCAGGCGGTGGTTATGAATAATAGAAGGGCTTTATAGAAAGATAAGTAATAAACGACAACAATACAGAGCAATATGTTTTTGGCTGCTGGGTCCAGAAACAAGAGGGATTCACCTCGCACACCCTGGCCTTCAGGAACTCTGCCAGGTGCTCAAATACCAGGAGGGATCGGCACCCCCCCAAACCAATGGCATAAGGAAAAAGGCGATGGCACACTGGGCACGATCAAGCAGGGTAAACCCTTGCAAAGATTTATTTGCACACGATGCAACGTTTCGGGGTGGTCCCCTTTGTCAAGCTTGATGCTTGACAAAGGGGACCACCCCGAAACGTTGCATCGTGTGCAAATAAATCTTTGCAAGGGTTTACCCTGCTTGATCGTGCCCAGTGTGCCATTGCCTTTTTCCTTATGCTTTTGGCTGCTGGGGTCAGTGATCCCCTTTTGAAATATGGAAAGAGTCAGATAATTGAAAAACTATAATATAAAAAGAGGACCAATTGAAAAGTTGCTAGCTATCAGCCATTCTAGAACAAACTAAAAGGTAACTGAAAGGTGAACCACCCCTTTAAATAAATGTCCATTAAAATAATTATAATTAATATATCAATAATATTTAATGTTATAATCAATCCAGCCATTGTTCAAAGGGTCCCGCAAAAGAAAAGAAAACATAAAGAAATGTAGATATTCACTTTCCAAACCCAAGGCTACTGTTCTAGTGTGTGTAACATCTCAGCATTGAATATAGAAAGAGGGAAATACACCTGTGTCTGTATGGAGGTGTGATGGAAGCAGGAGCCGGCAGTAAAGAGGTGCCCTGGGAAATCAGCAGAGACAAAATGGACAGGTTCATAGTGAATGTAGATGTATTTAGTGTCTGCAAGATCCTTGGCTCACGGGCAGCTCCATAAAGAACTTTGTTCATAAAGTATCTGTGTTCTATCTGTGTTAGCTTTGCTTTTTCATGCTCCAGAGCATCTCCCTAAATCCAAAAGACAAATTCTAATAAGTAGCAGCGCATTAGACAGAGGGCTGGTAATTTGTTTTAGCAGTGACTTAGCAGAACAGAAAGTAAAAAAATACCTATATGTTTCTTAATTTAAAGAATATACAAAAAATTTGTATAACACAAGCCCAATTCATTGAGCTCCTCTTGAGAAAAAATGGTGTATAATGCCCATTTAATTTAGAGCATAAAATGTTGGAGCTATCCAGCTGATTATAATACATGTATGGGATCTGTTACCAGGAAACCCGTTATCCTGAACGTTTTGAATTTCATGATGGCCATCTCCCATATGCTTTATTTTAATCAAATAAGCCAAATTTGAAGAATGATTTCCCTTTTCTCTGTAATAAAAAAAAAAACCAGTACCAACTAAGATATAATGAATCCTTATTGAAGGCAAAACAACCCTATTGGATTCATTGTCTAAATGATTTTTAAACTGACAAAGTATCGAGATGCAAATTACGGAAAGTTCCCTTATCCAGACATTCCCAAGCATTCTGGATAACAGGCTCTGTACCTGTAATAGAGTGGGTCATTATGTAAATGGCCTAATTATTTTGTTTTATCCCTAAACTCTCCTGCCTCTAATAAAACATGATATGCCCTTCCACTTGCATCCAGGGCAAAATCTTGAAATCTAAATCGTGCAGTCATATAATCAACAGATTCACAGCCCATTGCTAAGACAGTTGTGGGTACGGGTCGGGTACGGGTTCCAAAAAATGGCCTAGCGCAGGACTCTAGACTGATGTACTGGGCAGATAATAAGCCAAAACTACAATCTTCTGTTCAACTGGATTGTCCTGTGGCATGATGATACTTTATATTAGGATCTTGTTAATGCTGCCTGTATTTTTTGGCCACTGCTTTGCTCGAGCAGAAAACACCTGTATCATAATTTAAAAAAAATGGGTCAAAAGAAACGGTTTGAAACCTGGCAGCAAAGTTTATTCACAGTACTATCAGTGAACTAATCGTTTCCTTGCAGCAGGAAATACGCTGTAAAGTGACCAGGTGAAGTCACCATCCACATACAGGTTTAGGAAGCAGGCACACGGGCAGATTCGGGGAGATTTAGTCACCTGGCGTCTAATTGCCTCTTCTACAGGGTGACAATCTCCCCAAACTGCCTTCCGCCTGCTATAATGAGAAAAGGCCAGCGCCAATGCACTCGCAGCGCTTCGATTTCTGAAGTCGCCTCACAAGGAAACTTCGGGCTACTTCGGAAATCGAATCGCCGTGAGTGCATTGGCGCTGGCGTTTTCTCATTTTAGCAGGCGGAAGGCAGTTCGGGGAAATTGTCGCCCCGCAGAAGAGGCGTTTAGTCGCCAGGCGACTAAATCTCCCTCCGAATCTGCCCGTGTGCTAACTCCCTTAAAGCACAGATTTACCTGGTGTTTGCCATATGATTATCTGTTACCAGCTTTTTGTGTGTTGTTTTATTTCTGAATCACAGTTCATATATGAGGTAATGCAGGAAGTATATATTCAAGGCAAATCTGTCAGCCATTCCTGTAGAGTACTGTCCTTCAGCTGGACCCAGTGGTCGGCAGACAATGTCTAGGATCCCGCATGGCCTACAATGGCAACATTCACAGATGTTCTTCTTACAATCAGAAGACTGGTCCCCAAAAATGAAGATGTGGCAACAAAATCTTCATCCCCAGGCCTGTGATTTACAGTAACGCAAAACCAGTTTCCATAATTTCCGAAGCATGAGACGTATAATGGTTATAAAGAGTGAGGAGGTCTAAATTGCAAAGTCATCTATATACTGGGGTGATGAATGTGCACTTTATATACTGGAAAGAGATGATGCATGTTGATTGAATTTCATGTGAGTAAAAATCAAATATATGAATTAATATATATTGAAAAGTACCCCCAAGAATAAGCCTAAAAGGACAACAAAAACCATAAAAAGAATAGGGCCAGAAATGTTGTACAGGTTCAGACTGTGCCGGTGGGACACTG
The DNA here is from genome assembly GCA_038501925.1 of Xenopus petersii. Taxonomy (NCBI): domain Eukaryota; kingdom Metazoa; phylum Chordata; class Amphibia; order Anura; family Pipidae; genus Xenopus; species Xenopus petersii. The sequence goes on along the minus strand of CM076684.1, from coordinate 27,671,526 downwards.
GGAAAAAAACGGATGGGCCTGTCGGCCCAAATCCACTCCCTATGGCCAACTGAGAGTATGCTCTGCTCTCCCTGACCTCCCCCCTGCCCTGATCGCATGAAGAGAGAGGTTACACGCTGGTGGGGGAAGGGGCAAAGGGGGGTTGTGGCTGGGGCAGTGGGCCCTGGGTGTGTGTGGGGGCCAGGCCCGGACTGGCAATCTGTGGGTTTGCTATAAAGTGCCATAGAAAGTCACTATTTAGTGGGCTGGTGGGGGCTGTTTGGGCCTCTATGTACCTGAAATGCCAGGGCCTATTTTAATTCTCAGTCCGGACCTGGTGGGGGCCCCTGATGCGGCAGCCCTGGTGGGCCCGGACCCCCCTCCAGTCCGAAGCTGATGTTGTATTTGATATACAGAGATTACCGTTGATCTTATGGGACAATCACATATACAATCAACACATATAAAAATATGCAGAATACAATGATTTGTTTCAAATACATAGGTGAAATATACTTGAAAGAGAAAAGTTTTACCTCATACAAGGTTCCTACTTCCTGGTCTAAATCACGTAGATAAATTTGGTGCATTATAAAAGGATGAAATTTGGACATGAAAGATTGAAATGAGAAATGCAGAATGATACAAAAGTTAGAAACCCAATAGCTGTAGAAGCTAGTGCTACATATGCACCACCACTGTTGGATATTTTAGTAGGAGTAGAGGACCCTTTGTGTTGTGTTTTTGAAAACCTGCTCTGGGTCTGTACTACTGGGATTGTCAACTGCCATTCATTTCAGTGCCTTAAAGGGGTGGTTCACCATTAAAAGGGTCGTCCACCTTTGAGTTAGATGTAGAGAGTGATATTTTGAGACAATTTGCATTTTGTTTTTATTTTTTATTATTTGTGGTTTTTGAGCTATTTAGCTTTTTATTCAACAGCTCTCCAGTTTTCAGGTTCAGCAATCTGGTTACTAGGGTTTAAATTACCCTAGCAACTATGCATTGATTTGAATAAAAGACTGGAATATGAATAAGAGAGGCCTGAATAGAAAGATGAGGAATAAAAAGCAGCAGTAACAATACATTTGAGCCTTACAGAGCATTTGTTTTTAGATGGGGTCAGTGACCCCCATTTGAAAGCTGGAAAGAGTCAGTATAAGAAGGCAAATAATTAAAAAAAACTATAAGAAGAAAACACTGAAGGCCAATTGAAAAGTTGCTTTTTAGTCTATACCATACTAAAAGTTAACTGAAAGGTGAACAACACCTTTAAGTGTAATTCAGAGAGAGAGACAGAGAGAGGGAAAGAGAAAGACCAAGAGAGGGGCAGAGAGAGAGAGAGAGAGAGAGAGAGAGAGAGAGAGAGAGAGAGAGAGAGAGAGAGAGAGAGAGAGAGAGAGAGAGAGAGGCAGATAATGCAGAGAGAGATACAAAGACTCACAGAAAGTGAAGAGAGAGAAACAGAGAGCAGAGAGAGACAGAGGGACTCACAGAGAGTGCAGAGAGACTGAGTGCAGAGAGAGAGCAACAGAAAGAGACAGAGACTCACAGAGAGTGCAGAGAGAGACAGAGAGAGGGGCAGAGAGAGCAGAGAGAGAGAGAGAGACAAAGACTCACAGAAAGTGCAAAGAGAGAGAGACAAAGTACAGAGAGTGCAGAGAGAAAAAGAGAGTGCAGAGAGAGAGACAGAGAGTGCAGAGAGAGACAGAGACTCACAGAGAAAGACTCACAGAGAGTGCAGAGAGAGATCTGGTCTTCAGCTTCAGCGATGTCCACGCTCTTAAGGGGGGGCAGCTAATCCTGAAAGAGAAGCACAGCTAGGCCACCTTTAAGCCTAAATCCTGCTGGGCCCAGGATGACTGTCCCCCTGTGCCCCCTGATAGCGGGCGGGCGGGCCTGCACATAGCACAGCAGCACAAGAACAGAGGGGAGTGGGAGGGGTGGAGCCACAGTGGGAGAGAGGATGGAGGAGCAGTCCTAGAGCCCGCCGGATGCATTAAAAGGCACTTTCTAATATGGAGCGGCCCACTTGAAGAAAATATAGAGCGGCCCCTCGGGCATTTGCCCGAACAGACAGATTGCCAGTCCAGGCCTGAGTCTGACCCACAGTCTTCTCAACCACACACCTGTGCATCATAGTGTTACCCCCAGTCTGTAATTATGCCAGCGGCAGCCGAAAAAATCCATCATATTGCCCCTAATTTGTACCTGTGCCAGCAGAAGCCAAAAATCCATCATAATGCCCCAAACATGTGTACCTGTTCCAGCACATTACCCCCATTTGTACCTGTGCCAGCAGCAGCCAAGCCCTCATTTTGCCCCCAATCTGTACTTGTGCCAGCAGCAGCCAGAAAATCCACAATATTGCCTCCAAATATGTCCTTGTGCCAGCAGGAGCCAAAAATCCACCATATTGCCCACAAATATGTACCTGTGCCAGCAGCTGCCAAGAAGCAGGTGGGGAATGCCCACAATACAAATTACGGGCAAGAGGGGGTTGTAATAGGCGGTTTATAAAATTGAAAAACTATTAAAGGCCAAACAAACCAGGGTTAAAAAAATAAAACAAAAGCCCCTTAAAAGTGCGCCCACCATCATAATTGCGCCCTAGGCGGCAGGGCTGTATTTACAGTTTGTGCTGCCCTAGGCACTCTGATTGATGATGCCCCCCTACCCCCCCCCCCCCCCAGGTTTTACATTGTTTTTAGCTATGAACCTACAGGGACAAGCTGCAGTAGTAGGAAACATTTTTTTTTAAAATAATACACAGACTGATAATGAGATGCCTTTTATGAGATCCTTTTTATTCACACATTAACCACGCCCATGTTATGGCCATGCCCTCTAATTACCATGTCCATTTTACTAAATTTGGCAGGTTATGCGCTACTCAGAGAGCTCTGGAAATCCAATACCCAATAAATAACCTAAAATTGGTTCCTTTTTATCACGGCAAACTATACTGGTGACAGTCTGACACAAAAATAGACATGAGTGCTTAGAGCACACAATAGACCTCCATTTCATGGCATTTGGTACTAGGGCTCACAGGTACGGATGGGCAAATTTTTTCGCCTTGTTTCGCCGCGGAAATCACTCCCATAGACTTGCATGGCATTGTGCGACAAAAAATTTTTTTTATGCCCATATACTTTAATGGGCGTCGGCGACATTTCACCGGTATAATACCCTAAAAACTCATGGTATGATAAATGCAATCACAACAGCATGTACTATATAATACTACAAGATCTTATAATCCTAGAACATATAGAACATATCTTTGGTAAATTCAGTACAGATTTATTGTATAATAGCCATGGAACACATGACGGGTTAAATACAGAAAATGGCACATAGTATACCCTAAGAATACACAGTAAAATGAATGCAGAGTAGATATCAAGGAGAAAACAAGTTCATGGCTATATAGCATACCTCCCAACATTTTGGAAGTAAATAGAGGGACATTGTAGTGCAGCAATTTTTTGACCAAAATTTTTTACAAAATTTGTCAGGTTATAAAAGTTTGAAAATATTTCTCCTTATCTAAACTGTGTTTTTGTGTCTCAAAATTGTTACAAAGTATCTTATTTGCACCTGTTAGCTGTTAAGTGAGAAACTTTATTTCTTTTTCTGGCTGTTCAGTGCACAGAAAAGAGGGACTTTCCAGTACAAATGAGGGACTGCGGGTTGAGCTGTCAAAAGAGGGACTGTCCTTCCGAAAAAGGGACAGTTGGGCGGTATGATATAGATTATTACACGTAGAAAACAAAATAATGTGCATGAAACACCCACTTTCTATTTTTCTTCTAGGCTGTTGTTTCAAGAGCATGCTATAATCATGACCATTAACTTTAATAAATTGGACACTCACAGAAACACACAAGCAACACATACACAAGCACAGTAGTACAAATGCTCAGAGTGCTGAGTAATACACTTACATGAACACACACAAGCAAACATTTAGTCAAACTCATAAACAACTTACAGACTCCCTGTAAAGCTTACAAGCAGGAGTCTCACTCTGACATCCCCAAACTGGATTCACTGGATCAGTATTTGCCCCTGCACCGCTTCTCATTCCTCCCTCTGCTCCTGAGGCACTGGTCATGTGACCCGCATTTATGGGTTGCCACCTGGCCGGTATTTTACTGGCTTGGCCGGTACAAATGATGTTTGATCCCAATGTTATTGATGGGGAAAAAGGATAAATATATAGGAAGTATATTTTTCTGGAAAAGGTGGCAACCCTACCCGCATTCCTTTCTCACAGCCTGATAAGCTGCTTCAGGGAAGGCAGAATGATATGCTAAAGAACTGTGAGGATCATTTTAGAAACACCCTATTATACTTGAAAAGTAATCATTAACCAACAGTGCTCATTGGCTAGATAAATAAGTTATAGTACTTTGTCACTGATTTAAAGTGTGCTTGTAATGAGCTTCAGTCTGCCCAATCCTTCGCACAAGTGTCACTGTCTCCCCCCTTCAGGATGCCTTCTTGCCACACACTGCCACATTCGTTCCCATGTTGGTTGATCTGGGAGACTGTGCGCCAGACGGGAAGGCTGCAGTTTTACCTAACGGCCCCACCCACATATGCGCCGTCGCATTGTGGGCCGTCGTCATTTGCCGATAGGGTCGCCTCCCGGTAAAACACCTGCCAAGGCCGGGGCCGGTATTACAAATTTACCTTTACGGTAGCTGCAGGTAAATTTGTAATACCCTTAAAAAGACCCCTCGGCCTGCCCCCAATCCCCTATAAACTTATCTTTTATCCTTCGTCTTCAACTCTCCATGTTATGGCCTCGCCCCCTTTTACATCAAGTTCTGCCCCTTTTGACGTCACACTCCGCCCCTTTTTGTTCCCCCCCACCCCACCAGCCGGTAAAAAATATAGGAAAAGGTGGCAACCCAATTCGTCACTGAAACATCGCCAGCCGCTACAGCCTGCACTCGGCCAAAACCATGTTTTAAAATAAATGGGGGTGTACCCCTCGTTTCTCACCAGTTTCTCACCAGTTTCCAATGTAATGTTGATGAATCAGACCACATTTTTTTTTTTAAATAAAATTTTAAAAAGCATACTGTTGTTGTGTCGCCCCCTGGATCTTGCGCCCTAGGCACAGGCCCTCAAGTGCCTAACAGTAGATACGGCCCTGCTAGGTGGGCGCCTACTCTGCCTGCCCCTAGTTCCGGCCCTGGATTGTCTGGTTGCTCACTGTTCTGCTGTTTGCCCTCCCTGTTTTTTACATATATGTGTTCATTAAATTGCAGTTGTGATACTAACAAGATCTAACTGAATTATTGGAGCAACTGAACTTGATGGGTCTGTGTCATATTCACATGTTGTAAAGTACAGTGACGTATTTCTATTTCACAAAGACATCCAGTATTCAGCAGCAGCAGCTTTAGAAGTGGCAAATCCACTGGCCAGTACATGGATGACTTTGCTACTCACAGCATTTGACATTGTTGCTGTAGTTAGCACACGTGGGTGGGGGCCACACCAGGAAAGCTTAGCTGCTTTGACTCTCCATATCTTTAATCATAATTCACTTGTCCCATCAATAATTAGAGACGAGCACAATTGTCTTTCACTAAAAGAAAAATACAAAAAAAAAAAAAAAATCAGATCTCCAAAAATATAAATCAGGCAGCCGCCAAGAACAGCTATGTGTAGACTGGGAACAGACACACAGGCAGGGAGATGGGAGGGGATTTCCAAGCTACAGCAGAACTCAGCCTGTCAGTCAGTGCTGTGACCATTTCCTGTGAGAGAATCCCATCTCCCACCTCTCATTTCAGCCTAGCGTTTGACCTGAAAGGTTCTCATTACAGCTCTGATGTAATGACGCTTTTAGCAGGTAAAATTCATTCATTCATTTCTGCATCATTACGTTGTTTGAAGAAAGATTAATCATATATCTGAATATGAAGGTTATGCAAAATGTCCCCTTTAACTCACACACAAGTAGGGTTGCCACCTTTTTACAAAATTTTCACCGGCCAGTGGTGGGAACGGGAGCAAAAGGGGCGGGCTGTGTCATCAAAGGGGGTGGAGCCACAGCGCGACATGGGCCAGTGGTGGGGGTGGAAACAAAAGGGGTGGGCTGTGATTCAAAGGGGGTGGAGCCACGGCACGTGATGGGCAGAAGGCTACAATACCGGCGGGGTGGCAACCCTACACACAAGATGATTTTTTAGCATTTTGTCACCATGGGAGAGGAACACAATACTACAAATCTCTCATAATTCAACAGTGAGTCACAGCAGCTGCCTGATCAGAATCAATACAATAATAGTATATTTATATAAAAGGCTGCTGTTTGTTTAGAGAGGGTTGTGAATATTTTGTGAGGCAGCAGATCAATGCAATATGCTGTGCTTCCATCACTTCAGAGCTACCTAGCCCAGGGATGTGGCACCTGCCTGCGTCTATTGCTAAACAGCGCTACAGGGATTAGCTGACCGGCCTTCTGCAGCACATGCAAATTCCAAAACAGGACAAAAGCAACCTCAGAGAGCGCTCTGCACTGTACCATGTACCGCCGCCGACCCCCTCTGGCAATGAAAAGGTGAGCACATGGGGAGGGTTGGGGGCAGCAAAGGAAGGCCACCTCAGGCTGCAAAATGGCAAGGATAACCCCTGCCTCCAGGGCCCTTGTCCTGTAGGATGTACTGGAGTCGTTAGCTGTAACGGGGCCTCCTAAGGAGTTCTCACCTTTGATTCTCTGCTGTGACCTAACATACAATGCCCAAGCTTCTTCTGTAGTATCTCCGCTAATCTACACCTGAACGCTTAAATCCCTAACTCCGGTGTACAGTCACCTCAGGGCTCTAGCCCAAACTATTAATCCTTGTTGGGACAACAGGCTGTCCATGCACACTAGCCCTCTCTAACTGTCATTCCTAAAGTGAACTTACTTGCCATTACTGTCCACTAGCTAGCCCTTACAACCTCCCACAAGGGTCTGACCATTTTGGTCTGATGCTGCTTCTAGATTTTACAGGCCAAAAGCAGAAGTGCCCCAGCAAGGCACGGTCTTATATAGGCTCTCAGGTGGACCTAGTGCCGACTGTGTGATGAACTACAGCATAGCTTAACTATTTCCATTATAGAAATAAATTATTATTTTTACCCCTTGATGACATTTCAGGGTTTGATGCGAGGTTGACTTGTGTGTCAGTTTGTTTAGTCGCTAATGAGCTGACCCTATTAACACTGAGGGAACCCCGGGGCTACCGCCTGGTATCGCTCACTGCTGCCTGAGACAAGGTTCTCACTTTTCCTCATGGCAGGAGTGGCCCTGGGTGCTCAATACAGAACAGGAATTAGGAATGACTGAGCGGCGCTGAGCACACAAAACAAAAACAAAAACTTCAAAAGTGCTCATATTGACACATGTACAGTACCTTTAATAATTAGGATTTCATGCACAATGGATTGAGGGGAAATTAGTGCAAAAAAACCAACGCTTGTCGTCTACTGTTCTTTGATGCATTTTATAGCATGAGCAATATCGCCTGTAGTACTGAAAAAGATCCATATTGGGGTCAACATTATTAACATTTGAATTCAATATAATGAAATTATTATTAGAATTCATACAATTTGGCAACTAAAACCTGACAAGCTACTATAGAATGTGCGGTGTATTTACAACACCAATTATTTTTTTTAAATGCCAAATTTGTAAAAATTAACGGAAAAGTGAGATTTTAGTAACAGTTTAAACCTCTTTAGCTTTTCCTATTCAAGGTTTTTTTTCAGAAACATGTTAGCATTGGAGAAAAAGGAGAAAACAATGCAATCAAGTTCAATCATAGTGTTGAATTTCAAAAAAGCTTTAATTCGAAAATCAGCCTCCCTGAAACATAACTTATAATATGACAGGGATCCCTAAACGCCGGGCCGCAGCCCATAAATGGGCCGCAGACACCAATACGCAAAAACGAGGCATGCTGAATTGGACGCTGGCACGCCAAAATTGGATGCAGGGGCCTCCAAATGTGCTGCCGACCCCATCCCCGACCCCATCCCCCGGGTCCTCGCAAAAAAAATTGGATAATGGGCTTCAGGATAACGGATCCCATACTTGTACACAAAGGTTTCGTATGTAAATGTTTTAAAATATTCTGTTAATAGAAGCACAAATTATTACCACGATTATTAACTGTGAACTTTAATATTATTATTATTATATCTTCCTCTGGATCAACTAACAGTTACACAGCTTTATATATAGACATAAGAGGTTGAACTTGATGGACGAGTGCCTTATTTTCAACCAAACTTACTATGTTACTATTATACATCATATATACATATATCATTATTTGGGTACCAAAGGCAACTAGAAATAAATATAAATGACATGGTATAACTATATATGCATTCAAATGTATTTTGCATTAGGGAAATGTTTTAAAGGAGAACTAAAAAGTAACTAAGGAAGTATGGAAGAAATGTTTTGGTATTCTATACCAGCACAAGGCAACCACAACCCTTTAGCAGTAAAGATATGTGTCTTCAACGATTCCCCTGTAGCCAGGCCCAGGTTTGCCGCCCAGCCACGTGTGAAGATTGTTTACATCTCTGTGCTCCAGATGTAGGTATGATGGATGGGCATGCACACGATCATGAGGGAGGTGGGGATTTCTAACTCTGGGCGCCATTAACAGGAATCTGTAGCACCCCATCTTCTTCTTTGCACATGCTACTAGTATGTGGCAGCTCACAAAGCAATACAATCAGCATCACAATTTAATAATCAACCTTGTAACATCAGCTTGTATGACAAAACTAATTTTCTGCTTGATTATTTGCAATGACCCCCAAGTTTAGCTTTTCAACAGCTGCTCAGAGACCACGGAACATGTGCGTGTCACAGATGCTCCTAGAAATATCCAACATGGGAAACTCCTGTGACAACTTTGAAGGCCTAGATCACTACTGGTTCTATAAGTTTAACATATATGTATGTATATATTATCATTATATTCTTCTTCTTATTAACATGTATTTATAGAGTGCCAACATATATATATATACAATAAACAAGCAATAAACAAATAGTCTTTTTTCACTAAAGACCTGTGAGTGCAGTTACTTTTTGATACTATTATATATAGGGATGTAGCGAACTGCCGAGTATGTGTTCGCGAACGCCGTTCGTGAACACCGGCAAAAAATGCGAACAGTTCGCGAACTTCGAACATCCGAAAATCGTTCGATTCGAACCATCGAAGGATTTTAATCGTTCGATCGAACGATTTCCGTTTGAATCCAACGATCGAAGCCATTGGATCGAATGATTTCATTCAATCCAATGGCTTCGATCGTTCGATTCGAACGAAAATCGTTCGATTTTAGCGATCGAATGGTCGAATGATTTTGACGCGAACGCCTATTGGCGAACGTCGCGCGACGTTCGCGAACTTGCGGCGGACGCGAACAGTCGAAGTTCGCGCGAACTAGTTCGCCGGCGAACAGTTCGCTACATCCCTAATTATATATATATATATACTTCCGTGTATCTGCACACACCATTCAAATCAGTAAAGGCCGGGTGCTCACCAATATAGTTATAGTGCACAAATAGAAAGCATTCACAGCACAATTCTCATAAAAAGTTTTAAAGCTTTATTTCTCCGACCACATGTCAATTCATTTTTAGGGTTCAGTTCTTCTATATAACTTATTTACAAAATGTAGAAATATATTAAAATGTTTACAATGACAAGGAATTTGATTTGAAGGGGGATGTTGTACTTGGTCCAACCTAAAATAATTGTGGAATTGCCTTTGCATTCTCTATGCTAATTTAATATGCATACTATAATGGCAGCATTTCCTTTACTTATAGAGTGTATAAATAGGTCTGTATAAATACGTGTGCACTGGGATTGAACTTTTTTTTAACCCAACTTCACTATGTAACAATATTATTCCCTGTACTGTGAATGAATACACAATGAAAGCACACACATCCTGGCAAGAAAACACGCCACATTTTTAAACAAAGTTATGTAGAATCAACACAACCCACTATTATTTAATTCTCCACCTTGGGTTGCAAATGTTATGTCACAATGCTGTGAATCTGCCAATGTTTGAAATAGATATCATTATGTGATGTCCTGATGATGTCATAATAGAAACAAACTGTCTAACAGCAGAACTTCCATACTTGGGCGTATTATGGGATGTCATTATGATGTCATAATGGACAGAATCAAAGTGTCTAACAGAAGCTCAGACTGGTTCATTCTTGATCAGGTAACTGAGGTGAGTGGAGCTTTGCACATTCAGATAAAAACATTATCAAAAATAATCTATTAAGGGGCATATTTATCAAGGGCCGAATTTTAAATTGAAAACACTTTGAAATTCTAATTCAAAAAGACCAACCGAAATTACGTTGAAGTTTTTTTTTTGGTCGAATAGGTCCATATTCAGCCAAATTCTAATCGTAGGAATCGAAGGAATAGTGCATTCGATCGAATTCATTTCAAAGTTTTTCCCAAACAAACTAAAATATTTCAAAGTCCACCAATTGACTTCTAGGAGGTCCCCTATAGGCTAAAACAGCAATTCGGCAGGTTTTAGATGGTGAATGGTAAAGTCGAATTTTTAAAGTCACGGCAATTTGAATTTTTTAATTTTTTTCAAATTGAATTTGGACAATTCCCTACTTGAAGTACACAAAAAATAGTTCGAAATTTGAATGTTTTTCATTCGAAAATTCACCTCGACCTATGATAATTCTGCCCCTAAATATTGGTACTGTATGGCTTAAAAACTACTAGCGGTGTTTTGAATCTGTTTGAATCTATAGAATTACAGAGAATTTGATTTGAAGGGGGATGTTGTACTTGGTCCAACCTAAAATAGTATGCATACTATAATGGCAGCATATCCTTTACTTATATAATGTTCATATATGTTGCAGAATAATATCTAATTCTCTATAATTATTTTATATGGTTATTTGCCAATATTAAAAAGCGTTTCAATATGAACTATTGTAGAATAGTGATGGGCGAATTTGTCACAATCAAAGTGTCGAACAGCAGCTCATCCCCACTTGGGCTTATTATGGGATGTCCTTATGATGTCATAATAGAAACAAAGTGTCTAACAGCAGCTCATCTCTATTTGGGCTTATTATGGGATGCCATTATGATGTCATAATGAACACAACAGTAGTCCATCCCCACTTTGGCTTATTATGGGATGTCATTATGATGTCATAATGGACAGAATCAAAGTGTCTAACAGAAGCTCAGACTGGTTCATTCTTGATCAGGCAACTGAGGTGAGTGGAGCTTGGCACATTCAGATAAAAACATTATCAAAATTAATATATTAAGGGGCATATTTATCAAGGGTTGAATTTTGAATTGAAAACACTTTCGAATTCTGTTTTTAATTAAAAAATTCACCTCGACCTTTGATAAACCTTCCCTTTACTATTGGTACTGTAATGGCTTAATAACTACTAGCGGTATTGTGAATCTGTTTGAATCTATGGAATTACAGAGAATTTGAATTGAAGGGGGATGTTGTACTTGGTCCAACCTAAAATAATTGTGGAATTCCCTTTGCATTCTCTATGCTAATTTAATATGCATACTATAATGGCAGCATTTCCTTTACTTATAGAGTGTATAAATAGGTCTGTATAAATATGTGTGCACTGGGGTTGAACTTTATTTTTAACCCAACTTCACTATATAACTATATCATTCCCTGTACTGTGAATGAATACACAATGAAAGCACACACATCCTGGCAAGAAAACACGCCACATTTTAAACAAAGTTATGTAGAATCAACACAACCCACTATTATTTAATTTCCCACCTTGGGTTGCAAATGTGATGTCACAATGCTGTGAATCTGCCAATGTTTGAAATAGATATCATTATGGGATGTCCTGATGATGTCATAATAGACACAAACTGTCTAACAGCAGCACATCCATATATGGGCGTATTATGGGATGTCCTTATGATGTCATAATGGACAGAATCAAAGTGTCTAACAGAAACTCAGACTGGTTCATTCTTGATCAGGCAACTGAGGTGAGTGGAGCTTGGCACATTCAGATAAAAACATTATCAAAATTAATATATTAAGGGGCAAAATTATCTAAGGTTGAATTTTTAATTGAAAACACTTCGGAATTCTAATTCAAAAAGACCAACTGAAATTAAGTTGAAGTTTTTTTGGTCGAATAGGTCTGTTTTCGGTCGAATAGGTCCATATTCTGCTGAATTCTAATTGTACAAATCAAAGGAATGGTGCATTCCATCGAATTCAATTCAGTTTTTCCTAGGGATGCACCGAATCCAGGATTCGGGTCGGGATTCGGCCAGGACTCGGCCTTTTTCAGCAGGATTCGGCCGAATCCTTCTGCCCGGCCGAACCAAATCCTAATTTGCATATGCAAATTAGGAGTGGGGAGGGAAATTGCATGACTTTTAGTCACAAAACCAGGAAGTAAAGAATGCTTTCCCTTCCATATGCAAATTAGGATTCGGTTCGGTATATCTTTCACAAAGGATTCGGGGGTTCGGCCGAATCCAAAATAGTGGATTCGGTGCATCCCTATCCCCCATAGGCTAAAACAGCAATTTGGCAGATTTTAGATGGCGAATGGTCGAAGTCGAATTTTTAAAGACACAGTACATGATTAATTTCGATATTAGAATTTTTAAAAAATTTTCAAATTCGAATCAAATTTGAAGTATTCCCTAGTTGAAGTACACAAAAAATAGCTAGAAATTCAAATGTTTTTCATTTGAAAATTCACCTTGACCTTTGATAAATCTGCCCCTAAATATTGGTACTGTATGGCTTAAAAACTGCTAGCGGTGTTGTGAATCTGTTTGAATCTATGGAATTACAGAGAATTCGATTTTTGCTATAAAAAAAGTGAAAATCTAAACATGTGTGTTGGGTGTTGTACTTGGTCCTACATACAATAATTTACCAATGCTGATATTTTATATATATCTTATAGTGTGCTTTCTAGTAGTGATTCTTCTAAAGCACATACAGTATAAATAAATATACAGTTGAAGGCTTAGGCACACACTTAAATAAATCTTAACCTGGGAGCAAATCAGAAACATAATACACATAATACATAATACACGTCATGTAATTCCTGGTGTGCATCAGCTATTTTGTCAATATATATATATATATTTATACAAATGATTTTTCTCTTTGTCTCCATAGAGAGAATAAACATGTGGCGTTCTATCTGTAATTGTTTCCGTTGCTTTCGCAAGGTAAGTATTTAATTTCTTGTATTGTAATATCACACATATTATTTTGTGAATAATTTAATGGAGGGAGAAACTTTTGTAATAAAACTTTTTTTTCTTTTTACTAGAAACAACCAGATAAACCCACAAAAAATCTAAATATTACGGTAAGTAGAAAAATATCATAAAATACAATAGATTGTGATCCTTTTTACATTTAAAAGGATAGTGCCATCTATATAAGTTTTCTTATAACTTATTCTCATGAATTTGTCTAAGTGCTCATTTCTTTTAGTGATAAAACCTTTTGTTTTATTTTTCTTAGAAACAAGATCAATCTAATGAAGAAATCATAGTGGTAAGTTAAGAAATAGAATAAAATACAATAAAACGTGATTTTTTTTTTTACTTTTCATAGCATAGCACCATCTATATAGTTAGACGTTTTTCTTATTATAGATGAAAGTTTGATTGAGATTATTAAATTAATTTAATTAATTTGTCCAATTTTTGCAATAACACCGTTTTTTATTCTCTACTCTAGATACTACCCAATGAAACTGATGAAGTCGTTGTTGTGGTAAGCCAAACTATGGTAAAATACAATAAAATTTGGTCTTACTTATAAAAAGATAATGTTATCTATGTAATTAGAAGGTTTCTCATATCATTGAATACATTCTAGTTTTCCTATTTGTTTGTTTCTTTTTGTGATAAAATGTTTTTTTCTTTACTAGAATCAGCCAGAAGAAGCTGCTGAAGAAATAGTTGTGGTAAGTATCTAATATTGAAATTCAACTATAGAAACAACAATACTACTTTCATAGACACATTCATAACATCACTGACTTTATTATTAAAACGCTTTTATTTGTTGATGATAATGATAATGTTAATGATATTTTCTTGCTAGGAATAGCACTTTGGAATTTCCAATATTATTGGAACAAATCCCTATACAGACCCTGCATTTATTTATATACATGAATTGTATTTCCTTTTTTCAGAGACTAAACATACACTGACCTTTATAGATAACTTTGCATGTAATAATCTTTATGGACAATAGACCTTTAATTGCATAAAATAATGCCACCTTTTTATCTCTCTTATCCAGGCTCAAATAGAGAAGCCCACTGAAGAAATCTGCCTGGTAAGCAAGAAAGGAGTTGATATCATACAGTCAGGGCAGCCATCAGGGGGGAGAGTTGTAGGGGGCCCGAGGGTAAGGGGGGCCCGGCCACACCACACTTACTTGATTAGCCGGGCCCCCTATCTTTCTGAGAGCTGCTGACTTTGGGAAGGCATGGATGTTTAAGGGGCCCTGGCCACCACTTTTCTTATAATGTGGGGGGGTCCTGGCTACCAATTTTGGCCACCATTTTTTTTTCTAGGAAATTTTTTCATATGGGGCCCTGCGATTTCTGATGGCAGTCCTGCATACAGTCATTATAGTTTGACTTCCTTTTAAAGTTTTGTTGATTATACTTTTTGCATTAATTTACTTTATACAAGGTAAATTCTATATATAGCACATTATAAAGGTTTGGGATCCTTTATCCGGAAACCCATTATCCAAAAGCTGCAAATGACTGAAAGGCCATCTCCCAAAGATTTTAGCCAAATAATCCACATTCTTAAAAATGATTTCCCTTTTCTCTGTAATAATACCAATACCATGTATTTGATCCCAACTGAGATATAATTAATCTTTATTGGAGGCAAAACCAGTCTATTGGGTTTATTTACATGATTTTCCAGTAGAATTAAGGTTTGGATATTAGAATTAAGGAAAGATCTGCTATCCAGAAAACGCCATGTCCCAAGCATTCTGGATAACAGGTCTCATACCTGTAGTAAGTTGATCTGATAACTAAATATATTTCTCTTAACTAGGAGGAGCCAGAGCAGGAAACAGAAAATGAAATAGAAATCAGCCAGGAAAGCATAAAAGAGGTGAATAGCTGTCATAAAAATTGCCCTATATTTCATGCAGAGTTATATTTTAGCTTCTTTATAACAGAAATAACACTCATAACATCTCTTCCCCTTTCTTAACCAGGAGAATTCGGATAATCCTGAAGTCAATGAGAACACTGAGATGTGCCAGGTAAGAAAAAGTCAAAATAACAAAAATATTTTAAGGGAATAGGAAACCCAAATTCACTTAGAGATGGTAATATATTAGGCATACCCATGTGACTAATCTTGACTAGGGTTATGCTCTGCACAGTTTGCTGCTTTGCTTGTGCAATACACTTCTTCTGCCAATATTGTCATTTAAGCCCGAGCACCTTCATTCAGCCCAGAAGATCCCTTGTAACATTAAAGGACACCTGTTGGGTAAAAATGTTGTCCCCAACCAAAGGTGCGGGCTAATAGAGCCCACATTCTGGTTGGGGATAACAGTAGTTTTTTTTTTTTAAAATGCCCCCCGCCAGTGCTATGGTACCCACACCAGGAGGGAGCTCCTGTGCAAGCAACAATGTTCGGTCACTCCCATGCACATAATGAAAAGCTGCCCTGAATTGCTCATTATGTGCATGGGAGTAACTTCACATGCGTGTTATGTGCATACAATGACTGGCCTAGCACTGGTGGGGGCATTTTTGTTTAAAAAAACTGCTGTTATCCCCAACCAGAATGCGGACTGTATTAGCCCGTACCTTTTGTTGGGGATAACATTTTTACCCAACAGGTGCCCTTTTAATAAAATGGCAGCTGCAAACTCAACAGGACATACATCAGTCCCCTGATATACAAGGTTTATTTAAGGATATTTTTTTAAACTGATATAGTATAAATACTTTCGCTACTATCCCAGGACCAACCAGATAAATATATGGCCAAAGATAATGTCTTTTACATTGTGTTACTATGTAATGTGCAACCAATATTTATGAGCTTTATTTTAACTTAGCTAAGTTTAATCCATTTTCCTGTTTTTCATCCAGGAATTTGAACATGAACCTGAGGAGATCAGCTTTGAGGTTAGCAGAAACCAGGAGGAACAGCTTAGTGAGCAGGAAGAGAGATCTGATAACAACACCTGCCACTATCAGGTAAGCAGACAATAACCAATGAATGGGAAAACTTTAATCAAAGAAATCATAAAGATTTTTAAATTATAGTGGTTGAATTGGTTGATTTTATAAAATAATTTTGTCTCTTTAATACAGGACAACATAGAAGCATCTGAACAAAGTCAGCTAGAGTCCTATGATGCAACTGGAAATGTATTGGAGTTGTTTGAGGAAAATGGATTTGGATCTAAAGAACCTCAAGGAGAGTCCTGTGTGGAATTTGAATTAAAGTCTTCTAAGGAAAACATAGAAGGATCTGAACAACTTCAGCTAGAGTCCTGTGAGGCAACTGGAAATGTATTGGAGTTGTTTGAAGAAAATGAATATGGATCTGAAGAACCTCAAGGAGAGTCCTGTGTGGAATCTGAAAAAAATATGTCTGAGGAAAACATAGAAAGATCTGAACAACTTCAGCTACAGCCCTATGAGGCAACTGGAAATGTTTTGGAGTTGTTTGAGGAAAATGTATGTGGATCTGAAGAACCTCAAGGAGAGTCCTGTGTGGAATCTGAAAAAAATATTTCTAAGGAAAACATAGAAAGATCTGAGCAACTTCAGCTAGAGCCCTATGAGGCAACTGTAAATGTTTTGGAGTTGTTTGAGGAAAATGTATATGAATCTGAAGAACCTCAAGGAGAGTCCTGTGTGGAATATGAAAAAAATATTTCTAAGCAAAACATAGAAAGATCTGAACACCTTCAGCTAGACCCCTATGAGGCAACTGGAAATGTTTTGGAGTTGTTTGAAGAAAATGAATGTGGATCTGAAGAACCTCAAGGAGAGTCCTGTGTGGAATCTGAAAAAAATATTTCTAAGGAAAACATAGAAAGATCTGAGCAACTTCAGCTAATGCCCTATGAGGCAACTGGAAATGTTTTGGAGTTGTTTGAGGAAAATGTATACAAATCTGAAGAACCTCAAGGAGAGTCCTGTGTGGAATCCGAAATAAAGTTTTCTATGGAAAACATAGAAGGATCTGGGCAGCTTCACCAAGAGCCCTTTGACGTAAGCAGCAATTCATTTTATTTTATTTTAAGAATACAATTATATTAAAAATTCTAGTCCAACATCACACTGAGCTACATAAAATAGAACATGTTTATATAATACTTTAAAGCTCTTCGACTAGATGGTTCACAGATTTTCTCTTTACTTATCAGGAGTTTCCAAAAGAAACTGAAATTGACATTAGCCAGGATCAATGGTCAGAAGAAGAGGAACAGAGCAGGGACCTCGATGATGATTTTAAGGTTTGACTTTTTCCAATATAATCAGCGTCGGATAGCCCCCTTCCCCCAATGTTCTGGCCCCCCTCCGCCGATGTCTGGGCCGGCACTGCATGCGCGTCGGTGTTCGTGCATGCGCACCGGCGTTTGCGTATACACCAGCGTGCGCCGAGACATTTGCGCATGCGCACTGGCGTGCGGCCAGACGTTCGCGCATGTGCGCGGGGGGGGGCCTGGAGTATAGTTACCCGGTGGGCCCCCCCCATGTCCAGTCTGACCCTGAATATAATGTTAAAGGACAATTTAACCATTTTAAATATATTTGGCCCCAGCACATGCCTGCTAGCCAACCTAATCTATGGGGGCACACCAACCTAATCTATGGGGGGCACGCATAGGAATTTGGCTGATGCAATTGGAAAGGAGATGGGGGGCTGTGCAGTGGTCCTTATGTGTCTGAAAGACTTAGTTGTTCCTTAAGCTAGAGGGTTAGTTTTAACAACAAATTGTATCTCTTTTAACTAGGTGTTACTAAACGAACATGACATGAATTTCCAGACTAAAATCTCTGAAAAAGGTCAAGTGAAGGACCAGAGAAGGATAGAGTGCCTTAATGAGGTTTGAACAAAAAGAATTAAACCTTTTATCAATATACATTTAAAGGGGCAGTATACCCCTCTTCTATAAAAAAAATACTTCTGTATAATGAGCTGCTCTCATCACAAAGGGGTTTGTTTATACAGCAGGCTTCTCAGTAAACTGTGATTTGTATTAACTATGGTGATATGAAGCAGGCAGTAGAATGTGTAGTAGTTCAAATATTAGTTTTTGCTCTATTTAGTTCAAGAATTAACAAAAACTAAAGATATATCTTAATTAAAACTATAGGCAAATTATAGTTCAGCACAAATGCTGTTCACTGAAATAATGTTAGAAAAAGGTCTATACTGTCCCTTAAAGAAACTCAAATTCAGGGTTTAGTTCAATTTAACAAATCCTTTCTTTTTTTTTTAAGGAGTTACCAAAGAAAATTAACAACGGGACCACAAATATAGATATCACAAAAAAGGAAGAAATAAATAAAAAAATAACGAAAAAAGAAAAAGAAAAGTGTGTCTACCGTACCCAAGAAGACTTTAGCAAGGTTTGGATAACATAACATACTTGAATCCTTTATATAAACGTTTACCTAATATTTTGTAAATGAACAAAATATTAGGTAAATTAGTAAATTAACCTTTCCTTGTACTTTATATAATAATTGTAGCAGTTTCACCCAATAATCTCAGATTATCTAATTAAACATTTTTTTTCTTCCCCAGGAGGATGATAAAGATCCATTTGCCAAATACCCAGTAAGTTGTTAAACAGTATTTTGGAACATAAAAGCACAACTTTCATAGTTTTCCTTAATTATTCCAGCCCTCAACCTTCTCCCCTTATACAACATTTTCCAGTTTCTCCTTATACTATCACTGCTTCTTTAATGTTGAGAAAGTTATTTGTCCAGTTGCATTATATTAGTTTAGTATATATTTATCAATATTCATCAATATTTATCAATATTTTACAATGTTATTTTTTCAGGAGCCCAGGGGAAATTTAAAACTTGGAGAGGCCATCGGAGAAGGCAATTTTGGAGTTGTCCATATGGTGAGATACTTTATTCAACATTACAATTGTGTAGTTTGTGTCATGCTTCTGGGTGATTTCAGAATTCTCCCACTTGGTCACACTCTCTACAGTTTTGTTCTTTTTTCTAGTGTTTCTGAGGCTGCCAATAAACTTGTGCCTTATCCACATATCTGTTTGATTCACCATAATGAAGTTCATCATCACTAACCTTCTTTCTCTACTTGTGTTATAGGGTTGGCATCAAATCAAACGCAAAGAAGTGGCCGTTAAAATAATAAAGAACATAGAGGTAATGTGTCTTTGTAATGTTACTATATTTATATTATAATGAGCATTTTTGCAAAAAGCCTTATTTTGCATAGGTTTCATATATTTGAACAGGTTGAAGTCAATGGATGTGTTTCTTTTCTCAGCCTAAATTCCTATGTTACTATGTGAAAATAAGTGGATGAATACCTTTTATAGAAGGCAATAGATTTCAGATTTAAAAAAAAAACAAAAAACATTTTCATATGGTATTAACAAGCTTTAATTCTTCATAATTAGGTTGGGTATTTAAAATAACAATTGCATCCATTTTATTTAATTTTCTTTTGTATTAACATTTCTTTTGTTGTAAATTAGGATGAAGATACAATCCTTAATGAACTGGAAATACTTGAGAAGGTTTCTGGCCATGAGAATATCATCTCCTTTTATGGCGCATTTTACCAAAAGCCTGCTAGAAGGATTAATCAAGAGCTATGGGTAAGGAAGCGTCTAGATATGTTGAACCGTTGTGCACCAACTCTCAATCAACAGCTCTCATACAAGCTTGGATACAAATATGATCCAATTGTATAAGAAAGAGTCCAATCCACATGACCTCTTTGTTCACCATTTTAACCAATTGCAGTCATACCCTGAATGCTTATATGTGCCTATTTCTGAATTACACCCACTGACTGCAAATCAAGGCAGTCACATTTGACTTCTAGTACAGAACACATAGAAACAAAAACAATGCAAGTACACTTTATTATAGTAAATTATCGCACACAAACTCTTATGTCACTAGTATTGCCTAATGCAAGCTCGATAATTAAATTGTATATATGTACTAATTGTTCTTTATTGGTGTTCTAGATTGCTATAGAACTTTGTGATGGTGGATCAGTACTTGACCTAATAAAAAGCAAAAGGAATCGTTCCTTAGAAGAAAGCTGGATTGCTTATATCTGCAAGCAGGTATTACAGGTATGTCACATGTGAACCTTCTCTGTTATTTAACAAATTTCCATTTTATTAGTTCAAGAACATGAAAAATAATTGTATTTACAATTTTCCTTTATATTTTTCCCAGGGCTTGTATCATCTCAGAAAACAGAGAATTTTACATTGTGACGTGAAGCCCGATAATCTGATGCTAACTGAAGACGCAGTTGTAAAGATAAGTAAGTGACGCTTAGAATCTGAATACAGAATGGATGTTGTGAAGTTTCAGTGAATGTGAAGTCAATTTTATATTACTCTGTCTCTAAATAATAATGTTTATATAAATCTTTTAAAAGTTCTAAACCTGCAAAAACAACACATCTGCACACTAATCCTTTCTCATGTAAAAATTAGAAATATTTCTGTATCACCATGATTTTTATTGGGGCGTTGCATTTGCAAACTAACATAAAAAATTAATGCTTTTGTCTTACAATTTCAGTTGATTTTGGTGGTGCTGTCACGGGAGGAAAAAGTGATAGTCCTGCTGGAGATATGGCATATTTATCACCAGAGGCCATTGTCTGCATGCACAAGAGAGGCGAATTTGACCATAAGGTATAGTGATGACTATATTTTAGAGTTAGTGCCACCTTTATTTAAATATATATAGCCTACATGAGGAAACTACATGTGTTTTTGCCACTTACTTCACATACCCCTCTCAAAAGCAAAGTTTTCATCCAGTTTTGCTATTATGAAAAGGTGTAAGTGAACTGAGTGAGCATAATGTATTGTAAGTACAGGGCACAAGAATTTTTAGAAACCCCTCCTTATGCTTTATTGGATTTTCCAACTCTGTGTAAAACAGAAATTTCTCAGTTTGGGGTCATTCTTTAGATATGAAACCCACTCTACTTCAGCCCTTGGACTGTTTTATATGAGTACAAAGTGGCATGTTTTAATGTATTTCCTATTCTGCAGTCTAAAGAGAACCCCTATCTGGATAAACAACAGAAGTATGTCTCCTGTGTATATTCTTTTTTAATTGTTAATTGTTGCCTTTTCCTCCATGTTTTCTAGGCTGATGTGTGGTCTTTGGGAATGTCAGCCATTCACATGGCAGAAGGATGTGTCCGTAAGTACATTCTCAGGAATTATTAGCATGACTTTGTATATACGTAATATATATGTGTTACTAGCAAGTAAATGTTGTAACACAGAATGATACTGCCCCTTATGTAAAGTTTACTATCAATTAATGATAACAAAACTAACCCCAACATAATGTAATAAAAGGCACTAAGTAGGACAAGTGCAGTAACTCTTGCTGCTTATTGCTTGAAATAGGTGATTTGATCTGTATCAAACTTTGCACCTTTTAGAACCCTATAAATGTTGTAATTATCAGTCAGCATGTTTTAATATTGTATTTGCTTATTATATAGCATACAACAAACTTCCTGACAAGGCTTTGATCCAACAAATTACTCGTGGTCCGGCTCCTACATTGAAAGGGAACAAATGGTGAGTGATTTCCATGAAAACACAAAAAGAGAGTGAGGGGAAGTTGGGAAATGGAAAAGGAAGTGAGGGTGAAGAGAGTGAGGAAATGACAATGGAGTAAGGGATTGTGCAAATCAGGCCCAGACTGGCAATCTGTGGGTTCTGGCAAATGCCAGAGGGGCTGCTATAAGGTGCCATAGAAAGTTAGTATTTAGTGGGCTGGTGAGGGCTGTTCGTGCCTCTGTGTGGGCTGTTTGTTTTCTGAGTGGGCCTTTATGTACCTGAAATGCCAGGGCCTATTTTAATTCTCAGTCCGGACCTGGTGCAAATAAGAAAGAGAGTCAGGGTGAATGTGGTGGGAGAATAGGCAAAGGAGAAGTTACAGTGAGGGACGAGGGATTGGGAAAATAGGGTGCAGTAATGATGTGGAAAGTATAAATGGGCTAGGAGCTTTATATGGGCATGGACTTCCATAAGTCTGAGCAATTAGATATATTTATAACATGACAATTATAATTGTGCCTCAATTTCTTTTTGCAGGAGTGAAAAATTCCACTACTTTATTGAGGAATGCCTGCAGAAAAATCCTGCTGAGAGACCATCTGCAAGGCAGCTCTTGTCACACCCTTTCATCACAGATATAAGCAATGAAAGGGTTGTACAGAAGAATATTATGAAACATCTGCAGAGAGGTAAGAAAAATATCTTATTCTTATTGTCATTTGCATAATCTGTAACTATCTGTTGTCCTATACAAACAATATTCTCTGGTTTCAAATAACAAAGGCATAGACTGTTGTGGGTTTCTGAACTAGGCCACATGTAGGAGTGACCCATAAGGTGAGATGGGAGACAATGTTATTGTTGGATAGTTGTAGCTGACCGTTAAATAAGCAGAAAAAGGCACGTGACATAAAACATGTAATGTTAAAAATTGTAAATGAAAATATAAAAAAATTAAGAAATTGTAAAATGATTATGTATACACCTGCTTCATGACTAACAATGAACAATATTTCATACTAGCAAACCATTGAAGCTAATAGAAGAAAATTTTGAAGTTGAATAACAGATCGACATCCACCATCTGCAGATGACCAATTGGTGGAGACTGAGAAACCACCAAACTGCCTAAAGAAATTCTTCTGTGATTGGATACAGACAGATCCCAGGAACTACCTGGAAGAAACAAAGAACCAGGGCTGCCATCGGGGGAGGGACGGGGGCAGAAAAACTAGGTTTCCGATGGCAGCCCTCCATGGAATCCCACTTGGATAAATCATCAAGACTGGAAAAAATTACTTTTTGTAAAAAAAAAAAAAAATGACATTTTTAATTCTTTATATTGACAAAATAGTTTTTTATATATATATGTTTTATTTCCTTAACTGTTTTTAAAAAAATGTAATAAAGAATGTTTTAAAAAATAAAATAGTTTTCAGTGCATATATAATTGCTTTGTACTGTATATTGACAAACTTTTCTTGGATGAAGTTGCTTGCTGTATTTTCTTATTATTTAAGGGAGGGAGAGCACTGTGTTACTCATTCCTAGACCCAACACTACCATAATTGAATGTAATGTAAATGAACATTTTGCCTTCTCAGCACTGCTCAAGGGAGTATTTGTATATTTAAAATACAGCGAAAAAAAGGCCCCTAGAATAGTACTGTCCAACTGGTGGTCCACAGGCCTGCCCTTGTGTGAACTGAGGTTAACTGGCCCCTGCATTGTTCACTAATCAGATCTAGGCCCCTGCATTGTTAACACCTGTTATCTTCCCTGCACTGTTCACACCTGTAAGAGACTGACCCATAAGATCCATGTATTGCTCACACTTAAGACTGTAAGTGCCCACACTGTTACCTGTTAACACCTCAGACAGTATGAGTAGCACTATCACTGTGTCACTGTACTTAGTACAGTACATGCTGTTCATCTTAGAATGGTCATGACCAATTACCTGCATGGTCCTGATAGGTTTCCCTGTCTCCTGCCCTTCCCTGCTCTGCCTGTGTGTGCCATACTCAGCCTGCCCTATGCTCCCTGGGTGTGCCATACTCTGCCTGCCATATACTTCCTTTGTGTGCCATACTCTGCCTGCCCTATTCTTCCTTTGCGTGCCATACTCTGCCTGCTGTGCATGTGAAAGGTAAACTTGGTTGGAGGGGTTTGTTATCAATGTGAAATATTTGTAGGGGGGTCCCTAAGGGGTTTAATTATATGCTAGGCTGAGGTTCTGCTTACTATTTGAGCTGTGTCCAGGGCAGCTTTGCATATATAGTAGTTAGCTTCTTTAATCTGAAATGCCCATTGAGATATTTCCTGGCGTGGTGCTCCTGAAAGTATTGCCTGCCTCAAGGATTCCAACCAGCATTGGATTGCCCTGCTAACCCAGGCTATGGATAGTACTGGGCGAAGGGATGTACCTGAAGCGGAGAAGAGAGAATGGAGTAGACCGTCCATCTTTTTGTCCATATGGTCTTTAAATGAGGAGGCATCCTTGACTGAAAGGACCGTGATAGCCGTGATACTGGAGCGTCCACTGAAGGTGGAGTGGACCATTTTTCAGTTAACCCTGAAGAGAATGGGTAGAGCTTAAGGAATCTGCGGTTTGGTTGGAAACGGCTCTCAGGCTCATCCCATTCCTGTTGAATTATCTGTTCCAGTTGGGAGTGAGTCAGAAAAGTGGGTGAAGATCTGCTGTTTCTCTTGAACAGGACCTTGGCTGAATCCAAGGTGTTCTCTGGTTCTTGTAAATTCAGCGTTTTCTAATACTGGCAAAATTAGGACCACTGCTTCGGAAAAGAATTTGGGGAAGTCCTCTTCCAAGCTGTGTGATAGCTCTCCATATTACATTGTAACTCTTCCCCATCTGGGGGTGTAGGTGACGGGTCCCTTGAGTTACCTACGCTCTGATGGTGAGGGTGCCCTGTGCTTGTGTCCCTTGGCCCCGGGTTGTCTAGCCATGACAGGAGTTTATCTAGTGAAACTGCCAATTTTGATAAGCCTTCTTTATGCCATGAGGGCAGCCTTTTGTGGCACTTAGCAAATGCCAGATACTTGACAGAGGTGGCTGGTGTCCCCCTAGTAAAGAGGCCTTGACTGTTCCTCTCAGACAAAGTGTATGGATTAGGAAGTTTTGGAAGAAAAAATGCTCTAAATGTTGCTGGGGGATGTGCTGCGGTATGAGGGTGGCTAGTTCACCTTCCCTTGTGCCCCACTGTGAAGTTCCCCCAAGACTGCAGTCCTTAAGAGCATGCTCTGACTTGAGGCATCTTCCAGGACTTGAAGAAGCGCAGTTCCAGTTGGCCTAGTGTTCGTGCCCAATTATGTCATCAAGACTCGTGGAAGGATGATGCGAGGAAGTGCGCAAACAGCGCATGAAGATGGCGCAAATAGAACCTGACAGTGCTTTAGAACAAGATAGCCTGTCTCCTGAGGACACAACAAAAAACTGGGTATAAGACATTGGGGATCACCAGGGGGACAGCAAGGATCACCAGCCTCAAAGGCCACAATTTCCAGATGGATCAAGATGGTGCGTACACAGCACAAGGACGAACGCCCCAGAAAAGGTTAAGGCCCATTCCACTAGGGGGATGAGCACAACATGGGCCTTCTCTTTCTCTCTGGTAGCTTGGGGGCACAGAGCTTCCCTCCCTAGATGGAGGCCCTCTCTGTTTCTCAACTACGTGTGATATGGTTCAATAAGTTGTACTAGTTTGTTGCAACTTACAAGTTAAGTATTTGTTCAACTAAACCTCTTTGGTAGTTCTTTGGGACAAAAACTGATCTAGGCTCTTCCTGCTGGGGGGGTATAGCCAGTGGAGGAGGAACTCGTTTTCTTTCTTGTTGTGTCCTGCCTCCTAGTGGCAACAGCTATACCCCATGGTTCCCTGTGCCCCCCAAGCAGACATTAGAGAAAGAAACAGATGCTGAGAGGGGCATAGTAAAGATTTGGTTATATCAGAAATGGTACAGATTTTTAAAATACTTTAGGCTTAGGCTTAGTGCCTGCTAGTGCAACTGCAACATTGCAGCAAGCAAACTATGCCTACATGACAACAGACAGAACAGACATCTCAATATATGAGAGACAAATCAGTTTGCTTCTTCAATTATAACCCATAGCAACCTATTCACAAGTTGCTTTACTAGTCAGCTATTTGTTGGTTGGTATTAGTATCTTGATGTGGGCAAATTTAAGATGTTTTATTACATTACCTCAACTGTCTTTTAGTATACTCTGTGTGTTAAGTTTCTTACATTACATTTAACTTTGATGGGATAGATGGGTTTATCACTAAGGTAGTTCAAGGTACAAAATATTGTAGTAAATTGCCATATTTCTACCCAAAATGCACACAATATATTACAATAACTTTAAAAGAATGATGCAGCAGTTCATTTTCATGACGGTGACATAGGAATAAGTTAGTTTTAATATAAACACAATTGGGGTAATTTGCCTAATTGTTCGCCACAAGTACTAAAGCACTAAGGGCCCTTAGTTTGAAGCTGCGCTCCCCTGCATTCCGGTTTTATGCGTTCAGCCGCAGGGGAGCGCAGGAGTAGACGTGATGAATCTTTTCAGTGCGGCTGTACTCACACAGACGTATGTAAGTGCCGAACGCAGGAAAAATGCAACATCTGTGTGAGTACAGCCGCATTGAAAAGAATTCATCGCGTCTACTCCTGCGCTCCCCTGCGCCTGAACGCTTAAAAACAGGGGAGCGCAGCGTCAAACGCCCCTGAGTAAGGGCCCTTAGGGGTGCATAATCACACACCTAGTACTTACTTAAACATCACTTGTGGCAGGGGATTTAAATGTAGTTTGGGCTTTGTAACTAAGGGTAATCTACACAGGAGATTTTGATCAAATTTGTTGGGTCAGATTTTATCTGATCGTGCCATGCAACAACATACCACAGCACCAGATTTGCAGGATTCTACAAAATCTGATCCTCATATAGCCGTAATGAAAAGTTGGATGGTGTCGTTTGTCTAAATCCGACAGTCAATGGGGCAAATTTACTAAACTGTGAAATGGCTGACTCTAGCTACAATTTGCAAGAAATCCCATCCGCAGGGACATTGCCAATTTACTAACAGGTGTAGAGGACAATTCGTTAGCGAAGAGACTGTCGCTATTGTATGTTTGCACTCTATCACCAGGCGACTTTTCGCACTGGCGAATGGTCGTTACTCCGCAAATTCAGTAAAGTGTGAATTTTACTGGACGTTACCTCTTTCGCCAGAGTTTACTTCGCCACCTCAGACCAGGCGAACTGATAAAACAAAGGAACATCTTCCTCAATCTTATGTCAGTGACATTACATCCTGTATGCAGGAAAGTCAGAAAAGATGTAAAAAAACTCTTTTACTTTTTTAAAGCCTTCAAAATTCCTAACTATTAAAGATTTTTGTGTTAACATTTTTTTTCCAGACATTTGAGGGGCATATCACATTTGTTTTAGGATGAGCTCATGTCTAGGGCATTAGAGGACCTTTTATGTCTTTATTATGATCTTCCTTGGACATTTGTAATAAAAAGTAGCCCCTTTAAACATTTGCACCAACATCACTAATAAAGACGCCTATAAGACTTTTATGTACCCGCCCTATTCAAATTCACATAAGCATAAGAGTACTAATGAAGTTAACGAGGCAGAAATGAATGCTAGCAACAATTCACTATGAAATGCTCACACTGTGAAGTAACACTAGCGAAAATTTGCCAGTGTTCGGCTGCTGAGATGCAACTTCGCATTTTAGTTAATTAGCGTAGTGGTAATGAATTTGTGCCTGGCAAAGTGGTGTGAAGTGTGGCAAAGCGGTTGCTGGCGAAAGTTTGCCCTTTATTGAATTTGCCCCAATGTATTTCAATGGGGAAAAAAAGTTGTGATGGATGGAAAAATTTCCATGTAATTTTGGATGGAAAAATTTCCATGTAGTTTACATATATTTTGACCCCAGTAACTACGTCTGACTTGTAGGATGCGATTTGTCAATCCGACACAATCTGACAAAATCTCCCATAGAGTTTAGCCTTGAGACCAACAGTAAGGACAGGGCTCCAATTTGTTCTGTTCCTGCAAGCGCTTCCTAAGGGCTGAACTCCATGGAACGATTACAAACAATTCATTGTGCAGCACTGAAACGCAGGTTACAAGTTGGAGGTGCTGAATATAATGGGAGTGATAGAAACATTGCAGGTACAAACTACATGTATCCGACACGACCGTCAGATGTGAATGCCGCACACTGCGTCTTCACCCGACAGTCGTGTTGTATGTAGTTTGTACCTGCGATGTTTTGGTATACATTATGTCACCAAAAGTACCAGATACCCATTCTGAAATTGCATGGGCTCAATTCAGTGTTAACTCTTGAGAGCCAGTAAAAAAACATTTTAGACACAAGTCTAGCATCACCAATGGAAATGTAAGGATCACTATTGAACTCTGGGCAGTTAAAAAGTGTTCTCTGGAGTGTTGAATTGTGCTTCACCATCTGGAGGTCTGACTTTTGGTGATGCCAGGAGTACTGTAATGCTAGGTAATGATAATGCCGATGAATGGGGTGAAAATACAACCAACAATGTTCTAACATCTACTGGAAAACCATCACAGCAGAGTACAGTTTATAATAGCAGTAATGGAAGGACTGCTTTTTGGTTTCAGAAAGAAATGTTGGACAGGCAGGATACTTTTTTTAATATAGTGTACATCTTCCCCTAGAATTGGGGAACTGTTGAAGTGCTGGGGGGCATTGCCTCATTTTACCCACTACTGACAATGCATGACTGTGTCACTGCACACACACATATAAATGTATATATATATATATCAGCATAAAAAATGTAAAATACCTAAATAGAATAAAAAAAAAGGAATTCCAGCACTCAAATGATTTGCGAAAAAGTATGAAAAAATCAAAGAAAAATCAATGTCATCTTGATAAAGGTCTGGGATTTCTTTAATAAATCATTTTTCAGTGTGCTGGAATTCCTTTTTTGTATATATATATATTTATAAAGCTTCAATGTGGAATGAATCATCCCTGGATCAGCAGTTCCCTTCAGTGATTTTTATTCATATACACATATTACAGTTCTCCTATGTTTCGGTCCTTATTAGGACCTTTTTCAAGGACAACATCTAGGGGCCGATTCACTAACTTCGAGCAAAGGATTCGAAGTAAAAAAACTTCGAATTTCAAAGTTTTTTTTGGGCTACTTTGACCATCGAATGGGCTACTTTGACCTTCGACTTCGAATCGAAGGATTCGAAGTAAAAATCGTTCGACTATTCGACCATTCGATAGTCGAAGTACTGTCTCTTTAAAAAAAACTTCGACCCCCTAGTTCGGCATCTAAAAGCTACCGAAGTCAATGTTAGCCTATGGGGAAGGTCCCCATAGGCTTGGCTAACTTTTTTTGATCGAAGGATAGTCCTTCGATCGTGGGATTTAAATCCTTCGAATCGTCCTTTGATTGTTCGATCATACTATCTGCGCTAAATCGAAGTCGAAGGATTTTAGTTCCTAGTCGAATATCGAGGGTTAATTAACCCTCGATATTCGACCCTTGAAGTGAATCGGCCCCTTAATGTCCAAATAAACTTTAAATAGTCTTAACAATACAAAAAGGCACCAAAATGTCCTCATAAGGGATTTCTGATCCACAATGTGGATGAAATAATTACTGACAAATTACACATATTAAAATTTGCATAAAATGATTTATTAGAAGCTAATGTGCTTATTAATATTTTGACAGAGGATCATAGAAGTTAAATGATTAATTCTATATAAGAATAGATAAAAGCACAGATAAACTGGATAAACTATAATTTATTTACTAACTACAAATGTTCACATGTGTTTAGCCCTTTACTTTTGCAAAGAAAAAAAAATCTTTTGCCCTTGTCATCACCTTTCCTTGACATTTAAAGGCAAAATGCATTTAGAAGTATTTGTGTTAAGTGTTCTCTTTACTTGTATGTAGTTTTATAAATACAAAGACAAGATTACTGCTGTAAGTGGCAGCGGCCAAGCTGAACACACAAAAAAGACAAACCATGTAAATAGAGGTGTTTCCCAAAAATTACTTGTTTTTTGAAATTCAAAATGCTACTCAATAGGGTCAGTGATCCCAGCAACCAAAAAGTATACCAAGAGCTTGCTTTTATGGGTATATTTTTTTTACTGTACATCTTGCTATGTTAGTTAAGCAATCTCCCCCGTTGGCTGTATATTCTATAAAATGATACAAAACAGAAAACAATGGTGAATTCGTGGTGCGTGTTTGCCTTTTTTGTTCTGTGGCGTTCCTGTATGGAATTGAAATATTTAACTAGTTACTAGCCACAAGGTACCTGTATGAAAGTTAGAATGAAGGTTAATGAAGACAGCCTGGGCAAAGGCATAATCAGTAAAGGTTATATTACCTGTAATAATCTCATGTCACAATTAATGTGCTTTATGCGTGCTGGTGTCACCAACCCTATCTGCAACATACTAAAACTTAATTAAATGTGATTTATTCCCATTACTGATATACATACGACTTTATTTTCTTGAGCACATCTTTAGCCAAACCAATGACTTCCTGCTCTTTATCCTGTGAAATACAATCGTTGGGGATGCCAGGTGGGCTGTGGTAATTGGGATACTGTGTTTTTAGCTTGTCTACTCCATGTCTTTGCATCTGTAGCACTTGCTCATTGATGCCATTCAGACAGCCATCATATGTAGAAACGTTGTTGGCTAAAGGATGTATGTTAACATTTGTATCAACATTCCCGCATTTCATATACTGAGCAGAAAACAAAGCTTTTTCCACAGCTTGGTGTATTTTAAAAAACACCCATTCAGTGTGTTGATGTCCGGCATCATGTTCTGCAGCTTTTAAATCACACTCAGCTTGTCTGAACCACCTTTCAGCTTCTTGAGGGTTTGAGCATGTTCTCTTGCTACGGTTGCCCTTTGACTTTTGCCAGGTCTTCTCTGAAGAACCCTCTTTTTTATGGTTGAATGCCTGTTCATCCCATTTGGCCCAATAGTCAGAAAAGCTCTCTGAAGAAGTAGAACTTCTGGATTGTCTGCTGTGAGACCCTTGAGTCCAGTTTCTAAAACTGTTACTTCTGCGTGAACTGTACTGGCTGCTAGGGGTGGCCTGACTCAAATTGTGTAAACTCTTGCCAGCCTCAAGCTCTTCAATCCTTTTCTGGAAGTATTTGCAAATTTCAGTAGCAAGTCTCTCTTGTCTTCTGTTCTTGTCTGGATGGTACTTTAGGTAAAGTCTTCTGATTGCCTTTTTCCTTTCAGTTTCTGGTAGTGCCCATAGTTTGCTCAAGTGCATGTTAATTTCCTTTTTTATATCTTCAGTGGGAAGGTCATACCATTTCTCATCCTTTTCATCTGCTTGTGTTGTATCCTCAACTAATACTAATGCATTGTTCTTTTGGATGATGTTTCTTTTAAATTGGTACAAATCGAGGATGCTTACATCATCAAATATATCTTGGCCTCGTTGGATACGATACATGTTGATTTCACAGTTTGCATAGGTTTTAGCATCCAGTTCTTCAACTATAACAGCATAGAGATATAAGTCTTCATCTGAAGGGCACATGTACCCAACAAAGTCACCAACTCTAAAACTATTCAGAATATTCATGTTGAGAAATTCATTCCATTCACTAGGGATGGGTTCTCCTGGATCTGACAGAGAAAGCTGATGGTGCCTCATAATTCTTTTCATCCATATGCCCTTCTCCTTCAAAATCTTCTTAATCTCATCAGGATGTTTGCAGCTTAACATTTGCATGAGAATTGATAATGATTTTTGTGAAAAGACATTTTGCATGATATTATTCATTTCCTCTGCAAAGGTACTTATGATTTTAACAATATTTGTTTGGTAAATATTGTCCTTATGAACGAAATAAATCTGACACTGACCATTTGTTCCCACTGTGACACTAATCTCTTTTGATACATTAGTGCCTTTTATTATATCACCATCATGCTTCAGAATGGTTTGCAGATTAAGACAGCATTTGATCTCGAGTTTTTCTAGTACAGCTTTACATTTTTGTGCGGCACACTCTTCAGTTATCTTTCCATTGTACTGGCTCCTTAAGAGATCAACAAGACCCTCCTGAAATTCTGGAGAGTTGAGGATCCTATTAAAGTCGCTCCACAACTCACAGTTTTCTTCATAAGTACAAAAAGCAATGCTGTTAACATCGATACACTGTTCAGTGATTTGTGAAAGAAGTTTTGGACGGATTTCATCAGGCAAAAGCTTGATAAGACTTTCTTGTTGGTATAGGTCCATATTTGGCTTTACACAGTCAAGATTGCAAAATTTGAATGTGTCATTCAGCTTCTCTGTTGCCATGAAATGGCAGTTCAATAAGACAAGCGTAGAACTATCATAAAGTTTTCCATCTGTACCGGGAAGATGCAGCTGTTTAAGTTTGTGTATGTTGTTTGGTTTCTCCTCTTCCAGAATTTTGAAAAGTTGCCTAGTAGCTTCAGCAACAGTCCTTTTAAGGTTAGAGTGCAGTGATGTTTTGTTCAATGTTTCTTCATACACTGTAGAAAGCACATTGGCATAATGAAATACAGTTGCTTCAGCCTCTACTCCAGCTTTCTGGAAAAACTCGGTGTAACGTAAAAGATTTTTTGGTAATTTGAATAAATAAGGTTCAAATCGTTCATCATAACGCAGATTAAAAACAACCATATTAGGTTGTGCTAAGGCATCGCCATTAACTAAGATGAAAGGAACCTCGGTCAAGGATCCAACATTAAATTGTTGTTCTTCCTGAAGTGCATGGTAGGTAGCAATAAGTATTTCACGTCTGATTTGCAGTAGCTTTTTGCTATCACAACGAGAGTTACAGACATTTTTTAGGTTTATGACAATATTGCAAAGTGGAGGTTTGCACAGAAGTCCAAATCTTTTCAGCAGCTGTATGTCTTTATGGTTTAGATAATTCTTTACTCCAAGGAGGCTCATTGATGTCCAAGCCACTAATTCATCATCTTTCTTCTGCTTTAGTAGAGATCCATTTAAAGGAACCAAAACATTTTGCTTTGCATATGGCGGGTGCAGACTTTTTAAATCATTACAGACTTTTAGTGGGATCAAAAACGCAATACTTCCCAACTCATTAGCAAATTTTCTGTTTATTTTTGTTTCATCCAGGGAAAGTATGTTTTCAAGCAGTTCTTCAATCTTTGGTGAAAGCAGTTCCAGAGAGATGCCAGCTGCTTCCTCTGCTTGAATTATGGTTGCAAAACAAATGAAATCCTCTTCTGTGGGTTCACTATGCATCCCAAGATCTTTTAATAATCTAAAAAGTTGCCTTTGTCGACTTTCAAACTTTTCTATCAGTTCATCAGGTATAAACCTAGACTGCAGTCGGAAGGTAGAGAACAAATTAATCCTTGAATCATAGAAAAAGGCAGCATTTTGAAGCTCTCCTTGTCTGTCTCTAATAAAAGTTAATGGTTTTAGAGCTTTGATTATCTCATTATATTTACTATCATCAGGAACATCCAGAACATAGCCAAGAATCTGTAAGACTTCATTCTGCGAAAGCAATTGAAACCGGCGGAGAATAAACTTCAGCAGAAAATCGTGTTCATCCAGAAAATTAATATTTAGATACTGAGATAATTCTGTATTTGCTTTAGTTCTCTTCAGGAACACTGTTTGACAATCTAGTTCAAAAAATGTTCTGGCTACTAAATGAGACACATCCAAAATATGCTTGTGTTTGTATGCACTTAAACATTGTCTGTCCCCACTATGAGTCTCAAACAAGGGTAAATCTTGTAATTGGTAAATGATTTTATTATTGGTTCTGAGGCCTTCTATGAAATAGCTTAAAAGTGTATCCATTTCTCCTTCTTTAAGAATTGACCAATTCAAATCCCTTTCTGAAGATAGTTTCTGAACCACTGAAATGCAACTTTTGGTTTTCAGTAAATAAAAATCCATGTGGATGATTATCATCTGATGAGAGACTATTGTAGAATCTACAACAGGAAATCCTAAGTTAAAGAGGCATTTTTCCACTTCACCTGTACAATTAGCAAGAATTTTATTTACACCCCTTAGTGGAAGAAGAGTAATCTCGTTGGGATGCATTTTATAAGTCACTGGCAGAATGGCCCAGTCTTGAAACAGATTTTGGATTTTTTCAAAATTCTTTTTTAAGATTTGCTTTTCTCGGTAGAGTTGCAGTTCATTTTCAAAGAAACTCCATAACATTTTTAGCCACTCTTTACATATGTGGGACTTTGTTTGGTTAATGTTTATTTTTCCAGATGTTTTAAATGCAGGACCCAGAAACTCAGTGATAAAACGATATGTGCCCTCATATGTTAAATTCTGCAAGAGGCCTATATCGATTAACAGTTTCGTTTCCAAGCCATAATCTTTTGCAAATCTATTACTGTGGTCTGGAAATAGTTTATAAAACTTTGTGTAAAAACAAGGCTTCTCTCTGTTGAAATATCAAAGCATGCCATCCTCAGTCACCAAAAGAGGAATGCCAATAAGATCCAACCCCTGAGCTTTTCTTGTATAAACCTCCAAGCAATAATGTACCAGTAATTTGCAGTTTTTGATTTCTCTGAGAATTGTCTCACAAACGGGCGTTGGTAGGCTGTTACCTTGTGGATGAATGGGAACGTGCCTTAGAAAGTTGCAGAGAGTTTTTGTACTTAACTCCATGACATTAATATCAGATTCTTTAAATTCTTTATATATAGCATGGAGGGATTTGCCAACAGCAAGTTTCATGTTCATACTTTGCAAAAGTAGAGTAACATCGGTATCTCCATTACATAGGTGAAAATATGGAGCTTCAGATATAGAACTTTGGCCAAGGCTTGACCACTCTACAAATATAACCTTATCCTGTTTCTTGTAGATAGGGATAAGTTTAAATTGCTCTTGGGATATAGTTTGATAGACCTGCCGAACCAACTTCTGCCATAAGGGAGGTACAGATGCTGTTATGTATGGGAAAAAACTTAAATATCTCTCTAAGAAATCTGTATAGGATAGCCAGTTCTTGAACTGTAGAGGTTCTGAATTCTCAAATATGTATTTTATCAAGTTAAGGAGGTAGGAGTAAAGTGGACCAATGACCTTAGTGAGAATAAATATATTCCAATTAGTTTTAGGACTTCTGCCATCCTCACTGCAAATGTCCCTGCGTGATAAATCCACTATAAAGTTTCCACTGATATGTGCAGACAGTCCAGTATTTACAGGAAGAGGCAAGGTACAGAAAGCCCTACCTTCAGTTTTCACATTTAAACCAACAGCTACGCAGCCAAGTGGAATCATTTTTTCGTGCAAAAGTCGAGACATTTTTTGTACATTAGCCATATTGTCTTCCCCTTCAGTTCCAATTTGTTTAACCAAAAGCCACTTATGTGGATTGTGATAGCGGCTGCATTTTATTTCTGTCAGATATGTCGCTCTGACAGGCAGTATCTCAGAAATGTCATTCTCAACAAACTTTGAGAGCATTTCTTGAAAAGGAATCTGTTCTGATTTACTGAGACTTCTAAACTCTGATTTAATGTGCATGATTTCCCTAACCCCCCTGGCATCTGAGATTTCAGAGAAAGTTATTGTTTTGATGTTATTTAAGAACAGTATCATGCTGTCTGCATCCTCTTCCAATTCTCTGCACATATTTCTGATGTTTTCCAGTGATACTGTCTGGTTACTTATCTTGGACATTGCCACTGTTTTTGCCATCCTTAGAGGCAAGCGAAAAAAGGTACCTGCTTGAAGATTAAACACAGAGGGAAGAAAAGTGTTGTATACATCTTTAAATGTGTCCTTGAACCTGTCATTTACACTGAACATCCCCCCTGGACTATCAACTGTAGAAGACGGTAAAAAATTTAGATTGGGATCAAAGACACACATGATATTATCTCCAGTCAAAAAAGAAGGGCAGTCTGTAATGTGATAGACAGAATTGAATCCAGTCCCAAACCTCCCAGTTTTGTCTGCCCGGCCCCTTTTACCACCTGTGCCTAAAAGCTGAATGCCTTCAACGTCCTTAGGGTCAAATGTTTGATTATTGTAAATGCAGAGAGCTGGGCCATGTAGTGGGTTCCATTCAGAACCAAATGTACTTGTTGCTTGGTGAGTTCTACTGTCCAGAACAAAGTGGATTTCAGTGGCTTCTGCATCATCTGCATTCTGAATTAGTTCCTTTAGTATGTCCTTCTGTGTTGAGTATTCCCTTAATATGTTCTTGAGGCGTGTTGTGAGCTCCTCCTTCGCCCCAAACTGGGAAACCCAGGGGGAAAGATTTGATATTTTCAGTGTGTTCAGCATATGGTGAATTTTTGTTTCTATCCCTAATTTTAAAGCCACCGGCCGTGGAATCATATCATGGCAAAAATGGAATACATCATCTACGTTATCATCACTGGCTAGCCATGGAGTATCGTTAAAGTACAAGTGATTTGCCTCTCTTAGCACACAGTGAATGTCTGGAACGAATATTTTCATGTCTGTAGATATACAGGACAAATCATCAGGTATTTTCTCTGCACTGTTAAGAATTAAACGCAGAGCAACTTGTAGTTCTTTTGCTGGCAGAGGAGACCCATTATACATTAGCGCCACATTTTCAAGTAATTTAAAGTAGGTTTGGATGGAAAACTCCTCTCTAATACCCAGACAGTCCCATAATATATTAAACTCTTGATATTCCAAAGGCAACTGATATAAATATGGGGATGCATCAAAGGGCATTTTGTGTGCAACGAATCCCACAGATACAAATACTTTAGTAGTGTAAATTATAGCCTTATCTAATGTTTGCTTTCTTATAGCCACACTCTTGCTTGGATCTCTTAGTAACAGTTGGTTTAAATAGTAATAGCATTTTTTTGCCACACATGACAGTTGATGGTTGCTTAATAATCCCGAGTTTTTGTTAGCTTCCAGCAACTGTAACAGTACCAAATGATAAGGAGGAAACCGATCCAGTCCTAAGAATGTCACAATTTTGCCAGCCATTTTGCCTACATGTTCTTCACTGAGAACTGGTTTAATCAAGTGTACCAGCTCTTTGTGTTTGTAATGAAAAAGATCTTCAGATTTGTATAATTGTAGATCTGTTATGCCATCAGGTTTTCTGGCAGGAGGTATGGCAGGAAGAAATAGGATGTTCCTGAAGGTTTCCTGGTATTTGCTATTGGACAAATGCTCATGTAGGTCATTTAGTAATTCTAACACACAACAGATTTGTTTTAATGCCTTGGTTCTATCATTCTTCCAAACAATTTGTATTTTACAGGCCCTCTGAATAATTTCTTGCATGGAAAGTCTGTCTTTAATCATGCCTAAATCCTCCAAACGGGATAATACATGAGGGTGCAGAAAGTCAGATCCCTGAGGAAAACATCCTTCCTCTTGGTCATACAGTACTGCAACTTTGCTTTTTGGCTGAACCAGTTTCCCAATGAATTGTAATTTTCCATAACATGACGTTGGAATGCAAGGCTTAGAAACCAGCAGATTATCCAGATTTTTTTCCTGCTTTTTAATGGCATAAATAATGAGCATGTTTCTGTCTTCAGTATCCAAGAAGTTCAGATTTTCAAACACAATTTCTGCGTAGAACCTTTCACAATTGTAAATACAATGTTTAAGTTCACTGACACAGTTGCTGACTATGAAACCTTTTACCACCCATTCTGGTAGGGGGACTGCAAGATATGGTTTCTTCAGGAACAAAGAGAAGATTTTTTGGGCCAGGCTATAAGTGCTCTGATCTAGGGGAGGGTCTAATTTTAGAAAACATGCATATTTTATTGTGCAAGATTCCTGCCCATTGCTAAAAAGAGCAGGGAAACTGTCAGAAATTCCAAAGGTCAAAGCTTGATAAAATGATTTTGATAATTCTTTGTACTGGGTGTTTACCTTTGTGACATCCGGCCAAAAAGTGTAATAACAATAGTCCTGTAAATCACCTTGTTGATTCAGTATCTGCAATTGTGACAGTGCAGTTATCAACGCAACTAAAGCTGCATCAGTAAGCAATCTCTGATTCCATTCTCCCTTTTCTGTTGTGTCCCATAATCCCTTCCGATTTGACATAACTGCAAAACATCCATTCAGATGAAAAGGAAGCCCGGTGGAAATGGGAAGCGGTAAGAAACAGAAGACCATCCCATTAAAGTTCTTTAAATCAGGTGCCCATTTTTCAGTGTTGTGTTTTTTTAAAGGGAGCGCCACTCCAGCAAAAGGAAGGGGGCATATAAAAGATTTCATTTGAGAGAACATATGGATGGATGCTTCTATTCCAAGACTGGATTGTAGCAGGTAATATTTCTCATTTGTTTTTGTAATCGGCTGAACAGTTATTTTGATGATGTTTGACACAGCAATGTCTAAGTCATTCATTTGTATTCCTAGCAGCTGAGATGTATTTATTTGCTGCTGTAGAATGATATCAGGAGGCACATCCAGTCTCAGCATATTGTCTTTTTGAACACTAGCTCTTAATAACTGATCTCCAGGACAAAGATCTTTACCAAGAAACTGTATTTTTAAGACCTGCACATTTCTTAGAAATACAAGCAAAGTATCTGTAGTTTCTTCAAACCTCATAATCAAGATTTCTATCTGTTCTTCACTACAAGCCTGTTTGCAAATTTGAGACATGTTGGCCTCCTTTTCTGTCCGGAAAGGCAGGCGAATAAGAGTCCCATCATAATGGAATGGCTGCTTAAGCTCACAGCCAAACACAGTGGAAAATGGCTGGAACTGATCAGGAAATATGTGAAGAATTTCAGGTTTCATTTTGAGGTTCAGCTTGATTCCAGGGTTGCAGGCATTGGGAATGTGTTTCCTAATGTGGTTGACATTTGGGTCAAATATGACAACATGTGACCCACTCATTATTAAAGGTATGTCTGTAATGAGATACACTGTATTAAAGCCCAAGCCAAATTTCCCAATTTTTTTAATTTCAGTCTCCTTTGTAGCTGCTCCCACACGAGTGATATTATGGAAATCATTATCTGTGAACGATCTGTTGTTATAAGACCAGAGTGCTGGTCCGTGACAGCTGGCCATATCAGGATCTATCAGACTCTGTTGTGATGTGGCATTTTGCCTCATGTCAACTAGAAATTCACATACTGTAGCTTCAGCATCGTCTGCATTTTGTATCAGTTCTTTAAAAATATCTACACTCTCACTGTATTCTCTCAGGATATTTTTAATTCTAACAGTGATGGGCTCAGAGGGTCCCCATGGCTCAAAAAACTCTGGCTTTAATATTTTTGTACTTAGTAAGGGGATGTCTAAATACTTAGCAGTAGCTTGAGAAAGATCTTCATGGACAATGTTGAAATCAGAGCCAGAAGAAGAGATGTCTTTTAAATGCTTCTTATCCATATCACAGAACAGAGTAGTAGAAAGAGGTTTCAGACAAAATATATTCTTGTATTTCTGTACTGGAATAGGAAGATCTTCCTTTCCATGAACAGAATTTGTCTTCATCCAATCAAGGATGGATAGTGCAAGCTGTTTTTCTTCATGGGTACCAGATAGAGACTCTCTGGACTCTATGTTGCTCTCCAAAACATAAAGAATGTTTATCACTTCAGTCTCTGTTAGAGTATGGCGCACGCCACACTTAATAAAAAGATTTTTGTAGATAAGAAAGTCTGGTGTAACTTTTTTAACCATAGAACTTAAATCTAAACCATCAGGGTAAACCAAAACTATCTCAGTTGGGTAAGAGAATCCATCTCCATTCCAAATGCTTAGGTTGGATAAAAGAGAATCACAAAACTGCTTTATGTTGATCTGGACATAGTGATAGATGTTGTGCAATTTTATCAGTAGGGAGTGTGGATCATGGCTCTGATATTTTTGAGTAAGGGTTGTAAGATTTTCAACAACTTTTTCAGAGGGAGGTAAATCATTAAGGCCAAGAATAACGCTTGCAACGTCATTAAATTCACCTGATAGAGGCATTGAAAACTCCACAATGTCACTGTACTTTAGGTTTCTGATCTTTTCTGGTTCAATGAATCTGGTATCTGAGCCTATAGGGACCCAGGCAAGGCTACGCAGCTGGTTTTCATACATATTAATGGTGTATAAAACTGCAGTATCATTGCAAACCTGAATTAGAGCTTTGGATTTCTTCACTGACAAATGATCTTGTTTTTGGCTTACTTCAACAGCAATTTGTATAACATCACTCACAGAGATTTTGTGTATTTGATGTTTTAAACCCAGAGTTCTTAAAGTTCTCAAAATTGTCTCTTCCTGGTAATCTGCAGGTGGAAATTGGTGCGGTCCAAACAAATCATTAAACAATTTTATTGAAGGATCAAAAAGATCTGATGGTGTTACCAATGCTCCATTGCAAGGGACGAAGGCAATATTTTCTAAAAGGCTGTGCAGTTCAGAATTCTGTATGAAGAGTGCATCTCCATTTCTCAGAATCCATAAGATTGCATTCTGTGCATCCTGTTGATTGTTTTTATACCAGCCAAGCTCAATAGTTTTCCCCAACAATAAAGCAACTGTAGGTGCATTTAGAAAACGTATGTTCATTTGTTGCATGAGTCTGCAGTCAGCTTCATCTCTGCATTTTATGATGGTTTTTGGGTACAATAGGTTTTCCGGCACAACTGGGAAAGTGTTCTTCTCCACTGCACATAAGTCACGAGCAGGTACCAGTCTAGAATCAGAGCATTCTAAGGAAGTCATGGGATAAAAAATGGGTAGTTGGCACAGAATCTCTAGTTCTGGAGCAGTAAAGGTGTATGCTTGAGAAAGGCACTCAATGAACTCCTTTATACTTTCTTCAGACATGCAGGTAAAAGTCTGTAAAAGTTTATTTAAGTCTAGGTTGGAAAATACCTTTAGAATATTGTTTGGAGTGGGCACAAGAATATAGTTGGAAAGGTTTTTATGCCACAACCATGTGTTTGCTTCTCTTATTACAGTACAGCCAAGTTGCTCAAGAATGGTTGTCATGTTTTCAGTCAAGTTATTCCCTTCTCTTTTCTGAAAAAGTAAAGTAGTCTTTATTTTCAGCCTGGCCAGGTGAATGTCAGTACAACCTTCTTCAATAAGATTCAGAGGCAACAGTGGATGATTTTCAAAAAAGCTTAAATTATTTTCATAGCGTTGAAGAAATTTCCAGAAAGTACTGAGCCAGTCAGAGGGTGGGTGATTTGGATCTTCTGGATTCCAGAGGACTTGGTTGTGACATCTAAGCCAAGATTTTGGGAGTGCTTCACTCAGACTGTGCATTATTATGTCTTCATTTAATTCGAGAAGGTTTCTGAATATTCCTAAGGAAATAAGAACACAGCTTAAACATGTTCATTGTATTTGTTCTTTAGACACTACCATGATTGCAGTTTTGCTACATATTTGGCTGTGATAGGCTGAAGTATCACTACCTTCAAGCTATCACATCCTGGCACCAACCCCACTAATCAAAACAAGAGTAAAATAACTGCTTATTTAACTGGGGATGTCACACTTTCATTTTTTAAAACAAGTTTCAGGGTTACAGTTCTGATCAGGCCCATGTAGTCTGTGGAAAACATAATAGAATTTTTCACATAACATATAGGTTTAAGTAGAAGACAGGGTGCAAAAATGGGCACCATCTACCATATTTTCACACTTTACACCCTGCCGAATGATCAGATTCCAATGCTGCATTCGGACACTGAAGGGTCAACTAGGACCGATATATCGGCAACTTTAATCTGCCCATGTATGGCCACCTTTAGTTGAATTGCCACAAGTCTCTGCGGTATCCTGCCCCTAACTTCCACATCATTTAGATACGTTAAGTTAGGGAGCAGAAGCAGACACAATTGGTCCATGTAGTTACAGCCAGTTCTCGAAGGACAGGACTGGTAAATGCCCCTGTGTAAGGGGTCTGAATCGTATAGAGGTTCAGAGTGCCATTGTGGTATGATCCCAGCAGACAAGGCAGTGGAACATATGTGTAGCCAAAGGTAAGACCAAAAGAGAAAGCAGCTGTAGTTGTATTAACACAGAGGAAGAAAGACTCTCACACAACTAGTGGTTTTTTTTTTTCAGTTGAAGTTCAGTACTTACTCTTTGATCCAATATTGCTGAGATGAGAAAGTATATCCTTAGGAAGATTTTGTGGTAGAAATCTATGCAAAATCCCAGGCAATAAAATTCTAATAAATAAATAAGCAAACAAAAATGAGTTACTGCCCATAGCAAAATGTGTTAATAAATGACCCCAACAAGTGATTAACCCTCTATACACCTAGGGGTATACAAACAGTCTACAAACACTTTGCAAAGTGTACCTGAAAAGCCAATTCATTGAATTTATCTTTACATTACCTTGGGAAGTCTTGGCTGTCTATGTAAACAGTGTCAGCACTGTCTGTGTTTTGAAAGCTTGTAAATGTCCCATCAGCTAAAGGGAGGAGCTGAAGGTTCAGCAGATCATCATACTGGCCATCACCGAGAACATATCTGAGAAGAAGCATTTTGTGTTCATTAGGAATTGTGTTCCAGTTACCACTTTTCAAAATCATCCGAATGAAAGATGGAGTTACACTAATAAGCATTCCAGTATTATTCTCTGCTAACTCTAGGGTTTTTTGAATGTGTTCTGGAATTCTTACAAGAGGTTGTTTCAGAAAAAGAAGAACTTCTTCTATACAGTTCTGGAGGTCATTGTCTTCAATATTAAAAACAAATATAGCTCTAGATGCAGTTATCCAATCGGAATTATCGGCTGTTTGCAGAAAACTCTCACACAGAAGAAGCTGTGCAATTTGCTTGGTAATGCTATACCATTTGTCTTTGAATTTGGTCTTCTCTGGATTTGGCCATATACCATAGGCCATATCAGTTGTGATCTTGGACATCTTCACCAAAGCGACAGCATCCTTTACAGCACATATATAAACAAATGGTAAAAGGTTATGTACTAAAATATGGTTCCATTTGGCGGCATTATCGTGCTGTTGATCAATTTCAAGCCATTTCATGCTTCTTCTGTCATCTGTTAGATCAAAACACCCATTGATGACCACAGGGAGGCCAGTTTGGTTTTCTTCTTTGTCTGGAAGTGGCAGAACACAGCTCAGACGTCCCGCATAGACATCAGTGTCCTGAGTGTTTAATGGATATGCTAGATCAAGAGAAGGTTTGTTACTCAACTTCTCACTTAGTTCAATCAGGTCTGTAAATAGACTTCCGTGAGCTGTACTGGTTTGCACCAACCACGTACATTCCTTTACTCCATCAAAGTCCTTAAGAGAGGTAATTTTTAGATGACTTTCCGTGGTAATATTATCTGATTTTGTGCTAGCTATTGTTTGAGTAGATACACTGACTGTAAGCAAATGTATCACCACACCGTCACTTCCAATCCTTTGTAGGGAAACAGTGTTAACGTGTCGAAGGAAAAGAAGGCTGATGCCTGCATCCGTTATGAAGGATTCAAAGAGCTCCTGCACCTTCTCTGAACTGTAGATATTTTCAGAGATTTCAGACGGTTTCACTCTAAGAGGGAAACGGAAGAGAGTCCCCTGAAAACATCCAGCATTAAGAATTTCATTCCATGATGCAAGACCAGTGTCTTCCAAGACTCTGCGAAAAGGTAGAAACTGGTCAGTCAGCTCTTTTATGCTCTCCATATTGTTCTCGAGATTCCACAAGATGCCTTTTCCATGGTGAATGGATTCTTGAGGGTCCAGAATTCCAACATAGTTCCCACTAAAGATGGCAGGGTAGTCTGTGTTTTAAAGACATATGATATCAGATGTTCAAATGTATGACTAATATTCAGTAATATAAACAGTAGTAATGCATGAATATTTTATGTTTTGCTATAAGAACATGCAGATACTGTGTTCGAGAGAATGATCAGTATTTGACATACCTGTAATGTGATACACTGAGTTGAACCCAAGACCAAATCTTCCAACAGTGTTCGGATCTTTGCGCTTAATGCTATTTCCTGGTGTCTGGATTCCTTTCCAGTCACTTTCAGAAAACACCTCATTATTATATACTACAAGAGCAGGGCCTGTGGAAAGATAAAAGCATCACAATTTTTTCACTATACTGTATATAGCACTGATATATTCTGCAGCACTTTATAGATAATAATTTGTTCACCTCTATCCCTGTCACAAATTATGGCCAGTTAACCCTCCTGCTTGATTTGGAGTGTAAGAAGAACCTGGCGTTTTGGAGTACCTAGAGGAAATCGGTGTTTGTATGGGGATAACATACAAACTACTTGCAGATTGTGTCCTGGCTGGAATTAAATCTCAGACCCAGCACTGCAAGGCAGCATTGCCAAAGACTGGACCCACTTCTTTTAAATAAATAACCATAAGGCATGCATTACAGATATTTTTAAAAAGCTAGCAACACCCTTGACAAGATGTGCATGCGCACTTCACATCTCTTTTCACAGTATTTCTACTTAGGATCTAGATGGGGGCAAATACATATACTGAATTTGCAGTTCAATTTTGGAAATAAAAATGTT
Organism: Xenopus petersii; assembly: GCA_038501925.1. Lineage (NCBI taxonomy): Eukaryota > Metazoa > Chordata > Amphibia > Anura > Pipidae > Xenopus > Xenopus petersii. The sequence goes on along the minus strand of CM076684.1, from coordinate 27,627,010 downwards.
GGATGTTCCTACTGCTAATACAAGACACACTAGTCTAGTATTAGTCTACTATTGTCTGTATCATAATCATCATTGTGTGAAATATAATAGACTATATAATCTGACTAAAATGTATAAAAGTAAGATAGTAACTTAAGTTTGCTGCTATAAAGCAAAGTAGCAAGTTATTATGGGGCAGAATCATGTCCCTGTATCCCTCCATCTGAAGAAATTCAAAAATATACAACAAGCATTGCTTGGTAATATTTAGGCTCTTAAGAAATTAGTGTGTATCCGATACTGATCCCCAGAACGTTTAAGGAGCAGCTATGCATGCCAAGCAAAATGACAAGATTCCTTATAAAGGCTCTCACGAGTAGCTGCGTAAAAGATCAGTGCAAGGGAATACTGTCCAAGACAAAGCAGTGCAGAGTTAGTGCACTTTTGAGAAATGGCAGTGACTGAGTGTTAGCTCCCCTTAGCCCATTCTAGGGATGGGTACCCTATGACAGTTCAAATTCAAGGCCAGCATTACCCTCCAAACAAAGATGTGAATGGTGAATCAGTTTATACCCTTATTTTTTAAGATGATTCTTATTGATAAGGTATTTTAGATACCAGTTTAAACTTATATAAGTCCAGTTGGTGTAAAGGTGGCCATAGACGCAAAGATCCGCTCGACAACATCGCCAAACGAGTGGATCTTTCCCCTATATGCCATCAACGAGCATGTCTTTATTGGGGGTAATCTGACCGTTCGGCCGTATGGCCGAACGATCAGATTACGATGCGCAATGGGCTCCGGCGGGATCGGTCGGGTCAAAATCAACCCTACCGATCGACCAAACGACCGATCTCCGCCGGACGAAAGATGTCGGCACACGCCACACACGATTCGAAAATCGTACGAATTGGCTTGGGGGCAGGGCACATTGTCCTTGTAGAGAGAGAGAGACATAAATAAAATGGTTTTGTGTTGGGTTGCCAGCAGTCAGGATGGTGGACCTGAGGTCCAGTTCTTTGGTGGGCCTCAGGCACCCCAGTTGAATACACATGCACATAGTTTTGCATGGCTTCACACCTTTACTTTGCTCAAACTACTGCACAAATATGTTTTGCTTTCTCACACAATAGTCACTGTCAGATTTAGCAAGAACTCTTTAAAGAGTAAAGGGATTCTGTCCTGATTTTTATGGTGTCGTTTTTTTTACTAAATTACACTAAGGGGCTGATTCACTAAGGGTCGAATATCGAGGTTTAATTAACCCTCGATATTCGACTGGGAATTGAAATCCTTCGACTTCGAATATCGAAGTCGAAGGATTTAGCGCAGATAGTACGATCGAACTTTCGAATGATTATTCCTTCGATCGAACGATAAAATCCTTCGAATCGAACGATTCGAAGGATTTAAATCCAACGATCGAAGGAATATCCTTCGATCAAAAAAAGTTAGGCAAGCCTACGGGGACCTTCCCCATAGGCTAACATTGACTTCGGTAGCTTTTAGATGGCGAACTAGGGGGTCGAAGTTTTTTTTAAAGAGACAGTACTTTGACTATCGAATGGTCGAATAATCGAACGATTTTTACTTCGAATCCTTCAATTCGAAGTCGTAGTCGAAGTTCGGAGTAGCCCATTCGATGGTCGAAGTAGCCCAAAAAAAACTTCGAAGTTTTTTTACTTCGAATCCTTCATTCGAAGTTAGTGAATCGGCCCCTTAATGTCAAGTAATGTCAAGTAATACAATCTACCATTTAACATTTTATTCTTGAACAAATACATTTTTGTTGGTTGTAATATTGGTATGTAGGCAGTTACAGCATGTGTCTAATCCTGTACTAATACCAGGAATTTATACTGCTTCCCCTGGACTTCAGGTACACTGATATAGTTAAAATGATAAAATATAATGATTATATGCTCCTTTGAGCAAGCCATATTACCTTGGATGCTGTGGAGATCCTCTGAATATAGGGTATCTGTGCCATATTCTCTTTCATCATAAATGAAAATCACTTGGCTGGCTTTGGCATCATCTGCATTCTGAAGCAACTCCTAGGATTCCAGGTAAACATGATATTTGCATAATTAATAAAGCATACGTTATGCTTACTGGTGTGACATTCCTGCTAGTTCCTTCAATTCACGCTTAACAGCAGCTGCACAGTAAGTTGTACATTCTAGAGCAGTGATCCCCAACCAGTAGCTCGCGAGCAACATGTTGCTCTCCAACCCTTTGGATGTTGCTCCCAGTGGCCTTAAAGCAGGTGCTAATTTTTCAATTCCAGGCTTGGAGGCAAGTTTTAGTTGCATAAAAACCAGGTGTACTGCCAAACAGAGTCTCAATATAGGTTGACAATCCACATAGGGGCTACTAAATGGCCAATCACAGCCCTTATTTTGGCACCCAGGAACATTTTTCATGCTAGTGTTGCTCCCCAACTACTTTTACTTCTGAATGTTGCACACGGCTTCTAAAGGTTGGGAATCCCTGTTCTAGAGTCACACACATATATATATGTGCATATATTTATATATATATATACATATATATATATATATGCACTCAAACCTGACCATGTCTGGACTGAGATTCAAAATTAACAGCCCAACACTGACCAAATATAAATGACCAGTCTATGGTACGTTATAGCAGACCCTCAGCCTGAATTTCCAAATTGCCAGGCCAAGCATGAAGATAGCATTGTACTCAAGATTATCATGTGAAAATCCTGGTGGTACATATTGGACAAGCCTGACACAGAAATGGAAGCTTTTTCAACTGTTCACTCAACTAACTTGATGCAGGGACCCAGCAGTAACTGCCAGGATATGGAAGATCTACAATACAGCCTCTCTGGCCTTCATGGGCACCACCAATATAGTCCACCCCCTTTTCCCTGATCACAGCCGCAAAGTAAAGGCGGTAAAGGGTGCTGGGGGAAGGGTCTATAAGTTCGCAAGGAGGGCCCTTGAAGTTGCAGCTCTGGTAATCCCCGAATGCCCAGAAAACACAAATAATGGGAAGAATACCCGCTGTTCTTTGCTGCCAGCATCATTCCAAACTAGGCACACTTTACCTGAGATTGCTTTGAACAGCAGTTGGATGTATAGCACAAGCACACCTGCATTGTACATTCTGTCAGTTTAACAAAGCAGTGATAAATGATAGTGGGTGATGGTATAGTTGCCATCTTTGCTGTAAATAAAATACCAGATTTGATCTTTCCTCCCTATATATTTTATTGGAACATATCGACCATATGGCAACCTTAGTGGAAAGGTGTGCAGCAGTGACTTGGCCCAATTTGCAAAAGGAGCTGCAGTGTGAAGCTAGCTCAGACTAGAAACACATGCCTCAGCCGTTCCTCTACATGCGTCAACATTCTTCTGAATTTTCCAGAAGTCGGATGTTTCCTTTTAATAACGTTATCATTGCCTTTGGCGCCAAGCAGAGCCAAGGAAAAATATTAAGTGAAAAGGGCACATTTTACTTACAGGTACCCCATAATTGGGGCTTACTTTTTCTTCACATGCAGCTGCATTTGAGGTCGTAAATGACCCCTTATAAATATATATATTGGGGGTTATCACAGTTAACACATGGCTGCTGAGCAATCAGCAGGGCACGTTATAATTGAAGCATGTTAAAACTTTTTATTCCTAACATTTAAGAAATATGTTCTGCCTTATCTTACAGAGGTCAGGCTTACCTTAAGAATCTGCCCACCATCAGGGTATTTTCTCAAAATGCTCTGCAACTGGATCAGAAACGGGGGAGTCCTTTGATAGAAATCTGCATGAAGAATTGAATTAATTATAGGCCAGTTAGTCTGACGTCAGTGGAAGGAAAGCTTTTCAAAGGGATAATAAAGGATAAGATACTACACTTAGCAAATCATAATAATATAAGTTTGTGCCGGTATGGTTTTATGCGTAATAGATCTTGCCAGACTAACTTAATTTCTTTTTATGAGAAGGTAAGTAGAGACCTCGATTCTGGGATGGCGATGTGATTTACTTAGACTTTGCTAAAGCATTTGATACAGTGTCACACAATAGGTTACTGGTTAAATTAAGGAATGTTGGCCTGGAACATAGTATTTGTACCTGGATAGAGAATTGGCTAAAAGATAAACTACAAAGAGTGGTGGTAAATGGAACATTTTCTAATTGGACCAGTGTTGTTAGTGGAGTACCGCAGGGCTCTGTACTAGGTCCCTTGCTTTTCAACTTGTTTATTAATGACCTGGAGGTGGGCATTGAAAGTACTGTTTCTATTTTTGCAGATGATACTAAATTGTGCAGAACTATAGGTTCCATGCAGGATGCTGCCACTTTGCAGAGTCATTTGTCTAAACTGGAAAACTGGGCAGCAAACTGGAACCCATTTTAAAGAATGAATGTAAACTTTAGAGTGGTTCTCTGAGCACTTAGGCAGTTTACAGTAGTTATTTACTTTTAGTGGATTCTGAAATGTTAGCAGCGTTCAGCTCAACAACTATCTTTGCAGTTTAGAGGGTAAGTGACCCTAACTGTCTTTGCACTTCCTATATTCATTTGACCCTAGAGATACTGACTCTCAGTTAAACCAAAACCCTAGTAGAGGTATGGGATTCCTTATCTGGAAAACTGTTATCCAGAAAGCTCCAAAACACAGGAAGGCCATTTCCAACAGGGTCCATTTTAAGCAAATAATTCAAATATTTATCAATTATTTTCTATTTCTCTTTAATAATAAAACAGTACATTGTACTTGATGGCAACTAAGTTGCATAAATATATATTGGTGCCAAAACAATTCTATTGGGTTTATTTAAAGGGGAACTATTGTGAAAATGAAAATTTAATATAAGATTCCTCATACTGAAGTAAGAAACTTTCTAAATCAATTAAAAATTTTGCATTGTTTCTAAAATAATCAAGTTTATATTTAAAATCCCTCTCTCAGCAATCTGATACTAATCGTTCTGTCTTCAAGCAGCAGTTGGGTGTCAGATGAATGATCCAATATATCTTATTGGGAGGCTCCCTTTCCTAGCAGATGTATTAGAGCTCACTCAAATAACTGATTCCAGTACCAACAGAATCTAACAAAATAACTGCCTTTTGCACAAATTCTGCAAGTAGTGAGACATGATGTCTGGTGATATTAATAGAGTGAGCTCTAATACTTCTTCTAGGCAAAAGGAGCCCTCATATAATTTATAGGATCATTCATCTGACACCCAACTCCTGAATGAAGACAGAATGAGGAGAAACAGATGCTGAGAGAGGAATAGTGACGATAAACTTGATTATTTCAGAAACAGTACAGAATTTTTAATTGATTGTATTTAGAAAGTTTCTATTTTCAGTATGCTGAAGCTAAACTTTTTAAGGCCAGGTTTTTTAAGATTCGAATTGTGTTTTCCATGAAAAATGTGTATTCTCTATGTTATTTTAGTTTTTTTGGGTTAAAAATAACTCAAATTTTTCAAGATTTATTATACCCCGACCCTGGAAATAGCTTGAATCTGAAAATATACCATTTAAAATCTGTCATGGTCATGTCAATAGTCAGACAGAGGTCCCTTGAACCATTTGATGATGTTAATAGCCTTCATGATGTTCAGGTTTCTTGGAGGGTTTTGCCTGGAAACAGTTTGAATTAATGTGAGTTTTCTGGTTGTTAACCCCAAATTCACTGAATGAAGTTTTTTTCCATTCGGGTTTTGTTTTTAAATTAGAAACCATTCGAGTTGTAAGTTCATTCTAGTTCATTCGAAGTCTAAAAAAACTCTAAAAGTAGACCTTTCATAAATAATCCCCATAATGTTTAAATTCTTTTTAGCAGACTTAAGCAGGTATAGAGATCCAAATTACAGAAAGAAAACCCCAGGGTCCAAGCATTCCTGTTAATCGATCCAATACAGTCTAAATATGCAAATATCTCAGAAGCCGAAATAGAAAATTGGTTTAAACTTCAGAGAAGCACCCTTAGTAGCACCCCTGTTAACTGATAACAAAGTCACAGATATAAGTTTCACTCCAAAACTCACCCTAACTGCCCTTCAGGCTGGACCCTCCTCCTCAACCACTGTTCTTGGCCACCATAGGAAGGGGAAGCTCCACAGTTTAGGGCCACTTATTAAATAATGTATTTATATGTACGCATGTATATTTTTATTCATATAATGCAACTTGTATACACAGTAGAACAATACATTAATAGAACAGGCAGGAGTCAATACAATTATAAATTATATATATATATATATATTTATGATTCAGTTTTCAACACAGAGCTTAGTAACAAATACTTACTCATATTTCCATTCAGTTTGACGTTTTATCTCTGTTGCTGTTAAAAGAAAGCATAATTGGAAATCTAGACTAGATGCATTCTTTAGTGCAACTTGTCCAGTATAGCCTCTTGATATGAGAACATCAAGTCAAGTCCGATTTATTGTCATCTCCTCTGCATACAAAAAACATACACAAAGAGACAAAATTACAACGTTTTCTTTCCTACCGCAAACCATACAGTACATATTACACACACAAAACCATATTCAGGTATGGGATCCTTTATCTGGAAACACGTTATTGAGAAAGCTCTGAATTATGGAAATGCGTCTGTCATTGACTCCATGTTATCCAAATAATCAAATTTGTTTTCTCTGTACTAATAAAACAGTACCTTGTACTTGATCCGAGCAAAGATATAATTAATCGTTATTGGAGGCAAAACCAGCCTATTGGGTTTATTTCATGTTTAACTGATTTTCAAGTAGACTTACGGTATGAAGATCGAAATTATGGAAAGATCCATTATCCGGAAAACCCCAAGTCCTGAACATTATGAATAACATCTCATACCTGTACTGTAATAGAAACATACTGCAATATACACTTCTCAGCAAAGAATAAATAAATGACAGAATGATAAATGAAGTGCAAGAAGAGACAAAAAAGCCCAGCATTTTCCAGTTTTCAATTCTTCACTGTATCTCAAAAATATATTACACTGTTATCACTATTTGTGCAATAAAAACCTTAGCTAATGATCTTCTACCAGACCTTACTATAAAGTGCAAATTATTGTGCTTAGCTATATCCACAGACAAAATTTACATAATATATTATTCTGTTCCATTAATATTTTGTGCAATAAAAGAGCTTATCTATTAATTGCCTCCCCACAACCAATCGATAAAGTACATAATATTGTGCCATAATATATAAGCAAAATAAGCGAATTCCCATACACCTCCATTTTACCTTATACTCCTGTGCACAAACCCATTTGTCGCCAAAGCAGTCCACATGTAAACACGCAATGGTTTCGTACTCATTCACACATATATTGGCATAAAACTGCAAAAATGATATGCATAAAGAGCTGCCTTTCTCACTTAAATGTAATTAATGTAAAATATTAGTTATTAATTAACTATTATTATTAGTTACCCCAAGGATATACCTAGGTGTAAAGGTGTATATATAGGACCCGCTGGCGAGTAGTTACAGCACTGGAAGTCAGTGACACCTTAGGTTGAGGCTATACATGCACCATACAAATAATATATAATATATTTCATATAATTTAGAAATTTTTATAGGGGGGGTGTACTTTCAAACACACACATTTCTCTATATTGTGTTGAATTCCACCTTATCAGCCCCAGTCAACAAAAAAATGAAATAATAGTGTAACTAACTAGTGCTTGTCAAGCTAGATTTGACTGACAAAATAGATATCTGCGACAGAAAGCAAGATTTTATAGTACAGGATTCATTCTTTCCACAAAATGACAGTTTTGTTTCACAAAACAGATAAAATAACCATTCTGTGAAGCAACACTGACAGTCACATTCCTGAACCAATAAGAACAAAGCTTATTGCCATATACAAACAAGATGAGAAGTGGCCAGCTCTGCTCCACATGGCTAAGGCAAAGTATCTGACCTGCTATAGAGGGCGCCCTCTAATGTCCCCTGTGCTGCATAGTAATAAACATGAACAAACCTTTCCTAAAAGAGCTGCTGTTAAACACTACAGGTTCATAAATGGAAGTTTTTACAAATATAATGCTGCACTTATAATGATTGTAGTAAAAGAAAAGTATGCAAAACATAAATATGATCATTTTAGGTGATATGGCTATTCTTATTGTAGTAACCTGCTTGTGTGGCCATTTTGGTTAAGGGCATTCCTGCTGTTTTGCCATTATCTTATGACTCACTCCTGTTCCTCTTCCTGTCTAAGCTGAGAGCAATAATGGGACAGGCCACACCCACCCGCAATCTTCTATTAAATGTACCAGAAGTTACTGTGCTTGTCTGGCTGCTTTGCCTGACTCTCAGAGTCAGTTATAAGTTTTGTATATGATAGTTAGACTCTAATGTCTTCTCCTAGCTGTAATCTTGCACCAATTAGCTTGTAGCAGTCTCTTAATAATGTGCTTAGCTATAGTTCAACTACTACATAATAGATTTAGCCAGAGACTTGGGACTGATCATGTGCATCACACATTGTGTATAGTATGATGTGTAGGTTATATGAGCAGCCACTCCTAAATACTGTATGTAAACAAAAGACTTTAGGACTTCAACTTCACCTCCTTTCGTGAATTCGGGTCTTCAGCTTCGTCTTTTCGGCACTTCTGCATTCGGTAATATGTGAAATGGCCGCACCGCTCGGGCGCTCGTAAAGCATACCTCCCAACATTTTGGAAGTAAAAAGAGGGACAAAAAATTTTTTCCTGCACGTGGTGCAGCAATTTTTTGACCACACCCCTTTCTGTGGCCACACCCCCTAATTACCATGTTTGTTTTACAAAATTTGGCAGGTTATGACATTTTGAAAATATTTCTCCTTATCTAAACTGTGTTTTTGTGTCTCAAAATTGTTACAAAGTATCTTATTTGCACCTGTTAGCTGTACTGGCCTCTCTGCCAAAAGCCAATTAAGTTAGAAATTTTGGGCACAATAAAGATCTTTACACTTTGAATTGGTGCCTGCTGGAAGTCTGCGTTCATTGAGTGCCTGCTCCTTTTTACATTTCGGTTTGTCTGCCCCCTATGCTGAGGGCTCAGGGCAGTGCACCTGGGCCACTTCCCTTATGTGGTGAGTAATTTGTTTACCACATTGAAGTACCCATACTAGAGATGACTTCTTGTAAGTTAGAAATTTGGTTTCTTTTTCTGGCTGTTCAGTACAAATGAGGGACTGCAGGCTGAGCTGTTAAAAGTGGTACTGTCCCTCCAAAAAAGGGACAGTTGGGCTGTATGCTGACTGTGCACATGATCAGTCCCAAGTCCATTATGTAGTAGTTAAACCATACCTACAAACAATTTGGAAATAAAAAGAGAGAAAATTCTTTTTGCATGTAGTGCAGCAATTTTTTTGACCACACCCATTTTGTGGCCGCACCCCCTAATTACCATGATCATTTTACAAAGTTTGTCAGGTTATAAAAATTTGAAATTATATACTGTATATAAAATATATAAATATAAACTGTTAAAATTACTTATTTTCTTATCTCAAAATTGTTATAAAGCATCTTAGTTGCACTTGTTAGCTGTACTGACCTCTCTGCCAAAAGCCAATTAAGTTAGAAACTTTGTTTCTTTTTCTGGCTGTTCAGTGCAGAGAAAAGAGGGACTTTCCAGTACAAATGAGGGACCTCAAGTTGAGCTGTCAAAAGAGGGACTGTCCCTCTGAAAAAGGGACAATTGGGAGGTATGTACAGTGCACATGATCCCAAGTCTCTGGCTAAAGCTATTATGTAGTAGTTGAACTACAGCTAAGCACATTATTAAGAGACTACTACAAGCTAATTGGTGCAAGATTACAGCTAGGAGGAGACATTAGAGTCTAACTATCATATATAAAACTTATAACTGTCTCTGAGAGTCAGGCAAAGCAGCCAGACAAGCACAGTAACTTCTGGTACATTTAATAGAAGATTGCGGGTGGGTGTGGCCTGTCCCATTATTGCTCTCAGCTTAGACAGGAAGAGGAACAGGAGTGAGTCATAAGATAATGGAAAAACAGCAGGAATGCCCTTAACCAAAATGGCCACACAAGCAGGTTACTACAATAAGAATAGCCATATCACCTAAAATGATCATATTTATGTTTTGCATACTTTTCTTTTACTACAATCATTATAAGTGCAGCATTATATTTCTCAGGCATTTGTAAAAACTTCCATTAGGGAACCTGTAGTGTTTAACAGCAGCTCTTTTAGGAAAGCTTTGTTCATGTTTATTACTATGCAGCACAGGGGACATTAGAGGGCGCCCTCTATAGCAGGTCAGATACTTTGCCTTAGCCATGTGGAGCAGAGCTGGCCACTTCTCATCGTGTTTGTATATGGCAATAAGCTTTGTTCTTATTGGTTCAGGAATGTGACTGACAGTGTTGCTTCACAGAATGGTTATTTTATCTGTTTTGTGAAACAAAACTGTCATTTTGTGGAAAGAATGAATCCTGTGCTATAAAATCTTGCTTTCTGTCACAGACATCTATTTTGTCATTCAAATCTAGCTTGACAAGCACTAGTTAGTTACACTATTATATATTATGTCCAACTTTGTTTTTACATAATTCATTCTGTAAGTAACTCTGCACATAAGTGTGTCCGTTACATGGAGGTTATACATTTGTGAGACAGATTGATTGTTAAACTGTACAGAATGGAGTTAGTGATATAATGACATCCTTTTGTGCACTAACCAGATTTTGTTTTCATTCTTTAATAGAAATGTCTTTTGTATATCTTTTATTCTCCGTGTATGGTCACAAATACTTATATAACATGAGAGACATTCATTCTGTGTATTAGGGATAGTTTTGTATACAGAATGTATTTGGGACAAACGGCACCCCATATACGCTACACACTGGCCTTTCCCTTATTCACCATGGGTCGATTACCATTTATTTAATAGGGACGCAGTTGCATGAATGATTACAGCTCATAAATGCCCCACAGTCAGAATTTGCAGATTGCTGTGCCCCTTGACATAGGAAATAAAGAATGAAGCCTAAACACAAATGTTCTTTATTTCCTCATCTGTCCCGTGCTGCTGGAACACACATCTGATCGCAGCACATGTGGCAACCTAAGGTGACTGACACGTCCTAACACATTACTAACTAAAATGGTAATTACACATTTTAAAGAAAATTTTGTGTTGAAAACAAATATATTTAAAATTTAAATTCGTTACTTAAATCAAAGTTTTTTGTTTTGGCATTTTCCCACTCATGAAGCTGTCACCCTGACACTGCATGAAGCCAATCAGATTGACAGCTATTAAGCAATATCAGATTTAATGGCTGCAAAAGTTAAAAGTCTGTAATAAAAAATAAAATAAAATGAATAGTGTATTTGGTGGAAAATGCACAGAATACATTGAAGTTGGAAGGAATATCAGCATCCCTATAAAGGTTCTTTCAACAGAAGTGAGACAATTTCATACCTGTTATACATGTTCTAGTTCTCTGTGGTTCTTGGCAGCATCTGATGTTAGAAGGATGCTGTTTCGGTGTAAATACTGCAAAGCTATTACCAAAACCGAAACTAATCCAGAAGTTTCATTTCTCTGCCTGACTCAGCCCATTATTCAAATTTTTTTTCCTTTCATCACTTTCACAAGATCTTTTTTTTTAATTGGACATCACAGCCAAAACAAATAGTTACATAACTAATGAAATGCAATGTATTATTAGTTTAGTACTAATTAGTAAGTGTGTTTGTTGCTGGGAAATGCACCGAGGAGACAATAACTGTTACTTATTACCAGAGTCATACTCTGCTTTTAAATTCAGTCTCAGGAAACACAGTATCCCAGTATTCCCATGACCATAAAATAATTCCACTCACCTCCGCTCACTTTATAAATTACAGTTCATGCAGCTTCGATGATTTTTAAAAGAAACAAGGCCTTATTGCCAAGCCATTGATGCTATTGTATGGACACTTTAAGTTTTGACAGAACATGCTACTGGATCTCAGATGCTCAATGGTGACATGAGCGATGCAGCATCAATAGACTGTAGAGGTGACAAGCACCCTATAAAAAAGCCACGGTCTGAATGAGTTAATCAGTTCTTTTTGGTCTAATCAGACAAAATGTAACTGATCAGCCCGAAATTTATAGACGCGCCCGCCCCTTTTTGTGCGGGGTGGGGCGGGCGTGGGTTTATAAATAGAGGGGCAGCAGCGGGTCGGGCGAGGATTGGGAGGGAAAAATTCTGTGACCCGGGAGAAATTCTCAACCTGCATATTACAAGTTTGGGCCTCTGTGTACCTATTTTGAATCTCAGTCAAGACCTACGGGTGGTAAAATAATCTGAATACCTGACTGGGTCCCCAACCTTTTTTATCCGTGAACCACATTCAGATGTAAAAAGAGTTGGGGAGCAACACAAGCATGAAAAATGTTCATGGGTGTTGCCAAATAAGGGCTGTGAGTGGCCCCTATGTGGACTGGCAGTCTATAGGAGGCTGTGTTTGACAGTATACCTGGTTTTTATGCAACCAAAACTTGCCTCCAAGCCAGGATTTATAAAATAAGCACCTGCTTTGAGGCCAGTTGGAGCAAAATCCAAGAGATTGGTGAGCAATTTGTTGCTCATGAGCTATTATTTAATAGTGTAATCTAATCGCTTGGCTGCACCTACACGATTACCACTTAAAAAGTATACTGTGGTAAGGCCAGAGCATCAGTCTTTGAGCTTTGCACCATTACAAATACATGGGTTTTTTTACCAATGTCATAGAGACAAGTGCTGAAGCCCTAAGGGACCCGGCCACAGACCCCATAGTAAAGATGTTACAAGCTGGTGGTCAGATACAAGAAAGCTCTGTAGTCAATGCCTGCTTTATGAAGCAGCTTCTTGTGCTCCATAACCTGTGCATCTGAATGGCAGGCAAGAAATGGGGCATTCCAGGGGACACTTACTGTATGTGCTGCTCCATCTGAATGCAGCACTTACTTACAAAATACAAGTGCTAATTTTTGTGCTCATGCAAAAAAAACACTTTGTGCACTTTCCATGTTGCCCCATCTTATGTAAATAAGGCTGATCTGTATCCAGTCTGATATACTGTATCATCATGTCTTGGAACTTGCAAGTGGTTTTGCCATTTTGTTCCTAAGGGGTGGTGAACTGTGAGGACTAATACATTGTTGGATTTTGGTTTAACCATTTAAACGCCAAGAACGTAGCTCCTACGTTCTGGCATAAAAAGGCTGTAAGCACCAAGATGTAGCTCTTTGCACTTCCACCCAGGCACTCTGGGCAGCACAACCCCTAGGCAACGAGCATACTAACACCTAGTGCGGATCCAGCGATGCAAACATCCCCTCAATGACCCCCAAAACATAGTGACGCCATCAAGAAACCCAGCTACAGGGTATTTAATGCCAGCCCTCCAAGCACCTCCCCCTCGCTCTGTGGTGGTCGTAGATGATTGAGGAGCCTTCCTGCTGCCTGATGTGGTCCTCCATTGTTCTGTGCCAGCGTAATATGCCTTGCCTGCCCCAGATACAACTTTTACATACCTGTTATATACACTTTATTGTACATTTTTGCCTAACTTGCTTTAATTGTGTACACACATACACTGGCACACATATACACTCGTATTTTGCACGCTAATCACCCAGTTTCTAATCACAGGTTATAATCACAGTTTTTTGTCTTTTATTGTATTTTCAGTGGTTTTATTGAGTTTTATATTTTCAATTACCATACATTTGCTGTTTTTTGTTTATTTCTTGCTTATTCGTAATAGTTCTAGATTGTATTTGCTGAATTTGTGTTCTTTATTACTTATTCTAATTGCTTGCGTTACTTTTATTTCAATCTTTTCGGATTTTCAGTGATTTTATTGCATCTTTAGTTGTGTTGTTGATTGTTGTTCATCTTGATTATTCTTGAATATATATACTGAATTATGCATTCTGTTTAGCTCTTCGTTACTTTTTAAAGCTTGTTTTAGTTTTAGTTCACATGTTATCACAGTTTCAGTGATTTTATTGCATTTTTAGTTGTGCGTTGCTGCTCATTTACTGGATTTTGATTGTTCTTCATCTTTGGTTGTTCCTTATCTTGGTTGTTCTTCTTCTTGGTTTTTCTTCATCTTTGTTGTTCTTGATCTTGATTTTAGCTATTGAATTTTCAGCTCTTTATTATTTTTTTACTGCTTGTGTTAGGTTTATTTTGCTAGTGGTTACTTATTCTTAACTTGAATCACAGAGCATAATCACTTTTTCTGTTTTATTGAATTTTCATTGATTTTATTGAGTTGGTTTTACAGTTGTATTGGTGTTCATTATTGCTGTTCCTGATTATTGTTTGTAACACCTGTTCATATTGTAGCGTGACTAGTGACCAGGTAATAATCACTGTTCAATCAGTTGGTTTTAGATTGAAGTTGTTGGTTGATAGGTGTTTTATTTGCTATTGATTATAAGGGCTTTAGAATAGTGAGATATGTTTCTGTTCCAGAAAATCCCAGGGAGTCCTTTTTTTTTCTCTAGCCTTCGCCTTGCTGACTGGATTTGTTTTAGACGTAATCTGTGTTTGCAAAGGTGTCAACTTTTTTCTGACTACTGATCACACTGTAACATTTCTAATTATTTAGTTTACTTTATTTGTCACTGATTGTATGCTCTTTGGTCTAGGTTAATATAAAATATTTTGTTAGCAACATTGGCAGAAGATTTTATCCTGTTGAAGAGGCTGCTGCTCTGTGCATGGCATCTAGCTCAGAGGAGTTTAGTGACTCTGATTCTAAGCAAGAGCCCCTGCTTTTAGATAGTGACTAGTCTACTGATGAGTCACCAAGTGGTAGTAGTAGCAGCAGCACTGTTACTGCCCTTGAGGAGCCCATGGAGGTAGAGCAGGATATGGGTGACTGGGTTGAGCAGGATGTTCAAGATCAGGAAGAGGGCGTAGGGCTGATGCTGCAGCTGTAGGAGAGCCTGTGTGGGGACCTACTGATAATTTTCCCCCTGAAATCCCCCTATTTACTGCAGGTGTAGTTGGATACCAGGAGTTTTGACCCAGTTTATTTTTTCTAGTCATTTATGACTGAGGCCATCCTTGAAGATATGGTCCTCTATCTTGCCCAACATCCCCTACCCAGATATGTTTGAGCCTATGGGTGGCACCCCACAGATATTAACGAGATGAAGAGGTTTGTGGGCCTCACTTTAGCTATGGGTCTCGTAAAAGCCAATTCTTGGTAGTCCTTCTGGGAAACCACTACAGTGTTGTCTATCCCTGTTTTTGCTGCCACATTGCCTAGAAACCGGAATCAGCTACTGCTCCAGGTTTCTTCATTTTAACAATAATGCTATGGCTGTATCCCCTAATGAGACAGGCTGCATAAATTGAGATCCCTTATAGATATCCTGTCAGTGTGCTTTGGAGAAGTGTTCACCCCCTCCAAAAACATTTGTATAGAACAATAACTTCAAAGGGTGCATAACATTCCAGCCATTCATCTTTACATGCACAGACACACAGTGAGATATTTTCTGTGTCTCCCTGCACTTTGCATATGACAAGCAGTCTCAAAAAATGTGTAGACCAGGCATGCACTTTAGACACTCAGTTTGAAATAAATTACATTAAAGTATAACATGTAACTTGATGGTACTTTTAGTAGTACCATTTTGACCTCGTGTAAGACAAAACTCAATAAAGGAAAACCTTTAGTAATAGTCAGGCAATTTATTCTTACATAATACAACATAACAGTTTTGTCTGGGTAAGCTGTTGGAGTAACACACAGAATGTCAGCCAAGGACTTACCAAAGACCCACCTCTTGGTCCAGGCATTATATAGCTTTCAGAAGGCTTTTACAATAATTGTGACAAGGGTTTCACGGAAATACCATACATAGTCTGTCTCCTCCTTATACAATTAATGTCTAAATGATTTACTTAGTCTTACATGTTATCAAAGGAATGTTGTAACATACTGTGTCTAGCTCCAACGGTCCACAGCCTCGCAATCAGCTATCGGCTAACCAAGGCCATTGTGGTATTTCCAGTAATCTGAGCCGCACTTCAGCAGTAAGGGGCCCCAACAGACAGACTGGCGTTAGACTGATACTCTGGAATTTAAGTAACAGAGTGATGATCTTTTGTTTGTATGGCCTAGTATAAGCTATATGAGTGACCATTGTCCACAGTAGACCATTCGTCCATCCTGCCTTGGGCCCTATAGCGTTATGGCGTCGTAGAGGGCGGGGGTGACAAATATCAACCCTCTGACACTAGCCATTCGTCCGTCATAGGAATTGGACTGTTCCAGATATTTTTATATTATATAAACATTCCTCTCTTGAAACATTAAATATGTTTCACATAAGTAATTACAGGCACTGGGAGAGTGCTGAGAGGACCCCCAGGAACAAGGGAGGTCTATTATAAATGGGACAGTGGTGTATGCTGTTGTGAGTTATAGTTCAACTGTCGTGGCAGCACCAATACAGAAGTGCAGCTGAAAAGCTGAAATGAATGAAAACAAAGCAAACAGGAAGCTAAGGAGCTACAGGTATTTCCTGTTTTTGAGGAACTAACGTGACTACGAACCGCTGGAACCGCACAATGAAGCAAGAGCTGTCTGAATATAACATGTAGCCTAAGATTTAAACAAATATATGATTATAGTGAAGTTAGGTTTCAAAATAAAGCAAAATAAAGCATTACAGAGAGATAATAAAAGGAAATCATTGCATAGAGATAATGAGACATAGTAATAATCATCCTAAGTAAGATAAAAATGTAAAAATGAAGATTTAGTAAAAATGAAAAATACTAAAATGAGGCTAAAAATGCTAAATTCAAACTTTTTTTCTACAGTTCTCTATTATCTAACATAACCCTTCTGCTATCAACTGTTCTTGTTCCTCTCTTTCTAGCTTCCTTTGATTCTCAGGCCCTTTCCTGACTTTCTAGGGCACATACTTGACCTTTTACTTCTTTTGCTGCCTCTCTCTTTCTCTTAGCTATTACGGGAAAACAACTCATCATAGAGTGGGGAGGCTGACGGCTCTATGTATGCCTTATGAGTTAATCTGTGTGTTTTTAGTCAGACGCACTTCTGCAGCATCCCCCGTCGCCCCCCTTTTCTCTACTTTGTATTGTACGGGAGGGGTAGAGCTTAGCTGTGGGGCTGGGGACAGCCTGCTTGTCTGTATCTGAGCTATAACTTTCAGAGAACTTATCTCTGAGCTGTTTGTCTTTTTTTTTTCTCAAACCTCCCCCATAAGGCTGCGAAAAGTTTTATCTTATAGATGTAAATCAAATGTGAGCAGAAGTTGGAAGGTACTTATAGCACAAATTCTAACAAAGAAATATAGAGCAAGTATTAATGCTAGGATGACATGGATAGACTTAATGAAACTTCCAATGGAGTTGTTTAACCAGCTATAAAATTTTACCTAATCATTTGGAATAACTGAACTGTTCTATAAAAACATTACACTTATTGTAGCAGCTCTAAAACTTTGACTATATGACATTCAACAAACAATTCAGAAACAATATGAGTACAACCTTCTTTTTCCTATCAAAACACATGATAATCTAAAATCATACTATTTTGGTCAGCTACTCTATTTTTTTTTTGTAGATTTTACATTATGGGCAGGACTGGTCTTGGAATCTAGACTCTATTCAGTTCTAACATTAGCACATGACAGAGTTCTATTATTATGGTGTTTGTCATTTTGTTTATGTCAGTGCCGTTTACACACAACCAGCTACATAGAGAGCTGAGGACCTGGGGTAATAATACAATAATAAGTAATTACAGGAAACTTTCCTTTTAAAACCTTTTTAAACAGATACAATTTTACCTTTGTTGTTTTCATAACTAATCTAAAACTAAATATATAGAGAAAATGTTACATTATCACATTCCCATTGTTCTCATAAATTGCACACAATTTAACTATATCACATTCAATACTGCATGAATCTTAAACTTAAAATTAACCCATTTCGATATCTGTACATCAGTTCATTATAGGGGAAAGTCCAATCAGAGAATCATCATGGCGGTGGATAGGCATATGAAGAAATATTCAACAGTCACTTGTATTCAGTCAATGCAGCAGTCTCTGTAAAGTTCTTAAGAGTTCATAATCAGTCCATAGATTCGATATTAGGATAGGCAAAAATGTAGAGGCATCACAGATAAGAATGGCAAACTTTGAAATGGCTCTTTGTATGTATGTATGCAGAGTTTCTTTCAATGAGTGGTGTGATCAATGATAGCTGTTCTATTTAGAATGGATTGGAATCATCTCAACAGCTACTGATGGAATTTTGCTCAGATCACCAACCTGGAAACAAAGAGACAATGTGACAATATCTGGTGTTCTGGTAATACTGACTTATCTAGTGTACTAGCTAAAGAACTCTACTGAAACTACTGTATGAACTGTCAGTAATGAAAAGTGGTTGTACATTTATGATATGAGTGAAGGACGTTTGTTTTCTTGTGGTAAATTCAAATGGAGAAAGTCCACAACACCTGATAGGATTGTTGCAGAGAATTGATAGGACAGCTGGGAGTAAATCCAACCAAATGCTGCCAGTAATTGTGTTGTTGGAAGTGGGATGGTACAAAGACACAATTCCACTTAATATCAGTGTTATTTGAAAATTTGTAATAGAATCGAAAATTGAATTGTTTAAACTATCAAATACAACCTGTACTGTTTCCTTCTTATAACAAAATAATATTGATTAATCATAACCAGGAAAAACATTTAACAAGTTCTCTCTTGTACCTTTATATATTTTTATATATATTTATATTTTTAGCCTAAATGAGAATGACATAGACCCATTTTAGTAGCATCATTTATTTCTACAAATTAAATAGTGAAATTACTGGTTATCAGATGAAATCAACAATAACTCTAAGTCACTTCTGCATTTTCTTACACTTGCAGACGTGTGATGCAAGATACACAAGTGCAAAGATTACGGAAGAATTTTTTTTTTTAGCAGCGGCACAAGCACATAAGCTGCATTTTTATGAACTAAAAACGTATTTAATTAGAAAAAATAGTAACAACAACATAACCCACAATATAATACTCCTCTCTTGTTGTACTGCAAATGCAGTACAATAATATGAAATAATAGATTCACATCTGTCTAGAGAATAATGAAAGGAATTTAACCTGTACCAATGAGTGAATCGGGTATGGATCCAAACTGCATCAAGTTTACCTTCATGTTGGTGTAAAAGATCCAGATGCAGGAGAGACAAAAAAAAATACAGATGAGTATGAAACAGTAAAGTTAAAAATATTTGCTGTGGTTAAAAGTTCCTGAGCCAGCTGCCTGACAAAAAAAGGGAAGTTACAAAACAGTGAGAGAAGTTAAGCATCTGAAATATTGTGCAACAGAGGATTCTGGGAAATGTAGTTTTTATGACAGTACCAGCAAATAGAATCCTTCTTGAACTATGAACTAGATTTCCTCTTAAAGGGTGCTGTAAATCTAATGCACCATTAAGTACTTCAGTGTGAAACAACTGACCATGATTTATTTGGTCGTCAGGACATTTGTCTTCAGAAGATTCAGGGGAAGTACTACTGTGAATAAGCTTAAAACATTCTGAACCATTATCTTCATTACTGGGGGCTGCACCGTCTGTGAAACCAAAAGTTCTGAGACTGTGTAACCCTGTATCACTCTAAAATTGCCAATAGGCACATTCAAAATAGCATTTAATTGCTCCTGAGTATCCATATAAAGGACTGGATCTAAGTTTGATGAACAAGGAGCAGAGAATAGGTGTAATGTCTCAGCTGAAGTATATGTGAGAAATATCACTTTCTATTGTTGGCAAAAGCCTGCTAGATCTAGTGGCATGCAATTAGTATAGTAAAATATTTACTCTTACACATATCCTTTATCTGTCACAGTAGAATTTCAAGTTGTGAGGGAAGAAAACTATCGCCTTCTGGCCAGGAAAACGCAGTCTTGTCCCCTCCACTGTGACACTTAACAAAGGCTTTGAAACTTAAAATGTTTTGGGCACTCAACTAATATATCTAGGAGGATTGTTAGATATTCTAAACTGATGAAACATGTTTTTTTTCTTTCAGATCACATTTAAAACATAATACACTTAGAAAAGAGTTATCAATCTGACACATAAAGATAAAAAAAAGAGAAATAAGGTTTTTTGAGACAAAAACTGCAACAGAGAACATTGAAAGAGACAACACTAATATTTCTGTTAAAATAGAAAGACAAGTGGAGTGAATTAACCTTATTCACGAGTAACCCATTCACAAACAGAAATACACAAGAGAACTAATGTTACTATGAGAATAAAAACAAAGAAGACAATGTTATGATAAGATAAGAATAGTGACATGATAGTCTAAGACAAAATGACAATATTTTAGTGACAGACACATAGAACAAATATTATATTACAAGAGGTACCTATGAAAACTTATAAACATTAAAGAGAACCAAAAACAGTTATGCAAACATATTCATTACAGACACATCAAAGTCATATAACCGTCAAGTCAAGTCAAGTCAAGTCCTTTTCTTTCTAACATACACACAAGTATTACATTCAAAATATGCTCTAACAGACCTGTAGGATGCAAAAAAGCTGAGCAGCAAGCAATTAACATTGGTTTATAAAACAAACAGGGAAACAAACATACATATAAACTGGAGTCACCTGCAGGAAAAATGATGTTATACTTTTCTCTGTAATTTAGAACAGGCTTACAATTGAGTGTAAAGGGAGAAAACAGGTTTGAAGTTGCAGATTGACAACACCTAAATGTTTGTAGGCTCTCGTTTTTTTTCTGACAATTCAAATGGACAGGAAAGTGATTCACACTTCACACTCTAAAGAATTTCCTTCAGAAAACCTAGTTTTCCATATTTCTGGCCTGCTAGGTCACCCCATAAACTCCTAAACAACAAACAGACTCTGAGATAGAGCCACAAATTCTCTCACACACCATCACACAGATATGACAGTTACACTATTGTTATTCACGCACTCAGCTAGGCAAACATTCAACATTCATGGATCCTTTTGCATACATCAAACAACATACACGTGTAATTTCTATTTCAAGATGTTTTAGACTACACTTCATGATAAGGAATAAGAGACGTACAAAATACAAAAACAGGAAGGAAACTGCGGATTCCTATCATGAATGGCAGATAATTTCAGCTGATTAACACAACAATTAACAAAACAATAGGCAAAAAGAAGTTAGAAAAACATATATACCCCACCCAGGGGTACTTACGCGCGCGAATCAATCATCCGTTAAAGTAAAGCTTTACGGGGAAACCGTCCTGGAAAAGAAAATATCCACGGGTAAACTATCGACATCCGAGAACATCCTCGGGTACACTCCAGTAGCCAGACTGGAGCCCTCCATTGCCTGAAAAAATGACTGGAAAAAAACTGGATCACAGTCGGCGGTCACCATATGATGGTACTTTTAGTAGTACCATTTTGACCTCGTGTAAGACAAAACTCAATAAAGGAAAACCTTTAGTAATAGTCAGGCAATTTATTCTTACATAATACAACATAACAGTTTTGTCTGGGTAAGCTGTTGGAGTAACACACAGAATGTCAGCCAAGGACTTACCAAAGACCCACCTCTTGGTCCAGGCATTATATAGCTTTCAGAAGGCTTTTACAATAATTGTGACAAGGGTTTCACGGAAATACCATACATAGTCTGTCTCCTCCTTATACAATTAATGTCTAAATGATTTACTTAGTCTTACATGTTATCAAAGGAATGTTGTAACATACTGTGTCTAGCTCCAACGGTCCACAGCCTCGCAATCAGCTATCGGCTAACCAAGGCCATTGTGGTATTTCCAGTAATCTGAGCCGCACTTCAGCAGTAAGGGGCCCCAACAGACAGACTGGCGTTAGACTGATACTCTGGAATTTAAGTAACAGAGTGATGATCTTTTGTTTGTATGGCCTAGTATAAGCTATATGAGTGACCATTGTCCACAGTAGACCATTCGTCCATCCTGCCTTGGGCCCTATAGCGTTATGGCGTCGTAGAGGGCGGGGGTGACAAATATCAACCCTCTGACACTAGCCATTCGTCCGTCATAGGAATTGGACTGTTCCAGATATTTTTATATTATATAAACAAACTGAACCCTCTCTCTCTTGCTATGTCCTATTCAGTGTCAGCAATATAGGTTGTGAGCTATGCATTGGCAGTGGGATTGTGGCAGGAGATATTTACAGTATTCTAATCACACATTTCATCCTGATCTGCATTTCCTGGACCATTCCCTCCTGTGCATTTCCTGCTGCTTCTTCACTGCTTCCTCCTCTTTGCCCCGCCCACCTGTTATTCACCGGAACAAATTCTACAGCCTTGTTTCTGCAGTTGTCAGTGTGCTTAATGCCCCGCCCCAACAAAACCTTAAAGTACCCACCTGAGGTCAGTCAAGCTGTACATATGATTGGTTTGGGGAGGCTTAGGGTCCAGCCAGGAATAGGCCTTTTTCAGCAGAATTCGGATTTGGCTGAAACCTTCTGTCCGGCTGAACCGAATACAAAAACTAATTTGCATATGCAAATTAGGGGCAGGGAGGGCAATTGCATGACTTTTTGTCACAAAACAAGGAAGTAAAAAATGTTTTCCCCTTCCCACCTTTAATTTGCATATGCAAATTAGGATTTGGATTTGGTTTGGTATTCGGCCAAATCTTTTATGAAGGATTCGAGGGTTCGGCCGAATCTAAAATAGTGGATTCGATGCATCCCTAATTGTAATGTAATTGTAATGAGTGCAAAATGTCTGAAAACTACTTGGCAGTAGATGTTCGCATTAAGGACAAATCAACAGGCAGGGAAAATGTTAAAAGAAAGAAAAAATAAATAAACTGTGGGGCTGTGAGGGTTAATATTGCAGTGGTCATATATAAGAGCTTTGAGGTTTTGCTGGTTAAGAGCTGTGCCTGTGAGAGTTAATATTGTGTCATACTGTATATAGATTAATAGCGTTGAGTTTATGCTGTTAACCCTGCTGTTAGCTAATACAGCATGAGGTTTAGTGGCCAGTTGCTAATGCCACTGTGGGCCAATAAAAAAATCTGTGGCATCTGGTATGATGGTGATAAAAACCCTGGTATATTCCCAAGCAGAGAGTGGTTTGGAATAGTGAGTTTAAACTTACTGTAGGATTTAGGTAGGTAAGTGGAAAAGAGGAAAAGCTATACAGGATAAGACACATCTCTGCAGACCACAACAACACAAAGGGGCAAAATTCACTAAAGGGTGAATTTTTGCCTGTGAAGGCGTTGCCACACCTCAATACCACTATGGTAATTCACTATGATGCAAAGTTGCATCTTGGCAGCCAAACGCTGTTGAAGTTTCGCTAGCGCAAATTCGTCAGCACAAGCATTTCATAGCGAACTTTAGCTAATGTTGTTTCTGCCTAGCGAAACTTCGTTAGTACACTTACACTTAAGACAACTTGAATAGGGCGGGTACTTATGGGTCGTATATATGACTTCATTAAAGATGGTGCAAATGCTTGAAGTGGCCACTTATTATTACAAATGTCCAAGGAAGCAAAATAAAGGCAAAACAGATCCTCTACTGTCCTAGACACAATCCCACCCTAAAACAAATGTGGCATGGCACTCAACTGGTTAAAAAAATATAACAACATTTTTTAACAATTACAACATTTTCATTTATGAAAAATACCAGCTTTTTTTGTTATAATTTTTATAACTCTTTGGCATTTTCGCTAGTGATGGCCACTTTGCCCTTTAGTAAATCTGCCCCAAAATATTACCATATTAAATATACCATAAGGAAAAGGTACAAAAGGTATAGCGGCAGTTAATGCTATTCTCTCCATACACAAGCAGTTCCACTTACCTGATGGTATCTGTGTTGTAAATATGTGGGTCAATTGATCTATTACGTTCACCCTTAAAGGATAAGTAAACCTTAAAAATAAGTGAATGTAAAATTGATGAGGCTGCTATTCTAAGCACTTTTGCAATGTACATTCATTGTTTATTTTTTTTAATTCCAAGATATTAAAGGATTCATTTACTGTTAACATCAATGAATTTTGTTACAACAGCGTCACCTGCTGGTCATTTTCTGACCAGTCTGACCACTAAGTAGTCAAAGAAGTTGTCAGGAGAAAGAAAGAGGCTGCTCTGATGTTTTTCTGGTTAGGAAAGATTTGAGAAAGGTTTCTATTTTTTCAATTCAAGTGAATTCCCTTCACTTTTAAGGTTTACTTATCCTTTAAGTCATATCTGAATCACATGGTCATGCACCATACTTAATGAGACCCTCAGTCACCATGATTGTACTTACTGCCCAGTTGACATATTGTTGATTTCAGGAATTATTTTGGACCCATACATGTGCAGAGCAGCCCAGTCAGCAGCAAATATTTGCCTTTGCATGTCACTTTCTTGGAGAGGAGTTCCCTGCAAAACCAGCAATTAAAATGATGATAATATATATTACATAAAAAAGACTGAAGGAAAAATTTTTAATAAAGCAAACCTTAGACATAAGTCCCTGATCATACCAAGGGATGTAAGCAGAGACTCAACTGCCATGACAATAGAGTTACCATTGAAGTTACCAGTAAACTTTCACTTCACGCAGTGGAGTAAAATAGCCTTTGTTAAATAAGCCTTTAAAAATCCCATAGAAAAGAACAGAGAGAGAGGTGGTGTTTCACTATCATGGACTGTGGAGATCTCTAACTTTACTCGTTGATAAATATGCCCAATTAATTTACATGTAACCTGCTGCAGGTTTTACCAATTGGTAATTAAGCTCAGTGCAGGTATCCTGTGCAAACCCAGTGCTAAGGTTTTGCTCATATTATAAGGTTTTATCTCATGCGTTTTGTTGCATCACGTCAGATTGCGCCGGAATCGTTCATGTAGTCCTAGCCTTATATCACACATACAGGCTGTCACATGCACTCAGATCGCTTGGCGACGCTCCCTATTGCTTTCGACACGGCGCCACGTGGGGAAGGTGGGTGGGATGTTTCTACCTGCTCAGAAGATAAGGAAGTGAACTACTTCTTCCCCTGACATTACATCCCTCTTTTACTCCACCCCTGGACCTGGTCATCTCCCGCTTTAACTCATCCCTTCTCATCTAAACACAGCTACATGTAATTCTGCCCATCTCTGACCTGGACCGGTATAATTTGGCCCTTGTCATGCAGCCCCTGCGCTTATAGCTCCAGGGCTTTCCTTACTGGGAGTAGTAGTTCAGCAACACCTGGGGACCCAAGGTTAAGAAACAAGGGATTGCACAAAGCTTTACAGTGATTGTTCATCATTCTCACTAGTTCTGCCCAATTGGAACCTACAGCCTCAATTTCATCCCATAGGTAGGTACAAACAAACACACTCATACTAAAGTTAGTTTCTTCGCTTGGCCTTTAACTTTGTATGTTTCTCACCAATACAACACTAGTATTTGCCTTGATAAATCTCCAATGGACACCTGCACTCACATTAACTTCTGCATAGGTGATAAACTGCTGCCTGACCACATAAAGATAATACCCAGTAGTTGGAGAGAGGCACGAGGTACCCAAAGTTGTATTCATGTTATAGCTATTATCCAAAAAGCTCCAACATAAGGCATTGCCTTTTACCTATTCAAAAAAGATGTCTGAATCTGTAATAAAGAGACTGTTCCTTGTACGTGATGATCACTGCTTACACATTGCAGCTTTCTTCTGATTTTTTCTATGTAGGGCAGATTGTATATGCATTGACCTATGTGTTTATCCCTGATACATTTGTAGTCCCTTTAAATGCTCCAAATGATACCTTCCTGTTTATGGATATTTAAAGAGGTGGTTCAACTTTAAGTTAACTTTAAGTATGTTATAGAATTCTAAGTAATTTTTCAATTGGTCTTCATTATTTATTTTTTTATATTTTTTTTAATTATTTCCCTTCTTCAGAATATCCATCTTTCAGTGGGGGTCACTGACCCCATCTAAACACAAATGCTCTGTAAGGAAACACATGTATTGTTATTGCTGCTTTTTAATACTCCTCTTTCTGTTCAAGCGCTCTCTTATTCATATTCCAGTCTTTTATTCAAATCAATGCATGGTTGTTAGGGTAATTTGGACCCTAGCAAACAGATTGATGGAATTGCAAACTGGAGAGCTGCTGAATATAATGACTCAAAAAACACAAATAACAAAAAATGTTAACAAATTCTCTCAGAATATCACTTTCTACAGCTTATTAAAAGTTAATTTAAAGGTGGACAACCCCTATAACTGATCATGACCTAAATTGCAATAAACCCTAGTAACAGCTTCCTAGGTAAATAAACCCTGGGCTACTCCCAGTGCTGCCTTAGAGCCATTCTGTGCTTATAATTGAGAGTGACTTGTGAAAGGGTGCTCTTGATTCTAAAGGGGCGGGTGGTGGACAAATGCTCTTGAACCCCTTAGTACTCTATTCATTGTCACACAAACAGTCTGACAGTTGCTCATGTGCACCGGGCATCTTTACCACTAGGTGTCACTATGTGTATGCCCAAAGGCAATCAAATGTCCATTCAAACATCTTTTTTAAAAGGAAAGCTGTTTCTTTTATTACCGTTATTACTTTTTACTGGTAAACTTTACATTCAGACAGTCTCCTATTCATATTCCAGTCTCTCATTCAAACCGCTTCCTGGTTGCTAGGGTAATTTGGACTCTAGCAAACAAAGTTAACAAACAGTTGCCAAAATTCCAAACTGCAGATCTGCTGAACAAAAAGCTAAATCATTTAAAAATCATTTAAAAATGAAGACTAATGGCAACCTTTTTCAGAAAAGCACGCTCTACATCATAGCAAAAGTTATTTTCAAAGTGGACACCCCCTTTAAGGCACTTAAATTGTGGCCTAAAACATATGAGCCTAGGATAAGGTTTGCCCAGAGTTTGTATAAAAAAGAGAAAAAAAAAAAAGTATCTCCCCTCAATCAAAAAGGAACACTAAGGACCGATCCTCAGCAGTAAATTACTTCTGTATTCCTTATTATCACCAAATGATCACTTCTATAAAGTGCCAGTGCAATAAATAATTGAATTAATTGAGTAACCGCTATTGAGGCTTGTGGACAATTTAAATGTACAAGTATTAATAAAGTGATTCAGTGCTGATTTAATTTGTGAATATCATGAAATCAGAGCGACCCAAAACTTTGTTACAAAAATTGATGAATTGGAAAATTGCATTAACCTGTATGGCATTGTAGCACTTTATAATTGAAATACAAGTTTATTAATTAATTTCTTATTGGGAACAACTATATTAAGTACTGGAAATGAATTACTAGTGAATGTATATACCATTTAATTGAATAATCAATTTTAGTTATTTATTCATAAATTAAATCAGCACTGAATCACTTTATTAATACTTGTACATTTAAATTGTCCACAAGCCTCAATAGAGGTTACTCAATGAATTCAATTATTTATTGCACTGGCACTTTATAGAAGTGATCATTTGGTGATAATAAGGATTACAGAAGTAATTTACTGCTGAGGATCGGTCCTTAGTGTTCCTTTTTGATTGGGGGGGATACTTTTTTCTTTTTCTCTTTTTTATACAAA
This sequence comes from Xenopus petersii, assembly GCA_038501925.1. NCBI lineage: Eukaryota > Metazoa > Chordata > Amphibia > Anura > Pipidae > Xenopus > Xenopus petersii. The sequence continues at coordinate 27,599,320 of CM076684.1, read as the reverse complement.
CCTGACATGGGTCGGATCCCCTTCTCTGTCAAATCTAAAAAATATCTGCTGTTAGATCAATTTTTCTTTCAATCCAAGTTTGCCCAGAGTTTATCAATGTTTTTGTTAAAGACATCGCAGCTGAGTCTGGGAAAATGTACATTACATTACAATTTGTAAAAGACAGGAAAACATATTTGAATAATATGTATTTTTCCCAGGAGGAAATTCTTATAGAGCTTCTTGTGGATAATGCTTGACTGCTCATAGTTACTTGTAGATTATAATAAAACTTTTGGGTATACTTGGCCTTGTAGGTAAAAAAAGGGTTTTGTGTCATTCTGGTAGATAATATAACTTTAATTTGCTGTCGCATAAGGACCTATAACAAAAATGAAACACAAGGTAGGTGGTCAGTGGTATAGTCAGAGCTCTAGTGACAACAATGACCAAGTAAAAGCATCTGTTTTTTTATTTGCCCTTTAATAACATACACAGAGAGTGGTACTAGTTTGGGATGGCTAATTAAAGGGCACACAGTAAACTGTAAGGCTGTACTATGAAAAAGCATAATACAAAGGCTAAAATCAATTAAACATTGATTAGTAGAGAAACCACTAGACAGGGCTGAAATTACAAATTCCCCACTATGTACTTGCTGGCAACTTTGTTATACCCTACAAACACCTTCATTCCCTGACCCGCTCTCTCTTGCTGATCGCATAGACCTGTTTAATTTTCCCACCCCCAATAACATAATTGGCCTAACCTAAGTAAGGTTACTGCCCACCCACTGACCCACAGACTGGCGTGATCACTAAAAAGGTGGTAACCCTAGTAGGGGACAGCTTTTGGGGTGTTTGCCATGTGTGCCCACTCAGGTGCCATAGGTATTGGGAGTGCCAGACAGGTAATTATCCCTCCATATAAGCACTCAAATTACATTACAATTGATATTGTAGGCACAGAAAGCTGTGGTATAATTAAAAGTAATTGGGTTGCACAGCAAGAAAATTTTACAGCCCCCCTAAATTTTGGGGAAAAAAAATCTTTTTTCATATGCATACTTTATTCCTAATATTGTAGCCAGCTTTGCCTTTACTTTAGGCAGGTGGCAGGTAACGTGACACTTTACTTTATATACTATAGACTTCCTTTCAGATAGCCAAGGGTGCTGTTTACACTGACCCTGTTCCAAAGAGCATACTACAGCCTTAATTGATCTGCTTTCGATACAGTATTTCCTTCATTGAATTTCAAATAGTAGGCATTTGGAGAATTACTCAGGATGTCCCAAAATCTCTACCCACTAGATTAAAAATCTGCTTTTCGTTAACCCCCTTTCTAAAAGGAGTATATTACAGTCACAGATTTAGAGGAACTCTGGTTGTAATGACTATGAAGATTTTCATTCATCCAGGTCATGGTATATCTAATACAAGTAATTCAAAAATAAACAAATGGACTTGCTGAGTAATTATTGAAGACATTTCACTGCTTATCCGAGCAGCTTCTTCAGTTCAACTGACTGGTGTGGGAAGTTCTCGGCATTTAAACTCTTCCACCAATCCAATCACAACGGCACACTGCAACTCCTCAGAGAGGTGACATCTGAAATTCACAGAGGTGTTGATTCTGTGTAGTTGTGATAGGATTACCAATGTGTCATGCAACTCCTAGAAACAGGTGTTACTTGTGAGAGTTGCATGAATGGATGTGTGAAGTGTTCTGAGACTGACGGGGTACAGATTTTAAAAACAGCATTGTATGAAGCAGACAGGTGGTATTGAAGGCCACACATTCCGCCCTGTGGTGCTGAGTTCTAATGACACCCAGTTTGTGTTCCAGCGGATGGTAGGAATCAAACAGATATTGATCCGTATGAGTGGGTTTCCTGTATACTTCCATTTTCAAGTCACCCCCTGTTGGATGCATATCAAACAGATACATATCAAACAGTCCAAAAAGTTTGTTCCCGTGGACATCTTCCCTTGTGAACGTGATGTTATTGTCCACTGCGTTAATGTGTTTTGTAAAGGCCGCCACTTCATTGGATCTGATTTTAACCCAAGTGTCATCCGCATTTCTGAATCAGTGACTCTGTGCAGTTCCCTGGAATGTAAGTAAGGCCCTCCTTTCCACTTCCTCCATATACAAGTTTGCTACAATGGGAGAGACTGGAGAACCCATTGCACAACCATGTTTTTGTCTATAAAAAAGGTTCTTGTACTTGAAGTAAGTAGTGTTAAGGCACAAATTTAGCAACAAACATACTTGGTTATGATAGAGCTTTGTTCTGCTGCTGAGGGTGTTATCTTGCTGCAGTATACATGTCGGTATACATGTAAACAATGAAGTGACATTATATGATACCATTGTTTCTTCTGCCTCTAGTGTAAAGCCATGAATCTTGGTTACAAAGTCTTTGGCATTCTGGATATGATGTACTGTATTGCCTTCCAACGGGGCTAAGCTGTTAGCCAAGAATTTTGTAATGCTGTATGTCACTGAATTTGTAGCCATGCTCCCTCTTACTGTATTACAATACCCTCAAATCTTAACAAACTCACACTCACTTTGTCTCACAGACACTGTCGAGCAGAAACAAAGAGATTTAGTCTTTGCCCCAAACTGCAACCATTCCATAGCACAGCCTCACTCTCACACACGCAGCATCATGTGACCAGGCCCAGAGAGTGTACATTTTACACACTGCGGCAGTTGCCAGAGAAACCTGCAGTCTCTGGGCCTGGGACACTTGTTCTCATACTGTTTGACAGAAAAACATCAGGGGGTGGGAAAGTGTCCCTTACTTTGGATTCCTATAGTAGATTTGGTTCCCCTTGCTCTACTGTAGAATTTGGACAGTGAGTCTTTCACCCACTGCCTAAAGCTCTAAAAAAAGAAGCTGAAATGGACTGGCATTGATGAGACCCTCTCACTGCTACACTCCCCTTGTCATTAAAGCAGCCCTGTTTCCACACAAATGGATAAAAGGCATGGAAGATATTTCTTTCCCAGGATTGCTGTTTTGCATAACCAAACTGATTGATGGGATGCTGGTCATATCATTTCTCTCCCCCTAAAATAAATGTACTGTGTAAATTTACTCCATTTGCTTCCTGGCTTTCTCCTCACTTGTTTTATGTTGTGAAAGTGTTCAGGCCCGGATTTGTGGAAAGGCCACCAAGGCCCGGGCCTAGGGCAGCAGGACTTTAGGGGGCAGCATGCTGCCCAATCACACCCGCATTGGTTCAGAAATACTGGGAAAATGCAGGAGATAAAATAGTTTTTTAAGTTTCCCATTGCTCTGTTCCTGACTATGAAAATATACGCAAATAAAAGGGAGGGGACAGGGGCAATGATAGTCAGTGGGCGTAGGGGTGCCCACTATGTAAATCCGGCCATGAAACTGTTGTTTGCCTGTTCTTGTTGGATTATGAACAGTCAGCCTGTAAATGAGTGTTTGATACACATATTGATTTATATGAAAAATCTTAGCACAATTTTTTTTTTTGTTTTGTTGCCACCTTTTCAGTTTGGGGAAAATGGGTGGGGTGGGCCAGTGACATCAGAGGCAGGGCTGATGAAATCAGGGAGGGGCTGGTGACATAAGGGGTGGGACTGATGACATACAATCAGTGATTGGCAGATCGCCATATCATTAACTTCGATGTCCTGAGGCGGCAACCCTAGCTACCATTCAGTGTAGTATAAAGTATTAAAGAGAACAAATCAAACTATGCCCTGGCCATTAATTGACAGGCAGAAATTGTACAAAATTTATGTCCAACAAATAGTCTCCCATTGATATCGTCAGATAGGCAATACATGCAGAGATCTATTCGGTAGCCCATATACAACAACCGATCGCCATGGTACGAAAAATGTTGGGACACTCCACACACAGTCCGAAAATTGTATGAACCATTGTTTTGTACGATGGTATCTTTGTGTCTATGGCCAGTTTAACAGGTATTTCTTTGGATTTTATTGAAAGAAATAACAGTTCATAATAGTTAGGTTTCCCTTACTATTACTCCCTAAACCAGCAGATGGATTTAGACACGACGAGTTGGCTTTAAGGAGACACTTGTCAAAAGGGTAAATTCATGCCACAAGGCACCCTGAACCAGATACAGTTTGGGATCCATTATCCGGTAACCCATTATCCAGAAAGTTCCAAATTGTCTTAAATATATTGATAATGGGTTGAGTGCAGAGGACTTGTATTTGTCTATATGTATTTTGTGGTCACAGCCTTATTGCAACCCCGCCTAATGGTTTTAAAAATTGGTGGTGAGCACAACTTTTCCTTGTTTGCCAAATTTCAGGAAGGCCATTTCCCAGAGACTCAATTTTATCCAAATAATCCAATTTTTAAAAAAAGTATTTCCTTTTTCCTAAAACAGTATTGTATACTTGATCCAAACTAAAATATAAAATCCTTATTGGAGGCAAAACCAGCCTATTGGGTGTATTTAATATTTAAATGATTTTATAGTCAACTTAAAGGGGACCCGTCACCCAAAAAAATGATTCAAAACCTATTTTATCACATTAGTCAAGCAAAATGAACTTTAATTGCACTGTATACATTATTTGAATCTTGTTTCCTTCAGTCTGGGAATTCAAAATGATAGCAAGCAGGCAGCAGCCATTTTGTGGACACTGTTATTAAGGCAAGCCTTGCATCATCTCAGAATCTTGTTTGTGCACCAAAATGGGGGCCCCAATGTCCATCCCCATGCCCTGGCAACACAATTAAATGATGAAGAGAATGGGGGAATGTGTGGAGAGCAGTGACATCTAGGAAGTACTGAATGGAAAGTGAAAGTAATTGTTTGCCCTGCCTCTATGCCCATGGCATAGAGGAGGGGCAGACAATATTTGATTGACAGCTTAAATTTTTAAATGAGCTTACAACAGCTATGAATGCTTTAATAAAAAAAAGAAATTGGATTTCATGTTTATTTTGAAAAGGACTTTTATTATACAGATTTTTGTGTCTGGGTGACAGGTCCACTTTAAGCTATGAAGATCCAAATTACGGAAAGACACATTATCTGGAAAACTCCAGATCCTGAGCATTCTTGATAACAGGTCCCATAATTGTACAGCAATTTATAGTGCAATGCCATGATAGTTGTTGCAATGGAACATTGTGTGGGCAGGTAAAGACACACAAGTGTCGGCTAGGAAAAGAGATTCTTTAGCATTCAGCCAAATAGAAATGACACTCACTATACTAGGGTGGGGTGAGAGCCCTTTGTACAAAGGCACACAAAGTATTCGCTCTGCTTCTCTCAGCCTGTTTGTTTGTTTTTGTTTGTTTTGGCCCTTTTTTTGCAGGCTGAGAGAAACAAATGCACTCCTTGACCCTGCTCCGTTGATCTGCACTAAAAAGTGCAGCTTCCACTTGCGTGCAGATACACACAGCGGAGTGAAGGTCAAACACATGAAAGCAGGCATTTTCAGACTGTTCTCTGCTCCGTTGCATGTGCCTGCACAGAAGTGGAAGCTGTGCAGCTCAACAGAACTGGAGCACGCAGTGGATCTGCTTCTCTCAGCCTGCAAAAGAATTGACAACGGATCTAATGCTCCATGTACCCTCAGCCTTTAAATTTTCAGCTGGACAGGTAGAGGAATCCATATGAGCTTGGATAGAGAGCCCTGCAAGTGTTTCACCAGCTACATAACACACACAAGCACAGATTATGTGCAACACACCACCAGCATAGACAACAAAGTTCACAAAGCTTTTGTTTGTGGCTTCTGAAATGTATATCTAGTAAATACGTGACTAACTTAAATGTTTTGTTCATGGTCTTTCCATTGAAGCTGCCAGAAGGGACAGAGAATGCAGTCTAACCTGTGTAACAAACTGGGCTATGTAGCCTATAACGGAACGTATGGACAGGCAGAATTCACCAATAAATATAAGGGTGCTGCATTTAGAATGGGCTGGGAGAATATCGACATGCCGATGATGCCGATTTAAATGGCAGATGTATCAAAAGTCAAGTTGTGTTTTCCCAGAAAAATCACGTTTTTAAAGGGTAGTTTTCAGTCAAAAACTAATTTTCAGGTTAAAAAAATAACTTGAATTTTTCTGGGTTTAAAAAAATATACTAGAATTTTTCATGTTTTTGAAAAAAAAAAAAAACTAGAATTTTTCAAGATTTATTATACCCCCGAAGTTGGAAATAGCTCTAATCTGAGAATACTCCAGCTATAACCAATTGAGGTCATGTGGCAGAGGTCCCTTGAACAATTTGAAGATGTTAATAGCCTTCATGATGTTTGAGGTTTTGTTTTTTTAGGTGGGTTTCGCTCGGAAACTAGATTAATTAGAGCAGTTTGAGTTTTTCCTGCGGGAAAATCGATTAATTTGACTTTTCGGGTTTTCCTACCCCGAATTCACTGATTCAAGTTTTTTCTTAAATTGGAAAATATTTGAGGTATAAAAAAACCTCTCAACGCTCTAAAATTATAAATATATAAACATCATAAAAACATATTCATTCTGATTTTCTGGTCTAAAGGAGATCATTATTATTATTGTATAATATGACAATAGTTCAGATTCACTAGCTATAGTTTGTTGCAAAGCCCATATTACATTCTGCAGTAGTTTCTTTGTTAAGGGATGTTCCCTTCTGATGAATACTACGAAGAATGGCTTTGAATCCAAACACTTCCTGATCTCCCTAGTTGCTGGGCAGATGCCCATGTAGCTTGATGTAATTTGCATAGGTGTGCTATTGGTCAAAAGGTGTTGTGACAACTTCCTGTCACACTTTGGTATAGTGAGTGAGAAGGGGTGACTCTTCCTCTTTGGCTTCTGGTTGCTGATCCAGCTGGATGTTTCCAGGGAGCCTGGGTAAACCAAGGCCCAGTAAAGCCCTAGAGGGACCAGTACCTCTAGAGAGAAATAAGTCGGGGAGCAGGACCCTGTGAATGAGGCCAGCTAGAGACAGGTTACTACCTGTAATATTACTCTCTAGGAGAGTAAGATAGGCAGGTTAAATAGCAAGAGCAGCTTGGCTCTAACTAGGAGGGATAGCAAGAGCTCTCCCCTCGGGCAAGACCGGCCGGTAATATCGGGACACAGACTGATAGGGAATTAGGGCTAGTGAGTTCCCTTAACCAACGTGTGAGGATCCAGGTCACAGTGCTGAGATCCTGAGGGTCTATCTATCCAGGTGTGATGCTGTCGCCTCACTGTGCTGTCTCTGAGGGACATATTGTAGTCACGTCATGATTATCTGCTGGTGCCTCTGTGACATGTCAGTACAAAACCTGTGGATCATTTGTCACTGACAAATAAAAGTTTGTTCTGTTTGACTGCAAGAACCTCCTGGCGCCCATTTCTTTATTGATTTTTGTGGGAGTTGTAGTTTCACCACTTCTCACCTTCATTTCTTCCACTTTGCGAAGACCTTGTGTTAGGTTACACACAAGTTCTCTTTTTGTTATTGTTGTGTGCTGCATCGTTCTCTATTTGCCTTTCACCTCCCCCTCTAGTCCAGGAAGATGCTGTGACCCTTAACCCCCTCCCCTCTTAAACTGTTCCGCGTTTACAGCCATCTTAGGCAGGCCCGGACTGGCAATCTGTGGGTTCTAGCAAATACCAGAGGGGCTGCTGTAAGTTGCCATAGACAGGCACTATTAATTGGGCTGGTGAGGTGCTGTTTGGGCCTCTGTGTAGCTGAAATGCCAGGGCCTATTTTGAATCTCAGTCCAGACCTGATCTTAGGTATCACTTAAGCTGGCCATAGATGCAAAGATCTGATCGTACGAATCATCGTATGATCGGACTTTCCCATCTCCCGACCCGCCACTAACCATTCAGATCAAAGTCTTACCAGTCAGATTAGTTAAAGAACAGATCAGCAATGTTCTGCCCCTGACAGCAATCGTACGATATCTATGTCCAACCAAAGCTAGTGACAGTCTCCCACTGTAAATCGTACGATCGGCAATACACGCAGAGATATTATCGGCAGCCGACAGAAATTTTCTAACCTGTCCGATCGACCAAACGACGATCTCCGCCGGACGAAAAATGTCGGGACTCTCCACACACCGTTCGAAAATCGTACGAATCCTCGATTCGTACGATCAGATCTTTGCGTCTATGGCCAGCTTTTTACTGCCTAACCATCCCTGGTGATAGAAATATTCTCTGACCTACTGGTCTGATCTGTGTATGGGAGACTTTCATCAGTTTCGGGAATAAGTGAAAATCTGCATGCTCGTGTCAGTCCAGTTGAGTTCAGTTGTCTGTGGAGATCTGCTAGTAACAGTGAGTTGTGTCCTGTAAAAGTCCTGGCCCAGACCTAAGGGAACTATCACAGTGGCTTGAAACAGAACACCTGCCTTAAGTGTTAGAGTCCAGTGTAACCGATGCTCTAGTATACTAGATGACGATTAACCCTGTTGGCCTGTAAAGCCAAAAAACATGTTACACAAATAACTGTAAAAAATCTGATTTGTGAACTGATTTGTGGATGTCAGAAATAACAATTAAATGTAATTCTTGAGGACACATTTTGGCTATCCTAAAATACCAAACAATCTACCATCCTCAGATTTTTTCACTTCAGTACCATTAGGGCTCTTACTGACGAACGTTTTTACCTGCGCTCCCCTGCGTTCCGTTTTTCTGCGTTCAGCCGCAGGGGAGTCGCATTACATTTTTTCCAATGGGGCTGTACTCACCCAGGCACGTGTAGGCGCCGAACGCAGGAAAAATGCAGCATGTTGTGTCTTAACCTGCGTTCGGCGCCTACACGCGCCTGTGTGAGTACAGCCCCATTGACAAAAATGTAATGCGTCTATTCCTGCGCTCCCCTGCGGCTGAATGCAGAAAAACAGAACGCAGGGGAGCGCAGGTAAAAACGCTCATCAGTAAGAGCCCTTATAGGATTTAGAGTGACTCATCAGATTAGATACTGGCTAATCATTCCGTATCTCCTTATAATGGCAGCTATGTGTGCTGAATAAAGCCTTTCAGCATAGTGATATTTCTTGCTTCTTTGTTTCTTGATAGACGACTGACCTGTTGTTTGTTCTGATTTTGACTGTTGTGTTTCTTAGACTGGGCCCCTTGTATTTCCTGAACTGTTTCTTGTCTGTCCTACAGCATTGGTTTGTATTTCTCTTTAAATACAGATAATTGCTTTAATATTATTCTGCTCACAGATTCTGCCTTTCTACAGACTTCCATCTTTTTCCTCTCTTTTTCTAATCAGCTCTCATAGCTCTTTTGCACATCTGCTTTTTTTTTTTACAAGACACCAAAGGGGGTCATAAGTGGCTGGCCCAGGCCATTGTATATCATTTGGGGGTCTTGCAAACACAGCAGGACTCTATTATTCCTTATTTATTTACATAATGCATTTTCATGGAGGAATAACAGATATATAGTATGTCAGGTATTTCCCCTGTACTAAGCACAATTATGGACAAATTCTGCTCACAGCCTGTGCATAAAGAAATATTCACATCTTAGTGGTAGTTCATAGCCCACTGAGCACGTGCAGTGCCACTGACACACAAAAAATAACCTAAAAAGAAAACAGAGTGGGGACCATGTGGACAACTTAAGTTCAGTATTTAAAATACATCATTTCTATCATTAGTTTTCCTTTGAGCAAAAATGGCAGAAGGAGCACTGACGGCATTTGGTTGATGATTAAAAAAACAAAGGCACAAATTATTTAGCATGATTTTATTGGTATTTGCATAACTCTAAATAATATATGCATCCAGTCTGCTTGATATTATCTTTGTTTCATCTTTGTTTTTCTTGTCTGTAAAAGAAAACAGTTCATGAGTATAAGTACACTGCAGTGCTACACCCATTGCATCATATCTATTCAAGCAATGTTAGATATTGTATATTACTGTAATACTGTACTAATTCAAGTTATGTTTGGGATCCATGCAGGGCTGGATTAAAGGGGATCTAAACACTGCATTATGGACATACTCTTTAAAGGAATTTTAAAGATTAACAATACAATGTACACACAGACTGACAGCTGCAGGGAAATATAATGTATTGTGACACCTTACCACATACTCACACCCTGAAATAAATGCATTTGATTTCAATAGCTTCGCACAAAAGCAAACATTTGACATAATAATAGTCCTTTGCTCCCTTTGACTGGAACTTAGTTCTATGGGTTCAAGCATACGGCAGATTCAGGGAGATTTAGTCGCCTGGCGACTAATCGCCTCTTCTTCGGGGCAACGATCTCCCCGAACTGCCTTCCCCCTGCTGCTATAATGAGAAAACGCCAGCGCCAATGCACTCGTGGCACTTCGATTTCCAAAGTCGCCCCATGAGGCAACTTCGGAAATCGAAGATTGTCGTCCCGCAGGGCTCTTACAGATGAGCGTTTTTACCTGCGCTCCCCTGCGTTCCGTTTTTCTGCGTTCAGCTGCAGGGGAGCGCAGGAATAGACGCATTACAATTTTTCCAATGGGGCTGTACTCACACTGGCGCGTGTAGGCGCCGAACGCAGGAAAAATGCAGCATGTTGCGTCTCAACCTGCTTTCGGCGCCTACATGCGCCTGTGTGAGTACAGCCCCATTGGAAAAAATGTAATGCGTCTATTCCTGTGCTCCCCTGCGGCTGAACACAGAAAAACGGAACGCAGGGGAGCGCAGGTAAAAACACTCATCTGTAAGAGCCCTTAATGATGGACCTATATTTGCCCCATTGATAATTTGCCCCTGCTTATATTTAGTTCACCCTGTAGTTTTGCAGAATCCTTTCAGTGGCTTTACAGCCTACAAGTTCATCAACAGATTTCAAAAGGTTTACAGATAATAATTCAATTCTACTAAATAATAACACCTACTCAATCTTGTCATACTCCTGTAACCCATAGCAACCAATTGTTATAATGTACTAGATCGGTAAAATAAACTGCTGCACAGTCTCTATGAGTTGCTGGGCCCAAGGAAGTATTTGCCTAGTATGATACTATAAAACCCTTACTCTCTTCTATGTTTCACTCTTCATGTGTCATTCAGTGGCAGGACCTACTACTAGTATTAATAAAGCAGTAGATCATTTGTAGAGACAACTGTATAACTGCAGACTTACTAATGTTTACTAATGCTTCTTTCCTTTCCCAGGGCCGTGTCCTGGTCTCTTTTCTTCACTTGACTTGTCATTATGGGTAAAGGCGGAATGGTCTGGTTTGGGAGGGTGGCTTATTTCACCACTGTGGGATTCTTCTGTATGATGAGGAACCCCAGTAGGGTCAGCTTTGCCGCGGTGAAGATCTCTCCTGTGCCTTCCGTGCTGTGGATGGAACAATGTATCAGTATTTATCATTTCAAATATAAAACAGTAAACTGATCTTATCCTCATATATTTCTTATTTTTACATTTCATGATTTAAGAACCTTATTAGCACCTTGTATATATAAGGATATTGGAAGTCACTTCATACAGGACAAGGTGACGTCAAATAATAATACACACATTAACATTTTGAAAGCATAACTGTACAGTTAGAACAGCTGCCCCACAGTGAAGGAATTCTGCTGTTTAAACCATTGTTCTGCCACTGCATGTTGCAGTACAGGTCACTCAGCATTGGCATAGGAAAACACTACATATCCCATAATCCCCTGTGAAGTGTTCAGTCACACCACTGAAAATGTGGGAAATAGAATTGCTGCCATGTCATCAGGCACATACACACTAGATATATCTAGATATTTACTGTATATATATATATATATATATATATATATATATATATATATAAATATATATACATATATATGTGTGTGTGTCATCATCATTCTATATAATATATAACAGTAAACTGTACAGCACATGAGAATAATATAACAAACAAGGGACTTTAGGCAGAAACGAAAAAACAGGATTACAAAAAGCAGGTGGAGGATTAGAGTACCCAGCTCGCAAGAGTTTACAATCTAAAGGAAGGATTTGGCCTTTTTCAGCTGGATACGGCCGAATCCTTCTGGCCAAATCAAATCTGAATCCTAATTTGCAAATGCAAATTAGGGGCAGGGAGGGAAATTGTGTGACTGTTTGTCACAAAACAATGAAGTAAAAAATGTTTTCCCCTTCCCACCCCTAATTTGAATATGCAAATTAGGATTCGGTTCGGTTTTCGGAGGAATCTTTTGTAAATGATTTGGGGGTTCGGCCGAATCCAAAATAGTGTATCCCTACTACAAAGCCCATAATGCCATCTAAGATCCTTTCATAAAGGTTACGGGAACTGCAATCTATCCTTGCAAATGCCACACTCTATAGTTGAAGACTAATACAGGTATGGGACCTATTATCCAGAATGCTCGGGACCTGGGTTTTTCCGGATAACAAATCTTTCTGTAATGTCGATCTTCATACCTTACATCTACTAGAAAATCATTTAAACATTACATAAATCCAACAGACTGATTTTTGTTTTAATGCAGAGAAAAAGGAAATTATTTTTAAAAAATTTGGATTATTCGGATGTAATTGAATCTAAGGGAAACCGCCTATCCATAATTTGTAGCTTTCTGAATAATAGGTTTCTGGAAAATGGATCCCATACCTGTATATGCAAAACATAAACCCACGATTCACAGGGGAACCTATATCACAAAGTAAGCACTGTCAGTCCCAAAAAGCTGCAAAACTACTAGATGGCCACACAGAGGCAAAATGCTTATTGCTTTGCTCACCTCAGGTTTGTTGTGTGGCTTGTGGGGAATGGCAGAATGGTCTGGTCTGGGAGGGTGGCTTATTTCACCACTGTTGTTGTGGACTCCTGTGTGATGTGGGACTCCAGTAGGGGCGACTTTCCCATGATCCAGGTGCCTCTTGTGCCTGCCATGCTAGGAATGAATCAATTGATCAGCTGACTTAAAACCAATTTACTATTTCAAATATAAACAAGTAAAAAGATCCTATTCTCATCTATATCGCTTGTATAATAAAAATTAGCATTAAATACTTTATAAAGGAAAAGGTAATCAGAGATAAGCAATTGCTGCAACTCAGATGTTCTCTGTTTACAGACAAGAGACAAAGCAATAAATTTCCCTTAATGAGCTTTATAGTAATAAATCCTGGGCTAGCCCTTTCCTGGTGACCAAGTGTTAGGCTGCGCTCCCCTGCGTTCCATTTTTCTGTGTTCAGCCGCAGGGGAGCACTGGAATAGACGCATTAAGTTATTTTCAATGGGGCTGTACGCACACAGGCACGAAAAATGCAGCATGTTGCGCCTCAACCTGCGTTCGGCGCCTACACGCGCTTGTGTGAGTACAGCCCCATTGAAAATAACTTAATGCGTCTATTCCTGCGCTCCCCTGCGGCTGAACGCAGAAAAACGGAACGCAGGGGAGCGCAGCTTCAACCACTCGTCAGTAAGAGCCCTTAGGGGCATAATGTAGTAAATGCAAAATTTGCTTGAGAACTGATAACCCACCAACCAGATGTGTAATTTCCAACAGGTGAATGGTACCTGCTGATAAGTTGCTAATGGGTCTTAAGTGCAAACACTTGGACCAATATATGCTAACTGCTGACTGGTTGCCATGAGCTGCTAGACCATACTGCAACCTTTGGGGCTTTTATTAGATAAACTGAATTGTATGATGGTGTCTAATATTCACCTAACCTCCTGCACAAACCCATTGCAAGAATTACTGTTGTTATTTTAGGTCTGGGGTCACAATGAAGACATCCCTCCAGATGTCCCCTAGATTGTGTGTCATCAGGTGTTCCAGTTAGGGAGCACCAATCGGCCATAGATTTTAAGCTGCATTGTGCATAATTTGCACCCTAATTGTTTTTGCATTTACAGTAAAGGATTTGATAAATGACCCTTTCTTTGTCAACCAATGCCATACTTTAAGGGGTGATTGACCTTTAAGTTATATTTTAGAATGTTATAGAATTATAAGCAACTTTTCAAATGGCCTTCATTTTTTATTTCTTATAGTTTTTTAATAATTTCCCTCCTTTTTCTGACTCTTTCTAGCTTTAAAATTTGAGTCACTGATTCCATCTAAAAACCCAATGCCCTATGAGGCTACAAATTTATTGTGATTGCTACTTTCATTACGCCTCTTTCTATTCAGGCCCTCTTTTATTCATTATCAAATCATTGCTCGGATAATTTGGACCCTGGCAACCAGATTGCAAACTGGAGAGCTGCTAAATAAAAAGCTGAATAACTCAAAAAACAGAAATAATAATACATGAAAACCAATTGCAAATTGTCTCAGAATATCACTCTCTACATGATACTGTAAATTAATTTAAAGGTGATCAACCCTTTTAATCTTAGTTTTATTCCTGCAACAAGTTATAAAAAAAGACTACAAATCCCATAATGCTCTCTAAGATCCTTGTGTAAATGCAACTGTACAATTACTATGGGTGCTGAAATGTTATCATTCAAAATGAGACACTCCTTAAACTTTTACCAATGTTATAAGTAAAAATGATGAGTGGATAAAGTGGGAAACATGATGTACAGAGGCTTTAGATCACTGTCAGCCTGAAACCTCCAGATCTTGATACACTACAATGCCCAGCTGACCACTAACTTTGCACTAGTCATAAATGGTCAAATCAAATCAAATTCTAAATTGCTTTTCTTACCTCATTGGGTGGATTTCTTGGAGATAAGGGTGCTCCAGTCCTGATCTCCTCGGGGTGTCCCAATGGGTTCTTCAGGTCATGGCTGACAGGTGGAGGAAGGCCGGTGCCTTTAGGTGGAGGAAGGCCGGTGCCTTTAGGTGGAGGAGGAGGAGGCCTAAAGACCGCAGAACCATCTCCTTGATTGTAAGAAAAGATTAAATGAAAATAAATTACAGATATCAGTTCAACAATAAAATTAGTTTTGGTTACCTTTTACACTTTGATACTTTGTTAACTGTGATTTATCTAATATTGAATTGTAATTATCATTTCCATTATATACCAAACCTTAGAAATCCACAGAGCACAATGACAATGCAGGATGACTGGCCACACACACACACAGTTTAATATATGATCTTTAAACATAAAAATAGCTTAATCCTATAACCCTTTAAAAAAATTAACATTTATATACTGACAATTCCTTATAGGAAAGTGTCAGTAACAACTTAAATCGTAGTACAAAGTTTAAAAATCAGCTCTTTACTGTACAGCCTTTTAGTACATGTATAGGACTTGTTATCCAGCATGCTCAGGACCTGGGGTTTTCCGGATAACGGATCTTTCCTTAATTTGGATTTTCATACCTTAAGTCTACTAGAAAATCATGTAAACATTAAATAAACCCAATAGGCTGGTTTTGCTTTCAATAAGGATTAGTTATATCTTAGTTTGGATCAAGTATAAGGTATTGTTTTATTACTACAGAGAAAAATTACAAATTTTGATTATTTGGATAAACTGGAGTCTATGGGAAATGTTCTTTTAGAGCTTTCTGGATAACACGTTTCTGGATAACGGGTTTCTGGATAATGGATCCCACACCTGTACTTTAAAAAAAAAATGTAAGAATCCCTTTTGGAATAATACATAAATGCATGAGCAGATCAATGCTTACCCCTAAAAAACCTTGCAGTATGCCCCTTTATAGGATAGATGCTCACCTGGCTTCCCTGGAGGGTGGCTCCAGCCCTGGGCCACTAGGGCAAGCAGCAGAATGTAGCAGAGCATAGCTGGAGATCTCTTCTTTTACTCTTCAAATGAGAGGGGCAGGTTTGCTTTGTATGAAGAGGCAGCCACAGGTGACTTTTAAAGCTCTTCATTGTCTACGCCCCGTGTAGAAATGATTCGTAGCAGCCAATCAGGGGTTAGCATGATTAAGCAAAAATGTGACTGCAAAAGGAAAAAAGGGTGATAGAGTTACAGGTGTGGCGCCTCATCACTAAACAAACTTATGGTGTAACCTCTTTGACCAGACACATTATTTAGAGATTATTAGTGATGCCTTTTTCTGTGTTGCCCCAGCAATACCACCTCTTGTGCCACAGATAAATAACAGCAATGACCTCCTAGAACACACAATGACCTCCTAGAACAAACATGTTCCTGGCACTGCAAGATCTGGACAATTCCCATCTTGCAGGAATATATAGGCACAGAAATCGTACATTTGTTTGCCTGAACCATATAACAAATAACAATAAACATTTTCTAAAACTTGCATTCATGAGTACTGTCATTTTGTGTTTATACCTTTATCAAGATTAGGGTTGGGGTTGACCTCAAAGTGGGTAAGGTTAATAGGGGTACACTTGATACACTTTTCTGTAGGTCATCCATGGTGTCCAGACTTTATCAAAGTATTTTTGAGAGGCTGTTTTCAGGCTGGTCATCTTTTCCAGGACTAGCATGTTGTCCATTTTGGTTTTTACCATTTGGAAGTCCAGGATCTGGGATTTTCAGGAAGATGCTATGACCTGTTTTGAGGCCGAAAAAAATGTGTTATCAGTTTCCTGAGGTGTTTGTTGCCTCCTGGAGTTCTCTTATGTATTAATGCTTCCGCAGGGTTTTTCCAAAGCGTTAGCCCTGTAACATTTGTTATCAATGTGTATACACGGATCCAGAATTGGACAGCTTTGGAGCATTCCCACCATATATGTATAAAGCTGCCTTGTTGGCCGCAATTTCTGAAACATAATGGAGAGCTTAAGGAAATCAGATTAATTTCTAATTATCATTAATTGCTATTAAGCAAAGTACCCTACAGGTTTACTGTTTACCAAACTATGTCAACAAACACCCAGACGTCAGATCCATAGTCATGTAAAATAAATTTAACAAAACACAACGCCTGGTTGACAAAGACCAAATCCTAGGACCTCAATTCCATATTTATATATAAATAATACACACCATGAATATCCTGTAAATGATATCCATGTAAGGGGTATCGGGTGTGGATTGCGGTGGATGACGTCACAAGCGTACCAACCAACGGTACCTAGGGCAGCACCAAACCAGAATACAGCCCTGGTCATGGAACTCCTTGGTGACTTATAATAACCATATATATTACAAAGGGGGTTCATTATTCCACATAAAACATCCAACACAGAGGATGTGGGTGGGATTCTCCTGTAAAATGTGGAGGAGATCTGGCAGTAAAATGGAAACAGAGCTGCCCACTCAGCTGAAGGTGAAGGGAAGAGACCAGGGAACCATCTCCCACAGTAACATTAGTTCTTCTTGCTACACTCTCTGGTACCTGCTCTATAATGTGTATTGGTTAGGGAAGGGTTTTATGGACCACTTTGATGTTTAACTTAAAAAAATGTTACGGCATATGAAAACATTGCTGCTGGATCAGCAATTCAGTTTTATCTCAAAGTGCAAATAAGCAAAATAACTGTCTGACCCTGTTTCCCTAACTATGACTCAAGCAGAAATAACCCAAAGAAGAGGTATGCAGTTTATAGGTGTCACATGAATTAGTAGGGTTTAGGAGGTAGGTATGTATGGCATTGTCGATACCTAAATATACTGTATACATGATGCTAAATACAGCACAGCATTTACACTCACCACACATACCTAACACAGCAGGTTTGTAACTGCCGATGTCACATGCTATTACACAATCAAAAGGACAAAATTGAGTCATTCCCAGGTACTATGGAAAGAGAAACCTTTGAGCATAATCAGTGCTGCCACTAGGGGGATACAGGCAGGAGTCATGTCATGAGCCCTGATCAAATCAGGGGGCACGGACTGCTTCAAGATGGAAGACTGGCACGTGTATCCATACTGCAGGGTGGCCATACACTGGCAGATTAAAGCTGCTGATATTGGTCCTTTTGACCGCTTTGGCAGCCTATCTGCCTATGTGTGGGGGCTTCCAACGGGTCTCCTTGATCGATATCTGGCCAAAAATCAACCAGTTATCCATTGGGTAGGATTTCCTGCTATTGAGGACTGCATTGGCTAGTTGATGTGGTCCTACAACCCATCAGCGCCCATTGCCATGGTTATGATCAGATCATTTGGCCCTAGCGCCGAACGATCGGATTAACCCGATATCACCCTGCCGTTGGTGGGCATATCAGGGAAAAGATCCGATCTTATAGTGTATGGCCACCTTTAGATTCACCAGTTCAAATTCAGATCTTTATGTACGTGTAAGGTCACCTGTGGCTTGAATTTCTCATGATTACGGTACTTTATGTGTTTGCTTATTTAATTCCTGTTAAGTGCAGTCCAACATTTCCTATTACTCCTGTGATTTTCTTCAATGATGAACTAAATATATATGTTGTTTTATTCTTTCAGATTTTCCACAAAAGGTGTACCCTTTAGTGTTCCTTTGCCCGTGGAAGGGAAATTAGACTGTAATTTCCACTAAGGGTCATTCTCTGTAAACATATGCTAATAATAGCTCATTTCATTGTTGAAAAACTGGTTCTCAACACCTGCTGGTAAAAATCTGGAACAAATTCAAATTACAGTGGTGTTATTTCTAAAAAAAAACCGACTCCGGTTGCTAAATGGGAATCAAAAATGTATTCTTGCGAATTCTCTTTATATTGACTCACAAATGGAAACTAGATTCCCACTCCCTTGGTTGTGCTACTTCTTTTGCAAGATTGTAACATGGGGTTACAATAATGGATCTCACCTTTTTGAACATTGGTTGAGAAGATGTATATATCTTTAGGGTAACGGGTTGTTTATATTTGCTCTAGGACCTGATTTCTCAAGCAGTGCTGCATGTACACTGGGGAGTATAGATGATGGTGGCATGGGGTGACTCCATAACTGTTCAGTTTAGAAAATAAACCTATTTGTAGCAGTTCTATATACAGGTATTATATTTTAATAATAACAATAACTGTGGGGTCTTTTTAGTTTTAAAAGAGGCTAAAGAACATTTTTTTTCCTGTGCAGTATTTCACAGAATATGAGGACAGACTTATTTGGAAGGCTCACTGACAAATCAGTTATATGCGTTACAGAGACACAGAGGCCCAAGCAGCCCAATAAATAGTGACTGTCTATGGCAACTTACAGCAGCCCCTCTGGCATTTGCCAGAACCCACAGATTGCCAGTCCGGACCTGCAAAAATTGTAAAACATATACAAACAATTGGCCAGGGTACCAAAAACAAACCATATATGGAAGTATGCATAAGAACCGCACTCACAGGCCCTATTTATAAAATCCAAAATATTGTATACAGTTTGATAAAAAATAAGTACATGTTTGCAGTCAACCTCTGCCTAAAGCTGGCCATACACGAGCCGATAAAAGCTGCTGACAGACTGAATCAGCAGCTTATGTGGGGCCCTCCAACGGGCTTCCACGATAGATATCTGGCCAAAGGCTGAAAGAACGGATCAGCCACCTCAAATGTGGGCATATTGGGGAGAGATCCACTCGTTTGGCGAAATCTACAAAAAAGGGTATCTCTGTGTATGGCCACCTTTAATTTTATTTGAAGAGTTGAAAAAACACCGATTTATAGTTGAAGGTAAAATCAGTGCACAGGTGAGTATAACTTCTAGGAATGGAGGAATCCCTCCATAAATACAGTCCCTTAGGTAGGAGAAAGGGGCCAGTATAATAAAAATATATTTTACATTGCTGTCCATTATAGACTGGACTATTCTTCTTGAATTGTTTGCCTAACTATTCTGCCTGTCAGCCTTTGCAATCTGGATTTCAGGGTCACTAGATTGGCTCCCTCATATTTATCTTCCATCCTTACTACTTAACCTCTGTTAGGTTCTATTGTTAGCTGGACAAGACATTTACAAGCAAATAGGCATAAAAACTGGTAAACTGTAAAAATAGTTTGAATAAGAACACACAAAAAAACAATCAGCAGCAATGTGTCGTAGAATACTGTTATCTATATCATAGCAGAAGTTAATTCTAAAGTGAACGACCCTTTCATGCTTATATTGGGTGTTTTTATAACATATAAAATAATGCTATTTTTGTGTATAATCTGTAGTAGCTATTACCTGTATTTAACATAGAATGCATGTATTAAAGGGCTTCACTTTAATGTATGAACTACAATATCCTATATCACACAGGTTTCCTATTCAAACAGTTGAAGCTAATAGAATTCTGTGTCAATACATTCCGTGCCATCGCTCGCCTAAACACAGACTTCAAAGTTGGGATTTTGCCATTAAAATGTCATTAGTGCATGATTCTTTTGGTGCAACTCTACATAGCGCACATCAAGAACTCTTAAATTCCAACTTATTCTTCTCTTATAACTGAACTTAATGACTAGTATCTTTATAATAACTTTATCACATATACACTATATGGGCACAAGTATGTGGACATCCCTTTTAATTACTTGAAATGACTTTTTAAGCCACACTCATCATTGTCAGAACAGGGCACACCATACTATGATATTCTTGACAATTCTGTTCTCCCTATTTTCTGGCCTTTTTATTTGCCTTGACTGACCTCCAAAAAACCCTGACCTCAACCCAGTGGGACACCTGTGGCATTTGAGTTAGAATGCCAGTGAGCCAACCCTCATCACCAACATGAGTGCCCAAACTCTTGCATATAAATGGCATCAAATCCCACTAAAAGTGTTCCAACATCTACTGGAAAGCCTTCTCTGAAAAGTAGATGTAGTTTGAACAGCAAAGTGAGGAATAACTTCACATTAATATCCTTGGTTCTGAACTGAGATTTTGGGCAGGAAGGTGTCCACATAATTTTGCCCATAAAGTGTATGTGTTGTTAATATGATTTTATTCCCTCAAAAGTTTAGAACAGGGGTCTCCAACCTTTTTATTTTGCCCGTGAACCACATTCAAGCATGAAAAAAGTCCATGGGGAAGCTAAATAAGGGCTGTGTTTGGCTATTTGGTAGCCCCTATATGGACAGGCAGCCTATGGGAGGCTCTATTTGACAGTACACCTGGTTTTTATGAAACCAAATGTTACCTCCAAGCCAGGAATTCAAAAATAAGCACCTGATCTGAGGCCACTAGGAGCAGCATTCAATGGGTTGGTGAGTAATATGTTACTCGCAAGCCACTGGTTGGGGATAACTGGCTTAGAATATCACAGGAAGGGTCATTCAATCTTATGCAATAAGGAGAAGGAAAATAAAGAAAGGTGAACAATGTTTAAAATAATACATTTTGTGGCGGAATAGAATCTATACTATAAACCAAAATAAACAACGAAATCAAGTAAACAACAATTAAGGAGTGCCTCCGGGTAGTAAGAAGAGTACAGTGGAAATACTTTGCGCAACCGAAAATAAGGAGCCTACTATTAATATACTGTACTTCCTTTCCCCTTTAGCTAAAGCCAATCAAAATATGATTATGCAATGGTACATGTATTGCTTAAAACAATAAATGCTATATTAGTACATATTTGTTTGAATATATATGTTCATTGAAAAGATCGTCAGGGGTTAAAGAACATAAAGAATACACCTTTATGTGTTCAGTTTCTTAGAAATAAACACTATCCAGCAACTTTCTACTGTATGGTACAACAATTATGTGTTTCCTGAGCACTGCTTGTATTACTATAATCTATGTATTTGATTCTCAAGTCCCATGCCAGTCTTTCATAACCCTTCCACACCCCTTATACAATATATAGCTATTGGGCTTTTCTCAGTATTAAGTGTCAGTCTAATTTCTAGCATTGTGACTTTTGTCATAGCCCTTAGTAGGATTCCCATTCCGTTCTGGTTTCTGTTTGTCCTCTGGTTGACTCACACCTTTACATAGATATATGTAGTTCAAAGAGGCCAAGGGCTAGGGCAATCGCCTTATGAGAGCATACGGGGCTCTTTCTGCCTAGCAGATGTACTAGAGTTTACTCTATTCAAATCACCAGAAATAATGTCTCTCTACATGCAGGATTTGTGCAAAAGGCAGTTATTTTGATAGATTTTGTTTGTACTGGAATCAGCTATTTGAGTGAGCTCTAATTCATCTGTGAAAAAAGCCCCCCTATAATATATATTGGATCTAACTGTGAATGAATATCTGACACCCAACCAGGCCTGGACTGGCAATCTGTGGGTTCTGGCAAATGTCAGAGGGGCTGCTATAAGGTGCCATAGGAAGTCAGTATTTAGTGGGCTAGTGGGGGGCTGTTTGGGCCTCTGTGTGGGCTGATTGGGCCTCTGTGTACCTGAAATGCCAGGGCCTATTTTAATTCTCAGTCCGGACCTGCACCCAACTGCTGCATGAAGACAGAATGAAGAGAAACAGATGCTGAGAGAGGAATAGTGGTGTCAATAGATAAACTTGATTATTTCTGAAACAATGCAGATTATTTAATTGATTGTATTTAGAACGTTTCTTATTTCAGTATGACGAAACTTATATTAAACTTTAAAAAAGCTCCCCTTTAATGCACCTTTTGAAAATAAAAAGTACATGTCTATTGTCCCTAACCAGTAATTAGTAATGAGGATACAACCAAGAGTAAAATGTATGGCAGTGCTGTCCAACTTCTGTGGTACCAAGGGCAGAAATTTTTCTGGCCTATGTAGTGGAGGGCTGATAATGGAAGCCAGTGTTGACCAATCCCTGTGTTTAAACCCCATCCATGTTACCACAAGACCATGTCCACATTAATTGTAGTAACACACCAAAAAACCAAATGGTTGGTGCTCACTGCAGGGATATCACTTATAATTCATATGTGAAAAAAGTGTCATATTAAGATATACCCTTAAATCCATATGCCTCCTCTTCCCCTTGGATAACACAGCACCCCCAGCACATGATTTAACACCTTAGGGGCCCCTAACAATTTATTTTCAAATACTAACAATCCCCCAGAACAAATACCAGGCTTATGTTCCACAGGTAGAGCAGGGCACACAGATACAGCATTGCACAGGGAGAGTATGTCACACACAGGCAGAACAGGGCACACACATGCAGAGTATGGCATACACAGGGAAGGCAAAATAGAGCAAGAGACAGGGAAACCTATTAGGACCACTCTAATATGTTCTACATACAGTGACACAGTGCTGGTGCCCCATTAATATTTTGTGTGACTAGTTTCAATCTGGGTCTCAGGTGTGAACAGTACAGGGCTTTAGGGTGTGAACAATAGAGGTGTCACAAGTGTGAACAATGCAGGGGGGTCACAGGTGAACAATACAGGGGATTAGTCTCAATTTGAGGTTTAAACAATGCAGGGGCCAGTTAATCTCTGTAGTGATACCTATTAAATTTTACACATGGTAAGCAAATACAGCAGGTAGGTGGGGGGCCACACAAGGGGGGATCATGGGCCTCCAGTTGGACAGCCCTGATGTAGGGGAAGGAAAATTACTGGGTAAAGAAGAAGTCATTAAAGTCTGCAGATAGAGCACGATGCAGAAAGTTAGATCAGAAATTGTCAGGTGGGGGAGGTCCAGAAAGGGTAAGGTTTAGCGCTGCAAAGAGAGAAGTCTCTGCATTCATCCTCCCTACTTTTGGTGTATTTGTTAGCACTTTGGCAGTAGGAATGCTTGCCAAAGTAATCAGGGGTCTCCAAAATCAAGGTGTCCCAAGTGTTCTTTATGATTTAAATGGTTCGTCTGATATGGATTAAGAAGGTATGACAGGTAGCCCATCTGTGTTAGCTGTCAAGCATTTCATAAATAGATTCATGTTACCAAAAATGGTTGATGAATACAATTGTATGGAGAACAGAATTTTTTACAACTGAACCAGTTTACATTTACAAGACTATGACCCTTTATATCCCAAATTTATGATCCAAACTTGGGTAAAGGGGAGGTATCTGTTGGGGCAAGGTTGCTTGTATCATGGAGCCTGCACTTTAACACTGCTGTTAAAGGGGTGGTTCACCTTTAAGTTAACTATTAGAATGGCCAATTCTAAGCAACGTTTCAATTAGCTTTCTAGCTTTCAAATGGGGTCACTGACCCCATCTAAAAAACAAATGCTCTGTAAGGCTACAAATTTATTGTTATTGCTAATTTTTATTACTTGTCTTTCTATTCAGGTATCTCCTAATTTTTGAGTTGTTTCGATTTTTATTTAGCAGCTCTCGAATTGCCAATTTCAGCAATCAGGTTGTAAGGGTCCAAATTGCCCTAGCAACCATGCATTGATTTGAATAAGAGACTGGAATATGAATAGGAGAGGCCTAAATAGAAATAAGACTAATAAAAAGTAGCAATAACCATAAATGTGTAGCCTTACAGAGCATTTGTTTTTTAGATGGGGTCAGTGACCCCCATTTGAAAGCTGGAAAGAGTGAGAAGAAGGCAAATAATTATAAAAAAAACAACTATACAAAATAATGAAGATCAATTAAAAAGTTGCTTAAAATTTTACAACATACTAAAAGTTAAGCTAAAGGTGAACCACCCAGGGGCGATCCTCGCCCCTCCGCCACCTGAGGCAGCAGCAGTTGCTGCTGCCCCCCCTCCCCCAGAAATACACTCTTAAAGTACCAGGAGCAGCATTTTTGCTGCCCCTTGTACCTAGTGGGGCGATGCCGCCTGAGGCGACAGCCTCAACTTGCCTCATTGGCGAAGCACCCCTGGAAGCACCCCTTTAAAGATCAATCAAAGGGTTAAAGGTTTTATTTTCAGCATATGAGCTATTGTCTTTGGAAAGATGTGTCATTCCTCTGTTACACAAAGGACAATAGTATCTTCCATCATATTGAAGTCAAAGTGCCTTGGTAGACGTGTGTGTAGGTATATAGCAACATTAAAAACCCATACAAAAATACCAAGGTTACATATATATATATATATATATATATATATATATATATATATACATATATTTATATATATATATATATATATATATATACTGTATATATATATATATATATGGTAGTATTGTAATTTGGGATACTGTGCAAACAAGGATTATAGTAACTTCAAACAATAGACTAGTCAGTCATTTGAATGAGCCCATCACTTCCCTGAGCAAAATGGATAAAGTAAGAATGTTTTCCAAACACTGTCTCAAAAGCACAAACATCTAACTGATCCTAAGTCAAATGAAACAAGTCTTTGGTTTGAAACTGATCCCAGTCACTCCTTGAGAATGGCAAGTTTCCAGTCAAGCGATCACTTGGATACTGTTACATACACTTCTGTTTTATCAGCTAGCCACTAACATCTAATGGCCATTTAAAGGTTCAATTTATCATGGCGGGTCCTAGGGCAGGTTTTAACACATGAAATAAAAAGAGAGTACTTTGACCTAGGAATGTTTTGGTGGGTGGAACTTAAAGTGGACCTGTCATCCAGACACAAAAATCTGTATAATAAAAGTCCTTTTCAAATTAAACATGAAATCCAATTTCTATTTTATATTAAAGCATTCATAGCTGTTGTTGTAAGCTCATTTAAAAATCTCAGCTGTCAATCAAATATTGTCTGCCACTTCTCTATGCCAGTGGCATAGAGGCGGGGCAGACAATTACTTTCACTTTCCATTCAGCACTTCCTAGATGTCACCGCTCTCCCCACATTCCCCCATTCTCTTTACCGTTTAATTGTGTACCCAGGGCAAGGAACATCAGGTCCCCATTCTGGTGCACAAACAAGATTCTTAGATGATGCAAGACTTGCCTTAATAAAACTGTCCACAAAATGGCTGCTTCCTGCTTGCTATAATTATGAATCCCCAGACTGAAGGAAACAAGATTCAAATAATTTATATAGTGTAATTTAAGTTCATTTTGTGTGGCTAATGTGATAAAATAGGATTTGGAATTTTTTTTTGGGTGACGGGTCCCCTTTAAGGAAGTTTCTCAACTGCCAATGAACTATGTACCTGTCTATATTGGCAGATGGAACTTGCAAACAAGACATATTATTTGCAGTCGAAACTGGATCACAGTATGATCTGTTGAAAATGCCCCCCAGCATGACACACATACTACTATGCTTCACATTGTTTCTTCTTTAAAGGTGCTGCCTTCATTTTTCAACAATGCCCTACCCTACAATATGCTCTTACATGCTGAGAAATCAACCATTTAACACACTGTGCTGGTTAATTGGTTGATTTCTCAACTGGACAACGGGGAAAAACATGATGGGCACTGCTCTTCATGGGCACCACTGTCCCAGGCCCGCTCCTCTGGCTGGACCATCCCCTCTCTCAAGATTGCAGCTGCAAAGTAAAAGAGGAGGGCAGTACACGGTGCACCTGGAGGTGGAGCAGTGCTAAGTTGGACACCAGGCACCTGGACACCCCAGTTCAACCCTGCCCCAGCAGTTTACAGTATATAACTAGATTACACCTGTCCATATACAATATTAGCCCATAACCAAAAAAGGTGAAGGAAGCCTCAAAAGTAGAACATTGCTGCAATTACATTTATCATATGCACAACTTAATACATTTAATTGCACCAAAGTTATGCTTTTGAGGCTTCCTTCACCTTTTTTGGTTATGGGCTAATATTGTGTGCTGACCACGCAATGGAGCCAGCCTAAGATTTTGCTGCCAAATTTGGAACACTGGATATCTCTGATGTAAACAACATTAGCCCAGTCAGTACCTTCAGATCTAGTTGCCAGCCCACTGGCCCAATTATACAGGCAGTCCTGATGGCCTGTTCAACAGATGTCGGTATAGAAACCTCTCCGATATCTATCAAGCATGTTTGACATTACGCAGACCACTTAAAATCACTTACCTCCTACCTAGATCCAGTGCTCTTCTTCTTTGAAAAGCACACTGGCCTGGGGTACTTGTGTGCATGTGGAAATGTATAACTGGGCATGTGCAGTACAGACTTTATCCAAAGATTTCAGCATTAGGAGCCTGGCATAAAATGACATTAGCCTTCTCTGCACAGTTGTGCCAGTACAACATGCACAGGCCCAAGACAAGCACCTTACTTGCACTACTGGGAAACCTAAATGGAGAAGGACCTAACAGAACATTTAAATAATACAGGTCAGGTGCAGGAGGAAAATGTAATACTGGTCCCTTTATAAAGCACTAGGCACAAAATTGTCTCAAATACTCAGAAGGTCATTATGAAAACAATACTAGAAGCTGATAAAGATTATATAGCAGTGGTTGTTGGAGGTTCAACCTTCGGTCATTGCCCAAGGTTACGATACCAGCAAATATTTGTGTATCAGCCATATCTCTAAGAATACTTTGGCAGCAATTACCTTTTTACCATAAATCTCGCCCTAATTGGTGGGCCTTCAGATGTATCTAGGAAAGCAAATAAGTGTTCGCCATCATAGAACTAACCAATACACAGTCAGATTCGAACATTTGGCATGTGAGCATATGATCTTTGCCTGATTTCGCCACCTACATGCTGGGCCCAAGCAAGCTGTTTGGCTTTAAGGACAACAATCAGATCATAACGTGTGGCCTGCGGAGACCTGTTAAATGAGGACAGCATCAGCGCACTAAAGAAGAAAATGGAATACAGTCAATATTTATAAATTGAAATAGTTTTACTCCTAGCCAAGCTCTGACTAAATGTATCTCCTTACTAGGAAAACAAAGCACATTTCTAAACAGTAATTAGTTTCAGCCACAAACTTTTATAATTGTGTGGTTTATTATATAATTGTCTTTAACAATGAAGACAAATCCTCCCTTCTTTATCCCACCCAAACAATTTGTCTAAATCTTCTTTCTTTACCCAGCCCCTGCTCCTTTCACCATCCAGTATGATATGCAATTCTTCTTTCCTATAAGAGCCCAACCGGTGCCTCAACATTTTCCCTCCCAAGCCTTAACTTTTCCCAGTCTTCTCTATTACCCAAAGAATCGTTCTTTGCCAACATATTATAAAAATGTGTTCAAAACCTCAGACCTGGTAAAAATCCATTATTTTATATTTGATGATGAAGAGAATAAATATACTTACTGGCAAGTATCTGCCAGGCATTAAAATGTTATAAAAATCAGGTCATTCAATGTTTTTTACAAGTTCAGTTATGTTTCTATTAAAACCACTTTAATGTGTGTTTTTAGAGCTTTATAATTATGCATCAATAATTCAAAACTCCTATCGCTTTGTTAGGACTTTGCAAAAAGGTGAACAACTCTTTTAATGGGACTGGATTAGGCAAATCCATGATGTAGAAGGATCTGGGGGGAATTGAAGAATAATAAACTTGGCTCGGTTTACAATTTCTGTCCTGTATTAAAAGGGGTATAGATTTGCAGGAGTAGAGGCTAATTTTTCCCCATTACGAAGCAGTGTTGAGGCCCCATTAAAAAATTTCTTTTGAACTAAATAATTGTGAATTGATAATCAGATCTCGCTGCTATATAAGAGTGGTAGTGGACATTGTTACATAGGGAAGATACAAATCCTACCTGAGCATCCTACTGTCATTTATACTTATCCTAAACCAGCAAAGGTTTATTAATAAATGAAGTTCAAGATTTGATAAGACAGGCTTTTAACTGAGCTGGTTCCAACTGAAAAGTTCTGGAGTACCCACCTCTCATATAGACCTATTCCTACAAATTCAAGAAATAATCCAAGAAAATTAGGAAAACACATGTAAACACTTTTATGGTAAACTGGCATCAAATGAACAATCATAATAAGGCAATGGCACCTCAGAGCCAAATAATTATCTGTGCAACACCTGGGAATCCAAAAAAGAAAACAAGTCAATGAAAACTAAAGGTAATGTGGCACTTGATAACAGTTTAGACTAAACTGCCTTGATGATATTTAACATTTAAGATCAACCAAGAAAAACTCATCAGTTATGGTCAGGTCTGGGAGTAAAAATAGGCCCTGGCATTCCAAGTCACAGAGGCCTCAATAGTCTTCCACCAGCCCACTAGATGGTGAGGGCCTGGTTATAGCATGCATGTCCAATAAATGCAACATATCAATGCCCTAGCCACAGTTTTTAGCAAAATGAGCACTGCTCAGTGTAGTTCTCTCCAAATATTCCAACACCTTCACCAGTCAAACACAGGTGTAATGAGGACATGTAGGGGGTTATTTATAATAGGATGAATTTTAGAGCTTTGTGAGGTTTTTTATACCTTGAATGCACTCACAACTGAAAATTTCCAATTTAAGAAAAAACTTAAATGCAAAAAACTCGAATATGTGAATTTGCAGTGAACAACCAGAAAATTCGTATTTATTGAGTTTTCTGCGTTAAAAAAACTTGAATCGCTCAAGATTTGAGCTATTTCCAGGGTAGGGGTATAATAAATCTTGACATTTTTTTTCATTTCTGGCTTGAAGGCAAATTTTGGTTGCATGAAATAATGGCGTAACTACTGCTATAGTCAGGTGATACCACTGGTGGCTAATAAAAGGGCAACCAAGTTTGGGAGTTTTACTTTAAAAGCAGCAAGTAAGTTGCAGTTAAAACTTAGTCCCTGTGTAAAATGTATAATGAAGCAATAGAATTCTTAATGAATCAGATGAAAATTGAGCATAGGACTGGCCAGATATGGGATGACTTTGACGTAGTTGGCCAGCTTAAATATATTGCAATATATGGACAAACAATCCCTGTTTTGTTTAAAGGGGGAAGGCATTTTAAGTAGCTTAAGGCACAAAATGTTTCAATGTCCTGAATAAATTGATAATGGGTTGAGTGCAGAGGATCCCTTGTATTTGTCTATGTAACTACCTGAGGAGCAGGGGATGCAATTGCACCAGGGCCCCTCCCCCTCAGCGCCCACCGGAGATTGCACCACAGCACGGCGGTAAGGAAACGGCGCATCTAGAGGTGCTACTGGCATGAAAACAAGTTGTGCTGCCAACCAGAGCCTCCTGTAGGCTGCCAGTCCACATATGGGATATCAATCAATAATCAGCATCCCCAGGAACTTTTTGTATGCTTGTGTTGCTCTCCAAGTTTTTTTTTTTACATTTGACTTTGGCTCACTGGTAAAAAAAAGGTTGGGGATCCTTGTTGTAGAAAGTGAAGGATATAAGTATTTGTGATCACAGGAATATTTCAGTGCAAAGTCTGAGTGGTATTTTGAGAGGTGAACACACTGCAGTTCCCAAATCTTGAAATATCTTTTTCTAGACATGATTGCTAAACTATTGGATAAAATATCAACCTGTCAATGTTTGTAGAAGCATGTATCTAGATGTATATAATGTTCCCATTAGTTACTCAAATCTTTCTGACTTTTTAAAGAAAGTGGAGCTGTGCAAACAAATGTTTCTTGGGTTTTGTTTAAAAAATGCAGAGAGAAACTGACCTGGACCTATGATATTTTTAGGCATGTATCTTGCGAAAGTTTCCATTGTGTCATTGTTACTAAATACCTAGCTTGAAGGAACAAAATCCAGTTTCAAGCTAAGGCCAACAGCCATGCCTTCTAGGCAAATGCTTGTTTATTTCTAGAAAGTTGGTTGTGTTTTCTGTGTGTTTCTATTTGCATCTATGGTGGGTAGGGTTTCTCAATCTCTCTTGGACATCCTACATTTACCTCATCACATGAATGCAAACACACTATGTCTAGTTTGTATAGCTGGGTACTTTTAAAATGAAGGATTACAAGTACAGAGAGAGAGCACATGATTCTGCACGCCCTTTTTCTATTGCTATGAATTGCCCACAGTATGTGCCATGGGACATAATGATCTTTAGAATCTTAATAAGTAAATAGCAACAGGTCAATGAAAAGCATTAGCAATACCCAGCCCTAATGAAGTAATTACAGAACTGAAATTCAGTGAATTGAAAAGACAAGTCTTTGATCATTATTTACCTTTAGTTAATGTAAGGTTTAAATAATGGTCCTTTATATTTGTACATTCAGCAACTGTTTGCAAATGAAGCTAAACCATGAACCCCTGACCTTAAAAGAATCCTGTCATCGGAAAACATGTTTTTTTCAAAACGCATCAGTTAATCAGCTACTCCAGCAGAATTCTGCAGTGAAATCCATTTCTCAAAAGTGAAAACAGATTTTTTTATATCCAATTTTGAAATCTGACATGGGGCTAGACATTTTGTCAATTTCCCAGCTGCCCCCAGTCATGTGACTTGTGCCTGCACTTTAGGAGAGAAATGCTTTCTGGCAGACTGCTGTCTTTCCTTCTCAACTATAACTGAATGTGTCTCAGTGGGACATGGGTTTTTACTATTGAGTGTTGTTCTTAGATCTACCAGGCAGCTGTTATCTTGTGTTTGGGAGCTGTTATCTGGTTACCTTCCCATTGTTCTTTTGTTTGGCTGCTGGGGGGAAAAGGGAGGGGTGATATCATTCCAACTTGCAGTACAGCAGTAAAGAGTGATTGAAGTTTATCAGAGCACAAGTCACATGACTTGGGGCAGCTGGGAAATTGACAATATGTCTAGCCCCATGTCAGATTTCAAAATTGAATATAAAAAAATCTGTTTGGAGGGTAAACTCCTTGGTTTTCAAGCCCTAAAAGAAGCTTATACTTTACCGAATAATATTTTTTTCAGATATTTGCAAATGAGACACGCGTTTGTGACTCAATTTCAGGGTGACACGGTAGACACCACGCCAAATGGCTTACAAGTAGGGATACATAAACAGGTGTTGGGCAAGCCTCTTTCATATTTTTATGCACAATTACAGACTGTTAGGGGTGCCCCTCTAAATAAACTACGAACAAAGTGGCAGCAGGACATCCCTGAGATCACGCAGGAGCACTGGGAAGAATCACTGACTTCCATCTTCGAAGGAGTAATCAGTAGTAAAGACAGAATGACACAAATTAACTACTTGCATAGAGTTTATTTTACCCCACAACGACTGCATAAAATGAATCCAGCCATTAGCTCAGAGTGCCCCAGATGTCATCATTCCCCAGCGGACTTTTTCCATATGGTGTGGGATTGCCCTGTGATTAAATCGTATTGGAGGGCGGTTGTACAGCTCATTGATGCTAAAACTGACCTTTTCGTGCCGTTAGAGCCTAGAGTACTTTTATTGGGTCAGTTAGAGGAAGTGTCCCCGAGGAGGGCACATCGTACATTACTATCTGTACTCTGTATGTATGCAAAAAAATCGATTGCAATTAAATGGAAGTCTGGGGAGGGACCCAATGTTACAGACTGGGAACAGTTGGTGGAAAAGTCCCTGCCATTGTACAAATTTACATACATGAAAAGGGGCTGCCCTGAGAAATTTAATAAGATATGGGGCTTGTGGCTTGAGGAGGACCCTGACTTCGATCCCCCTTGACTCTCTAACTGAAAACACTGAGTTCCCGTTATCCTTTATCTGTCCATAATATTCTAGTGAGACGTGGGAGTGTCAAGGGATAATCTATTGGTTTAATACTACTTTGCAGAATTTAACCCTTAACGTAGATAGAGGTCAATAATATGGGAGAAACAGGTGGGATAGGAATGTAACAATATCTTTCTACAGTAATAAATTGTGATACTACGGCAGTACTATGTAATGTTGTAGATACACTGTGATTTAATGGATGTATCAGGATAGAACTGTATTGTACTATTTCTTAATAAATATGACAAGGAAAACATAGGGAAAAGATTAATAATAAAATAATGACACGACAATGACAAGAATCTGAGGAACGACAAAGACACCATGTTATTGTTATTTGTTTAAGTTTTATTGTTAAAACTGAAATGCTTACATGTAACGAATAGTAAAAGGAACAAACATTGTGTTTACAACAGCTGTGTTCACTGGATATATGTTTGTTTCAATAAAAGGATTGTTAAAAAAAAAAAAAAAATCTGTTTGATCTTTTGGGAAATGGATTTCAGTGCAGAATTCTGCTGGAGCAGCACTATTAACTGATTCATTTTGAAAAAAATGTTTTTTCCCATGACAGTATCCCTTTAATGCCTATATTTGCCTACCTCTCATATAATGCAACATGTCCTGGTCCATCCTCACTACTGCTGATTTTAGCACTTCTATTTCTAATATACAGTAGTTGTATGCCTTACATTAAAAGGGTTGTTTATCTTTGAGTAACTTTTAGTATGATGTAGAAAATGATATCCTGAGATAATTTGCAATTGGTTTTCATTTTATATAATATATGTTTTTTTTAGTTATTTTGCTTTTTATTCAGCAGTTCTCCAGCAATTTCAGCAATCTAGTTGTTAGGGTTCAAATTACCCTAGCAACCATGTACTGATTTGAATAAGAGACTGGAAAATGGATTTGGGAGGGCCTGGATAGAAATGTGAGTAATAAAAAGTAGCAAGAACAATAAATGTGTAGCCTTACAGAGCATTCATTTCTTAGGTGGGGAAAGTGACCTCTATTTGAAAGCTGGAAAGCGTCAGAAGAAAAAGGCAAATAATTAAACAAACAAAGTAAATAATGAAGACCAATTAAAATGTTGCTAAAAATAAACTAAAAGTTAGCCTGAATGAGAGGCCATTATTGAAAATGAAGAGAGGGTGCATTCATGGAGATATGCTTGGATGTTAGAGGATGGAAATACTTGCTTGGAGCAAGGACTGATGCCGAAAAGTTGCTGCTTGCAGTAGATTTGCTACTGTGAAAGAATATGTCATATCAGCCATAAAGTAGAATACTACTGGTGTTTTTTGAATGACATGAAACTCATTTATGAATACAGTATATCATGCATAGTGCTTAATTTACATCACCATATTTTTTTGTTGCCAACAATGCAGTGGGTTTTTTTATACCTGCCATTCTAGCAAAATAGCAGGTACCCACAAAGACGCATTGGCCCAATTTGCATGCAGCGCACCTATGTAGATCTAAATTAGCATTCTTTTTGGCTAACCTTATGCAAATTGCAACACATTTGGTGTGCCAATTCTTGCAGCCTCAATAATAGCATTAACATTTAATTCACTCTGAATGCAACCTGCTAAGGGAACCTTGGAATTACTGCCAGTCAAGTCTTCCGGTAATGTAAACGTTAGCTAGCATGTATTGATGCTCCAGCTGGGATTTTTATAGAGGCACCTGAGGGCACGTGCCTAAAGCAACAGGGGATTTTGCAGGAGCCTATATATATATATATATATATATGTACAGTATATATATGGTAGGGGATCCCTATCCTATGTTGCTGTGCATGTGTCAATCAGGTAGGGGAAGGGGCGGTTGTTGTGCCGTGCCTTGGGTAGCACCATATATAAAACTGCCACTGATGTACCTTTCTAGCACTTTGCACACTCCGTGGGGCATTGTATAAGAGCCCTTATTTCAGGAGCGTACATTGTTTAACTCGTCTTACTCCTTTAATAAAGTGGTATCTAGTTTACAACTGCCTGTTCATCCGTGTCTGAAATGCCCCCACGCTGAACTCATTTGACCCAAGGTTGCTGTACTTTCCCAGTTAATTCAGTGCCCGATGACATCATGATACCAGATTTTCTGGTTGAACCTCATGACATTCATATTCATCACCGATCAAAGCCTTTGCTTTGTCTTGAGAAACCAGAACAATTGTGTTTCTAGACAATGTAAATATTGTCCTGAACCACAAAAGGGATCATGATGCACTGGGACAATACTCAGCTAAAGATCTTATTCATTCCTTGAAAAATAGTATGGGGACCTGCATCAATATCTCTTGCACTTTAAGGGTTGGCAGAATTTGAGATAACTGGAAGGACTGGAGCATAGGTGCTACATTGCAATATTACAGTTGCTCATAGAACTTTAACTAATTTTTATCTCAAAGTAGACTGATCAAAACCACGTGCTGATTGGTTGCTATGGGTTATATAACTGGTATCATTTAGCCTATATGTTGACCCCCGTTTTTTTTTTCTTTGCACATACTAAAGGTAATGCTCCCTATGACCTGCCACCAGCTGTACTTCCACTGGGGTACCACACCATGTGGTTCTATAATTGGAGCTGGCTAAAGGCAAATTGTTTTTGGAATGCATCACAAGCTGCCAGAAGCATAACTGCATTTGATGCAATGATTGCTCTTGATTTGAATAAGAGACTGGAATATGAATGGAAAATTACCTGAATAGAAAGAGAAATAATAACAAGTAGCAATAACAATAAATTTGTAACCTTACAGAGCATTTGTTTTTTTTAGATCAGGTCAATGACCCCCATTTGAGAGCTGGAAAGAACCAGAAGGCAAATAATGGAAAAACTATAAAAAAGAAGAAATGAAGATCAATTGAAAAGTTGCCTAGAATTAGCCAATCTATAACATACCCCTTTAAAAAGGATTTATGTGGGGGCGTGGTCTGGATGGCAATCTAGCAAGACGCGCTGAATAGGTGCTCCGCACTATAATAATCCTGTTACACACTTTACAGATTACCGGAGGTCAGCAGAACCCTTACCGGAGCTCCCGTGACACCTCTAAACGCCACGGACACGAGCATGGGGAAACATACCCAACGGGTGCGCTCGGAGGCCGCCTCTAAGTTGGAGCAATTCGCAAGGCAGCAGCCCCAAGATGGCGGAGGCCCACCACAAAGCCCTACGCATCAAGGCCCTACAAACCAGCCACCTGAAGTGGAGGAGTCCGGAGCTGGAGACCAACCAATACCATCGCCATCCGATCTAATGAATGCAATCCTGCAGTGCCAAACGACATTGACGACCACGTTTACCAGTAAAATCGAAGAATTGCGCATAGATCTTTCACTAATTAAACAAGATCTCCAAAATGTCCGTGAGAGAACCAGCAGTGCGGAAAACAGAATTGGAGACCTGGAGGATCGTACTGTCACACTGCCGGAAGACATGCGGCAATTAAGACAGCAATTGCAGGCCAACGCTGACCGATTAGACGACATGGAGAACAGGCTGCGCCGCTTGAACATACGAGTGGTCGGACTGCCGGAGCGCAGCGAAGGGACGTCCCCAGAACAATTTGCAGAGGCATGGCTCAAAGACCTCCTGGGCCCAACTGTTTTCTCGGCGCAGTTTGTAGTGGAGAGGGCCCACCGGGTCCCCACGAGGCCCGGTCCACCTGGGGGTCCGCCACGTCCTTTCCTAATCAAAATGCTGAATTACAGGGACCGGGATGCCGCGCTAAGAGAAGCCAGAAACAGGGAGGCTCTACAATATTCGGGAGCC
The DNA here is from genome assembly GCA_038501925.1 of Xenopus petersii. Classification (NCBI taxonomy): domain Eukaryota; kingdom Metazoa; phylum Chordata; class Amphibia; order Anura; family Pipidae; genus Xenopus; species Xenopus petersii. The sequence goes on along the minus strand of CM076684.1, from coordinate 27,563,318 downwards.
CGAGTTTCACTGTACCCAGACTTCTCTATCACAGTGCAAAAAAAGAGAAGTTCCTTCATTGAAGTTAAAAGAAAGCTCAGAGATCTCGGCTTCAAATACGCCATGCTGTTTCCAGCGAAGCTAAAAGTAATGGAGGGAGACAGGTCTCTGTTCTTCGATCACCCGACCGATGCCCAAGACTGGCTAGATCGCAGGCCCAGACGCAGCCGTTCCCCAAGGAATCCGTAAGTGAAACTTTCACTTTGGTCAATATGAGAGGTACGGGGACCAGGGCAGCCAAGGTTTCACTATAACTAACATTGTGTGCTGGGTCGGTATTGGAGGAGGGGATAGTGAGATACGGCGGACTATGCTGTATAAATAATTTCCCCGGATGGCGGATTCATATTAAAAGTTTTGAGACCAGGGAGACGCCAATACCCAACCAATAAACCGAAAACCTGCATCCTGGATAAACCAGCTTCCCGCCCACTTACTCACGGATGAGATTACAATGGCTTTCCAATTGAATCTGCTGGGAACCGAGACCTTCCTGACTCTTGCCAGACCCATCCGATCCATGGTAGGAGTACACACAAGCCACAGATGTACATGTTTAGCCTTGAGGTATCGAGGAAGTACACCTCTGCCTTGGATTTGCAAATGTTTGTATTGCACAACTATCCTGTTGAGCTGGCAAAGCCCCTCTACAATATAAAAAATCTACCCAAAGCCCATGCTAGTGCGAGCACTCGACTGTCTTCTCTAACCCTTTGAGTTTTCGAGGAACTGCTGGAAGTTTTTGAACTGCCACAACCACGTTCTAAGTAGTAAAGTTTGCTTGTTATGGGATACAGGTATCTCCATGTTTGGGAGGGGATACAGGGAGGGGGGATAGTTTGTGTGGGGTTCTTGTACTACTCTCTATCTTTTTCTCTCTCAACTCTTTCTTTCCTCTGGGAGCGGATTTTTGAAAGTGCATCTAACACGAGAAGTTGTCAATTTTGCTGTATGGAAGCGCCAGTGGGGGGACTCGCCCGTTGCCTGAAACCCAATATCATATACCATACAACACAACTAGACGTTGCAATATGCGGGAGACGGCACCTGGGGGAGGATCCCCACTGGTACAGGGTTATGCTTAGTACTAATAAATGTATGGGACAAAATTGAATGTTTTATCTTGGAACACCCGGGGCCTAAACAACAAGATCAAGAGATCAATTATGTTAGAACAGATTAGGAAATCCAAAGCAGATATACTCATGCTCCAAGAGACTCATCTGATTGGACAGTGAGTTTTGGCCCTAAAACGTAAATGGATGGCGGCGGTATACCATTCAGAGTTTTCCTCGCACTCCAGAGGAGTAGCCACCCTAATTAGAAGGTCCCTTAACTTTAAACTGGAGCAAGTGATCACCGATAGAATGGGAAGGTATGTTATCCTAAAATGTAAAATACAAGGTTCAACATTTATCCTGGTCAACGTCTTTCTCCCCCCCCCCCAGCTGAGATAGCCCTTCTTACACTTATATTTCAGAAAGTTGCTTCCTTAGGCCCCCATCCAGCAATATGGGGAGGGGACTTCAATATGGTACCAAATCCAGACTTAGATAGGCTGAAGCCAAACACGAACGACTCCCAGGTTTTCCGCACCTGGCTTGAATCTATGCACTATGTAGATGTATGGCGGTGGAAGCACCCACAACTTAGGCAATATACTTGCTTTACGGCAGCTAAGTCAGCATTGTCTAGAATTGACCTTATACTGGTCTCACCAGAACTCCTTAAAATGGTCACTAAAATACACTTTGGCACTAGAGTATGTTCGGATCACACTCCTGTCCTGCTGACTTTAGATAGCGGAGAAGAGACCCCTGCATCCACCTGGAGACTTCCAACTAAGTGGATAACTAACTCCAAGGTAGCGGACAAATATATTTCACAACTAGATGAATACTGGGAAATTAATTCGAACACTGCATCCGAATACTCGGTGTGGGACGCCTGTAAGGCACATACAAGAGGCATCTACACCTCATTAATTACCGCTGCCAGAAGGGAAACTGAGGCAGAACTTATGGAAGCCAAAATTAAGCTGGGGGAAGCTGAAAAAGACCTAGTTGCAAATCCCAATACTACCACAAGACATATTATGGCAGAGACCCAAAAGCAAGTTGATCTATTACACATAGACAAGTTCTCCCAGAAAGAACTTTACCGTTCTGCAGCGTGGTTCAATCAGGGAGATAAAAACGGGAAACTCCTTGCCTTACTCGCTAGAGAGGATACTCCTCATCTGGCAATAGCTGAAATTCGAGACGATACAGGGAATCTCCTTACTGACCGTTGCCAAATTGTAAAGAGATTTGAGGAATACTTTCAAACAACCTATACAGCCCTACCCACACTACCCCAATATAGGCTTGTAGAATACTTAGGGAAAATTGAATTTCCAATCATACCCCCAGATATGAGACAATACTTAGACACTGACATAACAGATGCAGAAATAGGAGATGCTATAGCGGGAATGCAGTCTGGCAGATGCCCAGGTCCTGATGGACTACCATCTGAGTGGTACAAGACTCACTCCCAGATACTATCCCCTAAACTTAAAACTGTATTCAACAAAGCCTCGGAGACAAACTCTCTCCCCGAGACATTTTACATGGCAAATGTTACGCTTATCCACAAAACAGGTAAACCCCGTGAGAACTATGACTCGTACCGTCCCATATCACTGTTAAATTGCGATGCGAAAATCTTCGCTAGAGTACTGGCCAACAGACTCAAAAGGACGGTCCGAGGGATAGTTCACCCAGACCAAACAGGATTTATGCCGAACAATGCCACGGACATAAATATTAGAAGATTATACAACAACCTTGAAATCAATCACACCAATGCAGGGAACAGGGTGGTACTGTCGTTGGATACAGCAAAAGCATTTGACACGGTCTCCTGGCCATACTTATGGGAGGTTCTCAGATGTTTTGGATTTGGTCCTAGGTTTATCACCTGGGTTAAGGCGTTGTACTATGACCCTCAAGCCAAAATACTGGTCAATGGCACTCTCTCAGAAGCCATAAAACTGGGACGGGGCACGAGACAGGGCTGCCCCTTATCACCCCTACTATTCGCCCTAGCGATAGAACCCCTGGCCATACAAATAAGAGACTCCCCGAACATATTAGGACAGCGTATAGGGAAAACAGTCGAAAAAGTCTCCCTATATGCGGATGACATGCTCTTATATTTGGCCAATCCAAGAGAGGGTTTTGACTCAGCAATAAATTTGATAGAGGATTTTGGGGTCTACTCTGGTTTACGAATTAACCAAGACAAATCGATTGTATTCCCTTTAGACCCATTACCAGAAGAACTAGCCACATCAATTGGAAGACTGAAGGTTGTCCAATCCTTTAAATATCTGGGAATTACCATAACAAAAGATTGTAAAAAATTTGAGGAGGCAAACTTGTCTCCGATAACTAGGGCGCTAACCAACAAAATAGATGTGTGGACACAGTTACCTCTTACCCCCCCTGGGAGAATCAATTTATTCAAAATGGTATTCCTTCCCAAGTTACTATATGCCTTTCACAATTCCCCTATAACGCCTAGACCCCAATGGTTTAAATATATTAACATGATCCTTAGGAGGTTCATATGGGCAGGGGAACGACCACGCCTAAACTTCAAAACCCTACAGGCCCCACTCACACAAGGTGGATTAGCACTCCCAAATGTTTGGATGTACTTCATTGCTAGTCAACTGGTCTACATACACTGGTGGCTGGTCCCCTCCATTGATAACATGTCAACGATACTGGAAGCAAATGTTGTGGGCTCACTGGAGGCTTTGGCAAACCTCCCATATAGAGGAGTCACACATAGACACCCAACCACAACCCCTATGAGAACCGCTATGGCTGCATTCCAAAAGGCACTTAAACAGGTACAGGGGTTGCAGAAGAAGTGGTCTACATGGGAGCCACTCTGGGGCAATCAGCACCTTTCGCATCTTTCATCACTCCCAGATGCGGCACAATGGGCTAAACACGGGGTCAAGCTTTTGCAGGACATAGTGGGGGCGGGGGATATTAAAACATTCCAAGCCCTTCAGGCAGAGTATGAGTTACCCCAACAAATGTTTTTTAGATACTTGCAATTGTCTCATGCCTTTCGTGCCCAATTTCCTGATCGACCAATAGGGATGGCAGCTACCACGCTAGAGAAGTACCTGCACAAAGGGGATCTTGTCAAGCCTATGTCCCGTTTCTACACAATATTGTGGCAAAACTCCTCAGACCCACTTGCAAAGGTACTAGAAAAATGGAAAAGGGATATCCCTGACCTCACAGATGATATGTGGGAAGATGTCCTTAAGCAGGTCCCAGAAATTACTATACCCACCAGAGATAGATACATACAAGTTAAATTTCTGAATAGAGTGTACCTCACCCCATATAGAATTGCCAAAATGTTCCCCAATGTACCTGATTTGTGTATTAGATGTGGGAGAGAGGTGGGATCTTATATGCATGTTTTCTGGCACTGCCCCGTGATTCAAAAATTTTGGAGGGACATTGTACATTATGCAGCAGAAACTCTGGACTTGCCACAGATTGTGTCACCGCTGACTTGTCTACTGGGAGTGGCGGAGGACTTGGGTCTGAATAACTATGAAAAACTCTGTTATCTACAACTATTGTATTTTGCAAAGAAGGCTATACTACTAAACTGGAAGTCTACTGCCCCTCCTTCCCTATCATTTTGGATTAACTTGGTGAACAAAGCTTTACCTCTTCAGAAGGTAACATACTTGGCCAGAGGATGCCCGCAAAAATTTGAAAACATTTGGGGCTCCTGGGTGGCCCTCAAGGATGCACCAAATGACTAGTTGTGCTGTGGACATTGTGAATGCATATTGTCAACAACTGAAAATGTAGTACACTGCTCAGCTCCCTATCTCTTTGCTCTCTATTATTTTTTCTTCCGCTCTATTTCTCCAATGTATGTTTTGAAAAATGGAAAAATAAAAACTTTTAAAAAAAAAAAAAAAAGGATTTATGTGGTGTGTGATATTATTGATCTTAATGATGTAGACAGAAGCTAGATTTAATTCACTAATCAACAGCTGATATTTGAACACGATCTGCCAGATGAGGCAATATCAGTGTAAGTGGCAGCACAGATATTTCAACAACAGGAGAACTGTTATTGCTAAAAGTAGACTATTTAATATTAACATTAATATACTTGGCTGGGCTCACGTGTAAAGGAGACAAAAATAAACAAAGAAAATAAAACACACACAATGTCATAAAGTATATTAAACCCTATATGTTCGTTTCATCTGACCCTGGATTTGGTATAGGCACTCATGTACCCAGTGCTTTTTATATGTATCTATGTATTACTTTATTTATAAAGCGCTACAATGATACTTTGCTTACTGAAAGTTAAGACTGTCTGAGGTTGTCATGGGTGTTGACAGTCATCCACAGTCAGCCCCTGTGCAGGGAGAGCCCCCAGGGTTCATGTGATGTTCTTTAGATAATAAAGGGTGGAACTAAACCTATACATGGAATCATTGTAATGACAAAGAAAGGCCTTTGTAACAATAATAATGTGTTTTAATATTTTCTTCTCCTGTAATGTGGATTACTGTAGATTTTTCACACCCTTTTTCAGTAATCACATGGGCCTATGTAGTATTGGCTTCAGCTATATTCTCATCTGTGCTAATTGCAGTTGTGATGCAAGTTCACATCTCTGTTTATCCTTAGGGATTTCTTTAGTCCTTCTTTTGGTTACTTGTTCTCTTGCCCTATTCCTAAACTATATTTTTTACTATATGCTAATACAATATTTATTGTCTCCAGTCTATATGAATACAGATAAACATAAAGAGAAGAGCTGCATGAAAACTCAATTCAAATAAGCACTAGTGAGGAGCGAAATCCTTCTCCAAATTTCACACTGAAAATTATGCCCATAGGTTCCAAAGGTGAAAAAAACTTGTCATGCGTCAAAAAAAGGGAGATTTTGTGTATTCACCGTTAAATCTCTTTCTCTTCTGGCACTTGGACACAGGGACTGAAAAAGCAATGGCCTCAGGGTGGAGTCCTGTGTCCCCCAAGTGACAGAATAGAAAGAGATTTAACGGTGAGTACACAAAATCTCCTTTTCTCCTAGTCACGTTGGGGGACACAGGGACAATGGGCACATACTAAAGCTGTCCCATAATTTCCCGGGTCAGAATGAGGCCTATGTGGAAGTAACCACGGTGGCTTTAAGCACCTTTCTGCCAAATCTATTGTCAGAAGCCGCAAAGGTATCAAAATGGTAAAATCTGGAAAAAGAGTCCACGTAGCTGCTTTACACAGATGTTCTGCTGAGGCCTGGTTTCGGAACGCCCAGGACGTACTCACACCCCTGGTTGAGTGAGCTGTGAGTATGTTTGGAGGAGTCTGTCCTTGTACAGAATAGGCTCTTTGAATAGCTTGTTTTATCCAGCGGGAGATGGTCACCTTGGTGGCTGGAGCTCCCAGGTGTGGTCCAGGTGGAAGAACCAGTAGTGAATCTGATTTGCGGATGTCAAGAACTCTACGTAAGTAGAATTTCAGAGCCCGGACTGGGTCTAAAGTGTGCAAGGCCACATCCTTCGGATTGGCTGGAACAGGGCAGAACGTCGGAATAACTATTTCTTGGTTTAGGTGAAAATCCAACACAACCTTCGGCAAAAAAGATGGGACCGTGCGAAGGACTGCCCTGTCGTGGTGGAAGATTTGCATGAAAGAGCACCAAGCTATGAAACAAGTCTCGCTGAGGCAATTGCAAGGAGAAAAACTGTTTTCCAAGTGAGCCATTGAAGAGATACGGATCCCAGTGGTTCGAAAGGGGGGTGTTGTAGCGTAACACTAATGTAAGGTCCCAGATGGGGACAAGTGTTCGTACTGGGGGAGCTAAATGAGCAATTCCCTGCATGAATGTCTTGACATCAGGTAGTAGCGCTAGGCGTCACTGGAAGAGTATGGATAAAGCAGATATTTGAGACTTGATGGAACTTAAGGTTAATCCCATGGAAAGACCGAGTTCCGGAGTCTCGGATCATAGCCGTAGTTGCAGACATGATTTTTGTGAAGACTTGAGGAGCCAATGTTAGGCAGAGAAGGCTTGTGAATTGGTTGCAGTTCTGGAAGGCAAACCTCAAGTATTTTTGATGCGGAGGGAAAATGGGTACATGTAAGTACACATCCTTTATGTCAAGGGAAATTAGAAATTTCCCTGGAGACATCGCTGAAAAGACTGATCGGAGGGATTCCATCTTGAACTTCCGTGAATGGATCTGTTTTATTTAAATCCTTGAGGTCTAGAATTGGGCGTAGTGACCTGTCCTTCTTGGGGACTACGAAGAAGTTTGAGTAGTAGCAGTTTTGAAATGACAGAATGTAATGTGGTGCGCTTGCTTGGCTCCTGTGGGAGTCTGAACATGAAGAACTGATGAGGGGGGGAGGAGAGGAGAACTCTCGGTGATGAGTGAGATCGAGCCACACATCTGCGAAAAATCTTAGTCTCCCCCCAATGGCATTGTGCCTGGAAGGGCGGCGTCATGCTGAGGTAGTTTTGTCTATGGACTCAGAAGTGCTCCTCCCCCACTGTTTTTTGTTTTGCCATTGCGTCTTTTGTTTTCCTCCGAAACGTCCTCGAGATGAAAAGGACTGCCTTGAGGGGGGGGGTGACCTGGTGTTCTTGGATTGTTAGCCACTAAAAAACGTACCCCTACGGAAGGTGGAGCGTGCCTTAGGTTGTGACAGTAAGGTACTCTTGCCCCCTGTGGCTTGGCTGATAATTTTGTCCAGGTCAGGACCAAATAGAAAGTTTCCCTTGAAGGGAATGGATGTCAAGGATTTATTGGAGGAAAGGTCTGCGGACCACAGTTTCATCCAGAGAGACCTGCGGGCCGCTACTGAAAGCGCAGATCTACTGATCACTTGTGTTGCATCAAGCAAAGCCTCACAGATAATCACTTGCTTCTTTGAATTGTGTTGCCCATTGAGAGAGTTCATAGTGAGGAGCTCCGGAAACTATAGCGTTGAGAAGAGAGTCGGTCCAGGATTGGGCAGCCCTGCTAACCCAGGCCATGGCCATAATCGGGCAAAGAGAGGCACCTGAGGTTGAGAACACTGAACATAGGAGGCTTTCCAGCTTCTTATACATAGAATCCCTGCAGGAGGGGGTGTCAGGAACAGGGAGGGCTGTATGTACAGATGCAGCCACATTGGTTTGTCTGTTTGACACAGAATAACTAAACACAGATATCCCATTTATCTCATTTAACACAGAAAACTGCATTACAACATCCCATCTAATTAAAGCATTCACCATTGTGAACAATGGTGCTTTGGTATGCTAATGAAAAGGTTAAATGCATTAAATGAGTTAAGATGACTTTAGATCACACAGTTTCTTCAATTAACTCTGAGTCACGACGCATTTAACTCACAAATCTAAGTGGCTTCATCTGTATGTAGAGTCAGGATACTGGTGCATCCACTGATGGGGGGGGTGACCACTTTTCTGTCAGTTCAGTCAGAAAAGGATATAACTTTTGGAAGCGACGGCTTGCCTGAAACCGTCTCTCTCCGGTTTGTCCCACTCTTGCTGTATGAGCTGCCCAAGCTGTGAGTGGGAGGGTGTCATGACTGATCACAGGTGAGTGGCTGGTAGTTAGGAGCCTTGGTGCTGTATAACACGAGTACAGCAGGTATTTGAGGTTTTAATAGGCCGGAAACATGTTATGCAGAAAAATATTTTAATAATGAAAATTATGGCAATATAACAGATGAACAAAAGATAAAAAATAATATAAGTTCTTACACCAGGCCAGTGGTCAAGGGCAGGCAACAATAAAGGCAAGTCCGAGAAACAGGCTGAGGTCGGGGGGCAGGCTGATGGCAATAACAAGTCCGTATGGCAGGTCGAGGTCGGAGGCAGGCTGATGGCAGAGGGTAGTCCAGTAAACAAGCCGAGGTCAATTACCAGGAGATCCAACAGAGTGCAGGTAATGGGAAACTGGAGCAGAGAACAGAGGCACACAGAAGGAACAGGGAACCCGGACGGGGACTCAGGAACAAGGCAGGAAAAGGAACAAAAGCAGGAAATCTCTGGTCTGTAGAAACAAGCTGTGACGTTTAATGATCAAGCACCTGGGCATGGTTTGCCACAGGCTTATAAAGCCCCTTAATTGGCAACCTATAGACACACCTGTGTTTGATGGAGGAGGAGGCGTTGAGCAAACACATAAGGAAACCAGAGTGTCTATCATCAATTCCATAGAGTCCAATCTCAAAGGTCTCCAGTGGCTCAGTGAGATAATGCAGGAACTTAAAAGTATATAGTCCAGAGTTCGATTCCAGGTAGTTCCTGACAGAGGGGAATACTTGAGATACCTTACTGTGATGTTTGAACAATGCTTTAGTAGATTTGGATGATGGTTCCGGTTCTTGAAGCTGAAAGTTTTCTAAGACTGAGGAGATTAAGGAATCTACCGTCTCTGAGGAGATTCTAGGTGATTCCTCCTCATCATGGTCTGAATTGAGGATTACTCGCCTTACGGACGATTGCCATCATCACGTGAGTTTGGTGGTGGTGGAGGGGAGTGTCTGAGAGATGAATCGCTGTCCTCCTCAGATGGAGATGGTGCCCTTTGTTTAGAAGCCTTAGACTTAGGGTTGTCTAGACGAGCTAACAACCTGTCAAGGGATTCTGCCAGCTTGGGAATTCCTGTGGCTAATTGAGATGCCCACTCAGGAGCAGCCTGAGATTGAGTGTCTCGTGTAGAAACCGGTGGTTCCCTCTGAGTAGCCTGACTCAACTGGGGTGTAGTAGGTTCTGAGCCTTGGTCTAGCGGCTTACACTTACTGTTGTGTCCTGCCTCCTAGTGGTACTAGTTATACCACATTGTCCCTTTGTCCACCAACGTGACTAGGAGAAAAATTTGTTGCGCTTCAAAAAAACTTTTATTGCCCATAGACTTCAATGCATTTTTTTAGATTTTTGGCGAAGCGAAATGAGTCAGATTCACCCATCACTAGGCACTATAAAGACTTGCCTTGGATTTTGTTCTCGTACCTACATGCATACAGGCCCGGCCTTAGGCCGATTGGGCGCAATTGGGCCACGCGCCTATGGGGGCCCCGCACCCAGCGTCCAGACCGAGTGTGACGTCGCCGGCTCAACATCGCCTACGCGACGTCACCAGCACAACGTGACGCGACGTCACTGGAGCCTCAACCTGGAGCGACGTGACGCGACGTCATGTATGGGGGACGGACCGGACCGTTACAACCGTCTGGTCTCCCGCAAATCCCGCCCGCAGACACTGCAGCAGCCAGCAGGAACAGAACAGGCTGTTCTGAACAGCTCGTCGTGACTCGTGTCATACTCAGCTCATCCTGCCCTGGAGGCTGCAGCTGAATTTGAGGTCCCACCACCAACCCAATTTTAAGGTACATGGCAGGAAGTGCCATTAGATTTGTCTTTTCCCCGCATTGTATTGTAAGGATTAGTCACTGAACTGGCTGGCATTGTATCACATCGGCCACACTGCGTCGGCTCATAATAAAGCGTGTTAAATTGTGTGTTATCCACTGTTACTATAGGCACCATCTCTCCCTACTATACCTGCTATCCCACAGTCACATTCCCTTCCCAGAGACTATTATCCCACTGTTACTATAGACACCATCTCTCCCTACTATACCTGCTATCCCACAGTCACACTCCCTTCCCAGAGACTATTATCCACTGTTACTTTAGACACCATCTCTCCCTACTATACCTACTATCCCACAGTCACACTCCCTTCCCAAAGACTATTATCCACTGTTACTATAGGCACCATCTCTCCCTACTATACCTGTTATCCCACAGTCACACTCCCTTCCCAGAGACTATTATCCCACTGTTACTATAGGCACCATCTCTCCCTACTATACCTGCTATCCCACAGTCAGTTTATTGGATTAACAGAAAATATACAATATGCATCAACAAAATTAGACAGGTGCATACATTTGGGCACCCCAACAGAGATATTACATCATTACTTTGTTGAGCCTCCTTTTGAGGATCCCATGCTGTCACTCGTCAGAGGAGAGTCAAACAAGCACATTTTCTCCTGATTGGACTCAAATGCCTATGAAGTTTAAGGCTTAAAGAGCTAATCCAACCAATATGGTGTTGCCAGTAATCAGTATTGAGCAGTTACATGCATTGTTTTCATATGCCTGTACGTATGTATAATTTGATGTTATAAATAAAAAATTATGCATTATGCTCAGTGTTGTTTTGCATACAGTTTATTTGTGATACCTTTCTAACTCTAAAAGTAAACTGTCATCTGAATAAGTGTTCACATTGCCAGAAAACAATGAGAAATATTGTGTTTGTATAGAGTAGTTTTGCGGACAATTTTAATTTCCTCTATGTAAAATACAGAGAATTTAAAATATCCAGAATGCTTGGGACCTGCTTACTTGTTACCTGATCTTTCTGTAATTTAGATCATCATACATAAAGTCTACTAAAAAAATGTTACTGGCTCTTTAAATTTGGGGGCCCCACCAAAGTTGCTCCAATTGGGCCCCGCAGTTGGTAAGACCGGCCCTGCGTGCATAAATAGCTTGATTCAGGTACTAATGCCTCAAGTCAACAATGTTTCTGTATAAATACTGAATTACAATCTCCAGAGGATTATATATACATCTATTTACCAAATTGGCCTTCTCCATTGGTGTTTGTTTTCCGTTTTGGGATAGATTTTTATACTTACTGTTAAATCCTTTTCTCTTGTCCAAAATTGGGGGACACAGGCACCATGACGATGAAGATCCTGTTGCTTGGAGAAAGGACACTAAAAAGTGGCTCCTCCTCCCCTGCCTACCTACTTCCTCGATCCTCAGTTTTCTGACCGAAGTGATGATGAACCTTACCTATAACCCATGTGAAGAGAAGGAGCCCCTATATTATCTGAGTAGTAGTGAAAAAAAATGAAAAATAAACTAAATATACAGGTTTGCAAAAGGTTTTTATATAAAACAAAAATAGCACAATAGTGCATAACATAAGGCACAATAATGCAAAATGCTGCTGGAGGAGGGTTATCCCTGGCATAAATATAGTCCTCTTCATTTCAGCAACCTGCTGAGCCAGAGCAGACATCACATGTCGCTGTGTTGCAGCATCAGCTGCTTGAAGTGCCTCCACACCAGCCCCTTCCAGTGATGAAGAAGGTGCAGCAGGTTGAGCCTCCTCTTCTTATTCGCCTTTTCTGTAGTGAAGAGTGTAATACAGGCCCTGGCAATCTGTGGGTTCTGGCAAATGCCAGAGGGGCTGCTGTAAGGTCCCATAGAAAGTCAGTATTTAGTGGGCTGGTGGGGGCTGTTTGGGCCTCTATGTGGGCTGATTGGGCCTCTGTGTACCTGAAATGTCTATTTTAATTCTCAGTCCAGACCTGGTGTGATCGTTTACAATTGCTTTTCATTTATTATTATTATTTGTGATTTTTGATCAATTTCAGTAATCTAGTTGCTAGAGTCCAAATTACCTTAGCAACCATGCATTGATTTGAATAGAATAGGACTGGAATATGAATCAGAGAGAATCTGAATAGAAAGATGAATAAAAAGGTATAATAACAATATACTGTAGCCTTACAGACCATTTGCTTTTAGATGGGGTCGGTGACCCTCATTTTAAAGCAGGAAAAAGTCAAGCAGGAAAAAGTCAGGAGGAGGTAAATTATTTTATTAGAAAAAATGAAGGCCAATTGAAAAGTTTCTTAGGAGTTGCCATTCTATAATATACTAAAAGTTAACTTAAAGATGGTCCACCCCTTTAAATGATATTGAGGTTTGTGGTTTGAATTTCAGGGTCTTTATATTAACCTTAATGTGATGCTATTTAGTTTCCATCCATTGCTTATCTTAGTGATAAAATACCTGGAAATAATGCCCAGTGTTTTCTTTCTAATCCTCCGGCCTCCTGGAAATATGGCTTTTTCTGCTTCTCTGAGAGTTCTTTCCACTTATATCCTAAAAAAAAAAATGCTGAAAAGCTGCTGTGTGTTCTGTTATGTGAGCTTATGCCATCCTGCTATGGGTTCTGGGGGGTATGTATACGTGGAATTATGCCTGTGCCATCCTACTATCAATTTTGGGGGTATTTATACATGAAATTGCCCTGTGCCATCCTATCAATTCTGGGGGTATTTATACAAGGAATTGCCCTGTGCCATCCTACTATCAAATCTGGGGGTATTTATACATAGAATTATACCTGTGCCATTCTACTATGAATTCTGGGGGCATTTATACACGGAATTACCCTGTGCCATCCTACTATGAATTCTGGGGGCATTTATACATGGAATTGTGCCTGTGCCATCCTACTATGAATTTTTGGGGTATTTACACATGGAATTGTGCCTGCGTCATCCTACTATAAATTCTGGGGGTTTTATACATGTGGTACAATCCTGCATTGAATTGTGGGGTATTTATATATGGAATTGCCACTGTGCCATCTTAATATAAGTTCTGGGGGTATTTATATTTGGAATTGCCATGCTGCTATGAATTATGGGGGGTATTTATAAATGAAGGTGCCATTCCGCTATGATTCTTAGGGGTATTTATATATGGAATTCTACTGTGCCATCCTGCTTTCTGGGTGGGGGTATACAGAAAATACAGAGTTAAAGATCTTATATGATCATATTAATGTTAGCTTTACTGGAACAGTTTAACTGCTTCTATGATATTAGGTCAGTAATGCTGTGTTCCAGCCCAATGCATAGGGGTCGCATGGGGGTAGGGGGGCCCAGTTGTAAATTTATGTACCAGGGCCCTTAGGGGTCTAGTTACGAGGTGTGGCAAGGGGGGCCCAGAAAATGTTGTTGTGTGGGGCCCTGTGATTTCTGATGGCAGCCCTGGCCAACCCACTCAGCAACAGCGGCTGGAGATGTTGGTCCCGCCCCTCTCTGCGTCATTTAATGCCTGGCCTTGGCTTAGGAGTGCTGGGAGCCAATACGGTTTCTGAATGTGAAGATAAGAAAGTTCGGTTGTGGAGTAGCTCACTTCTAATATGGTGGTAATAAACAGTATAACTCAGCAGGGTTTGGTTGCAGTGCAACTGAAATAAATGCAGGGATTTCTGATCTGGGGACCTTAAGTCGTTATTGAAGGAAAGAATTCCTGTGACAGACTGTAATGGAGTCTGAGTCAGGATTCCAAAATGGTAACCAAGATGGACTTATATCGTTGCCTGTTTGACCATTCTTTCGTCTCATCCCTATCTGTACTGCGAACTTGGACTTTTGCTACCTCCTCCCTTGGTCCTCACTACCTCTGAGGCCTTTGGCCTTACATTATAATTGGGCCATGGACCCTTCGGAGGAGAATCCAGCGCCGCCTGATTTCGGTGGAGCGCTCCGTGGTCTGGCTTCCCGGATGCAGTCCTATGAGGTACAGCAGTCCCATTTTTGTCAGGCTCTGGAAACAATACTTGCAAAGTTGTCGGCTCTAACCCCTGCTGATCCTGTTCCTGCACCTGTACCTGTGGCCCCACTTCACGTCTCCGAGCCCCGCATTCCGGCTCCCCCATTCTACAGTGGTGACCCTGCAGCCTGCCGTGGGTTTATCAACCAGTGCGAGGTCCACTTTGCACTCTCACCCAGCCAATTCGTTTCCGAACGTGCCAAGGTGGGCTTCATATTCTCCCGTCTGCAAGGGAAGGCATTGGAGTGGGCTTCACCTCTATGGGAGAAGGAGGATCCCATTATCGACAATGCCAGATCCTTCGTTCGTGAACTTCGAGTGGTCTTTGATGCTCCGGGTCGTGCCACTGCTTCCTCCGCACGCCTGTTCCATCTTCAACAGGGAACTCGCCCGGTCTCGGAGTACGCCATTGAATTCCGCACCCTGGTTGCAGAGACTAATGACGGGTATCACGCTGCCTTTTACAACGGCCTGGCGATACGCATAAAGACTGATCTGGTGTCCAGGGAAATTCCACCCCGTTGGGAAGATCTAGTCGCCCTGGCCATAAAGGTAGATACTCGGCAGAGGGAGTTTCAAGCTGAACTCGACAGAGAGCGCTCCCCAACCAAGAGATTCCACAGGTTCCAACCTACTCTGGCTCCTCGTTTTCAAAGACCCTTCCTTCCCAATCCGGCTTCCACCTTGTCTTCTCCAAATCCTGCGGCTCCTGCTTCTTCTTCCCTGCCTTCGGAAGAACCTATGCCAGGGATCTGCAACCTTGGCTCTCCAGATGTTAAGGAACTACAAGTCCCACAATGCATTTGCCTTTAGACTCCTTCATTAGACTCCTTCATTGCATTGTGGGACTTGTAGTTCCTTAACATCTGGAGAGCCAAGGTTGCAGATCCCTGACCTATGCAGATCGGACGGGCTCGTCTGACCGAACAGGAAAAGCTTCGGAGAAGGGCTGCTGGACTTTGCCTCTATTGTGGTGGAAAATCCCACTTCGCCTATGAGTGCCCAGTGAAGCCGGGAAACGCCAACACCTAGGTGGGGAGACTTACCTGGGTGGAATTGGTCCAAAAATTTCATCGGCAGTTTCCTTCTAACCCAGGTGGTCCTGAGGCCCCCCCTAGGGAGGGGGATACTGTAATGGAGTCTGAGTCAGGATTCCAAAATGGTGACCAAGATGGCGTCCAAGATGGTGGCTCCCTGGTTCCTCACAGACGCAGCCGGATGACGCCCAAATCTTCCCGCACTCGGATTGGTCGCCGGCGACGGAATGGGCGTCGGCGTCAATAATCGGCGCCGGCGTCGGTCGCATACGTCAGCGCGTCCGCGCACACGTTATGACGCCGATGCGTCCAAAATTGGCGCCAAACCTGGGCCTATAAGAAGGAACTCTGGGAAGTCATCAGTGCCCAATTATAGGTCTTAGCTTGCTATTCCTGGGTGTGTTCTTCTGATATTCTTGCTTATTGTGTACCGACCTCTTGCCTGGATTCCTCGACTTTGAACCTCTTCTGCCTGGACTGATATCGTTGCCTGTTTGACCATTCTTTCGTCTCATCCCTATCTGTACTGCGAACTTGGACTTTTGCTACCTCCTCCCTTGGTCCTCACTACCTCTGAGGCCTTTGGCCTTACACAGACTTCTTGGAGTTGCAGTATAAGCTCACATGTCAGCTCCCAGAATGGAAGCCTCTGTATCACAGCTTTATTCATGTTAGAGAAATGACTTTTGAGGAAGTAAATGTCTTGCCTGTGGTATAATGAGAGATTAAATTGCACCTGAACCTGCTTTTTTAGTTTCTCGGGCCTTTATGTCACAGGCTCGCCCCTTCACATCACTGGCCCCGCCTCTGATGTCAAGGGTACCTCCCCCTGCCCAGATTCAGAGTGTGGGAAAGGTGGCAACCTTAAGTGTCAGTGGCACTGCACATGCTCAGTGTGCTCTGGGCTGCTGTTCAAAAACGAAGCTTAGGGGTTGTGGGAAATCAAAATTAAGAAGAAAATAAGGTTCGACTGTCATAGAAGTTGATGCTACAGGATTGATTATTCATCTGTTCTGATGCAAACTGCCCTGATTTCTACGCTGCCATTTCATTTTAATAAAAATCTGAATTAATTACTAATCAACCTTGTATTGCGAATGTATATTCTTATATATACTATAGATAGTAAAGTAAAGTATCCATCCTCGCCTCCCCCAGAGATAAACCTTTATGGGTGTGGCCACAGTGCCAACATGGTGCTCTCAACAAGAGAAGAAAATCAAGCTCAGTTTTCAAAAGGTTTTATTAAGCCAGAAAAAATATCTTCCTAAATACAGTCAAGATTCACAAAGCTGATAGAATGCTCACAATAGATATAAGCCCATTATTTCTTAGTCTGTCTGCTTTCTGAGCGTGGCTGGGTGCTATATGGAAAGCCAGAAGGCTCCTTTTATAGGGAGACGCTGACAATTGTGAGGGAAAGAGCTGCACATGGTACTCTGTTGTAAAGAAGAACTGGATCCTAATCAAAGTTTCCTTTCCTAAATTTATTGTGTGTGACTTACCAACACATTTGTACCCCTGCAAAAGCACTCGGCATAGAAGCAACATTGTATACACATCCATGCTAACCAAAAGTGAGGGTCATGTTAACTCTACATTTTGAGCATCTGAGTGAAAGAACCTTTCTATCTCTCGTGCAATGTAATAAGGGAGTTTTTTCGAACATGCAGAACAAAGAGTTGCACCACTTTTTGCTATGGGCAGTGGTGAGAGGGGCTCTTACTACTAACGTCGGCCTGCACTTGGAGCCCAGTTATGGCTTCTCCAGTTGAATATCAGTGCCCCGCAAGGAGCCAACATCTTCATATGTGGCCTGCAGACCACGAGTGATGTCCTCGTATATGGAGCACTGGTCAAGGTTCAGACCCTGGGAGCGAGAAGGAAAAGGCTCATTAAGCAGGGTGAGGGGAGATTCTGTAGTGTGTGTGTGACTTTGGGTGTGTGTAGATACTTGATCAATAATTTTAGGAAACCAAAAACTAATGATCTGCCTCTTTGTAGCTAAATGTATATCTGTGTATTTTTTTTACCACATCTGCATGTATTGTCTCCCAAAGTTCCATAACCACCAGTCCCTAACAATACTGGTGGGTTAATTGGCCTCTTTTTGGTTAAAGCTCCCTTTGCGATCCAGCATTTGGTGATGGAGCCCCACTTGGCTCATAACCAGGTTACAGATATTGCTGCTGCAGTTGTTCAGCCGAATGGAGTCATCTAGTGACACCCTGAAGCAAGGGCTAGAGCATTAAGGGGCACAAAAGCATGTCCCTTAGTTCTTATTTAAAAAGCATTTACATACTAGGGTCTGTGTTTGGAGTCACCATGCACTGGGGTTTATTAATCCATAATGCAGGGGGTAAGTACAGAACCCCAGTCAACTGTGCCAGTCAACAATTCCTGACTTGCAGTTAAGGGGATGGCTACTGGGCAGAAGGGGGTATGCCTACTTGCCTCTACCCACCGCTTCTCATGAATAGTATGTTTCCAAACGCAGGCAGTCAGGTCTCGTGGGGGGGGGGGTTGTACATTGGTCTCTGCTTTGTAGTTCAAAGTGCAGAGACTTAAGGCAATTCAACAATGTGCAAGGCAGTGGACTGTGTCTGATTTTCTGCACTTGACCCCTATAGATTCAAGTAGTACTTGCACCAAAAAAATGCTCTCCCCTAATCTCACCATATACAACCTTCAAGATGAACATCCAGAAGTATCTAGTATTGTAAAAAGGCATCCTCCCCCAAATCTCACCTTAAAGGTAAGGGCACAAGGAGATTTAAATCGCATCTTCTTCTGGGCGACTAATCTCCCTGAACTGCCTTCCCGTGGGCTAGAATCTAAATCGTTGGTCGGATGGCACTGGGAGCACTTCGTTTTCGGAAGTCACCCGAAGTTTCTTTTTAGACAACTTTGTGCGACTTTGGAAAACAAAGCGCACCGATTGCCATCCTGCCTGCGATTTCGATTCTAGCCTGCGGGAAGGCAGTTCAGGGAGATTAGTCGCCCAGAAGTAATGCAAAATCATCATGTAAAAATGTGTTGTGAATCCCGCATGTTATTAATTAATTATGAGTTACCGTGAATTTTGCTCTCACCTCATAAAGATTATCTCCGGTCTGTGACATATTTAATATACTCCGGTTTTCCCAGCGCTTCTGTGGAACAAGTTAAGAAAAGTTTGTGCATTTTGCATGTGACATCACTAAGATGAATGACATCACAGATTTGTAAACAGTCAGTTGAAACTCGTGAAAAAAAATGAACAATCTAAAAAAATTAAAAAAAATTTAATTTTTCAAATTTGGGTGAATGGGATTGACCCGCAAACTCAAATCGAATTCGGATAAAAATTGGATTTTCAGGAAGGCTGCAAACAACTCCAAATTGATCCCAGGACATAGGCTAAAACAGCAATTTGGCAGGTTTAAGGTGGCAGATAGTTGTATTCAAATTCTTAAAGGGTCAGTACATTTTGAAAATCTAATTTGATTTTTTTTAAAAAAAAAAAAAAACTCAAATTAAATTTTAACTATTTCATAGTTGAATTCCACAAAAAAACTCAAAAAAATCGAATTTTCACTTCGACCCTTGATAAATCTGCTCCATGGTGTCCTGTATTTTAGGATCAAAACATCCATTGTGATGATAAAGCATCCGTTTTTAATAGTTTCTGTTTTAAATTACAGTTCGTTTGACATTTTAGTACAGGTATGGGCAGGGCCAGATTTATATAGCAGCGCATCGGGTCCAGAGTACTGGGGATTGGTGCACAGGAAATTTTAAAAACTATTGTATCTCCTGTGAATACCCAGTGCTTCCTAACCAATGCGGGTGTGGTTGGGCAGCTTGCTGCCCCCTTAAAATTCTGCTGCCCTAGGCCTGGGCCTTTGTGGCCTCTCCACAAATCTGGGTATGGTACCTGTTATCCAGAATGCTTGGAACTTGGGATTTTCCAGATAACAGATCTTTCTATAATTTGGTCTAGTAGAAAATCATGTAAACATTAAATAAACCCAATAGGCTGGTCTTGCTTCCAATAAGGATTAATTATATCTTAGTTGGGATCAAGTAAAAAATACTGTTTTATTATTACATAGAAAAAGGAAATAGTTTTTAAAAAAAAATTATTACTTGTATTAAAAGAAGTTTATGAGAGACTGCCTTTCCGTAATTCAGAAACTTTCTGGATAACAGGTTTTTGAATAACGGATCCCATGCCTGTATATAATGACCAAGGTATTGCATTAGGATAAAGGCCCTCTTCCAAGTTTCCTTCCATTGTTGGAGAATAACGAAGGCTTAATAGGATTACAACTGCAACTTTATAATCGCTACAAAATAGAGTCCTGCGTGGGTCCATTTTTTGGAACCCGACCCGTGCCCGCAACCTGTAATCCGCATTCTTACCCGCTACCTGACCCGCCAGGTACCTTATCTGCAAGAATCAGGAAGTGCTGTCATTGTAAATTGGATGTGACATCATCGGAAGTAGGCGTCATCACAAAAAAAGGAGTACAACAGGAAGTGCTGTTGTAAACTGGAAGTGACATCTTCGGAAGTAGACGTGATCAGCAAAAAGGAGTAACAATCGCTATTGAGAAGACCCGCAGGGTACCGCGTTTTTTTGCGAGTAACCCGCGGGTACACGACCCGCTGCAGGACTCTACTACAAAGTCCCATTCTACAGCAAAACAAAATAACCTTCACTTAATGAAACGCAACTACTACAATGTCACAAGAGCATCAAGAGTGTGTCACCACTTGTATGGTATGTACTGAAAGAAATAAGTGATTCCCCCCATAGAATACAATATTCCACAGTATAACATGGACCATGGCTTGCATCATCATATATAAATCATATTGGGGCTCATTTATAAAAACTGGCTAAATTTGTACCTGGGCAGTAGCCTATGGAATCAATCAAATATTTGCTTTCATTGTTTAACCATCAGCTGCCTGTAAACTATGGGTAACTGCCCTGTTGCAAATTTGTCCAGTGTTTATAAATGAGCCCCAATATGTGTTAGTTAGTGAATTTGCCTGTAATATCATGTATAGCAAAGGCTGCTAGCCTGAGGAACCTCGGCTCCCAATATCCTTCAGAACCCATTGGTCACTTGCAGTAAGAATGAAATCAAAGCAAAATCCTTATTGGTCGCTATAGGCTACTGAACCATTTTCATCTCTGACCATGATACAATAGAACACCCACCCTTATTGTGTATCATATAACACATACCTTATACAGAAGGAAAGTCCCCGGAATGATTGTACACAGGAGAAGCAGAACTCCTTCCACTGTAATGAGTCTGTTCTTTGTGGTTTCGCCAATGTTAAAGAAAGCGTAGGACTCTGCCTCTGCAATGCAAAAAATGCTTTAACGTGACAAATTCCCAAACCTGCCAACATTTTGGATAAGATGACCAGAATTGTAGCATGTGCATACAATAATCCTGATATAAATAGAGGACTCCTGCACAGGGCCTCCTTTACAACTGCTCCTCTAGACTCCTGAAAGGACAAGGAAAGTCGAAAATAGAATAAGGCTAGAAATGCTGTATTTTGTATACTAAACATAAGCATGAACTTACTGCACCACAAGCCTAATCAAACAAATGATTTATGCTTCCAAAGTTGGCCACAGGGGGCAGTCATCTTGTAACTTTGTTAAACATGTTTGCCTGACCCTGACCTTGCACATGCTCAGTGTGGTCTGGGCTGCTTAGGGATCGTCATAAACAAAGCTGCTTGAATTCTGCATGGCTGTAAGTAAGGTGGGGGCTCCCCCTGCTGTACATAAGTATGATTGTTTCCCTGCAGAGCAGTTAGGGACCATCTGACAATTCCTATCCACAGCAGTAAAGGAAAGGAGAATTTCACTACATGCAGTCAGGTTTCTTATAAAAACGGTACACATTTTTTAATTAAAGTATATTGGAGATAGGTTTCTTTTTCGTTAAAGAAAGTAAAAATGGGATTTTATTTTTTTGCCTTTCCTTGTCCTTGAAACCACCACTCCCCATACCTGGGCCCAAACTGTAGAAAGATTTAGAGTGGTGCAACAGGGTGGACCAGGTCAAATGTAAAGGGGATGTAAAGGCAATATACTCCAATATACTTTAATAAAAAAAAGTGTACCATTTTTATAAGAAACCTGACTGTATGTACTGAAATTCTCCCTTCATTTAATTGCTCTGCTGTGGATAGGAAACTTCAGTCCTCTGCAGGGAGGTGGGAGCCCCCACCTTACTTCCCAGCCATGCAGAACTCAACTCAGAGCAGCTATTTTTGTTTCCCTGTAGAGCAGTCGGCGACTGTGTAGATATTCGTATTGGATTTTATTTTTGCCTTTACGTCCCCTTTAATGTTTTCAACTCCAGTGGCAGAGACAAAGATCTTGGAGCCAGATTTAAACAGATAAACTGTGACTCTTATTGAAGGATTATTTTGCTGCAGCCACTGGTTCTGCATAGTTGGAAAAAGTATGTATTAAACAATACAAAACTATAAAATCCACATTAGGTTACATGACAACACAGGACCCAGTGCAGTCTGCATATTCTGATTATTAATCAGTCTTGCTGTATCGGCTTCTGGCAGATATTATTCGACTTGTGCTGTTTTTAATAATTTATTACGATCCCTAAGCAGCCCAGACCATGCTGAGCATGTGCATTGTCTTGATCTTGAAAAGATGGTGAGCCCCTGTGGCCAACTTTGAAAACATAAATCATTTGTTTTATTAGACTTCTAGTGCTCGTTCATGTTTATGTTTAGTATACAAAAAACAGCATTTCTAGCATTATTCTATTTTAGACTTTAGTTCCCCTTTAAGTGCACATTCTCAACTGTGATCGCAGCAGTGGAAGCTCTTACAGAAAGGGGCCACCTTTCCAACTGTGCAACTTTGCATTTTATGTCCAGGTGTGGGGTCCCTTTTGGGAGTCTTGTGGACAGTTGAGAATGGCTTTACTTTACTTCTTCTTTACGTGGACATACATTATCTTAAATTGTAATTGGCACAATTTGCTAATTAGCTTTAAATACCTACATATGAGTGAAGAACAGACAATAAATTGTGGTAGTACAGCTAATTGCTATGATGATCCTACCCTTGATTGTAACCCCTGAAAGCCTATGACTTTGTTCCAATCTCACCTTGTATCCTCAGGTATGTCCCACAGGACTTGTAAGTCTTATGCCCCAATGTTACTTTACATTGATATAGTGCACTGTCGTTCTTCTGCGTATTTTTGATTTCTAAAACCTCCTGGTTGGATACAATCCTCCCTGTCCGGTTTGCCTCGCTCTCTGCTATATTGACTGTGACTGATTTGTTCTGGCACCACTTGATCTGAATCCAGGTCACATCTACCTTCTGTGATTTCTCTTTTTCATAATTACACTGCAGCTCCACATTGTCCCCCGGGGACGCCAGCACAGACGTAGGCACCCACTGCATCTTCAGTGTCCAACATAGCTTTCCTGGTTAAAGATAATTGGTGAGTGTTATACAGGGAATAATGTACTCCTCAGTCTCCAAGCAGCTCCAAGACCAAGAATCCGTCTTCAAGTTCACATGTCAATCAATCATTCGACATCACTACTGTAACTGATGACATCACTAAGCACCAATTTTAAGGATACATATAACAGATTATCCAGGTAATTTGTGTATTATAATAATAAAATAATACCTATCTACATCAGCTATTGAGGATCATAAGGGATGGCAGAGTAAGCAGTGCTCAGAGAATTTTAGGGTCCCCAATGGCTCCACAGATTTGAATGACTTCATCAATACA
Organism: Xenopus petersii; assembly: GCA_038501925.1. NCBI lineage: Eukaryota > Metazoa > Chordata > Amphibia > Anura > Pipidae > Xenopus > Xenopus petersii. Next base: position 27,539,927 of record CM076684.1, on the reverse strand, counting down.
ATATTTCATATTTGCCCAATGAAAAGCTGGTCAGCTCCAATGTAAATAAACTTTCCCTTAAATTATCTTGATATTTGAGAATCATACATACCGTAGGGGTCATTTATGACCTGCAAGTGCAAAGTGCACTTTCAGATGCAATCACCATGTTTTTTACCCACAATGCAGTGTTGTTCCAGTGTAATTGCAGTCAGTGGGACGATGTGCCTGACATAATTGCAGCTGTTAAAATTCTTGCACTTCAAGGCAAATCAGACACAATTGTCATGCATTACTATCAGTACTTGCTGTCACAATGATGTGTGCACCAATGTTCCCTCTAATTCCTTCTCAGCTATGTGGGCAAAAAAAAATATTTTGTGCTCTCAATTTAAACTTATGTGTACAGGTTTTAAAATTGTCAGAATTAATGCAAAATTTTGTGTTCTTGCATTTGTGTGTGTTGACCTCAAAATTTGTGTGTGCGCACACATTAGTGGGAACATTGGTGATGAATATTGGTGTACACTCAATTCCGCCACTGGTCCAGCCCAGGCAAGGAATATGCAGGCCTTGATGCCATGATGGCACGGTGTATAATAGGAGCACAGACCCCAGTGAGAAGCCTATAGAGCAATATAGGTGAGAAATACATTTAAACCACTATCTAGCCAGCCTTCCACTATTAAACCAACTTCCCCATAAAATCAACTAGCCCTGGCAATGCAGTGAGTTATTGATATGTAGAGAGGAGTCATACGGGTTAATTTTATCCAAGCCTCTAATAACCCAAATCAACCAATCAGCAAACATCATGTAATGTTCCCCCCCCAAACCAAAATGGAGACGGCACTCCGGTAAGAAGAGAGGCAGATTTACTGCAGTATCCTGCAAGATGATGATACACTTTATGCGTTTCGGGACACAATCCCTTAATCATTGATGCTTAAGGGCCTGAGTGCCGTCTCCTTTTTGGTTTGGTGATATATGTACAGTGGGGATGGGGCAGTAACGTAACTAGAGGGGGGCGGGCCCTGGTGAAGGACGCGCAGCCGGGCCCCCCTCTGTATGTGATTTTCGGGCCGGATTTCAGTGGCGCGCGAGCTGCCGGGGGGCCCTAAGGGGTTGCGGGCCCTGGCCCGCTCGCTCCCCCGGTAGTTCCGCCACTGGGGGACGCTGTGGACAGCGCATCCGGAAGAGATTTTAGGAGCAGCCCTATGGGATAAAGAGCTCGAAGCAGTTCCTTTGGTTGATCATGTAATGTTCACCTATTTTAAAGCAGACACCTTGTTGTCCCCTATAGGATACTAAACCTGGCGTAAACTTTGCACCATTCATCACATGACCCCTGTCACTTCCCTCCATTGCTGATGCAGTGCTTCCCCCACCCTTGTTGTGCATTTCTCTAGGGACCCTCAGAATAAGCACATACCCCACAGATGTCTCTACTTCCCCTTTCTGGGACATGGTGCATTACAATTACAATTCTCATACGGAAATAAGTGCAGCATGTTAGTTTAAGGTAAGGGCCATTTCCAACCACGATCATTGCTCATTGTGAACTAAAGCCAAAAACTCCCTTTGGATGGTTGGCATCCTCCCAAAAAACACACAAATAAGTGAATGTAGAATTGATGAGCGTACTATTCTAAGCACTTTTGCAATGTATATTTATTATTTATTTATTTTTTTAATTCCAAGATATAGAGAATCCATGTACTGTTTACATGAATGAATTTTGTTACAACAGCGCCACCTGCTGGTTATTTTCCCACCAGTCTGACCACCAAGTAGGCAAGAAAGAAAAAGGCTGCTCTGATGTTCTTCTGGTTAGGAAAGATTAGAGAAAGGTTTCTATTTTTTTCCTAACTAGAAGTCCGCTGTGTCAAAAAACATTTGGTGCGTGTCAGAATAGTCATGCGCATAAAAATTGTCGTGCGTCAAAATTATTTGAACGTGCATTGACTTTAATGCATTTGGACAAAATAGGCACGCAAATAAAAATGGTCATGGGCATCAAAATTAATGCGTATCAAAATAATTTTGATGCCCATTGCTTTTCGCAGTAAATTTGCTAATTTTTTAGCAAAGCGAAACGGGATAAATTCGCCCATCACTACTGATAAGCCCTGGAGCTACTGAGACCCTGATCCTATTAATAATTCCAGGGTTCCCACAGCTGCTTGTGTTATTAGTGCACTAGATTTGCACCCACTGAATGATGTTGGATGTCTGCTCTAGAAAAACTCCACTCTGAGAATGCTAGAGGCAATTTGCACCTAATTAGCATCAAAATGCACAAGCAAGTTTTTTTTTTTTTTTTTTTTGACACACCAGAAGAAGTACTTCATTGTGGGTACAAGCCTGGTGATGAAATTGCCCCTTGCACATTGTCATGAATGACCCCTATTATTATTATTATTATTATTATTAACATGTATTTATATAGCGCCAACATATTTTGCAGCGCTGTGGGACCATGACTCATAAACCATTAGTTGCTAAAAAAACAACAACAACCAGGTATCTTCTAGTTTTATGGATTTGTCATAATTCCAGTACATTTTGTATAAATAGTAAATATATGTAATTAATGCACTACTAAATTGTCATGTGTCAACAAGTTTTCTCAACAGTGACATAAGCCATATCATGTAACACAATTCCCCTTATTAATAATATAGATTGTTATAATATAATAATAATGTTAATAAAGATATACATGTTAATTAAGTAGTGGGTTTTCTGCAATGTTGGGGTGGAAAAATGTCAGAAAGTTTTCACTGTGAATCTGTTGTGGGAATTATAACATTTCTGCTTTTTAACATGGTTTAGCATTACTGTAAGTAACAATCTGCAGTGCTGCGCCCTATTTTGCATATCCAGGTGGGGTTAGATACTGTCCCCTACATGAGACTGTGTTTGGTGAGGTTAAAAAACCTAAAATGAATATATAAATACAAGTATGTGCTCCGTTATCTGGAAACCCGTTATCCAGAAAGCTCCGATTACAGTATAGCTATCTCCCATAGACTCCATTTTGTCTAAATAATTCAAATTTTAAAAAAGGTTTTCCTTTTTTCTCTGTAATAATAATAAAACAGTAGCTTGTACTTGATCCCAACTAAGATATAATTAATCCTTATTGGAAGCAGAACCAGCCTGTTGGGTTTATTTAATGTTTAAAGGATTTTCTAGTAGACTTAAGGTATGAAGATCAAATTACAGAAAGAACCGTTATCAAGAAGACCCCAGGTCCCGAGCATTCTGGATAACAGTTACTATACCTGTACATCAGTGGTGTCCAACCTGCAGCCCTAATTTCAAAATACAGTCATGTTAAAGCCTGAGGGTGGAACATTTACCTACTTTTCTTCCCGAGGATGGTGGCCCTGAGTTCTGGCATCGCCAGGGGCACCAACATCTTTACTAGCCCTTCTAACCCAGGCTGAACAGCACATTTGTATCTGTTACCTGTATACAGGCCTGGGGCAATAATTCCATCAGGGCAGGAACTCACCTGAGAGGAGAAGCATCAGAATGGGAAGGGGAGATCTCGGCCCTGAGAGGACTGTGCCACAAACCATCTCCTCTTTGGTCAGTGGAATTCGGGAGAAGATGTTCTTTAGAAAGGAGTTGCCTTTGTGTCTTTATTATTGTAACAAGTAAAAGGTTTGAGGGGGGAGATTCACTTCACTGCTTTGCAAAACATCTGATCCTCTCCGGAAACAAAAGAAAAAGCTGAGCAGATCATTTAAGCGAATGAACAGGATTTTCAGATCACCAGACACTGCATTCTCACCTGCCACTTGGCTCTTACTGAACCTTGAGTATTATTATTATTATTTAGTGCTCCAACATATAATAAGTATTGTCATTCCCAGTCAATCCTGCTGTGGGTTTTAGAGCATGGTCTCCTTCAGAGTGGGGCGCTGGTGGTGTAATCGGCCGGCCCTGTGGGGTTTACAATCTAAGATCCCTATCATATTTACACACACTATGGGTAATCTATGGTCAATTTTATCAGGAGCCAATGACATTTGATCTGATTTTGGGTTATGGGCCGAGTTATATCTTTGCAACTGTTTCTATGCCATCCAAAAGGACCCAATATCATGGGTATGACACTTTTTATTTCAAATGGCCCTGTCTTCTATATTCTAGGTTATGGTCACTACAGAACACAAGAAGTCAGGGTGCTGATTTCACAAAGCAGTCCCGAATGAGTCAGAATCTACTGAGATTTTGGGAAATAAGCTGCACCCTTAGTTGGCATAGTAAGACTTTTCACATTTACTAGGAACGTGTCACTATCACTTTAATAAACGAATCCTGTGCTGACTTTTGTTTGGAATAATGCCCACCTGCCTCCCTGCAGATTTCCATTACAAATCTCTGCTCCAATGCCTCTCCCTAATAACTCAGTAGCTGATGTCAGGGAAACGTCCAATCAGCTGAGGCATTGCTCATAACGGGGGGGAGGGGGGTGTCTGTAGGGAGAAAGGGGCCACTGAAAAGTTTTTACCAACTTTTGGATCAAAATGACTGACTTCTAATTCCTACCAAGACTTATAAGCACAAAGTATGATGAAACCTTAAAAATAAGTGAATGTAAAATTGATGACGGAGCTATTCTAAGCACTATGGCAATGTACATTAATTTTTTTTTTTTTTGCTTTAATTCCAAGAAATTTAAGTTTACATGTATTGTTAACATCAATGAATTATGTTACAACAGCGCCACCTGCTGGTCATTTTCTGACCACCAAGTAGTCAATGAGGTTGTCAGGAGAAAGAAAGAGGCTGTTCTGATGTTTTTCTGGAAAAAAAACTAGAAACCTTTCTCAAATCTTTCCTAACCATAAAAACATCAGACCACCCTCTGGGGACCTATGATTCTTAGGGCCTGCCTGGTCCACATATCTCCTACTGTAAAACTTCCACTGGGTTGGTTTGCTGGGACTTACTGAGTAGAAGACTTGTGACACGCAGGGCTCAGTGGTTAAGAACAAACTGGCATAGGAGGATGTAGGAAAGACATTTATTGTGCTTAATTGTGGGGGGAAAGCTTCCTCCAAGCACAGGCAGGGTGCTGATGTTTTGGGTCCTTTTACGAACTGAAGGGTCATTTCAGGTCTCACACTGGACTTGCTTACTGTAACCATCTTGCCCTACGTCTTCTGTCTTGACTGCTTGCATATCATAAACCATTCTTCCAACCTACAGCTGCCACACTATGTGCCAGTACCTAGAGCAGCCACTCATATTTGCACCACCTTAAAGATATCAGTGGCTCCTGGTTCTCTTTACACCTTCCTCTGCTGGCACAGCAGCCTTCTCCGTCTCTTCCCACTGCTTGTGTGCTCTGTACCAGCTGCAGGGACCAAGTTGTCAATGCCTGTGCAGACATGAGCAGCACATTAGCAGGACTGGACACTAGGGGCTTATTGTTGTCAGGTGCAATGTATAGAGCAGTTATATGAATCAGCAGTGTCCTTTGGATTTGCATATTCTTTCACTTTGTCCTTGTGATTACAGAATTTATCTCTGCACAATGGAAAGGAAGTAGTTACTGAATTCTCTTGCCATCTGCTTCCCCACTCAATGGCTCAATACTAAATCTACCCAACACTGTGCAAAGTAAACCAGCAGATGGCACCACAACACCATTTAATATAACAGGGAAAACGCTCTGCATAAACCTTGTATATAAACAGGTAGTGCAGTCACTTGGCTCTAGTTCAGCACTGTTTGTTCCTGGAAAACATTAAAGCGGTTGTTCATCCAAAAACAAAGACTTTTTTTTTCAATGATTTTCTATCTGTGATCATTTTTCTAATGTTGAAGTGCAAAATTAAATTTTCACCTTCTTATGACTTTCTAAAGCAGCTCTGCGAGGGGGGGTCACCGACCCCGTAAACTGTTCTAAACTGATACATTAGTTGGTACATTTCTAATCTTTGGCCACATTAAACTTTTAACTTCAATTTTGGAAAAACAGTACAAAGTCAATATTGCTGCTAGATGCTATAATAATGTCTTATGGTTCTTAAATCAATTACTTGTAACTCCCCCAATAGAGATATTTGAACTGTGAACTTTCCCTTTTTATTGCACACACAACAAACAATGCCTCACTATTCCCAGTCTATGTCAGACTGAAGTACTCTGGGCCCACCAGGAACCTAACCTAGGGCCCCCAATCTGGCCACAGTAAATCACCCTGCTTTTAATGCACGCAGCACCACTGTTGGAGATCTTTATGCATTGCACAGCAAGCTTACCACCCTGGTATCAGGCAGAGCTACTATCAGGGAGCAGGTCACACCCAGCTTTGCCAGTATTCTGGTGGTCCAATCAAACCCTGTACAATGCCAGTCCCTGTAGGGTCTATTGCACACCTACAGGCTTATTTACATCTGTAGCCACAGTTGCATTTGAAGAAATTTCTGCAGTTAGTTGTGGGAAAAATTCCACTCAAATACTCTTTTTGCAGTGATGAGCGTTTTTTTTTTTTTTGACAAATTTCGTCTCGAAAATGGCACCCATAGACACTAATGCGTGAAATAAATTTGTCGCACATTAAAAGTTTTTAGCACAATTTTGTCATCCATAGACTTCTATGCATTTCGGCAACTTTTCACATTTTTACGAATTTTTGACGAACAGAAACGGGTCAGATTCGCCGATCACTACATTTAGCATCACTGGGCTCTTCCTCCCTTTCTGAATCGAGTGTAGTTGCGCCTATTGTTGCAACCCTGTATCTACCTCAATCTCTGGACCAGTCAATGGTTCCAAAGTTCCTTCAGAGCTGTGTATCAAACAACACGGTGCACTTACTGTATGTCTAAAGAATTGGAAGTATGCTTCACTTTTGAGATGAACACTGGAAATTACATCAACTGGAGAGCATAGATCTATGGCAAATTTCAAGTGCAATTGCGTTAATTCTGATGCATCTGCCGCAATTGTATCAGTCGAAATGCCCCATATTCTAGAAAAAACACTGCATTATGGGGAATAAACATGGTGTTTGTGCTTGAACTTGCATTCTGATTACTACACTTGCAGATGTAAATGTGGTGCTCTTGGAAAGAACCGTGGTTGTCAAATAGTGATTTGTGGGCCGGCTTGATATCTGCGGGAGCCACAGGCTGGTTGAGCTCTTCAGACTGGGCGGTTCGGACCAACCTCGCACCCCACTTTCTGGGTTGCAGACGGGTGTTGGTTGAGCTCTTCAGACTGCTCTCCCTGCCCGTGACCTGCCAAATGCCGACTTCCGGGTTGAAACTTTTATAGACGCGCACCTCATCGGCGGTGTGGCGCGGGTCTATAAAAGGAACCCAGAAGTCCGCGGGTGGTGGGAGGGCAGGTGGGTGCGGGTCGGGAAAAGCACTGTCCCTAAGGGCTTTGGCACACAAAGAATTTTGTTTCATGGGAAGAAATATGTCCCTAATTCCTTGGCACAACTTCCTTAGAAAAGCCTGGGAAATGCTCTGCCTATGGCAGATAGAGGTAACAAAAAAAAATATGCCTGCCTGTCACTGGCTTTGTATGCAATGGGCAAAGCATTTTCCATACTTTGCTATGGGAAGTGGTGGCACAGGGTTAGGGACATTTTGCTTCCTAAGAAGAAATATATTTTTGTGCCAAAGCCCTTAGGTACATAAAGACAATGGTGCAAGGATATAACTAGGTAACAGCTTATTGCCTTTATAACACTATCATTTATAGGTTTACATTTCTCCTGTGTATTACAGAGTTGCATTATTATTTTTATGGCCTAGTAATGATCCTATTCTTTCCCTTAGTAAGTATGAGCTATGGGTCCCTAATAATTATTCTAATATTGTTTACAGCTAATTAATTTGTCAGGTGTAGGAGAAGAATTTATAAGTGCGATGCTATGTCTATCCTTTAAAAGGGGTTGTTCACCTTTAAATTTACTTTCAGGGAGTTATTTATTGAAGTACAAATGCCAAAAACTATTCTATAAATTCAAAATTTTTAGTGGGAAAAAAACCGAGAATTTTTTGTAAATTATAAAACCCAAAGGGTGTTAAAAGTCAGAATAAAAAGTACTCCAACTCAGACCTGCCAAGTTCATGTAGAAGTCAATGGGAGAAGTCCCAAAGATATCCTGATCTGCGCTGGGTTTCGTGCAATAATCTGAAGATTTCATGGTTTTTCAGGCAAAAATCCAAAAAAATCTGAGCTTTCGCACAAAAAATTCGTTTTTCTTTCGTTTTTCTTTTCTTCTTTTTTACCTGTGGTCAGTGACCAGTGTTGAAAAGAGTCAGAAGAAGAAGGCAAATAATTCAAAAACTATTAAAAAAGAAAAAAATAAGGCCAACTGAAAACTTGTTAAAATTAGCCATTTTATAACTACAGTTTCAACACCTTAAGTAAAACCCTGGCTTAGAAAACATTATAGAATTTAAAAGATACATTTACATTATTATCAGGTTAAAACAAAGAGCAATACTGGTATTTATTAATGCTTTTGGCTCCATGGGACACCTAGAGGGCTTCTCAAACTCAGGTTAAATTGAGAGCCCCTTTATCGGCACATTGCTGGGGAGGTGGAATCGATGGAGCTGATGGAAAGTGATGCTGTATAATGATTCCGCTTCCTATTGTTTTAATGAAAGGTTTAAAGAGCTGTTAAGGAATCAGTCTCATGCACAACAGAAATGTCAATACAATGTCAATGTAATTAGCAAGACAGGAAGTGGGGAGAGTGATCAGAAAGAGGTTTTGTAAATGGCCAGTGGTTTAGTAGTGACAATTGAACATATTTCTCTATTTAGTAGGATAGGCAGGTAATGTGTATAGTCCTGCTGGAACAACCCTGCAATTCCATGTCCCCTAGTCACAGGCTAGAATTAAAGACAAATTGGAGGGCCACAGCTCACCCCTAGATTTTCAGATGGACAGCCGTGCCCTAAAACACCTGAAAACTCCGCAGAACATTAGGAAGAGCCAGCACAAAGCAGCAGAGGCGCAGGCACATCTCCTCTCACTAAAAAGGCTTTTCAATAATTAACCACAAAATAAATAGCTTTAATATAAATTGCCTGTACTCAAGGGCACTGTTGTTCCATTCAGCCTGTCATCAAAGGAGGCGTTTTAGCAGCAATTCAGTGGGAGCCTTCATTCTGGGAAAGGTAGAAAACATGTTGAGAGGAATAGGACCTAAAGTTCCCTGTCGTTATATGGATTGAAGCTGTTTGGAGGGGGGTGTCTACAGTAAAATAGGCAAAAAATACCCTAATAGTAGGGATGCACCGAATCCAGGATTCGGTTCGGGATTCGGCCTTTTTCAGCAATATTCGGATTCGGCCGAATCCTTCTGCCCAGCGAACCGAATCCGAATCCTAATTTGCATATGCAAATTAGGGGCAGGAGGGAAATTGCATGACTTTTTGTCAGAAAACAAGGAAGTAAAAAATGTTTTCCCCTTCCCACCCCTAATTTGCATATGCAAATTAGGGTTCGGATTCGGTTCGGTATTCGGCCGAATCTTTCACGAAGGATTCGGGGGTTCGGCCGAATCCAAAAAAGTGGATTCGGTGCATCCCTACCTAATAGTAACCAATCAAATGTTCAGTTTTCTAATGACAGATAGGTTTTACAGGAATTGGTCAGTGTAAAGATAAAAACTGGGTAAATAGATAGGCTGTGCAAAATAAAAAATGTTTCTAATATGTTTAGTTAGTCAAAAATGTAGTGTATAAAGACTGGAGTGTCTGGATGTCTAACATAATAGCCAGAACACTACTTCCTGCTTTACATCCCTCACTGATTGGTTACCCTGGTTACCAGGCAGAGACTTGAGGGGCGCCACATGGTTCATATCTGTTGCTTTTGAATCTGTGCTGAATGCTGAGGATCAATTACAAACTCACTGAACAAATGTTTGTGAAAGTTCTCATTCGTCCAGGTCATGGTATATCTAAAGAAATAAGTCAAATCAACTGGACTTGCTGTGTTTTTACTTGGAGATGTTTCACCAGCCAGTTGGATGACTGGTGAAACATCTTCAAGAAAAAACACAGCAAATCCAATTAATTTGATTTATTTCTATAGATATTTACTGAACAGATATGTCCCATGTGGCCCACATTCAAGACACTGACAAACTCAGAATTAGAGAGCTGAAAAGCAGGAAGTTGTGTTCTGGCTTTTATATTACTCATCCAGTCACTCCAGTCTTTACACTTTACATTTTTTGCTAACTACCTATATTAGAAACATTTTTTTATTTTGCACACTGAACTGTTCCTTTAAAGTGGATTTGCATATACTGGACAGGTATATCTAGAAGTCTTTGTGCAAAGCAGAGGGAGAGAGAGTAGTGAACATGCATGAGCTCTAAAAGTGCAACTAGGAGTCTTCATGCTGGAGAATTGTGGGTGTTAGTATGTATGAGGTGGAAAGTTGCAAGTGTAGGTTTATATGAAGGGGACAGTTGCAGGTATGATTTTGTATGAGGTGGGGAGTTGCAGGTATGGGATGAGGTGGAGAGTTGCAGGCATGGGATGAAGTGGAGAGTTGCAGGCATGGGATGAGGTGGAGAGTTGCAGGTATGGGATGAAGTGGAGAATTGCAGGTATGGGATGAGGTGGAGAGTTGCAGGTATGGGATGAAGTGGAGAGTTGCAGGTATGGGGTGAGGTGGAGAGTTGCAGGTATGGGGTGAGGTGGAGAGTTGCAGGTATGGGATGAAGTGGAGAGTTGCAGGTATGGGATGAAGTGGAGAGTTGCAGGTATGGGGTGAGGTGGAGAGTTGCAAGTATGGGATGAAGTGGAGAGTTGCAGGTATGGGATGAGGTGGACAGGTGCAGATGTGAGTCTGTATGAGGATGAGAGTTGCAGGTATGGGTCTGTATATGAATGTGGTGGAGAGATGAAGGAATTGGTCTGTAAAAGGAGGACAGGAAAGTTGCCGATGCAAGTTACAGGTAGGAGACTATATATGAGGATTAAAGCTGCAAGCAGAAGTCTGTACTAGGAGAAGAGTTGCAGATATGGTTCTAATTGTAGTGGAGAGTTGGGGGGGAGGGGGCACCTAGCTTTTTGCTCATAGTGAGGCTACAAGGTTCAGGGCCGAATTCAAATAGTGGGCGCCCCTAGGCCCACAGCCATTCGTCGCCCCTGTCCCCTCCCCTTTCATCATCTGGACAGCAGCAATGGGGATTGGCGCACTGTAAATTTAAAAAATGTATCTCCAGCGCATCCCCAGTGTTTTTGAACTAATATGGGTGTGGTTGGGCAGCATGCCGCCCCCCTAAAATCCTGCCGCCCTAGGCCCGTGCCTAGATGGCCTTTCCACAAATCCGGGCCTGAAAAGGTTGTTCAGACACTTAGTTAATGTTGCTCAGCGCTGCATTCTGTGCATTAAATTGCACCAGTGCTGCCACCTGTAGCATTTTATTATATAACTTGAACTAGACAATTCAGAACTAAAGCTGGCCATACAGAGGCCTAAAAAAGCTCTTTGTCTGCAGGCCCAGCTTTGTGGCGAGGTCACAAAGGCCAAGGCCTAGGGCGGCAGAATTTCAGGGGCCGCATGCCACCCAACAGCTTCCAAATTAAATATGAGCACTGGAGACTGGCATGTCTACATTGTTGGACGTGTTAGAAGCGTGCATGCAAAAGAAGCAAAACGGGAGGGGAGTAAAAAGGGGGGGCAATGAGCGGAGCAGGCCTCGGGGCTCCTCATTAGTAAACCCAGGCCTGTTTGTCTGGCTCTGGAAGGACAGATTTGGTAGCTTTAATTGGCCCCTGTATGAGGCCTTCCCAATGGCCTGCTTAACTAATATGTGGCTGAAAAACGATGTGTACAACCATGGTTTGGAAATCCTACTAGCCATGGACCCCATTCGTGTGCTGATGCAGCCCTCTCCTGACAGGTCTTTAATGTGCCCCCAAAACAGACTACTCTTTTGTTGTACAACTAACCCCAATTCTGTCACTGCCAATTAGAGTCACACAACAATCTGGCCCCACCACCATGCATAGGACAGTGGTGCAGTCCAACCCTGGTTGCCCACCATGGTGTGTATCTGAAAAAACACTGCATATTAAAGAGAGTCCCCTCTGTCCAGCATAAAGGTTATGTTGTTAGTTGGTTAGCACTGTGCTGCTGTTTGTATTACTCTGCCCAGCTAAGCCTTGTGCTTTCCATCTTTGCACCTCCTACACCTCCCACATGCATGGACCCCCAGCTCCGTCCCTGCTCTCACACCAAGCTGTTTGCTTTGGATCCCCTGTGCTATTTGTGGAGGATTTTCGCACTTTGCATGTAAATAAGGGAGGAATTGCCCGAGTTGCAGATTCCAGTAATACTTGTAGCCCAAACATCTCACTCTCATCATGAAATACATTACGGAGGAGAGGTGACCATGAATAAATGCAACACAAACAGAATAACTTTCTTTTTAGCTGGTGCAGGGTGCGGCTGCATGGTACGACGAAGGAGTATGGCGTTTACTTAATGTAGTGTTATTTGCACTTCTAAAGAATCCCCTTTGCTCTGTGCTTTATCAGTGATATTGGGTGCCCATGTTGCTCCATGTTGCTCCCTCTGCAGATGTATTTAAACCAAAATCAACAATATTACACTCTTAAAATGATGCAACAGTTTTATTTATATAGAGTGCATTAAGAATTTTTCATCTGAGGCAGGAATCAATTTTTCTTTTTAAAGGAAAACTATACCCCCCAAACAATGTAGGTCTCTATTAAAAGATACTGAGTAAAACAGCTCATGTGTAAAACCCTGCTTCATGTAAATGAACCATTATCATAATAATATACTTTTTAAGTAGTATGTGCCATTGGGTAATCATAAATAGAAAATTGCCATTTTAAAAAATAAGGGCCGCCCCCTGAGATCGTAAGATTCACTGTGCACACATACAAACCACATGTAAGGTCACATGAGCCAATTAACAGACAGAGTTCTGCCTTTTGCTTCCTCACTTCTTCCTGTTACAGTTAGTGTTGTAGTATTTCTGGTCAGGTGATCTCTGAGGCAGCACAGATAGAGTCACGAAATGGTGGTTCAAGGCAAGAGATGTAAAAGGGTAATATTTATGTAAATATATATTCCAGTTTGGTAAGATTCTTTAATATGTCATTCAATTTGATATAAACTATCTGTTGCTTAAGTATTCATTTTGGGGGTATAGTTTTCCTTTAATTCAGTAAGTTTGCTCATGTGCTCAGCTGTATATGTCGTCCATGGTGGTTGTGAGCAGGGCACTTTCTGCATATTGTTGGTATTTTCTGTTTGTATGGGTTTCCTCCTGGTCTACAAAAAAGGTGAATGTTAAATGGCTCCAGGTGACATTGACCCTAGTGTTTCCATTTGCCTTTGATTAGAAAATTAGATTGCAAGCTCCACTGAAGCAGGAAGTGAGTTAAATGTTTACCCCCCCAACCTGTGTCTAACTCTGCCAATACCCATGCACCCAAAGAGAGAAATGGCTTTTGTGGAATACTCTATGGGCTGGATCCCATGGGGGGGGGCATGAAACTACAGTTCCATCCGCCATGTTATTAAACTGTCCTGCCTAATAAGGTTATGAGCTCATTTGTAGCTTGACAGTTGTAATAAAATAAAGTTGTTGGCTAATTAAATTGGATGTCATCAGAGTAGCTCTTCTGGCTCCTGATTTGTCAATGATCGGTAAACTTATTGCCCAGTCTCCAGGACATGTACAACTTTCATAGAGGGATGGGGAAGTGCAGGTGGTTAATGGGGTAGGGACTAGGGCAATATGACTAAAGCTGGCCACAGGCGCAAAGATCCGATAGTACGAATCAATGTACGATTGGACTTCCCCCATCTCCCGACCTGCCACTAACCATTCAGATCAAATAAAGTAGTTAAAGAACAGATCAGCCGATGTTCTGCCCCTGACAGTAATCGTACGATAGACAAAGCTAGTGACAGTCTCCCACTGAAAATCGTACAATTGGGGATTCGTACGATGAGATCTTTGCGTCTATGGCCAGCTTAACACAGCAGAGTGGCCAGGATCTCCACTGAATTCATGTTAATGATTTAAACTTAAACCCTACAAAATAAAAAAGTATTGTGGGGAAAAAATATACTGCTAAACAGGCAGCCAGAACTCATGGCCCTGATGGGAAATGACGGCTACTGATACAAAGTATATGTTTTCTTTCCACCTTCTTTTTTATTGAGTCTCTAGCAGCAGCCAAGCACATGGGGCCGTGTTCTCCTCTCTATTTCTTTCCTTAGCAGATTCCTTGTGCAAGGCCTGACAGGCTTTTGTTCTTTTTCATTTAGCCACAGCTAAAAATAGCCACGTAAAATTGTTTTTAGAATGAGCCTGCCCCCAGCTGAGAGCCTGCAAAATCAAGGCCCAGTCAAAACTGACAAATCCCACTATGGCTGAGCAGATTCAATGATGGGAGGCCACACCTCGGCCCCTACGTTGGGCAGTCTGATTGCCAACCATGAATGTAGTGCATCAGTACAGTGTTAATACCAGCACATTCAGTATCCATTCATTGACATAGTACCAGTTAATTAAATCTCTGTCCATTCTACAGCCTCGAGGTGTTTCTGTTCCTCTGCTTTCCATTTCTATTATTCCTCACATTCTGCCTCATGTACACAGGGTGATGGGACCCAGATAGGGTTGCCACCCGGCCGGTAAAACACGGGCCGGGGCAGGTATTACAAATTTACCGGCAATGTAGCTGCTGATAATTTGTAATACCCTTTACAAAAGTCTCTCCTAGGAGACCGCTCAGCCTCCCCCTCCTGTAGCAGCTCCAAAAACCTCTTCAGGGGTGCTCAGCCCGCAGCGTCCCCACCGCTTAACTCGAACAAAGCCAAAAATTGCCTATGATTAAGGGATTGTTTCCCGAAACGCGTAGGGCTTTCTTGATCCTTGCATGAGCTTGCAATAAAGACCTTTTGCCTTTTCAAGTGAAGTGCCGCCCTTCTTTTTGGCATTACCCTTTACAAAAGCCCTTGCCCTCCAGTAAAAACTTACATTTCCTTTGGCTTCTGCGATGTGGCCCGCCCCTTTTGCGGCTCTACCCTGTGACTCTGCCCCCTTTTTTTGCATCACTGAACGCCGGCTCCGCCCCCTTTGTGTCACGGCCCACCCCTTTATTATCCGCCCCCACCACTGCCCGGTATTTTTTTTTTTTTTAAAAGGTGGCAACCCTAGACCCAGATCAAAATAGCTTTTTCTGGATGCCATCATCTACATTTAAACCAACACTGCGAGGAGCTTCTGGGAGTCGTAGTTCCACAACTGATGGCTGGCAGTTGCTGGCACTTGCGTCTAAAGAAGCGGGTGCACTCGTTACTCACATGCCGGATATAGGAAATAACGCTGACCAGACTCGAAAAACTTTCAGCACTATTTTTTTGATTTGCATTGATGCGCAAGTGCAACTGTGTTCATCACATTAGGATAGGCGCAACACCTCCCAGCAAGTGTAGACACATGGCACAGCTTATTAGCAATTAGCTTATATACATTAAGCAGACTGTATTGATTTCTTTATAGCCATGCAGTATACATGCTGATATACACCAGATCCTGATTTCATATGCACCACATTTTAGGGTCTGGCCACACGGGCAGATTCAGGGAGATTAGACGCCAGGTGACAAATCTCCTCTTCTTCGTGGCAACTAATCTCCCCGATCTGCCTTCCCCTGCCTTCAGCCAGCTAAAATAAAAATCACCTGGGGGCAGTCACTCGGATCGCTTCATTTTCTAAAGTCGGCCATATTTGCCTCACGAGGAAACTTTGTGCGACTTTGGAAAATGAAGCGCTCCTGCCCCCAGGCGATTTTTTATTTTAGGCAGGGGAAGGCAGATCGGGGAGATTAGTCGCCACAAAGTCGCCTGGTGACTAATCTCCCCGAATCTGCCTGTGGCCAGACCCTTAAATGGATAAGATGGCAGCTCTACCCAAAAAGAAAAGCAGTCTCAGTTTGTCATTCCCTTCATGTGTTCACTCTTACAGCCCTGACTTCCTTGTTCTGTTTTCAGGCAGAGCTGTGACTCTCTAGGGGATCCAGAAATAAACCCCTTTTATCAGAACAGTGTGAGACTAAATGCCTGTGTATATGAGGCCGGCACATCCTCAGCCTGTGAATAAACACACAATCCATACGGGACTTAAAGGGAAAGTACATCAAATATTGCTCCAGCTTTTACTCTTTCCCCTACGCTGTAGACAAATGCACTGTGCTGAAGAATAAAATGTGAAACGACACACACACAAGCATTAGCTATGGAGAGTTCCAGCCTTTATATAAAATTGCTGCTCTGTGTGGCATTAGGTTAATGATTCCCAATCTGTGAGTCCTGCCCCACTGGCTATGCCATATTTATCTGAATCTATATAGGTTTCAGTTGGGCAACCCCCAAGTATCTACCTAGACAAATACAAAAAAATAGCCTCCCCACCTCAGCCATGTGCATGTGTAGTATGCAGACTATAATGTGCATGTGTAGTATGCAGACCATAATGTGCATGTGTAGTATGCAGACTATAATGTGCATGTGTTGTATGCAGACTATAATGTGCATGTGTTGTATGCAGACTATAATGTGCATGTGTAGTATGCAGACCATAATGTGCATGTGTAGTATGCAGACTATAATGTGCATGTGTTGTATGCAGGCTATAATGTGCATGGGTTGTATGCAGACTATAATGTGCATGTGTTGTATGCAGACTATAATGTGCATGTGTTGTATGCAGACTATAATGTGCATGTGTTGTATGCAGACTATAATGTGCATGTGTAGTATGCAGACTATAATGTGCATGTGTAGTATGCAGACTATAATGTGCATGTGTAGTATGCAGACTATAATGTGCATGTGTTGTATGCAGACTATAATGTGCATGTGTAGTATGCAGACTATAATGTGCATGTGTAGTATGCAGACTATAATGTGCATGTGTAGTATGCAGACTATAATGTGCATTTGTAGTATGCAGACTATAATGTGCATGTGTTGTATGCAGACTATAATGTGCATGTGTTGTATGCAGACTATAATGTGCATGTGTAGTATGCAGACCATAATGTGCATGTGTAGTATGCAGACTATAATGTGCATGGGTTGTATGCAGACTATAATGTGCATGTGTAGTATGCAGACTATAATGTGCATGTGTTGTGTGCAGACTATAATGTGCATGTGTAGTATGCAGACTATAATGCGCATGTGTTGTATGCAGACTATAATGCGCATGTGTTGTATGCAGACTATAATGTGCATGTGTTGTATGCAGACTATAATGTGCATGTGTAGTATGCAGACCATAATGTGCATGTGTAGTATGCAGACTATAATGTGCATGTGTTGTATGCAGACTATAATGTGCATGTGTTGTATGCAGACTATAATGTGCATGTGTTGTATGCAGACTATAATGTGCATGTGTTGTATGCAGACTATAATGTGCATGTGTTGTATGCAGACTATAATGTGCATGTGTTGTATGCAGACTATAATGTGCATGTGTTGTATGCAGACTATAATGTGCATGTGTTGTATGCAGACTATAATGTGCATGTGTTGTATGCAGACTATAATGTGCATGTGTAGTATGCAGACTATAATGTGCATGTGTAGTATGCAGACTATAATGTGCATGTGTAGTATGCAGACTATAATGTGCATGTGTTGTATGCAGACTATAATGTGCATGTGTAGTATGCAGACTATAATGTGCATGTGTAGTATGCAAACTATAATGTGCATTTGTAGTATGCAGACTATAATGTGCATGTGTTGTATGCAGACTATAATGTGCATGTGTTGTATGCAGACTATAATGTGCATGTGTTGTATGCAGACTATAATGTGCATGTGTAGTATGCAGACCATAATGTGCATGTGTAGTATGCAGACTATAATGTGCATGGGTTGTATGCAGACTATAATGTGCATGTGTAGTATGCAGACTATAATGTGCATGTGTTGTATGCAGACTATAATGTGCATGTGTAGTATGCAGACTATAATGTGCATGTGTTGTATGCAGACTATAATGTGCATGTGTTGTATGCAGACTAAAATGTGCATGTGTTGTATGCAGACTATAATGTGCATGTGTAGTATGCAGACTATAATGTGCATGTGTAGTATGCAGACTATAATGTGCATGTGTAGTATGCAGACTATAATGTGCATGTGTTGTATGCAGACTATAATGTGCATGTGTAGTATGCAGACTATAATTTGCATGTGTAGTATGCAGACTATAATGTGCATGTGTTGTATGCAGACTATAATGTGAATGTGTAGTATTAGTATGCAGACTATAATATGCATGTGTAATATGGAGACTATAATTTGCATGTGTTGTATGCAGACTATAATGTGCATGTGTTGTATGCAGACTATAATGTGCATGTGTAGTATGCAGACCATAATGTGCATGTGTAGTATGCAGACTATAATGTGCATGTGTTGTATGCAGCCTATAATGTGCATGTGTTGTATGCAGACTATAATGTGCATGTGTAGTATGCAGACTATAATGTGCATGTGTTGTATGCAGACTATAATGTGCATGGGTTGTATGCAGACTATAATGTGCATGTGTTGTATGCAGACTATAATGTGCATGTGTAGTATGCAGACTATAATGTGCATGTGTTGTATGCAGACTATAATGTGCATGTGTTGTATGCAGACTAAAATGTGCATGTGTTGTATGCAGACTATAATGTGCATGTGTAGTATGCAGACTATAATGTGCATGTGTAGTATGCAGACTATAATGTGCATGTGTAGTATGCAGACTATAATGTGCATGTGTTGTATGCAGACTATAATGTGCATGTGTAGTATGCAGACTATAATTTGCATGTGTAGTATGCAGACTATAATGTGCATGTGTTGTATGCAGACTATAATGTGCATGTGTAGTATTAGTATGCAGACTATAATGTGCATGTGTTGTATGCAGACTATAATATGCATGTGTAATATGGAGACTATAATGTGCATGTGTTGTATGCAGACTATAATGTGCATGTGTAGTATTAGTATGCAGACTATAATGTGCATGTGTAGTTTGCAGACTATAATGTGCATGTGTTGTATGCAGACTATAATGTGCATGTGTTGTATGCAGACTTTAATGTGCATGTGTTGTATGCAGACTATAATATGCATGTGTTGTATGCAGACTATAATGTGCATGTGTTGTATGCAGACTATAATGTGCATGTGAGGATCAGTGAGGTTAGGGGAAGGCAGTCAGGGGTCGGGTGTCTGTGGAGGTACCAGGCAGAAATACGTCTCTGTCCACTGGGATGGTTGGAACAGTGATAGAGGGGCTCAGCAGTACTAAAGGGCATATATACTTAGTACAGGTATCAGACCTGTTATCCAGAATGCTTGGGACCTGGGGTTTTCAGGATAACAGATCTTTACGTAATTTTGGATCTTCATAACTTAAGTCTACTAGAAAATCATGTCAACATTAAATAAACCCAATAGGCTGGCTTTGCCTCAATAAGAATTCATTATATCTTCATTCAGATCAAGTACAAGCTACTGTTTCATTATTACAGAGAAAAAGGAAATGCTGAATATTTGGAAAAAATGAAGTCTATGGGAGACGGCCTTTCCATAATTTGGAGCTTTCTGGATAACAGGTTTATGGATAACAGATCCCATACCTGTATGGCAATCCCTCATGCTGAGCTTCAAAGTCAAGTGTAGTAAATATGCTGTCCTAAATTTTTCAGATACTATTTGGTTATATTACTATACCTACACTATACTACCAAAGGCTGAACCTGCAATTGTGTCCCTGACGATAGGATGGACATGCCAGTGGGGTTTAAACTGAAAAAGTCTGGCAGCCATGGGAATCCAAATACTGATATAGAAATTAAATATGTGGCCTTGATCACAATCAGTGAAGTTGCAGCTCTTTCCTCTGAGTTATTCTGCACATTATCTTATCTTCTTGATTTTCTGCTTGGTGGTTTCGATTCCTCCCCCCTTTTCATGTGTGAATCATCTTTGCCCGGCTGTAACAGCTGCACCGTGGCCAAGTGTTCAGGGTTGGAGAATGTCCAACATCATCTCAAATTCCTCATTGTCAGCTGGTGAGATCCGTGCGGTTACACAAACACCAGCGCGTAATGTTTTGCTTCGGGTGCATCGTTTGTTAGGGCCCATTATCTGCTGTACAAACTGCCATGACACTAATCAAGAGCAGCATTTTGTCGTGGCGGTCTGACTCACGCACTGCCATAATAATCTACGCCATTCTTCGTTTAATTACAACATAATAAATGTGCCTTAATGGTGCAGTATAGGATCCCTTTTCCGGAAACCCGTTATCCAGAAAGCTCCAAATTACGGAATGGCTGTCTCCCATAGACTCCATTTAATCCAAACTTTTAAAAATGATTTCCTTTTTCTCTGTAATAATAAAACAGTAGCTTGTACTTGATCCAAACTAATATATCATTGATGCTTATTGGAAGCAAAACCAGCCAATTGGGTTTATTTAATGTTTAAATGAATTTCTAGTAGACTTAAGGCATGAAGACCCAAATTACGGAAAGATCCGTTATCTGGAAAACTCCAGGTCCAGAGCATTCTGGATAACAAGTCCCATACCTGTCCCTATTTTATGTCTTTGCTGTAAAGCAAATGTCACGTGTGTTGGAAAATCCCCCAAACTGCCGGTACAGCCCCTGCCTACAGCCAGTGACATAAATGACTCAGGAACAGGCTGGTTTACTTCTTATAGGGGTAAAGGGGATATCCATTATAAAGATAAAAGAAAAAGGTACAGTTAACTTTTAGTATGAGGTAGACAGAAGTTAGGTGCAGTGTGCAAAATTAAATGTCAGACATAATACACTATGCTTTTTTTAGCCGCAATATAGTATTTTTTCCCCCTCACAATTCTAGAGTATTCTAGAGTAATTGCGAGGATTGGTGCCCACTGCAACTGCACCTATTACGTCAAAACCAATGCAATTGTCAGAAGCATGGGGTTGGAATAACCAATCATAGCCTTCTAGTCACACAAGCAAAACCAGGCTTCAGTTCCCTATCAGGTCAGCCTACCTGCTGATTAGTTCTGTAGCGACTCGCCCTGGTTGTCTAATGGGGCCGGCCGGGACGCCCACAGCTGTAGTTTCTTCTCCGTCGCTGCATACTATGGCGTGCACTGTGCGCATTTTTTGGGATTTAGGTGCCACGCATGATGATGTCATTGTGCTTTGGCGCAAACTTTCGAATATTAAAAGAGGCTTTGAACCAGAACTCATTGCCCGTTGTTAGGTCTAATCTGTTTCCTGGGTGCGGTTTGTCTGTGTATGTTCCGGTTTTGATCCGTGCCTGTCTGACTATCCTGAACTCTGCCGACCCTGGCCTGCCTGACCACGCTTATTGTCTACTCCTTGAACTGTGGCCTTCTGTCCAACCATATTAAACATACGTGCCCCTTTGCTCATTCAGAACATCTGCTTTGCTTTTCTCAAGTTAAGACCTGGTGGCATCTGAGTAGCTGAGCTCTTCCCGAGGTCAAAGGTGGCTACTACAGGCAGAAGATTGAGCTGTGACCAGGGAGCCTAGCACTTGTTCTGAGTTTAGGAAGCCGTACGTGACTAGGGTTGCCACCTTTTCTGGAAAAAAAATACCAGCCTTCCTATGTACAGGTATTTATCTTTTTTCCCTATTAATAACATTAGGATCAACCATCATTTTTACCGGCCAGGTGGCAACCCTATACGTGACTGGTTCCTATGCTACAGTGCAGTGAGCTCAGTGTCCCCAGCTACCCTGCACAGCTTGGGAAAGGAGGCAGCAGGAAGTGGAACAGATGGGCGGGACTAGCAGGGTTTTTGCAGAAATTTTCAATCGATTAACCCGAAAAACTACTTTTTAAAGCACTTTCTTTCTATAATTAAAAGAGTACAATGCCCTGGCATTTTCTTGATTTTCACACAATATGTCTCCTTTCAAATTAGGTTTGCATGTATTTCTTTGGGCAAAAGTATGTTTCCCTTATTGGCACAGCCTGCGCTAGGAACCTTGCCATGTTCAAAGTGGCTCCATGGTTAGGTAGCAGTGTCGGACTGGCCCACAGGGATACCAGGAAAACTCCCAGTGGGCCAAGGTGTCAGTGGGCCCTCATGCTGTTAAACATTTGGCCTATTTCATGGTCATTCCCTATTTCTATGAGAACAAAGAGGCTAAATAAATGAAATAATAGATTATAGTATGCAAAGAAAAGAATAAAAGTACTTAGAGTGAGCCCCTGTTCTAAGGTTTTTTCTAAGGCTTTTGGGTGGACCCCTGGTGTCCCAGTCTGACACTGGTTGAGTGAGAAAAGGAGGAATAATAGTTTGGAAAATTGGCCCATGGTCTAAGGTTTTCTGGTGGGCTCCTGACATCCCTGTCCGACACTGTCAGGTACATTTGTGTGCGGTTATTATAGGGGTCATTTACAACCACAAGTGCAGTCACATTAAGTTGCCCACAGTCCTTGTGTGTAAAAAAAATTGCACTTGGCACCACTCCCATCTCTGGTTCGAAATTAAGAGCAGTGTCACTATTGATGCAGGGGAACCCTACACTGGCGGGAGCTCCAGGGTTCCCACACCAGCCTGCATCAGCGCACTTGTACCTAAAAAATACGTCATTTTGATGCTAAACTTCAACAAGAAATTTTTCAGCAAGGTTTGAAGCATCGACTGCAATTGAATAAGACATATTTTCGGTTCTCGATGGCAATTACTCTGGAATTATGAGAGAAAATTCTGCATTTAGGGTAAAAAACATGCCGATTGCGTCCCGTTTGCACACTGCAGTTGAATATCTTAAATAAACTCTCTTGGCCCATGACGCAACTAATACAAGTGTAAGGAATATTTTGGATTGTGTCAGTTTGTGCAACAACAGCACCACCTATTTTATTGCAATTTCACTGACATTGCAAAGGCATTTGACACTGTCCAGGTTGGGATTTATAAATGTTATCTAGTTGCCAGACCTACTGAATGCAGCAAACAGACATTTATATTAAATGAAAAGTAAAGTAAGAACAGAAAAAGACTGAACAACATTATGATCAATATATATTGCATAAATGTGTTCAAGAGTTCAAAAATACAAATCCACTTTCTACTGGGGCCTCATACACCTGCAACATTTTGGGCCCCTTGTTTCATATATTGGATGGCAGGTCCCTGGCAACGACAAAGGCTCCTTCAGTTGGGTGGGGGTGTTGCGGAGGGGGAGCCTGGGGGTGAGGGACCCTGATGCGGCACCCCAGTCCAACGCTGCCAGGTCCCAAGCATTCCATAAAATAGATCCCATATATATTCTAAGTTCACCAAGAGTGCTACTGAGCATGCACTCTATATACCTTTATATAGGTATGTGACTCATGCAGTGGTATCTACAGAGCCTAAGGGTCTCAGATTCCCCTTTTATTTATGCCTTGAACAGAAAACTGTACTGTACAAAGAGTGCATTACAAAGAGTGCCTACGGCATCAACATTACCCTATGCAGGCAAACATCCCAAAACAAATACACATAATGTAACCATATATAAATGGAGCTGGAGATAAATTTGTGCTGAAATTGTGATTTTTGGAAATGATGTTGACATTTAAGCAAGTATCAAACTTGTCAGTAGCGAGAATGTAAAATGACATGAGTTGATATAAGACCTAAAACAAATCAAACAAGGCTTGTGAGGACTGAAACGTTGCCTACTGTCTACTTTGTATGAGCCAATAAATTGCACAACTAAAGAATTTAATTCATTTATCAGTGTGCAGCAGCCCATTGGATTGTATAAAATAAATCTCAGACAGGAATGCCTTGTATGTGTTACATAAGGAGTGGTTTTATCTATGTGCATGACTTATACTCTTAAAGGAACAGGAACACCAAAAAATGAAAGTGTTTTTAAATATTAAAAATATCATGTAATGTTACCCTGCACTGGTAAAACTGATGTGTTTGCTTCAGAAACACTATTATATTTTATATAAACAAGCTGCTGTGTAGCAATGGGGGAAATTGAAAAAAGACTATATGGCACAGGTTAAATAATGGATAACAGATAACACCATTATGTTCTACAGAGTTTATCTGCTATCTGCTGTGTAACTGGAGCCTTTTCTCCTTTGAACGGCTGCCCCCATTGCTACACAGCAGCTTATTTATATAAACAATAGTCGTGTTTCTGAAGCAAACACAGCAGTTTTACCAGTGCAGGGCATCACTGTATTATATTTAAACATAACAATATATAAAAGTTTTAAAGGCAATCAGCAAAAATCAATTATTTATAGCTGTATCTTTATACAGAGAATAGCACTAGAAGCATATTTGGATACTCGCATTTCCTTGGCAAACCCTGGAACATGACAGCATTCATTTAAATGGGACAAAACATTTACTGTAGATAGTTAGAACAAGGGAGGGACTGATGAGTACTTGTAGTTAATAGACCCACATAATTAATAAAAGTCACAAAGTTTGCCCAAGTGGTGTAACTTAGAGTGACTCATTAGATATTTGCTTTTAAACACATCAATTAATAGTGCTGCTCCAGCAGAATTCTGCACTCAATCTGTTTCTCAAAAGAGCAAACAGATTTTTTTATATTTAATTTTAAAAACTGACATGGGGCTAGACATATTGTCAGTTTCCCAGCTGCCCCCAGTCATGTGAATTGTGCTGTGATAAACTTTAGTCACTCTTTAATGCTGTACTGCAGGTTGGAGTGATGTTGTATCACCCCCCCCCCACCAGCAGCCTAACAACAGAACAATGGAAAGCTAACCAGATAGCAGCTCCCTTAAGCTGGTCATAGATACAGTATAAAGATTTTTAAAAGATCCAATTGTCATCGTGAGACCACGATTATCTCGAAATGATCATACGAATTGTCCATCAACTAAAAAGACCTTTTCAGGCCATGTTGCCAGGAAAACAAAGGTTAGCTGCCTGCTTGTCCCTGCAAACATAGATAGATTGCACTGGGACTGATAACGATTTTTTAACCTGGCCGATCAATTTTCTGACAAATTCGGCCGGAAAATCGTAAGATGTATGATCGTTCTATTCCCACTAACCGCACAATGATTTCGAAGGATTGGTCGGACTTCGCAAAAAATCTTTGCGTCTATGGGGACCTTAACACAAGATAACAGCTGCCTGGTAGATCTAATAACATCACTCAATAGTAAAATCCAGGTTCCACTGCAACACATTCAGTTACATTGAGTAGGAGAAACAACAGCCTGCCAGAAATCAGTTCCATCCTAAAGTGCTGGCTCTTTCTGAAAGCACATGACCAGGCAAAATTACCTGAGATGGCGCCTACACACCAATATTACAACTAAAAAAAACTACACTTGCTGGTTCAGGAATTAAATTTTATATCTCCCTAATGGTTCCTTATTAGGGAGATCAAGATTCCAATCACTGCTGTCAATTCCAATCACTGAAGTTCCACCTACATTAATCATTGCTGTAGGGGCTGGAAGCCTCAGTTAGTGGCAGGCACTTAGGTAAGGGTTTATACATGTTGACTGAGCTTTGAGATGGAATCAGATCATTATACTTCACCGTAAAACCCAGGGAAACCAGCTCTACAATCCATTCATCACCCAAGATGCTGGCAAAATTCTTATTCGCTCTCTCGTCATATCACGTCTAGACTACTGTAACTCTCTTTTAATTGGCCTTCCCCTCCAGAGACTGTCACCTATCCAGTCCATAATGAACACTGCTGCCAGGCTCACACACCTCAGCAACCGCTCCTCCTCTGCCTCGCCATTCTGTCAATCACTGCACTGGCTTCAACTACCTTTCAGAATCAAATTCAAATTAATGACCCTGACATTCAAAGCACTTCATAACTCTGCCCCAACCTACATCTCTGAACTCATCTCTATATACTCACCCAACCGCTTACTACGCTCCTCTACCGACCTACTACTCAACTCTTCTCTCATGACCTCCTCACATGCTCGCATTCAAGACTTTGCAAGGGCTGCACCCTTGGAACTCTCTGGAACTCTTTCCCACGATCTGTCCAACTTTCTCCCCAACCTTTCTACTTTCAAGAAATCTTCTTTCGAGAAGCCTACCCTCACTCTGCTTAACTACCAAATGCAACACCACACATAGTACCACATTTCTCACCCACTTAATTCAATCTTGCCCACTCCCACACCTTGTGTATTACTCCCTTCCCTTTAGAATGTAAGCTCTTTCTGCATAGGGCCTTCCTCACCTTTTGTACTGGTATTGATTGTGATGTATGTAACTCCATATGTTCTATGTATATAATTCATGTGATTTAGTTGTATAATCACATTTACTTTATAGTGCTACGCAATATGTTGGCGCTATATAAATACATGTTAATAATAATAATCTCATTCCTGATTTCTTTTGCTCTTTTCATTCTTGCATTGTATACCGAAGTGGGCCTAATATATATGAGGGAATAGTTTCTCTAAGCAGAAATACTCCATTTTTCATTTCTGTAAGGGCTAATGGGAGGCGGGGTGGTCACAATTCCTTCAATGTTTAGGCTGTGATTGCAATCAGCGTCTAGTTGTGCCTCTCATAATAAAGCTGAGGGTCCTTATAGCAGGCGTGCTCTTGCTTTACAAGCTGGCTATTCATTCACAAATGTGACAAGATCTGCCACTGAACAGGCCAACGAGATCGGGTTTCTGTTCCATATACATACAGTATGTATAAGGAATTAAATGAACGATCCCTGTATTGGATGCAATGGCTGGAGTCAGAGAAGACTGAGCTCATGGCAATGCAGAGACGTGGGGCCCCCGTGTGAGGAGAATAATTGCATAATTCACAGACTTTCAACCTACAGCCCATTAACTCTTATAAAGCATTACACCCTCAATGTTACTTCTCTTTGCCAAGTTGGACTACAAACAGTATATATTGAAAATAACAAGCAATTGTTACGATACAATACATCCTTTAGCCACTTTTTTTTTATATATTTACTTGCCACATGGGGCAACTATGACTGCACCCTCAAACCTTTGGGAAAGTATTGTTCCCCATGCTTCTTTTAAAATTACTCTTCAGTCTGAACCATCTATACTCTTGGGGCCCTCCTCAGCTGCTGGACTGGAAGTCTTCGTTCCCAGCATACTTGTTATGTGAGAGATTTTTTATTTTAGCATACATTTTAACGCCTTTAACTGA
This sequence comes from Xenopus petersii, assembly GCA_038501925.1. NCBI lineage: Eukaryota > Metazoa > Chordata > Amphibia > Anura > Pipidae > Xenopus > Xenopus petersii. Next base: position 27,512,669 of record CM076684.1, on the reverse strand, counting down.
CAAAGTATAGACAAAGTATAGTAGCAGTGGGATAATAGTCTCTGGGAAGGGACTTGGGTAGTGGGATAGCAGGTATAATAAGAAGAGATGGGGCAAATTCGCCAGCAACGGCTTCACTCACTGTGGAACACTTCGCCAGACGTCGATTCGCCAGGACAACGGTAATTCACTAAAATCCGAAGTTGCGTCCAGGGCGCCGAACGCTGGCGAAGTTGCGCAAGCGTTACTGCCTCAAGTAAAGCAAAGTTGCGCTAGCGTTGCCTAATTTGCATATGGCAGGAAGTTAAAGTTCAATGGACGTACTGCATATGTTGCAGCAAATACATTACACTACACAAGCCCGGGAAACCTTAATAAAAGTAAATAGAGTTGTTATATTGCCCTACACATGAGCCCAGTGTATAGTTTATGTGCCATATGTTAGGAAATGTAGGGGGGAAGGCGGTTACCCACAAAAAAATGTATGCTCTTTTTCAGCCTATCACGCTGAAAAAAAGGAAAAGACGCTAGCGTTTTGTTTCAACTATTTTTTAGTCTGAGGTTGCGAAGGCAAGTCTGGCGCAAGAGTTAATGTTCAGTAAAATCCGCAACTTATTTAATTTGCGTAGTTACGTCCATTCACCAGAGCGCAAATTCGCCAGGCGTTAGGGAGCGAAGAAGGGCTATCACCTTCGCTAGTGAATTTTCACCCGCGTTAGTCACTTCGTCCTTTAGTAAATTTGCCCCATGGTGTCTATAGTAGCAGTGGGGATAATAGTATGTAATAACCTGAACAGTGACTGTAGGATAGCAAGGCAAAATGGCAACAGTAGGACAAGGCCATGACAGCATCCACAACCTATGTTTGGTGTCTGCCACAGACAAAGTTTGAATTCAACTTTACCATAAGGTTGATGACACACGGTAAGATTTGTCACTCACAGTTACTGTAAATATGCACTACAGCAGACATCATGACGGTAAAATCTCCTGAAAAAGACTTAGTAAAGGACCATAGTATAACGGTAAGACTCTTATTATCAGATCATAAACATAATAGAAAGTTGTATACATAAGGAAGGAGCTCAACCTGCTGGGCACGGGCTAAAGACCTGAGTTGGGCCCCATGTGCATTTAATGGAAAGGATTGTCGCCTGCAAAGGACTAAGGCAAGCAGTTGTGTAGCAGCTCTTTCAGCTCCGTAGCCAAAAGGGTAATCAAGAAGACTGGACAGTGAGAAACCAAATTAACAGGAATGCATTTACATGGAACCCCATATTTGTTTCCTTTAGACCAAACTGACCTTAGTGGGTCTGTTAGATTGTAAGCTGCTCTGGTACAGTGATTTGCCTGTCAGTCTGAGTTTGGAGAAGTGCTGTCCTTTAGTACAAGTGGTTCAATCCGGTGGTGTCTCTGTTTCAGTTCCATTTCTGATTTACTCCTTAGTCAGACTGACTGAAATCAGATGGAAATTTGGAGTGTAAATGAGCCCTTACACTTGGGTCATTTGGAAAAGGAAACTCTGAATACAGAGAGAGACACTGGAATTAGTGTTTCCCTGGACAAAAAAAAATTTTCATTCAACTTCTTTTAAAAGAAAAAAAAAAGTTACAAAACAGTTCCTGGGCCAGCATAAGTAGAGTACTGTTTGGAACATTATCCCAGGATTTCTGGAATAAAGTCGGTGCCGTGATGGGAATTGTATTATACAATGTGTGGACCTGGAGTAAAGCTTGGGGGTACAGGTATGGAATCTGTTATCCAGAAAACTGCTATCCAGAAAGCTCAGAATTATGGAAAGTCTGTCTGCCATAGACTCCATTTTATTCAAATTTTTAAAAATTGTTTCCTTTTTCTCTTTAATAATAAAACAGTACCTTGTACTTGATCCCAACTAAGATATAATTAATCCTTGTTGGAAACTAAATCAGCCTATTGGGTTTATTTAATGTTTATATGATTTTATAGACTTAAGGGTTGAGGCAGACGGGCAACTTCTCTTCTGAGTAGTGACAATCTTCCCGAACTGCCTTCTGTCTGCCTTCCGCATGCTTCAATGAAGAATCGTCTGCGCTAATGCACTCGCAGTGCTTAGTTTTCCGAAGTCGCCTGAAGTTTCCTCGTGAGGCAACTTCGGGCAACTTCAGAAATCGAAACGACACGAGTGCATTAGCGCAGGCAATTCTTCATTCAAGCAGACGGAAGGCAGTTCGGGGAGATTGTCGCCACGCAGAAGAGGCAATTACTAAATCTCCCCGAATCTGCCCGTCTGCCCCAACCCAAAGGAATGAAGATCCAAATTACTGAAAGATCCATTAACCCCGGAAAACCACAGCTCCCAAGCATTCTGAATAACATGTCCCATACCTTTATTTAGAAATGTATTATCACTTTCCTATTCTATATAAACAATAAATTTTGCATTGGCCCTAAGATCAGTAAGTGACAGCAGCCCAGAGCATGAAATCAGCAGAAAAAAGATGGAGAGCTGCTGGGGGTATAAGATCTTAAATACACCATCATCATCATTAGTAACTAAAAAGGGTTTCTGCTGGCTTTCTTTGATGTTTTTTTATCAGACACATTAAAAAATATGGTGGCACAAAATATTTTACTCACAGAGAGAACACAGAGTAGATTCTACAATCCACTGTTATTTTCGGGACTCAATGGAACTTACTGAGCATCAGCTAGCTGGCCGTCAGGGAAATCTCCTTTGCCAAGTTTCCTTGTCTGCCTAATGCTGCTATTTTTCTCTGAAATTATTTTTGCATATCAAACACATGATGTATTCCTTTTAGATAAGGATATCTATCTGATTGGTGGTATACGCCATAAAGTCCACAGTGTTCCTCTGTTTTTTTCTGAAAGTTCTGTCCAAGAGCCAATCAAAGCAGGAGGCAAATTTTAATCCTTGGAATGGAATTGGGGAGTCCTTCCAAAAGCAAAAAAAGTTATTTTAGGATAGGGAAATGTGTGACTGGTCACATAGAGGTGACAGGCACATTCTATATATTATACAGATATGGAATCCGTTATTCAGAAAGCTCTGAATGTGGAAGGTCATCTCCCATAAACTTTATTTAATCAAATAATTCAAATTTTTTAAACATATTTCCTTTTTCTCTGTAATATCAAAACAGTAGCTTGTACTTTATCCCAACTAAGATTTAACTAATGGTTATTGGAGGCAACCCCAGGATATTGAGTTTTTTATCAATATGTTAATATGTTTTTTAGTTGACTTAAAGTATGGAGATCCAAATAACGGAAAAAAAACCTTATCCAGAAAATCCAGATCCCAAGCATTCTGGATAACAGTTCATATACCTTTAATAAAATACTATTACATTAGATTAGACCAAGGCATGATTTATACAATGGCTCAGCAGCCACTAATGCCAGGAGGACAATCCAGTCATGCACTAAGGTAACTCTAGATCAGTGGTCCCCAAACAGTAGCTCTTGAGCAACATGTTGCTCCCCAACCCCTTGGATGTTGCTCCCAGTGGCCTCAAAGCAGGAGCTTATTTTTGAATTCCAGGCTTGGAGACAAGTTTTGGCTGCATAAAAAACAGTTGCACTGCCAAACAATGTCTCAATGTAGGTTGACAATCCATATAGAGGCTACTAAATGGCCAATCACAGCCCTTATTTGGCACCCCAGGAACATTTTTCATGCTAGTTTACTTTTGAATGTTGCTCATGGGTTCTAAAGGTTGGGGATCTCTGCACTAGATACATAATATTTTGGATTTGGAAGGAATACCTTAAAGTCTATAAAAACTTAAGCTGAATACCAAATTTTGCCTACTGCATAATCACTGATGGCCAGAGAAAGAGGTGCCCACGCCCCTTTACCTCCATCACTGGATTACCTATAAGTGTCCAGCAGCAGGGTGGAGGGGGGGTTATTTTTAGCATTTCTTTATATACTGTATATATAACCTGTACACAGATTATGGCAGTGATTCACAAAATGTGGGGTTGAACCCCTGGGGGATTATGGAGCGATTTTGTAAGAGTTCCTGTTTTATAATACCTAAAAGCCCAGCATTGAAGGTCAGTTAAGCTCATAGATGCGACGATTCTTCTTGCCGAACGATTTTAGGGAAATCCGACCAATCCTTCGAAATTACTGTGCGGTTAGTGGGAATCGTACATCTTACAATTTTTCGGCCGACATCTGTCAGGAAATTGATTGGCCAGGTCAAAAAATCTTTGTCGGTCCCAGTGCAATCTATCTATGTTTGCAGGGCCAAGCAGGCAGCTCCCCTTTGTTTTCCTGGCAAATTGGTCTTTTTAGTTGATGGTAAATTCGTTCCGAGAAGATCGTGGTCTCACGATCAGAATCTGATCTTTTAAAAATCTCAACATCTATGGCCAGCTTATGTGTGAGATTTGACTATCCTAGATATTTTGGAACTAAGGCTGATACACAATGTTTCCTAAAACTTTAACCATGTATTTAAGGGGGACCATGACCAAATGTTGCGCCTCCAAGGAGTGCTAGAAGTAAAAATGCCAACCACAGAATTCAGAAAAAAAACCCTGCAGTCCCACAAAGCTTGCAGGTAAGCCTTATCCATAATGGTTTCTGTGCTATGTTCCTAAAAACATTTAAATATCTAAAGCAGTTATTCTCATTATGTGGATTAAAATCCATGCTTATTGTAACACCTATTTGGGCCACTCTGGGTTAATTCACCAGCTAGAACACTAGAGCATGGGTTACACGCGACTTACACCCAGGGCAGGGCCTTCGCTAAGTGGAAGTGTTCCCTCTATGGTGTAGTGCAACTACATCCCCCCCCCAGGCTACTGTGCACACAAAAACAACTTGGGCGCCAGGAGGTTCTTAACAATCAGGAACGGTTTATTATGCCAAAAAGGGCAAATGACCACAGGTTTCAGTACTCACGCAGGAGTTGAGGAAAACAGCATATTGAGAGTTCACACAGAACAAGGCAGGCTCACACAGAGAGTACACAGGCAGATGCAGTACAACCTTTCCCTCCTGGAAGTTGTCAGGAAAGCAGCTTCTACCCTACAGTCCCCTCTTCACTGAGTTCCCTGACTGGAGGCAACACACAGAGCCTCTGGGAAGCTACTCCCTTTCTGCAAATCCTTGTTGGAGCTTCAGCTGCTCTTTCTCTCTATCCTATCTGCCTTTCTCTCCTAGAGAGACTATGACAAGTCTGCCCTAGTATATCTGTTCCTCATTCACGGGGTTTCCTGGTCCCCGACTTGGACACATGACTTCTTCTGGGCCTATTGCACTCAGTCCCCCTGAGCACATCCAGCTGGAATCACATCCAGAGGCAAAAGAGGAAGAGGCCACTCCCTGCACACACTATATAGGAGTGAGTCAGAGCAGTGTCATCAAATCTCTCAGCCTATCACTGTAAAGGTTATTTTGTAACAGGGATTCTACCCAATAACCCAAGGAAATGGTGAAAAGATAAACTCTATAGGGCCTGTATCCCTATAGGGCCCTACATTATTTTGGAGGGTCACCATAACCCCCCCTTCTTTGGTAAACTGAAATGTTATTTTACACTCGTTGGTAATAATTATATAAGGTGCATAATTCTAAACCTTTTCAAAACTCTTTTGGGCCATCAGCAGGGAAGGCTTTTTCTTTTAAGGAAAGGGGCATAGACTTAACTTATTCCACCTGAACTTAAATAAAGGCAATGAACGCATTTCCTGATAGATTGATTGGTAGAAACTTTGGAATAACTGTCTGAAAAAGAAATTCCAACGTACATGGAAAGTTAAATCATACCAAACAAATGGGCAGACCCTATGCACCAGCTGGCTAATGTTGGCATTAAATTCTATATTACAATTCTCAGCAACAGGTGGAGGGCTGTAAGGTGGCCAAGACCGCCTTATGGTATAGTTACAGGAGGTTCTTAATCATTCCAGCTGCTTTGGAAGTGTGACATGATGGGATTCCAAATAAATGGGCATGGGGGATTGGCTTTACTGTACTCTGCTGTACTTTACTAAAATCTTATGTATTTTGCTGACAGATCCTCAGGGGGACAATTAGCAAAGATGGGGCACCTGCCACTGAAGGTAAGCTAAGACTCTGTTATGAGGTCTGTCAATAATACACAAAACAAAGCTATCTGACAAGTGGCCTTCTAGTTGTTAAACTAAACTCCAAGCATTGCATGAACATGTTGTAATGCAACAGCTACAGGTGTACAGGTTGAATCAATGATAATACAAATATATAATTTTTAAATGTTCCCTACACTGGGCAATGTTATCTGCTGACTTGGCCTCTCCAGACCAATTTGACAGATTATTGGCCCATGTCTTGTTGATGTTGTCCTCTCCATGCAGGTCTGAATAGATCTGGATCAGTGATCAGACCAGCACAACTTGAATGGCCAAAAATATGTGTACTTGTTTGCCCATCTTAAATAACAATAGTTTGAGATAGTTCTCAATGTTAATGCTGTGTCAAGGGCTCAACTAGGGATCCATTAAAGCAGCAATAAATGACTTATGAAGGCGACTGCTGGGGATATACAGTAACTAGAGTCAAGGTCAGCAATAAACTAGTGCAGCAATAAATCACTTGTGATGGTCACTACTAGGGGCATACTGTACTAGTGCAACAATAAATGACCTGTCAGGGTCACAACTAGAGATTTACTAGCACAGCTCCAAGCCTAGATAAGATCTACAGTCTTACTGCTTTTATGCCTGTGGCGTGGATATAAAAATCAAGTACTTCTACATCAAGTTTAATATTACAACTGATATAATCACTGGAATGTTCCCTAGCTGTGAAATAGATGAAATAAAGCTGTTCAATATAATAATTTTCCAGGACAAACAAATATATGGCTTTTTGCTAAAACTGCAAATATTATAGAGCAGGAATGTCAAACTATCAACCCTGCCACTGTTGTAAGATACATATCCCAGCTGGCCATGCTGACATACCCCCGCCAAGTCGTGCTGACTTTACTAGACTACTTTATAAATTAAAAAACCCATTGTTTCAGCTGGAACTTGAAAATACCCTCTATATGAGCTTTTTGCTAGAAGGTTAAACAATATTTAGCAACCACAAGGCCTATTCATTCTGATGCTAGATATTTATTATTTTTGTTCACTTATCTCTCTCCTCTCCTTTTCATTTTCCAAAGTAGGACTGTAGCAACCAGACAGTTACAATTGCAAACCCGGCCCAGTTATTAATGCAGCCAGCCATTTCCCAAATAAATTGCAGGATCCTCAGTCCTCCTTGTGTGGGACCCCATACATGGCTATACTATACTATTGACAGTCCCAGAACTGGTCACACTTCCTTGCTGTGAGTGATCCTTCAAATGTTGGTAAGTGCCAGAGGGGGTCCTCTTCCCTACATAAAATTGTGTATGACCCATGATCTGCAAATACATGGGTCACCTGTGATTTTGAATTTGCAGAAAGTCATGCACAAAATCGTATTCCAAAACTCACACCAATTACCCAAACTTGTCCCACAGCTGCCCAAAGTCCCTTCCCTTTTCACAAACTGCAAATCGAGATTTTCTAGCCATGGGGCCCCTGACTGCAATACCCCCATATGGAGGCCTTGGGGGATGTAGGGGAGAAAATCAAGGAACTCTAGTAATACTGCAATTCTATATACAGTAGGGTAATCAGACTACCCTACACTACAAGGATGAGCACAATAAGGGCAAAACAGTGGTGTATTTGGGATCTGATCAACACTTACCCAGCTATGAGTTATTATGCAGTATATGAGCACTGTGCACTGATTTCCAGCAGATGATATAGCTGTAAAAAAAAAAAAAAAATCACAGACTAAGGCAAAATAATTGAGGGTCAGTGCATATTTACTGTCTTGGGTATCTTGAGCCTGATCAAATTTTGGAGGATAAAGTGGGGGCCTGAACCCAAAGTCTAAGAACTTCTGCTATAGAGTATTCCATGAATGTGGATTTCTGTTGTTTTGCATAGAACTGAGGCAAGGACTCACCATCTCAAGGTACTGTTCAGGGGGTAACACAGAAACAAAGTTTCCCTAGGTCTAGTCAGTGTTATCCTTCAAAGAGCAAATCAGTTAATGTTCCTTTGTTGCTATGGGTTAATAGAATTGAAGACACTTTGCATCTGTCACACTACAACCCATGTGTTGAAAACCGGGGAAAAACTGAGATGATTTTCCTGATGCACCCAAAGGCTCAGGAGAATGTGCCCCAAACATCCACTTGCTTTCCGGTATATGTAAGAATAATGTTTTGTTTTATATGCAACGGAACAAAGGGATTTATCAAAATCCAGATCCCCCTTAGAGTAAAGTGCACAGTGCAAAGCTACATTTATAATAATGACAAACACAAGAGAAACTCTCTAAATATTCCTAATCCCCTTTCTGCTCATGGGGGGGGATCTGCAGGCACGTGCCCTTGCACAGGCGGTTAACCCTAACTGAATCAGGGAGAATGTAATGGCAAAAGGAAATCTGGATACTGAATGGAAGAGTAGAATAGAACAGAAAGATTAAAAGGTATATTGTAAAAAATATTGGAAGTTGGATTTGAGGTTAGGAAATTTAATTGGGATGAGAATCTTGGTCAATGTTCATGCAACCGAGGCAGAAAATGCCCCCCCCCCCCAAAGCTGATAAAAGCTGCCAACTTGGATCCTTCAGAGGGTTCAGTTGCTTACTGGTCTGTGTATGGGGGTACATTCCACCAGATATCTATGTGGAAGGTCACAGTTCTAATCACAGTTTTAATATTCAAATGCAGGCACTATTGATAAATCCACCCCAATCTGAACAGTGAAGAGAGACATTGTTCCATATCCTGGGTGATAAATTCAGTAATTATACTCCACTTGTACATTGGAATATGTGACATCCATCATGTAATCTAAATACTGAGAAAGGGGGAATTTGTCTGCTCTTGCTCAAACTATTTGTCATTGCAATATCCCCTCCATCCACACTGAAATAGCTCATACACAGATTAGACAGCTTAATTCATAAAAGGGACTCCATATATATAATATACAGTAAATTGGTGAGATACACTGTACATGCATAAAACAAACGCAGCAGAAAGGCTGCAAAAGGCAGAGCACAAGAAAGGGAGGGGAGAGACGGGAAGAAAATGTTCTAAATTAGTAATACAATAAAGGTAACATGGTTTACAAGTTTGGAAAGAATTAACAGTTACAGAGTAGTAAAATTATGAAGCAAGAGAACAAAAGAAACAAATATAGAAGAGAAAGGAAAACTAAAAGGTCCACAAAAGGGAACGGGACAAAAGCAATAGCAAATTACACAGCAAAACAGAAGGGTCAATGCAATATTTATTTAACATTCTCAATTTAACGTGTTAATATTTACCTGCATTACAGTATACAATAAAATGTCCCCTTCTACTCCAGTATAGCAGTTATATCCAGCATAGTGCCCCTGTGCTGAGCGTTTGGTCCATGCCTTCTTTTAACTTTTTTAATGTTATAGAATAGCCAATTAGTAGCAACTTTGCAACTGGTCTTCATTTTTATTTTGTATCTTATTTTGTAGCTTTTAAATTATTAATGTTTTTTCTGACTCTTTTCAACTTTCAAGTGGGGGTCAGGCATCCTGGTAAGCAAAAAACAATTTCTCTGTGAAGCTGCAATTTTATTATTGGCACTTTTTATTGCTCATCTTTTCATTCAGACCTTGTCCTATTCATATTCCAGCTTTTCATTCAAACCACTGCCTGGTTGCCAGGGTTGGATTTCTTCTGAGGGCGCGTTTATCCACAGGCCAAAAATCCACCACAAGTGGCATTATCCTTAGGCACTGAGCGTTGACATCAGTGGGCTGTAAATAATAAGTGTGGTCCAGTTATGTTTATCCTCTGAGCCTGGACATGTGGCATTTATTTACAGTGTATAGCACCATAAATGGCTGCAGTTCTTTACAAGGTATAAACATAAACAGGGAGAAAATTATTATAAAATTAACCAGAGATATTAGTGCCTGTGCCAGGAGCCTTCAGACGTTCAATCCTAAGGCTAAGGCCACACTAGGCGATAGCGCCGCGATTTGACTCGCGGCTACTTTTCGTCGCGACTTTTAAGCCGCAATCGCTGGGGAAACTTTTGCGCTGGCGTCTATGGGGAATCGCGAAAAATCGCCAGCGTAAAAACACACGCGGCGATCTTTTTTCTACTGTCGCTCGAAATTGCCTCGCTAGGCGATTTCGAGCGACAATAGAAAAAAGATCGCCGCATGTGTTTTTACGCTGGCGATTTTTCCTCGCTAGGCGATTTCGAGCGACAATAGAAAAAAGATCGCCGCGTGTTTTTACGCTGTCGATTTTTCGCGATTCCCCATAGACGCCAGCGCAAAAGTTTCCCCAGCGATTGCGGTTTAAAAGTCGCAGCGAAAAGTCGCCGCGAGTCAAATCGCGGCGCTATCGCCTAGTGTGGCCTTAGCCTTAGGCCCCAATGTTGACCATAGTTGAATAAGCCAAGGCTTCCTTGATAAAGTCCACCTATCTTACAGGAGAATCTCAAAATATTATAGATTTGGGGAAGGATTAGGCCCGGGTTGAAGTGTAGGCCCTAAGGCTAGCTGTACACATAAAGATCTGCTCATTTGGTGAGGTGGCCAAACAAGCAGATCCTCTACTGATATGCTCACCTTAAAGTGGGCACTACTGGGCTGATTTTATCGTTTGGCCAAACGATCAGGCTACAACGCAGTACAAGCAAATGGGCAGGTTTAAAATCTAATTGGGTCTTGTTGATGCAGTCCTCACCGGATGAGATTTTTTAACCTGCCCGATCAATATCTGCCTGATTTACAGCAACTTTTCGGCCATGGAGCTCTGTCAGAAGGCTCCATATAGTATATGTATCTTATATCATTGTGATTGGCTGCCTGGTTCATTGACTCTGTATGTATGCGTTACATAAATCTCCAGGATGGAATTTTTTTCTTTTTATGATTTATTGTGAACTGTTTTCAACTTTACTAGATAAAAAAACCCCTTTGAGATTCTTGTGGAGATCAGTGTGACATTCCCCAGTTAACTGTTCTACACAGGATTCCTACTCAGCACCACTCTTGCTAATGGAATTCACCTCCTCTCATGTGATTCTACTGTGATGCATAAGGGAAGGCCGGGACCTTTTGTTGTATAACTTGAACTTATCAGGCTTCACTCATATCCAACTGTACAGGATGATTACTATATCATAAGCTGATATATAGGTATAGGACTTGTTATGCAGAATGCTTGGGACCTCTGTTTTTTAGATAAGGGATCTTTCTGTACTTTGGATCTCCATACTGTAAGTCTACTAAAAAATAATTTTAAAATTAAATAAACCCAGTAGGGTTGTTTTAATTATATCTTTGTTTGTATCAAGTACAAGGTACTCAATTCTTATTACAGGGAAAATGAATTATTTTTTTAAAATTACAATTGGAATATATGGGAGTTGGCCAGTAATTCGGAGCTTTCTGGATAACCGATACTGTACTTGTACAACTGATTTTAAGAACAGATTGACAGGCTCCTGAGTTCCATAGCATAAAATGAGCAATTTGACTGTATTTTTAAATGTCCCTCTGTACTGTAAAAGTTCTGGAAAGTCTTATAATTTTTTTATTTACTATTTACATTGTTTAAAATCCGGTGATATTTAGAAGATATGGCTTTCAGCCCACTAACTAGCCTAACCAGACCAAGCAGTGCATTTCAAGTATAGGTTGACGGTCATGTCACACACAAAGTGGGTTCCACTGGCATATTTCTGCTTTTGCTATAAGCAGTACATTTTCAGACCAAAATCCACCGTAGCAGTTACTATTCACGTCAATGGCAGGGAGCACTAGTGATGGTAGCATTTCATTGCCAGCGAAGCAAGTGCTATGTTTGCCATTAACTTATAACTGGGACAGGCAGGGCGACAGTAATAGGTTGGGTTGCCACCTTTTTTGGAAAAAATACCGGCCTTCCATGCATTTAGATTTTTTTCCCTATTAATAACATTGGGGTCAAGCATCCATTTTACTGGTCAGGCTGTTAAAAATACTGGCCAGGTGGCAACCCTAGTAATAGGTCAAGAATGTTTGGCAGCTATTGGCTGAAGGGGCCAAGTAGTACTGATGCCCAAGGTAGAAAAATGAATAGCCCCCATGATTCTGCTCACTGGCCATCAATTCAGGAACAGAAAGTCGCTGGTTGCACTCTGGGCACAGGACAGGGTTGCCTGGTTGGCGGTTTTCCAACCAAATTGTGCTACTAATTTAAAACCCAGGCTGGTTTTGAAAGTACAAACTAGCCAAGGTACAGATTTGGCCTACTTTTTGGGCCTTTGGCTAGTTTGTATGTTGTAAACCAGCCAAAGTTTTTTCATGCTTATATGTGCCAAGCCAGCTGCTCCCAATGCATGTTGGGTAAAGTAGGTTTAACAATTTGCCGACTGTCAAGACTACAATACCCAGCATTCAATAGGACTGACTTGTGTAGAAGTCGGGAATTACCAGATTTTGGGCTCTGTACCCCAGTCTCCCATTCCTTTTAAGCACTCTCATATTTTCTGGTGACTTTCCTCAATTTCAGACAATTGTGGGGCATAAATCTGCTGGCCAACAGAATGTTTGACTTTTTTTACCAATATTTGTTGAAATTGTATATGTATTAGGGCCTTGTGGGATCCCTATACCTCCTGGGGCCCCCTCTGTAGTTCAGATCCGGACTGGCAATCTGTGGGTTCTGGCAAATGCCAAAGGGGCTGCTGTATGGTTCATAGAAAGTTACCATATAGTGGGCTGGTAGGGGGCTGTTTGGGCCTCTGTGTACTTAAAATGGCAGGGCCTATTTTGACTCCCAGTCCAGGCTAGCTGTAGTTACACCGCTGGTGACAGGCAAATCTGTCCCATTTTGCTTCATTAAGAATTAGTGTTATTAATAATATTAGGATCAACCATCATTTTTACAGGCAAGGGCTGTGGCAACCCTACCTTCAAATGAGGGCTTGACCTATCTGCATTGTCAGGGGCCCCCTTTTCTCTAACTGTGGCCCCAGGCAATAGAAAAGGCAAACAAGTCGGATCCAAAAAAAAGAAAACAGCTCTCTCAGGAACTCCCAACATAAAAAGAAAGGAATGTCACACTGAAGGAAAGAATGGCTCAGTTGTGACTTGTATGGACTTGCCAATGAGCTAGAGCTCTCTCTAAGTCACATCACTACTCTGTATGAACTAGTATTTCTCTCTGTTATATATTCTGGCCTGAGGCCCTCCAGCGTCTGTCAGACTCAGACTGGGCCTCCTTAGTCCCAGCAGAGATTGTGCATTAGGCCCCACTTCCATTACCATGTTACAGGTCTTACATAGGCTGATGGGATAAATACAAACGAATGGATATTTTCCTATGGCGCCTTCATGGCCAACTATGCCTAAAGTTCCCAGCGTGCTCCGCTCTCCCATAAAGCTCCCAGCATGCTCCGCTCTTCCAGGACTTAACAGGGACTTTCTGGAACCACCTTTCAAGCTGTAGGTGCACAAAGCATATCAATTATGGTTTCAGTAGAAAAGTTTTAAAGTGTGTGTGAACATTTTAACACAGCAACTCCACTTAATAATAATAACTTTATTCCTATAAATCCCGCCCAAGTACACGCGTTAACACTGGCAGTAGGGGTGTGACGTCAGCAGCAGAGCCAGTTTGCACCTATGTAAGTACAGGAGTACTTACATAGTAGGTGCAGCGCAGCAGCAGTTCCTCCCCAGTCTGGCTCTGGCTGGTTCTGTGAGTCCCGCCCCTTTCCAGTCAGTGTCAGCCTTTCCCCTCCCCCTTGCGCGTCCCCTCCCCTTGAGTCTCGCTCCCCTCCCCCCTGTTTGCTCAGTCCTTCCTGTCTCCCCCATCTCGCTGTACTTTCTACTGGTGACAAGTCTCCTGCCCCGCTCACGTACCCACATCATCTCCCGGCCCGAGCCCCCCAATGTGCAATCAGCTGGTGTGAGCCGCCGGGAGCCCCGCGCACGGGCAAGAGGTAAGAGCTGGGAAGCGACGCTGTGCCCACCGGGACTCCCCCCTCCCTCACTGCTACATGGACTGGTCCCTCTTAGTCCTGACCACTGAACTGTGGCTGCAGCAATGGCTGCCCTCTGTATTTACACACACTTGTACATCTTCTGCTTCTTCTACTGGTTACTCGCTGTTTTGTCTCATCCTGGGAGGGGAACGTGTGTGTTGGTATCAGGGTGCTGCTGGGGGTGATCTCATGAGTGGGGAGAAGTGTGGGTGTTGCAGTGAGGGTGCTGGTGTCTGTCATGTGTTTGTATCGTAGTGATCTTATGCTGGGAAAAGTTTTGTCTTGGTATCAGGGTGATAAGAGCGTGATCTAATGTGGAAGAAGTGTCTGTATTGGTATCAGGGTGCTCAGTGTGTGAACTAATGGGGTGAGAGGTGTTTTAGTTGGTGTCAGGGCAGTAGGTGGGTGAACTAATTGGGTGAGAGGTGTCTGTGTTAGTATTGGGGTGCTCAGTGGGGAACTAATGATATAAGAGGTGTCTGTGTTAGTATTGGGGTGCTCAGTGGGGAACTAATGGGATAAGAGGTGTCTGTGTTAGTATTGGGGTGCTCAGTGGGGAACTAATGGGATAAGAGGTGTCTGTGTTAGTATTGGGGTGCTCAGTGGGGAACTAATGGGGTGAGAGGTGTCTGTGTTGGTATCAGGGTGCACGGTGGGCGATCTAATGGGGCAGAAGTGTTTGTGTTGGAATCAGGGCGATGAAGACTCTGTGTTGGTTTCATTGTGATCTTGTGCTGGGAAAAGTGTTTGTGTTGGTATCAGGGTGCTAGGTGGGTGATCTTATCTGGGATGTGTTCGTATCAGGGTGCTAGTGGATGAACTAACAGGTTATTGTGTGTTGGTATCATAGCGATCTTAGGGGCAAAGTGTGTTGGCATCAGAGTTCTTGATGGGACATAGAATAGGGGGAGATGAGTTTGGTATCTGGTAGGGTTCTAGTTATATGCAAAGACTACTAACCTTCACCTGTCCCTAACCTTTTTCACACCCTATTTTTGTACTCCCGAGAAGCCGGCCTGCAAACCCTTGGGCTGTTGATCTACTGTTCCCAACATTCTTGGGGATGCGGAGAGTTCTAGTGAAGTTTCGCTTTTAGAGGTTGATGGGAGTTGCAGTCCCAACAACTCATGTTGTTCACGACAGCTTAATAGAATACTCTTTGCTTCTGCCACTTTTCATCTGCTGCCAGTAAACAGCAGTTCTGCGTTAGTTTCTCTGTCACTTCCTCTGAACCGAGCTCTCTGCCCTCTACGATACATCTATGTAACCCTCCCCATCTTCCTACATGATATCAGCACCTCTCCGTTTATTCACCCTATATACTGTCGTCAGTCTGTCATGTTCCCATCTGGTGCTCCCATAGTACAGTCTCTCAGCAACGCCTCAGTGGGTGCAGGGAGTTGTGCGGTAAAAACAGTGTAAGGGCCGCAACTCTCACAGTTAATGTATCACTTATCTCTTCCCTACCAATACCCCATCTACCTTTACCCCATGTACCACTTTGGTGCTGTTCCCATTTGCATACTGTTCTTTCTACATTCTAGCTTTCTCCTGGTTAGTGCCAGTGTATCTGCCATTGACCTTACCCTCTCTCCTCACCCCCCAACCTACTGCTACAGCCCCTTCTGTGACTGTTCCTGACCTGTGTCCCCTTGACCCTGTACATGGTGCAGTCCTCTTCCTGTTCTGTCTCCCACAGCCCTTGCACTAAGTGGAGCTGCCCAGCTGCTTTCCATTGTCCTCTACAGTTTGGGGAATTTGTTAACTCTTTCTTTTGTGACTCGAATATTATCAGAAACAGCTGATTTATATTAATCGAGTTTAATATTGATAAGAATAATAAAAAAAAATTATAGTTCATATTTCTTCTCTTTCTTAAGTCAGATGTTTTTAATGCCTTGTTTGGCCACTGGTGGGCACTCTTTTGTTGAAGTCTGGCTTGCTCTGCCGAAGACCTAAATGACTCCTAATACAAGAGAAATTAGTTAAGGGTCAGAAAATTCTATGGAAATGTGTTTTACTAAACCCTTAAAGATAATTATTGAAAGGAGTATAGGTCCTTTTGAAAAGGGTTTATTTACCCTTTAAGGAGGGAGGAGCAAAAGTACAGGCTAATTTGGTTAAACTATTCCTTAAGGACCATCAGCTCAAATTGCTCTTCTGAAAAAAGCTTAATTAAGGGCTATTCGATCGTTTTCCAGTGGAACATTCTGCTCTCCTTTCCCAAATGTCACCCCACTTATATCCAGCATAAAGATTTGCCCCCCACCCCTAATTTATTTGGGAACTTAATGGCAATTACATTTTAATCTGTTTTCTACTAAGCTGTGTCATGCCCAACTAAGCTGATTGGCAGCCTTGTTATACTACAAATCCCAGCATCCCATGTGCTCCCTAGATAGTCAAGGGTTGTTGGTAGTGGTAGAGCTAGAACATCTGGAGATACCATTGTCCATGGTCGTGTATCAGGCATTTACTTATTAAGCTCTTGTACATAGTTGTCAACAGATACATGGTTGACAATCGGTTATACATTGCAACTAATGTAACAATTTTTTGGATATGAAGTGTAATCAGATTAGTGTGTATGATAGGGTGAGTCTGTGTTAGGGATAGATGTTGTATTTTGGATAGCATGTATAGTGGGTCAAAAGTTGGGCCTCCAGCAGCTGTGGGATAGCATGTGTATTAAATCAAGGAGGTGTCACGGTAAGGGGCAGTAGCTGAGAGATAGTGGTGTCAGAGATACAGCTATATGAATTACAGGCTGTCAGGGAATGCTGGGAGATATATAGTAATAACAGATGGAGACCTGCAGATTATTGAAATAATGTCTATCCCAACCAGATTTGGTGCACAGTGGCCTGGAATGGACTCTATGTTGGCCTGGAATGGACTCTAAGGTGGCCTGGAATGGGCTCTATGGTGGCCTGGAATGGGCTCTATGGTGGCCTGGAATGGGCTCTATGGTGGCCTGGAATGGGCTCTTTGCTGGCCTGGGATGGGCTCTATGGTGTCTTGGAATGAGCTCTATGCTGGCCTGGAATGGGCTCAATGGTGCCCTGAAGGATATTAGGGCTACCTGATCAGTACAGCTGATAAATGGTGCCAACGTTGCTAGTAGACAGAAAGAGAACAGAAATGGGAAGTTCTGCCATTTTTTATTGACTTACCTTTGACTAAACACAATTCTAATATGACTCCTCCCCTTGTAAGTTTCTCCCCTAATGTATATATGGTATAATCACAATTGGAATGTACTCTGGAACACGGAACAGTGCCAGTGGGCAGCAGTGCATTGAGCTAACACTGGGCAAATCTCTTAAGTTTTTTGTGGATGATTGGGCTGAACCCCTGCTGTAAATGTGAGAATACCAGCAAAGCCATTCTGTGCTCCTGGCACATTCTCAGGCCAGGATTCCGCAGGTTCACTTCATTCACATTCCATTGCACTGTGGGAGCAGAAGTGATGCCTTTTCTTCCGCTTGGCCAGATACTCCTGCCTCGGGGCACATTGCTGGCTGGCCAGTTGCAGCATGGGAAACATGTACATTGCCTTGAGTCAAACAATACCTAAAGGCACTGTGGTTATTGTGACTGTGTTTTCCCAGTGGATTTCCAGACATTCTTTCAGCTACAAGCAATCCCTCTTGTTGCCAGAGATTGATGGGAGTTGCAATTCAGCAACAGCTGTAGAGAGCCAAAGTCTGGATTTCCATAGGTCACTCACTGCATAACGATAGAAAATATTCTAAGCAACAACCCAATATATAGTATTCATTACACATGTTAAGCATTCGAAACTTACGTCTAAATTAATCGCTATTGACATTATTTCCTGTTTATCCCTTTCTCTTCTTTGGGTTTGCCACAAGCCAGTTCTGTCTATTAGCGGGGTTTGGCTACCTTATTTCAGGAGTCTGAAGCAGCAGTGCAAGACTAAACAGCCGGATAGACACTGTTTTTACATTTCTAAATGAACATGGAAAATGTGTACAGGTATGGGACCTGTTCTCCAGAACGCTCGGGACCTTGGGTTTTCCCGGATAATGGACCTACCCGTAATTTGGATCTTCATACCTTAAGTCTACTAGAAAATCATGTAAACACTAAATAAACCTAATAACCTAGTTTTGCTTCCAATAAGGATTAATTAAATCTTAATTTGGATCAAGTACAAGGAAATCCTTTTTAAAAACTTGGATTGTTTGTTTATAATGGAGCCTATGGTAGACAACCTTTCCGTAATTCGGAGCTTTCTGGATTATTGTTTTTTTTGTATAATGGATCCCATACCTGTAATTTATGTATACTAGAAAGCTGCTAAAAATTACATTTTCTTTCATTATGCGAAAACAGGTTTCTGGTCAGTTTTCTTATAATTGTATAATTAATATAGCAAAGTGTATCGGTTACTTTTACTTACAATATCTCAAGAACAATATATATATATATATATATATATATATATATATATATATATATATATATATATAGAACAGGGAAAAAGCTTGCATTCAAAGGTCTTAGCGCTGAAAATATAGGTGTTTACTAGCAAAAATTGACTATTGATGGTCAATTTTTGCTAATAAACACCTATATTTTCATCGCTAAGACCTGTGAGTGCAAGTTTTTTTCCCTGTTCTATATCTCTACTTTGGCTTTAGCACCCAGGCATCTGTGACTACTACACGAGTTGTGCTGGCTTCCAGATATATATATATATATATATATATATATATATATATATATATATATATATATATATATATATATATATATATATATCTGAAAACAGGCGAGCACACACAGGTCTTAGCGGGAAAACAAATGGTGTTTATTGAACAAAAAAACTAACGTTTCGGCTAGCACTCTAGCCTTTCTCAGTTTCGGCTAGCACTCTAGCCTTTCTCAAAGAGAAACGTTAGTTTTTTTGTTCAATAAACACCATTTGTTTTCCCGCTAAGACCTGTGTGTGCTCGCCTGTTTTCAGATATCCACTATTGCTTTGCTGTTAGCACCCAGGCAACAAACACCTTTATACGAGCTGTGCTGGCTTTTTCTCCCTATATATATATATATATATATATATATATATATATATATATATATATATATATACACAATCCAAAAGTCCTTAACGCACACCGTAATAAATTAACTGGGTCGATACTTTTGTTACTATTGGCAGCTGAGTGCAAACAATTCATATTACCCTTTCTGCAGGGAGTATATATATGTTTACTTCTGTTGTGGTGTCGGGATAATGACATGTAAGAGCAATAGGGAGGCCTCATTCAGAGCTTCAAACAGACAAGAGACTCACCCTTCGTGCTTTGTCATTTGCCCCCGCAGGTTTAAGCCTGGATTATCAGCGTTGCTGTAAAACAGCTGTTGAGGCAGCCGCGTGGGGGCAACTGACAGTGCAGCTGTACCAGGCCTGTCATTCTGGCAGACTTGGATCATCATTAAGCCACAAAAGGGGTCATAAGCACCCTTTGTTCAATGGGCCCTGGAGACCCAAACTGATCTTTGGTGGCACCTTCTTAATTCATTTTGTGCAGAATAGTGACCATTGCTTTGTGCCGCTTTGTTTTTGGTTTGTTGACTGTTCAAGGATCGTCTTTTAATGGTGATAACTGGATGTACCGAGACAAAGAAAGAATTGCGGTTGTAGGGCAAGATGGCTGCTGTCAGTATTGTAGTTTAAAGGAACAGTAACATCAACAAATTAAAGAGTTCTAAAGTAATAAAAATATAATGCACTGGTGCCCTGCACTGGTAAAACAGAAACACTACTATTGTTTATATAAATAAGCTGCTGTGTAGCAATGGGAGCAGCCATTCAAAAGAGAAAAGGCTCAAGTTACCCAGCAGATAAGCTCTGTAGAACATAATGGTGTTATCTGTTATCCACTATTTCACCTGTGCCATTTTTCAATTTCCGCCATTGCTACACAGCAGCTTGTTTATAAGAACTATAGTAGTGTTTTCTGAAGCAAACACCTCAGTTTTATCAATGCAGGACAACACTACATGATATTTTCATTCAGAGCCGGGCCAACCCGGCCAGGCGCCCTAGGCAACCTGGCGGGCCACGGCGCCGGCTCTGTGCGCGCTTGACTGCGCATGCGCGAAATTTCGCGCCAGCGCGCATGCACGATATTGCGCCGCGCATGCTTAAAATGTGTTAGCGCATGCACAGAATAGCATTTATGCGCAAGCCATCAGTGGCAGTCGGGGAGAGACGGGGCCGGACACGGGGTAGGCGACAGAGCAGGTACGTGACTGGTGCCCCCTCAGCTTTGCGCCCTAGGCACATGCCTACTCTGCCTACCCCTAGTTCGGGCCCTGTTTTCATTACTTTAAAACACTTTAGTTTTTTAGTGTTATTGTTCCACAACAAAAGAATCATGCAATAAAGTCTGTTTTGCCCTGGCTGCTGACAAAAAAACAGTATTAAGCAACTGCATCCAGAAGATGATACAGAGCGTGTCCCTGGAGAGCTTACAATCTACACATTGTGCAAGTTACCCTTTTCCCTTCTATTTGCCCAATGACCTAATGAGAGATAAATATGGAAAGCTGTGCCAAGGCTCCATCACCCGCAGCTGGTACAAATGGAATTGTTCCATATTATCCATGCAGCCCTAAAGAACACAGCAGCACTTATTGGCCTATTCCTGTTGGGTATGGGGTGCCCTACAGTTTTGCTCTTTTTATACCACTGCTCCTGTGCCCTATTGCTCTCTACATGAAGAGTGTGCTGTGTGCGGAAGGGAGGGCAGGAAGAAAGGAAGTGGTGAAAAAAGTGAACAAAGATAAATAATGCACTTTCACTTTCAGCTGTGACCGTCTAGAACTTTCTTTGGAACACTTTCTTATGAATTTTACCCCAATAGCTCAATGTACTCCTCGGGCTGCACTTCTGAATGTGCCCTGGTTTTGTTTGTTCTTCATGTTTTAGCTCTCTTGTTCCACCCTGTTACAGAAAGCCTGGAGCAGATTTGGCAGCTTGACCAAGCGAAAGTTGCATTTTTAATTGTGTTTATTTCTTACTTTGGTATAGTATTTTGCCACTGAATTTGTTGTCAGGTTGTTATGGTACACATTGACCCTGGCAACCAAGAAAAGCCTTGAATTGTATTACTTTTTTTTGTATTGATTATATTTCTGTTCAGGCTTTCATTCTGCTCATTGCTGGGGTAATTAAACCCTAACAACAGACAGCTGTTAAAAGCCTGACAGCTGCACAAAAAAAATAGAAATAATTTATAAATTATAAAAAAAAATGAAGACCAATTACAAATGGAATAAGAATTTTGCTGTCTGCCGCATACTTATTTTGTGTGAGGGTGAATCGGACTTTGGTAGCCACACTGGGCCAGCTAATGTTTCAGGGCACCCAGCTGTTGGTGTGAAGGTGGTGATACTAATAAAAACTGCCAACTCAGCCCCTCCAGTAGGATCTTATTGGCCTGTCCCATCCGTTGTCAGATAAATATCTGGTTAGAAACCCTGTGTCAATTATCTAAAGGGTCCAGGATTCTTAAAGGGATACTGTCATGGGAAAAAATGCATCAGTTAATAATGCTGCTCCAGCAGAATGCTTCACTGAAATCCATTTTTCAAAAGAGCAAACTGTTTTTCTATATTTATTTTTGAGATCTGACATGGGACTAGGAATATTGTCAGTTTCCCAGCTGCCCCCAGTCATGTGACTTGTGCTCTGATAAACTTCAGTCACTCTTTACTGCTGTACTGCAAGTTGGAGTGATATCACCCACCCCCCCCCCCCAGCAGCCTAAATACAGAACAATGGGAAGGTAACCAGGTATAGCTCCCTAACACAAGATAACAGCTGCCTGTTAGACAGCACTCAATAGTAAAATTCAGGTCCCACTGCAACACATTCAGTTATATTGAGTAGGAGAAACAACAGCCTGCCAGAGAGCAACTCCATCCTAAAGTGCTGGCTCTTTGTGACAGCACATGACCAGACAAAATGATATGGGATAGCTGCCTACACACCAATGCACCGAATTCACTATTTTGGATTCGGCCGAATCCCCAAATCCTTTGCGAAAGATTTGGCCAAATACTGTACCAAATCTAAATCCTAATTTGCATATGCAAGGGGGAAATTTTTTTTACTTTCTTGTTTTGTGACAAAAAGTCACACAATTTCCCTCCCCACCCCTAATTTGCATATGCATATTAGGATTCGGATTGGATTCGGTTCAGCTGGGCAGAAGGAATCGGCCGAATCCTGCTGAAAAAGACCAAATCCTTGATCCGGTGCATCACTTGCTGGTTCAGGAATTAAATTTTACATGGTTGAGTGAATTATTTGCAGTGTTAACAGTGTAATTTAGAAATAAAAACTAGGTCATAAAAATCATGACAGAATCCCTTTTAAGACCCAATACTCTGATCTGATGGCAGCGCTGTTGGTTTTGGTAGACAGTAAGAAGACGTAGCCACACTACCAGGAAATACACTCCCCTGTGAGAGCACAAACCACAACTCTATGCTTTTCTTTCCTAAGAGCTCTCCTGCTGAGGGGCACAAATGACACTGTGGCTCTAAAGGGGCATTTGTGTGTGCACCTAACTAGCCACTCAGGATGGGTGTATCTGGGCCGCGCTGATGGCAACTGTTTGTGAATGAATCAGACCAGATGCTGTTGCTCAGGCACTGGTACCCATTCAGAGGGCAGGCTTGTGCCTGTAAGTGCAATGAGGCACCCTGGACTGTGTCCCAATGATGTGATCACTGCTTTGCTGTCCCACACTAGAGCACTGTGGTGCCAGCGGCAAGAGAATGGCTGGTTTGTGAGCTGGCTGCTTGTCAGCGGTGATGCAAGCCTGGGTGTTCCTCTTTTCCACAAACCTTTGGCTGGATTGGCAGTTCGGGCATCTTAAATTACCTTTTTTACCCCCCCCCCTTTTTCCTTCAGAGACACTGAGAAGGGTTTGTGCTCTGACAGACTGTGTATTCAGGGCGGGGGTCCGAGCAGGAGGAGCTCGGCACACTAAAATAACATACAACGGTGCCGGCATTACTCTTTGGATTAACTGTCCACCCCCCTCTAAGTTTATTTTAAGTCACAGAGGAAAAGTCTGTAACACCTGCATGGCTGTGTATAAATATGAGTACATGGGACAGTGTGTGTGTACACGCATGTCTGCGCATGTGTGCAAAGGTCTCATCTTAAATGCATTTGTAAATAGACTCTTGTATTTGCACTTCCCAGCTTTGTGTGTGAGAAGGAGATGAGAGAGGGGCAGCCCTCCTGTTTATGCAACTGTCTTGTTGCTAGGGCCAATAACCGAAGCAACCAAACCTTTGATCTAAGGTCAGAATGAAGGATAAACAACTAACCCAACCACAAGAGAGGCAAAATAGAAAGGTGCTGAAAATAAGAGGCTCATGGGTGTCCCTGGACTCTGGCAAAGGGTGTGTGTGTTTAATAACATGCACAATACACACTCGCGCTATCTGCATGGAGATTGTATCTTTGGAATGTGATGTTGCTGTATAAGGAAATGACAATTATAATAATAATCATATGGGCTTGGCTGTGGGATACAATGTGGTTGTATATCTGTGTTTAAGACTGCTTGTTTCACTTTCCGTGTGTGTGTGCGCGCATGCGTGCGTTTGAGTACAAATTGCTGGCAGGCAGAGAGGAAGCATGGAGAATGCATTGTCACTTTTGTGTATGTATTCAACAGCCTGTCCCGTGTCTAACTCTGGCATCATTACATGGGTGAATATTGGCAGCTGACTAAGCTTCTCCAGACCAAGTTGGCAGCTTATTTGCCCGTGTGGGAGCAATACAACAATCTTGTCTGGCAGGTATAAGAACTGGGTTTGAGGATTGCAGCAGCCTGTTGATGCTGTCCTTCCTCAGTCCCCTGTTATGAGCCATTGGCTCTGATTAAGTCAAACATGTGGGTGGCCAAATTGAGTCATCAGATCTATTTGTGTATTCCCAGTTTAATATTGTGCCCTCTCTACAGCCTTTTTGTTGCCATCATCGTCATCATCATCATTGGTGTTTATAGCGCCAACAAGTTACACAGTGCTTTACATTAGATAACTAACAGGGAGCAAACAGTTAATAACAAACAAGGGTTTACAGAGTACAGTAGGATTAGAGGGCCCGACTCGCAATAGTTTACAAGCTAAAAGGTTACGGTACAATTGAGACATAGGGATTTTAGAAATAAATTTGTGATTTACAATATGACGAAAAGAAAAATGCCGGCTCTAATCTCTTCTGGACAATTATAAAAACATACGTAGAGCAAAACCACTTTTAAACTTCACGGGTAAAATCCCTTTTTAATGGTTCAAATCGTATGTTGCTATAAACCGCTAGGCAATCCTTACCAAGCAGAAAAATTTGACCTGGGTGTCCAGACCCCAGGCCCTTCACTTTGATTATTCAGTAATGGAAAACAGCCGAAGGGCTTTTCACTCACCAAGTTAGCCGAATGGTCCGGGTGCCGTGCCCCGAACCCGTAGCTTAGGCAAACTCTGTCTTCAAAATAAATCTGCACGCACTCCTGCGACCATGGCCATGGAGGTTAAAAATGTAACTTTATTCCATTAGTTAAAAGGTATGCGTCCTAACGCGTTTCGTTTCAACAGATACGTAATCATAGGCACTTGTTAACAAAATAGCCGTTACAACAATTTAAACATAATTAGAGGAAATGACGTCCTGGATGACCCTACTTAGGGTACTCCCATCGGATTTAGTGTTTAAAAGCAATTAACTCTTAACAAGACGGAATGTTACTACTACAAAATTCATCATTTGAAAACATTTTACAATCTGGAAACAATTCACTCCTACTTTATACAAAGCATGCAAATCTTAATAAAACAATTCTATATGCATTTCAAATTTTATATACTTCAATTTAAATATTTAAATATTTCTGGCCAAACTTTTTTTTAGATATTATTGCTAAAATCGATTTCATGCTTTAAGATTCTACAGAAAAAACCTCTACATCGAATGT
Organism: Xenopus petersii; assembly: GCA_038501925.1. Classification (NCBI taxonomy): domain Eukaryota; kingdom Metazoa; phylum Chordata; class Amphibia; order Anura; family Pipidae; genus Xenopus; species Xenopus petersii. The sequence continues at coordinate 27,487,566 of CM076684.1, read as the reverse complement.
GCTGAAGATCTACATCTATCACTTAAACACATGCATTATTACTTATAAACCGAAACATTTTTGCATCCTAACACAGACTCATATTGAAACTTTGTTAATTGATCTCAAATCATGTGTGTTAACTGAAATGTCGCAAAGCCATACATACTCAACAGTTCGTGCTCTTGCCTGGATGTAGGTTTGTGTCGCGTCGAGCTAGAACTATTGGAAATGTATTGTCACCGAGTGATGTATGTGGGAAGCAGAATAGTCCGAGAACGTGGCTGAATGTATTGGGTACTTACCCATGTGGAGCGGGTCGTTGCGTAACTTGTAAATACATAGAAAAGACTTCAAAATTTGTGAGTAGTAGTACGGCCAATGTTTACCATAATAAATGCTACATAAATTGCAATACCACCTTTGTAGTGTATTTGCTAACTTGCAAGAAATGCAGCATTCAATACGTTGGGAGTACCACTAGGAATCTAAAATGCAGGATGCGCGAATAGGAATCTAAAATGCAGGATGCGCGAACACATACACAGTATTGAAATTCACAGTAATAGTACAACAGTATCTAGGCATTTTTTGGAATGCAGCAATGGTGACATAAATAATCTGAAAATCCAAGGAGTAGAAAAGATTTATCAGTCCTCAAGGGGTGGTGATAAAGCAGCGAAACTTCGTTATAGAGAAGCGTATTGGATATTCACATTAGACACAAGGCAGCCGAAGGGATTAAATTTTCGATTTGATGTTGTGTGTCACGTTTAATATATATGTGACTTAAGGCCCCCATAGACGCGACGATTCTTCTTTGCGAAACGACCAATTTCAGCGCAGCCCGACCGATTCGTCAAATTATCGTGCGGTTAGTGGGATTCAAACGATCGAACATCTTACGATTTTTCGACCGACATCTGCCAGGAAATTGATCGGCCAGGTTAAAAAATCTTTGTCGGTCCCAGTACAATCTATGGAGGTTTGCAGGGCCAAGCAGGCAGCTCCCCTTTGTTTTCCTGGTAAATTGGTCGTTTTAGTTGATGGACAGTTCGAACGTTTGTACGATGGTTCTCAGAAGATCTTGGTCTCACGATGTGGATTGGATCTGTTGAAAATCTGTACATCTATGGCCAGCTTTATAAAGATTCTTATGGTTTATCACTGAAGGCAGGTCTGCATATGAATTTATCCAATTGTTCTCATGTAAAAGGGAAGATGATTTAGTTTTATAATTTAATTTAGTTCAGTTTCTATTAGGAGCTTGGGAATTAATTTAGTTACTTCTTTAAAGTTGGTAGGTCCCCAAACTTGCAACAAACATAATTAGCAAGCAAGAGCACGAACTGTCGAGTATGTATGGCTTTGCGACATTTCAGTTAACACACATGATTTGAGATCAATTAACAAAGTTTCAATATGAGTCTGTGTTAGGATGCAAAAATGTTTCGGTTTATAAGTAAGGGCTCTTACACATGACCGTTCCGACCTGCGCTCCCCTGCATTCCGTTTTTTGGCGTTCAGCCGCAGGGGAGCGCAGGAATAGACGCAAGTAATTATTTGAAATGGGGCTGTACTCACTCAGGCGTGTGTAGGCACCAAACGCAGGAAAAATGCAGCATGTTGCGTCTGAACCTGCGTTCGGCGCCTACACGCGCCTGAGTGAGTACAGCCCCATTTCAAATAATGACTTGCGTCTATTCCTGCGCTCCCCTGCGGCTGAACGCCAAAAAACGGAACGCAGGGGAGCGCAGGTCGGAACGGTCATGTGTAAGAGCCCTAATAATGCATGTGTTTAAGTGATAGATGTAGATCTTCAGCACATTCGATGTAGAGGTTTTTTCTGTAGAATCTTAAAGCATGAAATCGATTTTAGCAATAATATCTAAAAAAAAAGTTTGGCCAGAAATATTTAAATATTTAAATTGAAGTATATAAAATTTGAAATGCATATAGAATTGTTTTATTAAGATTTGCATGCTTTGTATAAAGTAGGAGTGAATTGTTTCCAGATTGTAAAATGTTTTCAAATGATGAATTTTGTAGTAGTAACATTCCGTCTTGTTAAGAGTTTATTGCTTTTAAATACTAAGTCCGATGGGAGTACCCTAAGTAGGGTCATCCAGGACGTCATTTCCTCTAATTAGGTTTAAATTGTTGTAACGGCTATTTTGTTAACAAGTGCCTATGATTACGTATCTGTTGATACGAAACGCGTTAGGACGCATACCTTTTAACTAATATGGAATAAAGTTACATTTTTAACCTCCATGCCCATGGTCGCAGGAGTGCGTGCAGATTTATTTTGTTTACAATATGACGGGTTAATTAAAATTCATTGAATAAGCTTCCCTAAACAGGTGGCTCTTTAGGGAGCGTTTGAAAGTTTAGAAAGAAGGAGAGATTCTTGACAGCTCGAGGCAGAGAATTCCAGAGAAAAGCAGGAGCCTGAGAGAAGTCTTGTAGACGAGAATGGGCTGAAGTGATCATAGGAGAAGGGAAGGTCAGAAGCATAGCGAAGGTTGCGTGAAGGAGAGTATTTTGAGACCAGAGATGAAATATAGTAGGGATGCACCGAATCCAGGATTCGGTTCGGGATTCGGCCAGGATTCGGCCTTTTGAATCCAGGATTCGGCCTTTTTCAGCAGGATTCTGATTCAGCTGAATCCTTCTGCCCGGGCCGATCTAAACCCGTATTTTGCATATATCCGCCCTAATTTGCATATGCGACTTTTTGTCACAATACAAGGAAGTAAAAAAATGTCCCTTTCCCACCCCTAATGTGCATATGCAAATTAGGATTTGGATCGTTATTCGGCCAAATCCTTCGCAAAGGATTCGTGGGTTCGGCCGAATCCAAAATATTGGATTCGGTGCATCCCTAAAATATAGTTAGTAAAATATTGTTAGTACTTTCAGTTTGATTCTAGAGCTGTTTGGGAGCCAGTGAAGGGACATGCATATAAGAGCTGCTGAGCGGTGAGATAGATGAATGATTATAGCAGCAGCATTTAGAACAGATTGGAGTTGTGAAAGGTGACTTGTTGGAATACCTAGAAGGAGTAGATCGCTGTAGTCAAGACGGAATATGGTAAAAGACTGCATAGTGTACAGGTAAAGGTGTTATCTGAAAGGAAAGTAGGTGATGGTCAGGGGGAAGGGGGAGTTAGTTAGGTTGGAAATGTGACACGAGTGGCAGAATATAAGATAAAAAACATGGCCGTTAATGCGATTAGGAGAGTCTGTCCATTGAAAGAGACCAAATGAAATGGTTTGTGAGAGGAGTTTAGAAGTAGTTGGAGTAGCAGAATTGTCAATGGGAATATTGAAGTCACCTAAAATGAGGGCAGGTGTCTTGCTGGAGAGAAAGTATGGAAGCCAAGCAGCAAAGTGATCCAAGAAAGTAGAGTGGGGACCAGGGGGAGGATATATGACTGGGACACACAGAGAGATTGGAGAAAACAAAAGAAGTGAAGGAAAGAAGTTGGTGTGGTTAGAGTTTGAAGCCTACATTTGGAGGAGAGAAGAAATCCAACCCCACCACCGTGATGAACTCTGAGTCTTAGGGGTATGAATATGAGAAGCCTCCATAGGAGAGGGCAGCGGGTGAAGCAGTGTCGATAGGCTAGAGCCATGTTTTGGCCAGAAAGTTAAGAGATTTAGATATAAAGAGTTTATGAACTGCTGTGAATTTATTGCAAATTGATGGAGCATTGATGAAGGTTTGCAGGTCTTAGAGATTGGGGAAGACATTGAAAAGCGCCTGTGTGTGGGAATAGCCGAGAGTAGGAACAATGAGAGAGTGGGACCAGGGTTTGGGGAAATGGCCCCAGCTGCAAGTTATAGCAATAAGGAAAGTAACACAAGGTGTGACCTAGATTTGAAGTTGTGAGCATTGTAACGTTTGATGGGTTGAAAGGGTTTAAAGGTGAAGCAAACCCCCAAACTAATGAAAACCCCTACCCTCCATAGTCCCCCCCTCCCTGTTTCCCCCCCTCACAGGTGTTAATACCTCTAAATGCCCCTAAGCCTTTAATTACCCCTCAATGCAGAGTCAGCGCAACGGACCTCACAGGGGCCATCTTCACCGCTTCGGGAGTCTTCAATAAGTAAGCAGTTGTAAAAATTGCCGAAGGGACCTGAAGATTACCGAATTTTTTATTTAATTCCTTTCCTACTCATCATCTTCCAGACTCTCATTCAAACCACTGCCTGGTTGGTAGGGTAAACTGGACCCTAGCAACCAGAGTTGCTAACATTCCATACTGAAGAACTGCTGAACAAAAGCTAAATCATTAAAAGTCCATAATTGAAAACCAATTGCCACTTGACTTAAAATGGGTTGTTCATCTTTAATTTAACATTTAGGGGGTTATTTACTAAACACAGAATGCAAAAATCAAAAGATTCGTTATTTTTTTAAAATAAAATCTGACTTTTAAAAAATCACAAATTTTTCAGAATTTACTAAACCCCGAGGATGGAAAAGTCAGAATCTGAAAATCCGTCATTTGAGACCTGTTGAGGTTGCATGTAAGTTAATGGGAGAAGTCCCAATGATTTTTAGATGTGCGCTGGGTTTCGGACAACACCCCACAAAGTTTGAGTGAAAATTACGAAAAAATCATGAACATCGGATGAAAAAGTCGTGAAAATCTGATTATTTCCGGCAAAGCAAGTTTTGGGAAAATGTAATAATAAATAGTGTAAAAAACCTGAGCGGATTTGATCGGAGTTTGCAGCAGAAAATATTGAGATGAATTTGAACTTTGATAAATAACCCCCTTAGTATGATGGAGTGAGTGATATTCTGCGACAGTTTGCAATTACTGTTAATGTTGTATTTTTTTTTAATGATTTAGCTTCTTGTTTAGGTGTAGTCTGGAATTTAAGCAGCTATCTGGTTGCTAGCGATCAATATAACCTAGCAACCAGGCAATGGATTAAATAAAAGACTGAAAAATCAAAAGTAGAGGGTCTGAATATAAAGATAAGTAGTAAAAATTTTCAATAATAACAAGTGTAATTTCACAGTTTAATATGCTTTTGGCTGAAGGGGTCAGTGACCCCCTCCATCAGAAAGCTGGAAAGTGTTATGCGAGAAAGACAAAAGTTGCTAAGAATGGGACATTCTATAACATAGTACAAGTTAACCTGAAGGCAGATTCATGGAGCAGATGTTGGTGACTGTAATTTATATGTATTTTCTTTGACACAGCAGACAGAATACACCTTATGCACAAGCTCTGTGTAACTTAAAGCCAACTGTCCCTTTAATTAAAGGGATTACACGTCCCCATCTCTTTCCTAGGTGCCCGTCAGTGTTACAGTTACGTGTTCATTCATGCACATTGTGTTTATTATGACTAGCTGTGTGTGAATGTGTCATTGTGGGGGCCCTGTATTTAGCTGTAAGTGCTGTGCATTGTGTGTAATAATGTGCCGTTCTGTTCTTTCATTTGTACATTCGCTCAGATCTGTCACACTGCTGCTTTATGCATGTATGCCTCTTTGTGCCTTGACCTGCATTTAGTTGGCTTAAGTTGCCCATAAACTTCTAGATCAAAGGTTTATTTTTCCAGTGATAAGTGGAGGGAGCAGCGAGACGGAAAACCCTGTACTTTGTATCAATAAGACGCCCATAAGAGCTTCATTCAGGGGGTTATTAAATCAATTTATGTCTATTTAAAGGGGTTGTTCACCATCCAAACAATTTTTGTTTTCATATGTAAAGAGTTTTTTCAATTGCTTTTTATTTTTTACCAAGTTTAGACTGTCTCTGTTCTTTCAGTCAGGGAGCTCAGTAATTCAGGTGAAGATTCTAAACTGTTATAATTTGCTTCATTAGTTGATACATTTCTCAGCAGCATCTCTGGAGTATTAGCAACTATTGTATCCATTCTAGCAGCTGCCTTTAGGGGCTGGCCATACAAGCAGATTGTAGGGTTGCTACCTTTTCTGGAAAAAAATACCCGCCTTCCTATATATTTGTCTTGTTTCCCTAATAATAATATTGGGATCAACCATCATTTTTACTGGACAGGCCGGTAAAATACCGGCCAGGTGGCAACCCTAGCAGATTGGGCTAGATTAGTCGCCCCAGCGACCAATCTCCTCTTCTTCGGAGCGACACGCAGCACTTAGTTTTCCGAAGTTGCCCGAAGTTTCCTCGTGAAGCAGCTTCGGGCAACTTTGGAAAACGAAGTGCCACGTGTTCCTTCGGGGAGATTGTCGCCCCGAAGAAGATGAGATTTGTCACTGGGGGTGACTAGTCTTGCAGAATCTGCTAGTGTGGCCTGACCCTTAATGAAACTGAGGAATCGTTGCAGGTTCAGGAGATGGAAAAGTCAGATCGTACGTTAATTCGTACGATCGGATCTTTGCGTCTATGGCCAGCTTTACACTTCAATATTAGAAATAAGGTCACATGTAGACAATAGAATGTAATTGAAAAAAGTCTTTATTTCTGGTGAACAATTTGAAACCAACTGAACTGAAAAAATGTTGGAAGGTGAACAACCCCTTTTATAAGAACAGTGACACCAAAAAAATCAAAGTGTTCTAAAGTAATGAATATATCATGCAGTGTTGCACTGCACTGTTAAAACTGATGTGTTTGCTTCAGAAACAAGCTGCTGTGTAGCAATGGAGGGAATTGAAAAAAGTCTATGGCACAGGTTAAATAGTGGATAACTGATAACACCATTATGTTCTACAGAGCTTATCTGCTGTGTAACCTGAGCCTTTTCTCCTTTGAATAGCTGCCCCCGTGGCTGCTACACTGCTGCTTATATATATATATATATATATATATATATATATATATATATATATATATATATATATATATATATATATATATATATATATATATATATATATAAACAATACTGACGCAAACAAAGCAGTTTTACCAGTGCAGGACAACACTGCATTCTATTTTTATTACTTTAAAACACTTTCATTTTTTGATGTTACTGTTCCTTTAAGTCTCTGCTCTTAGGGACTGGTGATATCCATAGTCTGTCGCTTCAGTGAGAATGCTGGGACAATTTTTGCTTCATATTCTTGCTCTTTATCACCCCATTTATTTATCTATCTGATATAGCCCTATTTTTAAATAGCTGCTTTGCTACAAGCTCCTTTTAAGTTATTATAGCTTTACCAGAAGTCGGAAAGGGGACATTTGTGTTTCAATTTAAAATAGACCTGGTGACTGGCATGAGGTCTAGTGCAATAGGAGTGCCCCTTGGCACTGATTTTTATTTTATTTGAATTAGGGGAGAATTAGGGGAGAGAAGCACCTGCAGTTTTATGTTCCTTAGATTATAGAAATGTTCTCCTGTTTTAGCTGGTATTGCCACAATGGCCGCATGTTTGCTAGTCACTCTGTGTCATTCTGCCCACCCATGAAATGCTTTTTCCAAGGTGTCAACTGTTGTAGCACCAGCCTCCCTCTCTGGCACGCCATCACACTTGTGCAGTAACATTGCTACGGCTGTGTTTGTGCCGCTGAAGTGTGTGAGTAATTTGTGGCGGCCTGCCAGTCAGGGTTGGGTTTTGTGTGTGTGTGTAGGGGGGGGTCATGGAGAATACAGACATAGGGGCTCTAATTGGGAGTATAAGGGCAGAGACACACTGTCAGATTTCCGGAAGATTATTCGCCCGGCAACAAATCTCTTTTTCGGGCGACTAAGAAGAAACTTCGCTCGACTTCAGAAAACGAAGCAATCCGAGTGCCGTCCCGCCGGCGAGTTTCAGTCTAGCCGACGAGAAGGCAGTATAAGGCAGATTTGGGGAGATTAGTTGCCCTGAAGAGGAGATTTGCCGGGCGACTAATCTCCCCGAATCTGCCTGTCTGTCTCTGCCCTTATGGGCCAGGGCAAATACCTTGGTAACTGTTAAGTCTTATCTCCAGCTGCTGAGCTGCAAAACTCCTTTAGATCTCACCAGTGAGTAAATGCCAACAGTCTGCTGAACCCTGTAGGTGGGTGTCCGTGGGTGCACGGTTCTTCTGCAGCTTTTCTCATGCCTCCAGGATGATGCATCTCGTCTTCCGAAAAGGCCGGATAGTAATGTACTTTAACCTTGATGCTAAAATAGAACCTGTGGCTTTCACACCTACTATGTCACCTTCGCACTTATGTCACAGAACCTTTTTCTTTGTGGGAAGCAGTTTTGGCCGTTACTCACTTCCTGTTTAATCTTTTTCGTAGTCCCACACATCAGGATCATGATTCCCCCACCTTCCTTAAAATCTTCAAAGTTATTGGTGAATGTACTTGTCTGTGCCTTTCTCTTCTCTGGCCTGGTCGTTCTGACTTCGGAAACAGTGTAGCAGTAGCCAGCTAGCAGACCTGTGAGGGAGCATTCTACATTGTTCCATCAGTCAGAACCAGCCGAACAGACAGGGCAGACAGATGGGGCTTTCAGTAGCAAATGATGTTTACAAATAACTTTTAAACCACCAAAAACTGTTATTACATTTTATTTCATCAGGCAAAATCCCTTTTAAAACCTTTGTACAGGAGAAGACCTGGCCACACGGCATTGGGCATCACTATTCACCTTCTAATACAGGTATTAGGGATGCAAGAATCCAGGATTCGGTTCGGTATTCGGCCAGGATTTGGCCTTTTTGAGCAGGATTCGGCCGAATCCTTCTGCCCGGCCGAACCGAATCCTAATTTGCATATGCAAATTAGGGGCGGGAGAGAAATTGTGTGACTTTTTGTCACAAAACAAGAAAGTAAAAAATGTTTTCCCTTTCCCACCCCTAATTTACAAATGCGGATTCGGTTCGGTATTCAGCATAATCTTTCGAGAAGGAATTGGGGGCTTCGGCTGAATCCAAAATAGTGGATTTGGTGCATCCCTAACAGGTATATAAAATAAAAATAAAATTTAATTTCTCTAGATTCCCCATTCTGCCTTTTTTCGGCCTTCAGTTGAAAATGTTGTCTGGTCGGTGACCTTGACAACTAAAAAAACCACCATTTGCTCATTTTTCTTTTTTATTGTTTATATTTGTATGGAGGCCATAGTTACTACTAATCTTCCCTGCTTATTTACCAGCAGCTGTTTGGTAGCAAGGGTAATCAAATCTTAGTAACCAGCTGCTAAATGCTGAAATATACGAAATAGCTTGTAAAACAACATTTCTTAGAAACCAATGTCTGGAGCGTTCCATCAGTTCATTTAAAGGTGAACTTCCCCTTTTCAATACATTCCCTATATTATTATTTCTGTATGAAAAACAGTATGTAATATAGAGCAGTAATGGGGGGGGAGTGAATTTGGTAATGTGTGTTTATATTTTTACTTACATGGGAAAATATATTTCCTGGCACAATGGGCTCTTTCCTTCCTGTGAAAGCCCAACACTCTAGAGGGGCAAGGTAGTGATTTGGACCAGCAACCCCACAATAACTAATCCAGTGTTTTGTTTCATCATTCTGAGACAGTTTGTAATTGGTTGTAATTTTTTATTATTTTTGTTTTAGTTTGAGTTATTGAGTTTGAGTTATTTAGCTTTTTATTCAGCAGCTTTCCTGTTTGCATTTTCAGACATCTGGTACCTAGGGACCAAATTACCCTAGCAACCATGCATTGATTTAAATAAGAGACTGAATGAATAGGAGAGGCCTGAATAGAAAGATGAGTAATAAAAGTAGCAGCAAGGGCTGAACTTCACAAGCGTTTTTGGTCGGATTGATGCCCGCCGACAAGTCAGTCATACACGTGAAGATATAATTGAACTAGATGAAAAGTCGCAGTAAACAACTACACGCCCCGACTGTTGGATGAAGACGCCGCTTTCTGCGTCCATATTCGACAGTCGCATCGGATGTAATGTAGTTGTTACCTCCGACTTTTCATTCAGTCCAATTATATCTTCACGTGTGTGACCCCGCCCGACTTGTCGCGTGCGTTTTGTCGGCTGGCGTCGATCCGACCAAAAACGAGCGTGGAGTCCAACCCTTACAATAAATGTATTGACTTACACAGCAGTTGTTTCTTTAGATGGGGTCAGTGACCCCCATTTGAAACTTGGAAAGAGTCCGAAGAAGAAGGTAAATAATAATAAATAAAAAAAAAACTATAATAAAAAAAAGAAATAATGAAGACCAATTGAAAAATTGCTTAGCATTAGCCATTCTATAACAGACTTAAAGTTAACTTAAAAGTGATTCACCCCTTTAAGACACTGGTATAAAGTAGTGTCTCGGCAGATACTCACATGGCTTGTCCCATTGGAGCCAAATGATTGAATTTTTGTAGGCTTTCTTCTAAGATAAAAGCCCACAAAAAAAAATCATTCTTTTTTCATTCCTTTCTAAATAGGAGTGATGAAACCAAATCCATGGTGCATGTACTTATGGAAAATATTTTTATATTACAGTATTATCCTAATTAACTGCACATGTATGATTTGCAATTGGCCTTTATCTTTTTATTTTTTGTGATTCACTTGCTAGGATGCCATTTACTCTAGCAACCGGGCAGTGGTTGAAATGTGAGACAGGACTATGAATAGGAGAGTACCTGAATCACGATTAAAGGGGAACTCCGGCTTCCAAACCAAAATTTGATAACGAGGCCATATAACACAGAAACCCCTAATATATGCATCACAGTTACCTGTTTCTTCAAAAAGTATGAATAAATGTATTTTTCTATGCTGAAATCCAGCTGTTTAACAGTTCTTCTCTTTCTGTATCATTTTAAATCCTGGCAGGGAAGGAGGGACTAAACACTGATGTTACAAATTGTAACAACTTCACCACATGCAGGAACTACATAACCCACAATGCATTGCACTGTGATGTTCTGTTCCTTCACTGGTGCAGTGAATTGTATGGTTTGGAGGATGCAGACTAAGGACAGATGGCTGCTGATACAAAGTAACAGTAGTCAGCTCAGCAAAGTAGTCAGACAGATCAGCAGGAGAGCAGGGGGCTAGGCTTAGGGAACTGTTCCAAACCATTGAAAATCATGAAAAGTCTGTATATTTTTTTTAATTGATGTATATTGCAAAGTTGCTTGAAATTATGTTTACTTTTAAAAAAGCTTTGTTTGTGTGGAGTTCCCCTTTAAAAATAGCTAAATGTAGCCTCACAGAACAATCGTTTTTTGGTCTGCGGGGTCAGTGGCCCCCATTTTAAAAGCAAGAGGTAAGCGGCAGAAGAGGAAGGCAAATAATTGAAATATATACATAATGAAGGCCACATTAAAAGCTGCTAAGAATAGTACAGTCTATAACATACTACTAACGTACCTTAGTGTTTTATTTAAAACAAAATGAAATGGGGTCATTAAAGAGTGAGGTTATGTCATCACTGACCCCTCCCCGCACCAGCATGTTTTTCTTCTGAGGCTGTTGCACTCTCTGTTCCCAGCAAAGAAAATAGCGATTGGGCATCACGTTGCACTTGCTATTTTATATTGTTTGAAACAGGAAGTGCTGCCCGCCTCGTGCCAGTGTTTGTATACGGATGCTCACGCTCTTCTCATCGAAAGCGCTATGCTATATGGTGGATACGGTGTGAATTTGTAGTGCATAGTTTACACTCAGAGGAGGCAGTTGTTAAGGGCAACATCGTCCCAAGATCAACGAAAATGGTTGTTGTGAGCAATATAATTGCTACTAAAAGCAGTGTTTGTTCTGTCCCTTAGCAGAAGTATGATGAAGGTACATTATATTGGAAAGTTACTTAGAATTAACATTTTCTTCATGAATTTGGCTGTGTATGAGGAATCGCAGGACAGCGGCACACAAGGGGATTGCAGGGCCAGTGTGCACAAGGGTCTGGGGATTATAAAGCGAGGGCAAAGCACATTCTAGATAACGCACTCTCACTAGGACACAGATGCAGGAATTTGGCATGTGCCTGAGGGAGTCAGTGGGAATGATATTGTCCCAAGTGACACCCTCCCCGGTCCCTGGCACAGGCACAACAGCCATGGGAGGAGTCACCACTGGGGCATTTTTGTCCTGCCGCATACCTGAGATTCCTTTGCACCCCCCTGCCCTGCCCTCCTTCTTTACTCCCTGTTTCCCCAGCTGCTCACTTCCATGGAATCATTCCCCTTGGCCATGACTCACTCTGCCCATCTCTCACCCTCCTGCATGAGGTATTGTGGATTCCAAAAGTACAGCTCATGGGTCTCTCCTGTTTATGGTTTGTGCATCACCTATGTATCGCCCAACCTGGCCAGGGGTTGCCCACTGCCTCACTCTTTGTTTATGAGGCAGTTCAGCCTTTAAGGTGGTTAGTATCTGCCTGATGTATGTCTGCTCTAAACCTAATCGTTACATTATCGAAAGAAATAAACTAAGCATATACATTCATGAAAACATTTCCATCATTTTAAAAGTTAAGCTGGCCATAGACGCAAAGATCCGATCGTTCAAAGCCTCAAACGATCGGACTTCCCCATCTCCCGACCTGCCACTAACCTTTCAGATCAAATCAAGTACAAAAGAACAGATCAACCGATGTTCTGCCCCTGACGGCAATCGTTCCGAAAGTGATGTCCGACAAAGCTGGTCTCCAGCTGAAAATTGTCCGATCTGCAATACATGCAGAGAAATTATCGGCAGCCGACAGAAATATTTTAATCTGTCTGATCGACCAAACGACCGATCTCCGTGGGACGAAAAATGTCAGGACTCTCCACACACGGTCTGAAAATCGTACAAATTGAGGATTTATATGATCGGATCTTTGCATTTATGGCCAACTTTATTTGCAAATGTAATTGCTGTTGAAAGCAGTGCCTGTCAGACCCATTTTCTGCACTGCTGGTTCTGTCTCTTGAACGATGTAGCAGAAGTCAGACTTGCATGCTTCTTCCCAGGTCTGGCAATCCACTAGCTTCTGCTACATTGTTTCCAAAAGGCAGAAGTACCGTGGCCAAGAATAGAAAAGTGATAGACAGAGGCTGCTAGTCAATTGCAATTACATTTGCATGTTCAAAAAAATATTTGAAAGTGTGAAATAAATGTTGCTTACATAGACTGTATCTATTAATAAAGCTGCAACTTTTTTCCTTAATTTTTGGCCTCTCTTCCCGTTCTGTTATTTGTTTTGGAGTGCACTAATGTGTGTGTGTCCCCTCACTGCATAAATGGTTAGCACTGGTGCAGCCATGTCTGAACTTGCTTCTATTGGAATTTTAGACATATCCATAGATTGCACCAAAAATGCACCGGCCACTTGGCATGGCTACTCTAGTTGGTAATGCACATGTCTTTACTAACCCTCCTGTTGGCAAATCTAGTTTAATAAATCACAATATGTTTGTTTCAGGCTTCTGTTAGGCTACTGCCAAGCCGCTTGCTTGCCTGAGAAATAAGAAGCATGGATCTGGACGAATTTGGGGTGAGTACTGTTCCATCCATGGGTTGGGTGCATGGTGGAGACGGCACAGAAATCTCTTCTCCTGGAGTTCCATGGGGCATCTGTTTATGCTCTTGTATGAAGTGTTCCTTATATCTAGGTGTTTACATTCACCGTGTGTAAAGGTGGCCATACATAAGACCTTGCCAAATGATCTCTCCCAGATATGCCCACCTTGAGGTGGGTGATATCGGGCTGATCCAATCGTTGGCCTAGGGCCCAATGATCGGATTACAACATTGAGCATATGGGCAGTCGGATCGAGGACCGCATCAGCATGTGTGTGTTGTGTGTGTGTGTGTGGGTGTATATATATATATATATATATATATATATATATATATATCACTCTGATACCGGCACTCTCGATAACTGCGGTAAATGTGCCTCGGTGCAGAGACAGCAAAATAAACTAAATATATCCAGAAGAATCCGCACTCTCGGGTCTTACTAATTAAAATTTACATTTTATTTTTAAAACACGGTGTGACGTTTTCGGCCGACCCACGCCCTTTCTCAAAGTGTCACATAAACAATGAACAATGCCTTAAATCTGTGTATTTGTCGGGAAACAGCAGCATCATCAGTGACATGTAGTCATCATCATAATGGAGTGACCACCCATTCAGCCTGTCATTGTGAATACAATAAATCCCCAAGAATTAAAAACATATTTGTCAATAATAACTTAATATAATTCATTCCTTAGTTACATTAGTTTAAAAAGAAGACAAAAATAGCAAACTCAGATGTATCTATATTATAACTTTTCTAAACATTGTTGCTCTGAGTTGTTGTTCCTTAATTTACAAAGCTCAGCCGTTCAGTGGAGTTTCTCTTTACTATGATTCAGGGCATCCCAATCCCTTTTCTTTACCATGGTTTTGTATCCAATTAATTTACTTTTATAGACTAATAGTGCTTTTCTTAGTTTATATATATATATATATATATATATATATATATATATATATATATATATATATATATATATATATATATATAAAATACTCTTTCTAGGAGGAACATCTCAGCAGTAACTTGAGCAGTATCACTTGACACCTCGTGCAACAGATGAGCAAGGCACGTACTTTTGTTATGGCAGTGAGAGGCAGCCTCTAGAAGGGAGCATCAGAACGCCCTTTTTGTTATAGGCCTATAAAAAGATAAAGCTTACTTATTTTTCCCTTATAACAATGCCAGGTGATTAGAGCATGCTTACCCAGCCACAGAGCCTGCCCAGCCTTCCTCATTGTGCCAAGGCAAATGTGAACAAATAATAGCTTTTCCTGTTTGCATTGTGAGTCTGTGTTAAAAGCAGCATGGAGTGACCTACACACAATTGCTTTGCACTGCATTAGGCCTGCGCCTCTTTATCATTATTAATGTACCACGATTCACGGGAGAAACCCCACTTCCTCAAATGATGAAAGAAAGATGAAATAAGCTATTTTAGCAAATGGATACCAAAGTGATCTCATACTCTTGGCAGTTTAGAGAAGTGGCAAACCCAAAGAAAGAATGAGAAAGAACATTACATCAGGGATTCCAGACTGCTGCCTGCAACCACTTTAACTGCAACTGCCAACATCCATTTGCATATTAAGACTGGCATGGGATGCTAGGAATTATAGTTCAATAGCAGCTTTAGAAGCAAATTAAAAATGCTAGGTGAAAACTCTAACCCAGGACCTCCCTCTTCTTATTTAGGGGGCCCAGTGGGCATGATTCTGATCTCCCCTGCTTTATGCCAGCTCTGCTTGTTCATTAAATAATTTAAAAAGAAAAAATGAATTGTTATGTATTGTAAAAAAAAATACAGTGGTTAAAGGAACAGTAATATCAAAAAATGTAATTGTAATAAAAATATAATGCAGTTTTGCCCTGCACTAGTAAAACTGCTGTGTTTGCTTCAGAATCACTACTATTGTTTATATAAATAAGCTGCTGTGTAGCAATGGTTGCAGCCATTTAAAAGAGAAAAGGCTCAAGTTACCCAGCAGATAAGCTCTGTAGAACATAATGGTGTTATCTGTTATCCACTACTTAACCTGTGCCTTATAGCCTTTTTTTAATGTCTGCCATTGCTACATAGCAGCTTGTTTATATGAACTATAGTAGTGTTTCTGAAGCAAACAATCAGTTCTACCAGTGCAGGGCAACACTACATGATATTTCATTACTTTAAAACACTTACATTTTTTGGTGTTACTGTTACCTTAAAGGAGAAACAAACCCTTAATAAAAAAACCCTACCCTACATAGACCATAGACCTTTGTCGCTGGACGACTTATCTCCCCGAAACACTATGTGAGCCACCACCCTTAAAGGAAATGTAAGCCTTCAAAACAAACTATTACAGAGTTGCTCGAAATTCTCTTCTTAGCCCTTTTAAGTTTACATTAATATTTTGTTTTTCTAGTTTCTAAGGTTTCTGAAATTGTCTACAGGTACAGTCTTAAATTTGTGGCCTGCTTTTGCTGTCTGAGGAATGGGATATGGTGCCACCAAAGGTTGAGAAGTGCTATTTCTAGTGCTAATGAGTAAAAGTACACATTTAATTTTTTACTATGCTGATACTGCTGTTTAACTAAATCCTTTTATGACGCGTTCTTTGGTGGCTACTGGAACTTCCCCTAAGGATGACTCTTTTCACCTGTATAGGGTTTGAACTCCAAGGGGTCTATGTCGATCATTGGAGCAGAGGATGAAGATTTCGAAAATGACATTGAGCCAGTAAGTACATCTGGTCAGAGGCGGGTATTATTTAAAACAGTGTGGTCCAACTAGCGACACCCCTTATGTGCCCCCCCCCATGAAAGTCTGCCTGCTGTCACTGCTTACCTTGTATAAACTATAAACTGAGATTAACTGTCCTTTGCATTGTGTACACCTCAAATTCAGACAGTAAACTCCTGCAGTGTTCATACCTGCAATCCCCCCCTGCATTCTTCACACCTGTGACACCTCTATTGTTCACAACTGTAAAACACGGTACTGTTCACACCTCAGACCCAGACTAAAAGTGCCCACATTGTTCACACTCATACAAACTGCTGGAGGGGCACCAGCATCTTAAAGTGGTCCTGCTAGGGTTCCCTTTCTCCTACTCTATTCTTCCTGTCCTATGCTCCCTGTGTGTGCCATGCTCTGCCTGTCCTATGCTCCCTTTGTGTGCCATACTCTGCCTGTCCTATGCTCCCTGTGTGTGCCATACTCTGCCTGCCCTGCTCTCTCTGTCTGTGTATGCCTTGCTCTGCCTATGTGAAGTGGACCTGGTGGAGGTTTGTTAGCATTTGGAAATACTTGTTAGAGGTCCCCAAGGTCATGTGCTGGGGGTTGCTTTGCTATCCACAGGAGAGAATGAGGCATATGGATTTTATGGTATGTCTTTATACTGTATGAATTAATAAACTTGTTTCACATATGAGTGATTGTTTTTTTTGGTGTGGTACCACCATGTGGATATGGTCTTAAACATTCTTGTTGTAATGTGGGGGATGGTTTAAAAATAGTGTAGTGGTCAACACTGGCTTCCATTATCAGACCTCCACCACGTAGGCCAGAAAAATCACAGCCCTCGGTACCAAAGAAGTTGGACAGCACTGATTTAAAATGATAATCAATACTGAGATTTATGAAATATGAATGTAGACGAAGATGTGTAGTGATTGGCTCTATATTCTGTATTGACAGAGAGGAATTCAGGATTATGTGCAAGTGACTGCAGTTTGCTTACAGCTGGCCATACATGGGGCAATATAAGATGCTAACTTGGCCCCTAGAGACATAGTGGGCATCTTATTGACCCATTGTTATGTTGTAGTGAATTCCTATTAGATTTGCCATTCTGTGATGTACTTAATACAGGACATTTTTCAAATTCTCTGTGTATCATTTATTCATTCAATGGACTTCCCTTAATTAAGCCCCCTGTGTAGCAGCTTCCTGTTTTTTGTAGAACCTCTTCATGCACCTGTGCCTTGTTTCCCTCCCTGTACCCTCCTTATTGTTTAACTTGCTTGTTTAATTTATTGTTTAACTTACTTGGTTGTATCCTCAATCCCACCCTCTCCTCCATGATGTTTTTTCCTCCTTTTCTTCCTGCACAAGGGAAACATTTCTACTCCTTGGTCCTGGGGAGTCAGACTTACAGTAGGAGTATTTAGTAGTTGTTTTGTTATAGTATTACCCTTTGTTATGAACACCTCCTCATGCCTTCCTTGCAGTGGGAGTGAAAGTGAGACTAAATCAATTCCTCTTCTATTTAATTGTCAGGGTGGTAGTTTAATATTAGTCCCCCATATGTTCATGTAACCAATCATTAGGGCACTTTATTGTACTGATATGGAAGAATATTTGATTGGTTTCTATGGGTTACTAGACCTGTCGCAAACCCTGTTTATGTGATCACATTATACAGTAATGTCTGTCGGGAGTCTTTTCCTCCACTGCCACTTTGGCACAGTGTTTGCTGGACCCCTCTTGGGGTTCCTACATTTGGCCAATGTCCCCCTATAGCTCATATCAAGGTTATAGATATAGAAATATATCCATATTTTAGCCATTGTTCCAAACATATCTAGGGCAGCAAAGTCTGCACCCCACATAGAGTTTACCTTCAAACATTCATATCTTGGGGAGCAAGTAGACATATTAAATTTTTAACCTAATTGGCCTCCATGCCCCTGCTTCAAGCTTAACAGGCGCTAGCCCCACAATTTGGGAACAACTACCTCTGGGCTTCTCCTCCACTTCCCACCCCTTGTTTCCTAGCTGTTGGACCTCTTCTCTTTCTCCCACTACACTGTACTGCTGGTCTTACTGGATCTTTATTTGCTTTATACCCTACTGAGCTTGATACACATTCCTCATTGCATTAATTTTTTGCTTTTTCTGCAGAATGTGGTTGATGACAGCAGTTACTTCCGAAGCATTGTATTAGTGAAAGAACACCCGGCCTACATTATGGTTTTCTTGCAGCATGTGGTTCTCCAGTTTGACCCCAGCCCACTGGTAAGATGAGGGAGAATAAACATTAGTAATATGGGTAGTTTGATGGTGCCAGATGCAGACATTTCCCCCCTTGGGGCAAGTTAGTACAGGCAGCTGCAGAGCACATTAATGCATCTCTTTTTTTCCTCCTCAGCTCTGTTTCTTGCATGCGGATATGTTAAAGAACCTTTCAGCCAAAGAGCTCAAGAAAGTCTTCATGGAGTTTCACTATACCTTCCTGATGAAAGGAGCGGTAAGCACATGCATTGGGGGTGCAGGGCATGAGTGATGCTTATTTGAGGCAGGAGGCTGAATTGAATCTGCGAGTGTGCTATATAAATCACTGGGGCTTATTTATCAACACCGGGCAGATTTGCATCTGCCGGAAACCTATAACAACCCCATATGTGATTGGATTTTTTTTTCAGTGAGCTGTAAGTAGAACAGTGAAAGCAACCATTTGATTGGTCTGCTGTGAGTTACTACCCCAGCAGTTGTTTGATACCTGCTCTAACATTTCCCTCCATTACAGGTGCTGCATGTCAGTGTGCCAAACAGCATATCCTTTGAACTGGGTAAGTTGCATTTGTGGTCTTCTCTTCTTTGTCTAATGGGGCAAAGGAACCCAGCATCCTGCATAGGGCACTTTTTATTCCTATGTAGTAAAGTACCTCTGCACCCATAAAGCAGGCCACCCTCTAAAAGGTGTTTCACTACAGCTCAGAGTGTCCCCTAACTTCTCAACTGGGTCCAAGGTGGCAGGGAGTTGTGCTTTAAGAACTATCACACTGGTGGACTGCAACTTCCAGCATCCTTCAAAAGTTAAACACATTAAAAAAAATCCAATAACTAAAATAAAAGTGAATTTCCCCTGCTTGCCTTATACTGTAGATGCGGCCTTTGATGTGATATTGCCCCCTGGTGTTAGTTCTGTATTAGTCTGTGCTCAGGCCTCTAACTTTATCTGCTTTTGAGCCCCTTATTATTTGTCACTATATATTAATTGTATTGTTCTGGGTGCTGGCATCAATGCTGTTCTTCTGCCTGTGGGTACCCGCTGGCATCACCAGCTCTATCTGACTTCTGAGGCCGAAATACAGAGAAACTCATATAATGCTGCACGTGGCTTTCATGTTTACTCCCTGCAAGTGTTGGTATGCCCAGGCCCACTGCTTGGGACAGGGGACCTCTAGTGATACACCCAAGGTACTGCAACCTATAAATGCCACATACTCAGGAAAATACCCATAATGCATTGCAATTGAAAGGAAAAACACGTGAAAAGGTTCTTAAAGCCAGAAAAGGCAGATTTTGAAGTTATAACTATTGTGGAGCTATATCTTCTATGGGAATTGGTGCCAGTGGGTACCTATACTTGCACTAAACTTTCATTTAAAGGAGAACTAAACCCTAAAAATTAATATGGATAAAAATGCCATATTTTATACTGAACTTATTGCACCAGCCCAAATCTTCAGCTTCTCAATCGCCGCAATGATCCAGGACTTCAAACTTGTCACTGGGGATCAGAACTTGGAAAGTGTCTGTGATACTCATATACTCAGTGAGCTCTGAGCAGCTGTTGAGAAGCTAACTTAGGGGCCATCACAAATTATCAAGCAGTAAGTTGCCTTGGGCTGGTACAGAAACCTAGAACATAATGTACAACATTTCTAGCCTACTAGCTTTAGTTCTCCTTTAAGGGGCGAGAGAAAGTAATTTGGCCCAAAAATGCTCTTTGCATAATGCAAGTAACATAAACATTTCTAATAGTATTACAGTTATTTGTAAATGTAATTGCTATTGAAAGCAGTTTTTGCTTTTTCTTTTCTCTGGTTCCACCATTGAATACTGAATATAAAGCTGTTTTGTGTCTTTTTGGCATAGATCGGACAAGGCCTGAGATGATCCCAGAAGAAACCCAGAGAAAATTTTTGAAAGAGATTCAGAACTACCAAATGGAGACCATTTCCCTACAGCTGGAGGACTTTAGGTACATATTCACATATTTCACTATGGGTACCCCACTGCATCCGACCTCATCTATGTCTCCTCTGTTACGGTTAATCGGTTAAACACTTTATTATTCTTATTCTTAAAGGGGAATAGAGACTGGAGTCATTTTGTATATTGGGTGTTTAGAGTATTTTCATTCTTTAGATGGGAAACCTGCCATCATCCAGATAAAATGTAACTCCCAGCACCCCACCAACACTCTAATGTCCTTGAAGCTCCGCAGGTAACCACTGTCTTATCACACACAGGACCAAGCGAGTTCTTGGCATGACCCCTGGTGAACTGGAGCTAAACGAGCTTGAATCCTACCGAACCAATGACCGCAGTATCCTGGAAGCCAAAGAGAAGCAATTGGCAGAGCAGCTCTTAGCACGACTGGAAGAGATGCAGTGAGTACATCTAAACCCTGTTATATTGTAGCTCTGTTATGGGGTATCAACGTGGTGCATATTCAATAGGGGCTCAGGATCGGAAGTCTGATGTAGAATAGGAATTTTCTAAATTCCCATTGCACTTGTATTTTATCAGGTGCACCTTTTTGAAAACCTTGAGAATGAAAGGCAGGAGTCGGGGGGGGGGGCTATTAATCCCTTCTAGGCTCTATTAAACCAGGCTTAATGTTTTAAATAACACCCAAAATTAGGCCTGTACTATAATCATAAACTTAAAGGGGAAGTTCACTTTTTAATTAACTCTAACACACCTCAAGCCATATTTTCAAATCAATGACAGGCTGCACTAGGTGACCAATACTTTTAGTAGCTTATAGAATGGCCTATTCATTTTAATTTATTGTTTTTGAATAATTCACCTTCCTCATCTGCCTCTGTCCAGCTTTCAGATGGGGGATCACTGACCCCAGAGCACGTAAACTATTGCTCTGTGAGGCTACCATTTTATTGTTGTTGTTACTTCTTATTATGTATCTTTCTATTCAGTCCTATTCATTTCCCAGTCTCTTACTCAGGCCACTACCTGGTTGCTAGGGTATATTGGACCCTAGAACCCAGATAGCTGCTGAAATTCCAAACTGGAGAACAGCAATAAAAAAAGGTAAATAATCCAAAATTCACAAAAAGTAAAAAATGAAGACCAATTGCTAATTGTCTCAGAATATCACTGTATATATCATACTAAAATTGAATATAAAGGTGAGCTTTCCTTTTAAGAAAGTGGCAATGACATTATAATCTGTATTTGGCTGTGTTGCTTGCTTGTGGTGTTTATGCTGCAGTCAGCCATGCTAGTTTGTTGCGCTTGTCGAGTCTGGATGCATTTTCTCTGCATTTATACAATATGTTTCCCTGTAGCTCAGTGTTTGTTTGCTTTGCTGATGGCTGTGTTTGTTCTGTACTTGCTGTGCTAATTTGTCTAATGTGTGCATTTGCGCCCTCTTTTGGTGCCTGTGGGAGTGTTTGTAGCCTTTATATTGCCCATAGATTTATTGGGTAGCATTGTGGTACCCATGTGTGTCTATGCAGCCTTGAGGTGCCTATGAGCATCCGTGCAGCCTTGAGTTCCCAGTTCCCTTATTGTTTGCCTCACTCCAGATGTGCGGCTATTTTAAGTAAAGATAATTAATGTGCTGAGCCAGGCTGGGAAATTCACGACCTTTGGTGAACCAATCGCCCCTGGGAATAAACTGTGCAGTTGGGTTGTTTTTTCATTAACTCTTAAAACTACAGTGTCCAGCTCTGACATCTCTATCTTATTGAAATCATTTGCCCTATGCGTTTCAACCGTGTATTGGTCTTCATTAGGGGCACAGAATGAAAAATAAGCCTTTTTTTGCTTATTTTTCTTTGTGCCACTGATGAAGACTGCTACACAGTCGAAATGCATAGGGCAAATTATTTGACTAATAAAACTGTTTTTGTATACAGATTTGCTATCCAAGTTTTTCCTTTTTGAGTATACAGTATACACAATGGAGACTTAAAGGAACAGTTGAGTGAATGAACAAAAACTGGGTAATTAGATTGTATGCGCAGAATATAAAATGTTTCTAATATAGTTAGTTAGGCAAAAATGTAAAGTATAAAGGCTGGGGTGACTGGATATCTAACATAACAGAGCAGAACACAACTTCCTGCTTTGCAGCTCTCTAACTCTGAGTTAGTTAGCGATGCAGAGTCAGCGCAGCTGAGCTCACTTGCACCATCTTCACCGCTTCGGGAGTCTTCAGTAAGCAAGTGGCATACCTGTGCAACCACAGTTGTAGCAATTTATCTGTCCCGAACAACTGAGCATGCGCTGACAGCCACGGAAATTGCAGAAGACTACCAAAGCAGTCAAGATGGCGCCTGTGAGCTCCGCTGCGCTGACTGCATCAAGGGGTAATTAAAGACTTGGATGCATTTACAGGTATTAACACCTGTGCGGGGGGGGGGACTATAGGGGGTAGGGGTTTTCATTAGTTTGGGGGTTTAGTTCTTTAAGGGGGGCCACATGGGACGTAACTGTTCAGTGAGTATACAATTGATCCTTAGCATTCAGCTCAGATTAAAAAGCAACAGTTATGACCCATGTGCCCCCCCTCAAGTCTCTGATTGGTTACTGCCTGTTAACCAATCAGTGGAAACCAAGTGAGCTGCAAAGCAGGAAGTGGTGTTCTGGCTATTATGTTAGACATCCAGTGACTCCATCCTTTATACATTACATTTTTGGCTAACTTACTATATTAGTAACATTTTTTCCTTTGGCACATACGATCTATTTACCCAGTTTTTATTTTTACCCTGAACAATTCCTTTAATGGGCAGCCTATTGTTGGACTAGCACCTTGCACTGAAAAAGAGTGTGCACCTTCTAATCTTTTTTTTTTTTTTAACAAATATCTCTATCTTATTGCTGAACTTGGTATAGTAGTCCAGCAAGTGCTATGAAGGTTCCAATAGGCTGACCCTGCTTCAGTGAGTTCATATATCCCATCCGTTCCTTGCCGGAGCCTGTGGAAGCTGTGTGGTTAATGATGAGAAAGCAGCCATGGGAACTATTATGACCTGCCCCTCTTTCCCTGATACGAAACATCTGTCTGGTCTTTCACTGAGTTGCATCACCCTACTGCGTGGCGGGTATATAAAGCACTTGCTGCAGCCCCTTCCTACACTCCCTTTCCCAAGACTGCAAGAACCTTGCTCTTGCCTTGTACCATGAGCAGCCGGCTACTCGCACCCAACAAACATGATATCCAGTGGGTGAGTTGGTGGGAGCAGTAGCCATGATATTGGGGGTTACTAATGGATTTGTAAATGGAGATTTTCTTGGAAGGGAGGACTAGTAGTCATGGTCGAGCTATGTCAACATGTTCAAGGCGCACAGCATAAATAAAATAAGCCAATGGAAAAGCACCACACCCCAACCATGCAGCACAGCCGGATTTGGGTGCTTCTCCACTGGCTGAATGATGCCACCTGTGCTAATGCTTTATTCAGTCTAAAACTGCAATGTATTTATTGAGAATGTTATACTGATGCATGCAGCAGAATGTGCTGGTCTCTAAGCATCCATAAACATCAATCTGGATGAATTGCTAATTTAACCTGTTGGTATGTAGATTTTGCATGTGTCTATTTTAACCTGGACGAAAAGGCTGCCCTGAATGTGCCAGGTACAGTGATGCTATGTGCAAACTTGATAGAGCGGGTGTATCTATCTATGTATGTATGATGGAGTCAGCTTTAGTGGATGTCGAGTGGTACATGTCATGCATTTGGACTTCTAAGGATTTCATTAGGTTAACATGGATGTGCCCGAGGTTGAGACATCTGCTATAATTGGCTGCATGTGTGGCAAAGCAACAGATTTCAACTGAAATAAAAATATGGGAAATAGAGGTTAAAGGAGTTGTTAACCTTTAAATTAACTTTTACTGTTATGTAGAGAGTGATATTCTGAGACACTTTGCAATTGTTTTATAATTTTCAATTATTTGTGGTTTTTGAGTTATTTAGTGTTTTATTCAACAGCTCTCCAGTTTGCCATTTCAGCAATCGGGTTTCTAGGGTCCAAATTACCCCAGCAACCATGCATTGAGTAAGAGACTGGAATATGAATAGGAGAGGCCTGAATAGAAAGACGAGTAATAAAAAGTAACAATAACAATAAATGTGTAGCCTTACAGAGAATTTTTTTTCTGGGGCCAGTGACCCTCATTTGAAAACTGTAAAGAGCCAGAAGAAAAAGGCAAGACCAAATGCAAAGATGCTAGGAATTGGACATTCTAAACCAAGGTACCTCAAGCGTGAACCACCCCTTTAATGGTATAACTCCAAGGAAGAGGTTGCAAAGTGGTAAGATATGGGAAATCTATAGGCTGGGCATTAGGCAGCAAAGTGGGTTGGCGTTGGAACATTCATGTTCACCAAATGCCCAAAACCAGTGTGTGTGCCATAGGACTAAGTACATTGGTTCAATTATTCAATTATTATTTTTTATTATGTTTTTTTTCTCATTTCTACAGCCTAACTATTGCTCCAGACGAGGAAAAAAGGTACGAAACTGTTCCTTGTCCCTCCAGATCACGGTCTTAAATGCCCTTAACAGTCTCTTCTATCCTTACCAATACTTAGCTAGACAGTTACTTTCAGGTAACATATTGCTTGCCACATATTTAATGATTCCCCTAGTATAGGGCCCAGTAGGACAATCCACCTCTGCTGGTCTTTTGCTGCCTGAGGAAACTTGAAAAAAAAAGCTGGTGGCTGGAGAGCTACAGGGGTGGAATTGCTGATGTAGAAACACAGACTATTGGGCTCACACTTATTTTAGGCTGTCTTAGTCACCCAGCCTCTTCCACTTTTGCAGCTCTTCAATTTTCTGTGCCATTGTCGCCTACATGAAGCACCTGGGGGTGAAGACCAAGGCGGCGGATAGCAAGAAATCCAAAGGAATCTTCTTCAGGAAAAAGGTAAGGAACAAGTGCCAAAAAACTGCCAATCTGCAATACCAGTCTCTTACTTTCTCTACAACGTTCTGTGTAACACTGATACATTTCTCAGGCTTAGTCATGCTTCTCCTGTCTCCAGCTCTGCCCCTTTCCTTGGCTAAATTGCTCTCCAGATATTGTAAATCTCTGGTTGGCTATGACTCAACTCCAGATCTCTGTTCTTCTTCATGTCTGCGTAACACTCTTCAGAGATCTGTTACTCTCCATGTCACTCCAGCTCTCTGTTCCTCTCTGTGCCCCCTGAGTCACACTCTCCAGAACTTTGTTCCTCTCCATGTTCAAGCCACTCTCTCCAGATCTCGGTTCCTCTTGATGCCTGAGTCACTCTCTCCAGATCTCTGTCCCTCTCCATGTTTGAGTCACTCTCTCCAGAGCCCTGTCCATCTCCATGTTGGAGTCACTCTCTCTTGATCTCTGTAGCTCTTCATGCTTGTGTCGCACATTCCATATCTCTGTACCTTTTTATGCCTTAAAGGAAAACTATACCCCCAAACAATGTAGGTCTCTATTAAAAGATACTGAGTAAAACAGCTCATGTGTAAAACCCTGCTTCATGTAAATGAACCATTATCATCATAATATACTTTTTTAGTAGTATGTGCCATTGGGTAATCATAAATAGAAAATTGTCATTTTAAAAAATAAGGGCCGCCCCCTGAGATCTTACGATTCACTGTGCACACATACAAACCACATATAAGGTCACATGAGCCAATTAACAGACAGAGTTCTGCCTTTTGCTTCCTCACTTCTTCCTGTTACAGTTAGAGTTGTAGTATTTCTGGTCAGGTGATCTCTGAGGCAGCACAGATAGAGTCACGAAATGGTGGTTCAAGGCAAGAGATGTAAAAGGGCAATATTTATGTAAATATATATTCCAGTTTGGTAAGATTCTTTAATATGTCATTCAATTTGATATAAACTATCTGTTGCTTAAGTATTCATTTTGGGGGTATAGTTTTCCTTTAATCAAGCTCTCCAAATCTCTTTAACTCCCATTGTAAGTACTATTTGCAGTGCATCTATGTAACACATGTACACATTGTTTTGCCTCAGGTTTCTACAAACAAAAAGGATGAGTCTCTGAAAACAAAGAAACCATTCAGTATCTTGGATCCGATGCGCTGGAACCGGAATGATTCTCACTGTGAGTACCAAGCAGCCGACCCTATGAGTTCTGCTGTGACCTTGGGCAGATCTTGTTGTTAGATGCATGCCTATCTCTCACTGGTAACACTGTTATCATATAATGTGTCACTGTCACTCTTCTATTGGGAGTATATGATATTTTTTTGTATAGAAAGGTATTGGAAACTGTCAGTTCTTCAGAATTTTGTTTGACTGCAATCCTCTGGCCTGTCAGTTGGCACTTTAACAAAATCTGAAGTCTGCTTGTTGACAATGCCTGGTATGAAGCTTTACTAACACTTCTGTCTCTAACTTGTGACCAATTCACTTTAGGATTAACTTTTAGTGTAGTGTCAACGTTGATATTCAGTACCAGTGTACATTTGGTTTTCAATTTTTAATTTGCATATATAAAGTTGTCTGGTTGCTAAGGTCAGCGACACCCAGCAACCAGAATATTGACAAAGACAGCCAAAGTTTCAAAAAGGTATTGGCTTTACACAGGTTAGGTCACACACACCAATGTGATTACACTCTATATTTAGATATTTTAGAGAATACATAATACGAAATTATTGGATTTGACTGAATCAAACCCCTAAATTACATATTTAGAATATAAAAGCGTTGTCTCCTTAGTTGGCCAGTGTAATAAAGAAACATGACTTTTGGTGTTTGTATTTTGGGGGTTAAATGCTGTAGAAACTAACCCTATAATATTCACTCCCCAACCCAATCTTGTTGTGTGGCCCCCTAGCAACTAAATAGCAGCATAAATGCCAGACTGCATAGCTTTTGATCAACATGTTAACTAATTCAAAAATAGGTAAGATTACATTAGAATTGTCAACATTTTCCTAAAAGTTAATTTCCCTTCTAACTTTGACACTGTGTAAAATATGTCTGCCGTGTAGTCTGCACTTTTGTTTCTCTTCCATCTTCTGTCTGTGAAGCTTGCACTGATTTCCACTGGGGGGCATGGGTGAGGTGCACACTTTGTCGGTGGTGGGCATAGCTTCCTTTGTGTGTGTTGCATGGCACTCTGTCACAGTCCCTCTGCCTTTATGGTGTGCTGGGTGTGTGGGTTGCCTCCTGTCCTAGCTTGTCTTCATGCCATGTTTTGTTTTTCCCTCTCTCCGCTCCTCCCTGTGTTTTTTGCAGATGTTGAGAGCAGACCATCAAAAGTTGAGCCCGAAGGTACCTTTCAAATCAAACTCACTAATCCACCCCACATCTCTGTCTGATCATTCAAACAACAGCATGATGGACCATACCAAACTACTCTTGGGGGAGGAGGGGAGGGGGAGGGTAACACTGCAACTGTTGTCATTTAGTAGCCTTTTAAAGGGATACTGTCATGGGAAAAAACGTTTTTTTTTTTTGTTTTTTTTTAAATGAATCAGTTAATAGTGCTGCTCCAGCAGAATTCTGCACTGAAATCCATTTCTCAAAAGAGCAAACAGATTTTTTTTTGTATTCACTTCTGAAATCTGGCATGGGGCTAGACATATTGTCAATTCCCCAGGTGCCCCAAGTCATGTGACTTGTGCTCTGATAAACTTCAATCACTCTTTACTGCTGTACTGCAAGTTGGAGTGAAATCACCCCCCCTCCCTTTTTCCCCCCAGCAGCCAAACAAAAGAACAATGGGAAGGTAACCAGATAGCAGCTCCCTAACACAGGGATCCCCAACCTTTGGGACCCGTGAGCAACATTCATAAGTAAAAGGTGTTGTGGAGCAACACAAGCATGAAAAATGTTCTTGGGGTGCCAAAAAAAGTGTTGTGATTGGCCATTTGGTAGCCCTATGTGGATTGTCAACCTACATTGAGGCTCTGTTTGGCAGTACAGCTGGTTTTTATGCAACCAAAACTTGCCAAGCCTGGAATTCAAAAATAAGCTCCTGCTTTGAGGCCAATGGGAGCAACATCCAAGGGGTTGGAGAGCAACATGTTGCTCACAAGCTACTGGTTGGGGACCACTGCCCTAACACAAGATAACAGCTGCCTGGTAGAACAGCACTCAATAGTAAAAACCCATGTCCCACTGAGACACATTCAGTTACATTGAGAAGCAAAACAGCAGCCTGCCAGAAAGCATTTCTCTCCTAAAGTGCAGGCACAAGTCACATGACTGGGGGCAGCTGGTAAATTGACAAAATGTATAGCCCCATGTCAGATTTCAAAATTGAATATAAAAAAATCTGTTTGCTCTTTTGAGAAATGGATTTCAGTGCAGAATTCTGATGGAGTAGCACTGTTAACTGATGCGTTTTGATTAACTGATGCGTTTTCTGATGACAGTATCCCTTTAAGTTCACACAGCTTGAGTATAGGATGTAGTTTTACTTTTTCTGGTTTTCAGCAGGTTGGGGACAGGGATTTCATTTTACCCCTGCTTATAGAAAGGGTATAATTTCTGTTATTAAATCATTATAGGCCTTAGAGGAATAGTAGGGAAAAAAAGATTTTAGTAGTTCAAACTGCTGCCCTCAAGCTGTTGCTAAGCTCCTACTTCATTTCTCACTTAAAGCTTCAGTCCCACTAAGCAGCCATGTTTGACGCAAATTCTCCTGCTTCCATTTTGTCTTAAAGGGACAGTTCAATGTAAAAATAAAAATAGGTTGTGCAAAATAAAAAATATTTTTAATATAGCTAGTTAGCCAAAAATGTAATATATAAAGGCTGGAATGGCTGGATGTCCAACACAATAGCCAGAACCCAACTTCCTGCTTTTCAGCTCTCTAACTCTGAGTTAAGGTGGCCATACATGGAGAGATCTGCTCGTTTGGCGATGTCGCCAAACAAGCGGATCTCTCTCCGATATGCCAACCTTGAGATGGGCAATATCGGGCTGATCCGATCGTGGGCCCTAGGGTCCAACGATTGGATCCTAACGAATTGGGTGGTTGGATCGTGGGACCGCATCAACGAACAGATGCCGCCGTGATCCGACGGGATTTTTAGTCCCATCCGATCGGCCAGATCTTGATCGGGGAAGCCCGTCGGGGGGGGGGGGCCCATGCACGGGCCAATAAGCTGCCGACTCGGTCTGTCGGCAGCTTTTATCGGCCCGTGTATGGCCACCTTAAGTCAGCGACTTGAAGGGGGGGCCACATGGGACATAATTGTTGAGTGAATTTACTTTTGAATCTGAGTTGCATGCTAAGGATCAATTGCAAACAGTTATGACCCATGTGCCCCCCCCCCTGAAGTCACTGATTGGTTATTGCCTGGTAACCAATCAGTGGAAACCAAGAGAGGAAGGAAGAAGTGTTCTGGCTCTTCTGTTAGACACCCAGTCACTCCAGCCTTTATACATTACATTTTTTGGATAATTAACTATTTTAGTAAAATTTTTTTATTTTGCACAGCCTATATATTTATCAGTTTCCTGATAAATATCTATTTAGCAATTCCTTTAAGCAGCACCTCCTGCAGAGCAGTGTCATCAATTTTTTTAAAGGAGCACTATTGCAGGGGGAAAAAATGGACCAATTAAATTACACTCTTGTCTCCTAGTGCAAGAAAGCATAATTCCCTTCATACTATAGTTGCTTTCCTGCATTCATGGAGAGACAGATGGTACATAATGGAGACCTGCAGGTTGTTAGGTAGAAAGAGTAGAGGCTATACGAATGGACAGGCAATACTTACTATAAGTGTTCTCCAGTCTACAACCCTTCACTTGTTGAAGTACAACTCTCTGCACCCACCAACAGCTGAATACTGTTGTTGTGTTTGCCATCAATTATTATTATTGACCTAGCAACCAGGTAGAAGTAATGACATCAGAATAGAATAGCAACATGAACTGGAGATGGATGCTACTGAAGGAAAAACAATAAGAATAACAATAGCATTAATGCCTCACTTTTAAATCTGATATTGCCCCAATCCAGTGGGACTATAAAAAGGTCATAGTGTTCCATTAAGATCAGTGCTCTAAACTGTTCCCCCTGTCCTGCAGTGAAAGAGAGGCTGCCAACTGCCATGCAGATGCTTTTCTGCCAACTCTGTATTCTGTTTACATAGTTTCAAACATAGTAATCAAATTAAAATAAAAATAAAAAAAACGTCCAGGTGATGAACTGAAGAGGTGTAATCTGTTTTAAAGGGCATAGAGTGCACCTCTTTGATTGTTGGAAATAAATAGGAGGTGTGTCATTGTATTTCTGTGGGACTAAGGCATTTGAGCCTTTCATATGATTTCTCTTTCCTTTCTCTAAAACATTCTCTTTCACTTTGGTTGGAGGGGGGAGGAGGGTTAAATCTGATCTATATACCTCTCCCCGTATCATATACTAATCATTAATGGGATTTTTCTTTTCTATATGCCAGTGCCCAGCATCTAATGTAGAGTAATCTATTCCAACAAGAAACTGTAATTGTTCAGATTTAATTAACATAATGGGCGTGGACCCAGGAAGATATTCATTCTGATTGGCTGTATTTGGAAAGGAGTTAGAGCCTAAGGGAAATGCCAATGCACTCGCTGCGCTTCGATTTCCGAAGTTGCCTCACGAGGAAACTTTGGGCGACTTCAGAAATTGAAGCACTGCGAGTGCATTAGCGCTGGCGTTGTCTCATTATAGCAGATGTAAGGCAGTTCGGGGAGATTGTCGCCCCGTAGAAGAGGCGATTAGTAGCCAGGTAACTAAATCTCCCCGAATCTGCCTGTGTGCTAAAGCCCTTTGATTATGGGTGTGCAAAGTGTGTTTGGATTTAGCGTATGTCAGAAAAAAAGGCCACGTTTTTTGTTTTTTTTTTACTGTTTTACACTTTGATGAAGGGCTACCAGCCCGAAACATGTCGGTGAAATAAACAGTTTTGCAGCAAGATCTGCTTATGGCTTATTCCTAGTAAACCGTTGGATATTTTGGGATGTGATAATGTATCATCTTTACTATGACCTCTTGTTTTTTTTTGCAGCTGAGAAGCCTTCCCAGGAGAGAAGGATCAGCCATGGGCAGAAAACATTTGATAGGAGTGACAGCAGCATAGCCAAATCCAAGAACAGTGACGGCCCGGATTCTGGTGTGTCTGTAAATATAATCCCTCCTCCTAATGAGCCCAATGAGAGTGGCCCAGGTAAGTGTGAGGCACAGTGAATGAATTTGGTTTTATTAAGATGGTTATGGAATGGAGCTGCAGTAGTGTCTCTTTTTCTCCTCTAAAGCAATGACTGATGGGGCGGTGCCTAATGACACATCTGAGGTCCCCAAAGGATCCCCTACCACTGAACATTGTCCAGCAGACCATCAGACGGAGGAAAGCGCAGAAAATGAAAGGTGAGGCTTACAGAGACAACCCAAATTCTGCTGGGACATTCCCGCATTGTGCTACCTCCCTTCTTTCTGCTTTCGGGCCTTGCAGAGTGACTGAACTTGCTGACAGGCTCCTGTGGTGTCCTCCGTCAACTTGTTGCCAAGCTCTTTTGGTCTCCACCATCACGTTGTTGCCAAGCTCCTGTGGTGTCCTCCATAAAGTTGCAGGCTCTTGTGGTGCTGTATGTCAACTTACTGCCAAGCTTCTTCCTGCTGCAATTTTGCCAAGCTACTGTGCCAGGCTTCTGCAGAGGCAAGGACCTCCACTGGATGCTTCTAAGCTTCCATCATTGCCCTGTTCTCTGTTGTGCCAGATACTTTTTGTTCGCCCTTCCCTAGATGCACATGCGCACAGACTCAGATTATGTTGTCTTCAGTTCAAAACCCATTCACCATACACCGATCTAGATATTTAGCTACACCACTGCCTCTGATCCATAGAAAGCTCAAAGAGAATTAGCTAAACCTTCACATTGTACACTGAAGGACCCATTTGTGTCTTTCTACTTCTGCACTCATACACTCCCCCAATGGCTTACTGTGTACTGACCTTTGAGAACATGGTTCTTGGCTGCTCATATGGCCACATTTTCTGTGTTTTTATTATTTTGTCTTGTGCTGCCACATTGTCCCTTTGCATCCTCTTGCAAGATCTTAAGTAACCAAACTAAGGTCAGCCTTGCTTTCATTTGCATTAGTACAGCAAGCCTGCCTGAGCATGCTTTGCAGTGTGGCGCCTACCCATCAGGACAGACAAAGGGTTAATAAATGCCCATGATGCCTCAGGGGTAGGCTCTGCAGAGCTTCCAGTCTATGTCTAGAGGTTTGAGTTTGGTATAACTAACCCTCCATGCTCTGTTCACAGACGGAAGAAAAGGTCAGTGCATGTTTGGGAAGTAGCATCCTGGGAGGTGTCTGTATAGTGGCTTCTTACAGGGCCTGGCTAAGTATTACCCCATTCCCAATACTTCTGACTCTCACTTTGTTGCCTTGCTCTGTCACCTTCCAAAGCCAATCTGTACCCTCCAGCCCTGTTTCACAGACTGACAGGAGGAACTTCAGGGATCATCTATGCTTGGCTAAGGTCCTAATGATTTACAAGACCTTAACCAATTCAATATATCATTTTCTTAAACATGATGGGGAGCCCACATTCCATTGCTTGGGACAAGACCTGATTTGTTCCCTTTTGGTCTGTTTTGAATTCAGAAATAATCACCTTTTTGAGGCCACTGGTAGTAACATCCAAGAAGCTGCTGAGCAACATGTTGTTCATGTGCCATTGGTTGAGGATCACTGTCCTAGATACTCCCAGGAGACCAACTTGAACACTTTTGGGGGGGGGGGGGAAGTTCGGTTCTGAGACCTATTTGCTGTCCAGATATCCTTAGAGCTAAGAGGGGAGTTCAACAGAGTTTTCCACTTCCCATATTGGAAGTGTTCCCCATCAGATGGATAGATAGACAGACAGACACAGACAGATATATCCTCTGTTAGACTTGTTGCTTCCTAAAACCATTGCAAAGAGCAGAGTGACTTGTTGGTAATGATAAACAAATCATGCAACACCCCGTGCAATGTATGATTCCAGTTGTGGCCTTTCAAGTATTGTGTTCTGGGTTCACAGCTGGTTTTGCATGTGTTTCACTACTTTGTGCTGTGGAGTTGGGTGTTCTGTATGTATATGGATCCATCATGGCAGTAGACATGGCAGATCCATCATGCTTGACAAAGAGTGGAGTGCCACTCGAAATGTTGCATGATGTTGCTGTCCAAAAAAGAATAAAGATGGTTTTATTGGAAAGGGAGTGCTGTCTACTGGATGCAGCCCTTGTGAATAAGCTACTAGACATGCACCCAACTATCAAATTTGGGCAGAAAAAGTAAGTTCTGCATTTTCATGTATATGGATCCATCATGGCAGTAGACAGGCAGCACAAAACTACAGCTGGTCTGTTTGGGTCTTAAAGTACATTGGGCCTGTTTCCTTCTAACGCTCTCTGAAATCTTCTTGCATCTCTTATTTTAATTTTGCCAATGGTCTCTGGGCCATGATTCCTCTTGTCTTGATTATTGAACTTGCCACCACCTTTGTACTTGACTTGCCTTTATTGTTCTCTTTTGCCCTTGACTTGAAATTTTTACACTTTCTGCATTTTTTGCCCTTGCCTTTCATTCTTGGCTCTTTTAAAAATCTTTGCTCTTGCCTTTACTTCCCCCTCTTTGTCCTTGACTTTGTTTCTCTTTCCACCATCTTTGCCCTTGCTTTCACTTTACCCTTATCACCATCATTGCTCTTTTCGTGTCCCCTTTGCTCTTACTTTGTCCCTGCCTCGTCGTCTTTCTGTCAAACTAATCTATGACACTCCTGCTCTATTATCATACTGAGATGTCTCCATCCCCCACTTACACAATCAACCGTTTTACTTTCCCTGACATTGTCCTTTCTCTCATGCATGCCTTCACCTCTTCCCTTACTATGTTGATGACCCTTTCTCGGGGCACCTTGAAAAGGCTCTCTGGTAAGCTGGGCCGCTCGGAGAGCCTACGAGTTTACGAGCGCAAGCGTTCCCAGCGCGGCTCCGCCAAAGCCAAGCAGACCCGTTCCCGCAGCGACGTTGACCTGGAGGCAGCTGCCCGAGCCAACGACTTGCAGGGCACCACTGGCAAGCTTGGGCCAAAGCCTGGCAACTACACGTATGTTGGGTGAAGTGGGAGGACAGAATCACACCACTCAGTGGGCAATGTTTTGTTTACTATGTCGATCCACAGATTCTGCAACTATTGTAACAACCTTCTGTGCTGCAGTTGTTCAATTCACTCGTAACTTGTTTTAATGGGATGTAATTTAAATAACTATGCAAGTGTTTTGCCTCTTTCCAGTCTGGACTTTTAATGCTGTTTGCCTCGATTCATTATGAGGCCAACAGTGTATTCCTGGTTTATTTGTTTAGCCTATGCACCCTTTGCCATTTTGACATTAAAAAGTGCTTCCTAGTTGCTATGGTAAGTTACATTAGCTTAACGTTTCTTCATTCTGTAGCCCAGAGCCTGGAGGGAGTACAGACGGCCCGCCGCCCTTTCTGCTTCCCCAGTCTGAGGAGACTGAGCCGCGCGTTCAGGAGGCCGAGAGCGAACCCCCAAACTGGAGGGAGCTCGTCCCCCCTGAAATACTCCTCAGGCTGAAGAAAAGTGAAATCAAGCGGCAAGAGGTCATCAATGGTATGTGGGTCAACCCATTTTGTTTCTGTAGCTGTTTGGGCACTTGCTTTCCTCTTATCTTATATTTTCCTGAATGTATTGTGTCTGGCCTGACATACCCTCATTCACCCCTCAATGCTACCTTTCCTAACTCATTAAGGTGTTCCTTCATCTGTTCCCTCTTTCTCTAATTTTATTCATCCTCCAAGCAAGTGACTGTTGCCCTCCCTTTCCGCCCCCAGAGCTCTTCTTTACAGAGTACGCTCATGTGAGGATGCTTCATGTGTTGCATGATGTCTTCTACATTCCCATGCAAAGTGGATGGATCCCCACCTTGGAGCTGCAGAACATCTTCCCCAGCCTCGATGACCTTATTGATGCTCATGGTGAGATGGATTGGTTATAGTTGGACTGACTATAGTTTATATGCCTTTTAAGTTGTGTTTGCCATGTGCCAGTTCAAGTTTTATTTAATTTTTCCCAACTGTTCTCACTTCAAATGTCTAGCATTTAAAAACATTATCTTCTGGCTACAGACTGATATAAGTTAATCATGTGGGAGAACTGAAAGCAATGCAATACCCTTGAGTACCTTTTGTAAGAGCTGCAACCTTATGCGCTATCCTGATGTTTGTCCATCTTCTAACTGTATTCCCATTGCAGCTGTTTTCTTGGATACCTTGAAGCATCTGCGCCTTGAGAATAACTCTGTGATCCAGGAGATAGGAACCATTCTATTGAACCGGGTAAGAACCTTTAACATATACTATTATTGATGAATAATCAGCCATGTAGCATCAGGATATATGTGAGATGTAAATTCTCTTTCTGCTAATGTTTAATGATCTCTAAGTTTAGTCCAACATCAGCAGCCCAGAGCACACTGAGCATGTGCAATGCCACTAACACTAACAAGATTAAAAGATACTGAATTTTTTTAACCCATTGTTAATCGGCTGCTCTACCTTTGGCCTACTCCAATTTTACACTTTTTATATAGAACTGCCATAAACCAATTCAGTTTAGTGATAGCTACACATTTCTCGAATTATGCATACTAATTCTTAGCACTGTTTATATGAGGAATAGCAATTTTTACACTGTGTTAATTGTTTATGTCTAAACTCTCCCCCCAAAACGGCTTTCCAGAGAGTGCATGTGTATGTTGTTTGCTTTTGGATAAGCACAATTTTGTGGCCACTTGGGGGCAGTATAGGAATCTTCATAACAGAAGTGTGCCCAGTGGTTGGGAGAATAATTCTGCTGTTTAGTGGTATTCCATGGCCAATTGTTTGTCTTTTCTTAAATTGTTTTTTCTTTCTCACCCCCATCTCCCTTCTCTATCTTTTTTGTTTCAGTTTGATGGCACAGAGGGCAACTGGTTTCAAAAGATTTCATCTCGGTTCTGCAGCCGGCAGCCATTTGCCCTGGAACAGCTGAAAGTGAAACAGAAGAGGGACCCTCGATTCACTCTGTTTATTCAGGTACCAAAGACTAAACTGGGTGGAGCCAATATCTTTGGCTAACCTCAAATCAATAAGCATTCCTCCAGATCTGTAACCCTTTGCTTTCTTCCTACCTCCTCTTCCCTCCCTCCTTTGTCTACTTGCCCTGTCCGTCTCCTCTCCACTCTTTTCCAGATATCAGTGCTCTCTTTCCCTGATCTCCATTCATTCTCTAATTCTCTTGCTCCTCTGTCTTCTCTTCCTTCTTCACCATTCTTCAAGCTGAAACCTTTCTCTTACAAACATTACTCTTTGACTCCTTCCATTTCATCCCTTGCTCTTCCTCTCTGACAGGAAGCTGAGAGCAGTCCTCATTGCCGGAGGTTACAACTAAAGGATATCATACCATTTGAGATGCAAAGGCTGACCAAGTACCCATTGCTGCTGCAAAACATTGCAAATCTAACTGGTGAGGCCAATAAATTCCCTTGTCGTATGTCTGTCTGTGGAAGTGACAGGGATGGTTGGTGCAGGCACTAATGTTCCTCACTGACTCTCTTGCAGAGGAAGAAGAGGAGAAGCAGAAAGTGCAGAGGGCAGCAGAGTGTTGCAGGCAGATCCTAAACCATGTTAACCAGGAAGTGCGGGAGATGGAGAATAAGATGGTATGTCCAACCTCCATTCTTTTCTACTCTGTATGCAGCTCAGCATGATGTCAGTATTAAGTGCTTTCTTCTTCCTAAATATATTGAAACCCCTGTTCTCCCTGTGTCCTTCTCAATTCCTTATTGCTTTCACTATCCATGTGTTGTATTGCATTCTAATCTCCATAAATCTACACTCATATGCATATATAGGCCTTCCCCCGCCTAAGCATTATATTTATATTCCCTCCCCATAATTCCCCACCTCATGCCTGACAGTCTAAATGCACTAACTTCTACTTTCTGACCTTATCTGTTCATCTTGTGTATTTCCCCTAACTGGGAGACATATTGCTCTTTCTTATCACTTCTGCCATTTTTACCCACCCCATAACAATTATAATTAATTTTTGCTCCTGTAGAAACTTGCAGATTACCAAAGACGCCTGGATGTTTCCAACCTGCGGCAAACCAACGACCCCTTATTTAATGAATTTAAGGTTAGTATCCTATTCTGTGTCCACACAACCAGCCTCCTTAAAGATACTGACCTCATATTACCACATAGTTACCCATGTTACTGTATAAGTTGCTGCAGAATATGTGTTTTGGACAGTGAAGTCCATCTTATGAATCCATCAGTAACGTTCTGTCTGAAATCTGTTAAATTGTCTTCACAGAATATTGATATCAGCAAAAAGAATTTGATACATGAAGGATCTCTGACATGGAGAGTGAGCAAGGACAAGGCTGTTGGTGAGAATCAGCCCATTCAACTCATTTCTCTGTCAGGCTTTATCAGTTCTTCAGTCAACCAACTTTCTGATAACATGGGAATTCCTCTTGTATTTTTATTGCCACTTTTACATTAGAATATTGTGCTTGTGGTCTCTTTTGCCTCTTCACCTTGTGGTCCTTCCTATCTTGGAGTCTTATGGTCTCTTGTGTTTCTTCTTGCCTTGAAAACTCTTCCATTCCTTCCTAAGAACATTGTTTTGCATCCTCAAGGGCCTTGGAGTTCTTCCTATATTGTTCTTCCCCTCTCCCATTCTTATTTTTTCTTCTCCATATCACAGATGTCCATGTCCTCCTCCTGGATGATCTCTTAATGCTGCTGTTGAAACAAGATGAGCGGCTGGTGCTGAAGTGCCAGAGTCGGACTATCATTCCTGCTCCAGATGGGAAACTTATGTTGAGCCCGATCATCAAGCTGAATATGGCCATGGTTCGAGAGGTGGCTACAGGTCAGTGTACATCTTGTTTTCTTGTAAACAAGCCAAAACATTGAGGTCTGGTAGTTCCCATTTTTGGGCAGAAAAACGTTGTCTACCAAGTTAACATATTTTCCCTTGCAGATAAGAATGCCTTTTTTGTGATTTTCAACTGGGAGGATCGAGCACAATTCTATGAACTTGTGGCACCAACACCCGCTGAAAAGAAAAAGTAAGACCCTGAAGACAGAGTTCGACATTGCAGGGTGGTGCAAAGTGGCTTGTTACATTCACTAGTAAACTTGAATGGGCACAGAAAATTAAACACACGGGTGATTTTAAGCATAGGAACTAAATTGCACAAGTGCAGGTGCCTATAGCCAGTCTATGATTTTAGCTTTTATTATCTAGAAGAATAAGTCAATAAATTGCTTATTGGTCGCTTATTAAATGCTAATCCAGAGGAGCAGATGCTAAAAATACATGAGTAGCTATTGCCACACAGGGTACTATAGTTTTGTTAGTCTTGTCGTAAAACACTATGGGTAATCTTTATCTGTCCACCTCTGTTCCCCCCCATAGCTGGTTTTTACTGATCAGCAACACTACAGGCTTATTGGAACCTCCACCTTCCTCCAAGCAGAGACACAGATCTATCACTCCTGGGACCATGCCGCAGAGCCCCTCCTAGTAAGTATGTTGTATCTATGGCATCCTCCCTTCCTCCCATGGTATAGCAAGTATTGAAATGATATTGCAGCATGATGTAGTTGAATTCAAAGACAATGGCATTTGCTATTCATTTTGCTTTCTTCGTCGTTTTTAGTTCTGCGGCTCTCCATTTTGCTAGGTCAGTGACCACAGCAACCAGAGAGCACTGTAACCTGTAGAATGGATAAAATATTAAAGCCAGCATCATTGCCTTCATAAAACTTGAAAATTACTTTATATTAAACCTCACCTTGTATTTTCATCATACAAATACTATAATCTTCTTGTAACTACTCATACTTGATATGCCCTTGTAGTTTACTCTGCATACTTTGCATTAAGCTCTTGCCTGATTATGCACAAGCTGTATATTTTTATCTCGCCGTGTTGACCATATGCCATAGTCCTGCTCTGTAGCTCATCATATTAACGCATCTCCACATACTTCTAATGTACACCCTTTCTTTGTGTTGTGTAGCTTTGCAGATCAGCTGCTGAGCAGCTCAGAAAATGGCAGCTCCCTGAAAGAGTCTGTATCCAAACATGGTAAGAGACACATGCCCCCCCTCCTTCCTATAATATAACTGGCAAATGCAACTCAGCCTCTGCTTCACCACTACTACCTTGTTATTATTATCTGAATTAAAC
This sequence comes from Xenopus petersii, assembly GCA_038501925.1. Taxonomy (NCBI): domain Eukaryota; kingdom Metazoa; phylum Chordata; class Amphibia; order Anura; family Pipidae; genus Xenopus; species Xenopus petersii. Next base: position 27,447,907 of record CM076684.1, on the reverse strand, counting down.
CATTAATCATGGCAGCGAAACCTACCTTTAACAATACCCAGATACACACACACTCCCATTGGCTTGAATGGGAAGTGCCAGGAGTGCAGGTGTGAGCATATTCATCCCTGTATCTGTACCTTGCCCTTCTAGGCAATGAGAGCTAGTGGGAGGCAGTCATTTGGGCAAAATACTGTATGTTGTGTCCTGACCACTGAATGTAACATGGGTTTAGGAAATCATAAATGCCCTACTGGGACATTTGCTGAGTAAAACCGTGCCTGTCACAAGTGTTGGAGGGGCTTGATTTAGGAATTGCTACAAGAATTCCTCTCAGAATTGGTCCAAGTTATATTGGAGTTACACGGTTGACACGTAACCATTTCTCCCAAGGCATGTGCTTTTGTTCTTTGTGGTCTGCCCCTGATTCCACCAGTCTTCCTACTTGATTAGAATTTTTGGAATAAGTGGCCTGCTCTGTTGACCAAATACAAATGATTTTGGTCCTCGCACACCCTACATACATGGCTAAGCAGAGATGCCTGGTGCACACAGGTGGAGGCCTGGCCTCCTCCCTATAGAAACACAAAAAAATCCCAATGGCACACAGGTCCAATGCAACACCTTAAGTGGCGGACCCGAAACGTTGCACCGCACTCCGCAATAAACACTTATGGTGTTGCATTAGACCTGTGTGCCATTGGGATTTTTTGTGTTCCTGCTCTGGTGACCCCCATTGAACGGAAATGTTCATGTGTGTAAGACTCTCCAGAGTGACAGTGGTGCTATATGACTTTTCTCATGTAGTGGGGCAGTTAACTGGATACATTGGCTGGATTAGTTCACAGTAGTCTCCAAAGCCTTTAGGTAAACTGGTGGCCATAAAAATTCTTTGGAGGGCCACATATATGACCCTGCTTTCAGTCCAATTTATTGTATTTATTTCCCCAGAAAAGGAAGGGTCGGTGGAGGATGCATCGGAGGGTCAGGAAGAGAAGGACTTTGCCGGCCTAACAGAATATCTCCTCGCCAGCAACATTGATCTGAACCAAGATGCAACGTCGGCGGGGAATGTTGCCAGTGAGGCCTTGGAAGAAGGTTAGTGAGCAGCAAACAAACGGTGTGAGCAATGACCAAGCACTCACTGTATGATCAGAAGTGTTCCTCATGTTCTTCTGTTCCTTCCTTAGTGTCGATGCTAAAACGTCTGCTAGTGCGCAATATCCGCCTGAGTGTGGATGCAGACATGCTCTCAACACTGGAGACCTGGTCACCCGGGGAAGAACCTGCTTCAGAAGGGGCTGCTGAACAGGAAAAGTCCTCCAATGGGGATCGTGAGGCAGAGGATTCTGTGGTGGAAGCTGAAATGGAATCAACAGAGCATGGAGAGAATGGTAAGTTGCAGAATAGTTCTGGTGGGTGCAGTGGTCCACCAAGACTTTACGGGTCCCCTGTCACCAGCCATAATTTTTTGGGGAAAACATTTATTTTGCTTACCTATGTGGCAACCTACACACCAGCCACCCCCTGGGAAACAAAAGGCTTCAATATCTTTATAAGACCTGAATTTTTATTTTACTTGGTACTTCTGTATGTCAATTACCACTTTGTTGTATGAGATGGGCTTAGGGGAGACATTATGCCTCTCACCCTTTCATCCCCAGCTGCACAGAAAATATCCTTGGCAAGTGACAGGATTGTTTGGGGGTCTGAATAGTGTTGCAGCTATTGTGATTGTTCATATTAACTGTTTTTCATCCCTATTTTATATAGGCAGAAAGTTAAATTCTGTGGATGTTGCAGAGTCTCTGTGCGCACCCATTGTGCTGTCCAAGGAGCAGTCGGAGGAGGTGAAGAGACACATTCTGTCCCTGGAGCAGAGGATCCATCAGCTAAAGGTAGGGCCATAACATGTTCTTCTTCACTTTGCTCTTCATTTATTTTTCTTTATTCATATCATCCCTGTAACTTAGGGAACGTCAACCTTTGAATTTACGTATATTCTAAAAAATAAGGTGTAATTGAATCATTGCCAGTGTTGATTAATCACAGTTGCGAATTTCACCTCGATTATTTCTTTGCACATATTTATCAAAAATTCCATGGGTAAATCCCAGTTGCATAAAGTTGAGTGAAATATGGTGGTAAAAGTCACAAAGAGTGTAAAATTGTGGGGGGGTGAACTACATTTTCAGCTTGAATGCTGATGATAAATTTTCTGTTGACTTCTGTGGTATCTTGACAGGTATCATTTTCATCTTTCATTAGTGCAAACTGTAATTTTTGTTGCTGTTTTTGTTTTACCAAGAGTTTTTATAAATCGGCCCCTGATGCGTCTGTTAAAATTGGGCTGAACCAATTGTTGGTCCAGAGTGCGACAACTGGATCATACTGCAGGTGTCCGGAGACCTGAGGACCCATAAACTGCACAGATGCATGTCTCACACATACAGCCAAAATTGATTTTTTAAATGTTTCTTTTATGATTTCTTTCTGCAGCTGATCGAGGAAGATTACAACAACCTGCACAGAACAATCACCAAATGTACTATACCTAGGAGCAGCTATACATGAGGCAGGTAATTCAGGTTGGGGCAAAGGGAAGATTCTATAACTATGGGGCAGACGGCATACTGTCACTGTTAATGGCATATACAGTGTGAGTGAGTGTGGCTTAAAGGGGGGAAATTGTTTTTAGGTGCATCTAGTAACACTTTTGCACCTATTTACACTTACTACACCTATCACTACACCTAATTTAGTTTGCCTTAGGAGTGTTCCCACAACCTCCCTTTTGTATTAGAGGAGGAAAAGACAGAGGAATTGGCTTAAAAGGGAAAGAGAATTGGATTGGAAAGGGATTGGTTTAAAGGAGAAGGAAAGTCTGTTAGCACTTGGGGGTGTTAGGCACCCCCCCCCCTCAAGTGATTGTATTGACTTACCCGAAAACCCCGGGCCGGTGCCCCTATCAGCAGAAAACTGCACCAGCCCTGGGTTATTCCAGCGAGCACCACAAAGCGATCCTCTTCTCGCTTCCCTCTACTGCGCATGCTCAGCCGCGTGAAGAAGGAGGAAGACGGAAGAGGATCGCTCCATTGTGCTCACTGGTCCCTGACCAGCTAACCCTGGGCCGGTGCTGGTTTCTGCTAAGTGTATACAACCACTTGGGGGTGCCTAACATTTGGCACCCCCAAGTGCAAGAACCCTTTCCTTCTCCTTTAAGGGGGAAAGAGACAGAGAGATTGGTTTAAGGGGGAAAGAGACAGAGGGATTGGTTTAAGGGGGAAAGAGACAGAGGGATTGGTTTAAGGGGGAAAGAGACAGAGAGATTGGTTTAAGGGGGGAAGAGACTGAGGGATTGGGGATTGGCTTAAAGGGGGAAGAGACTGAGGGATTGGCTTAAGGGGAAAGGGACAGGATAGATTTGGCAGGGTCACAGCTGTTTGCCTTATGTGAAAGTAATATCTCTCCTATGAAATCTCAATTTTTCATGGTATTTGCTCTTTGATTGGCATGATGCCCGTGTATTTGTATTAGTCATTCCATCCTTTTTCCTTTTTAGATCCCATCCCTGTCCCAGCTGGAAAAGAGGCGAAAAGTGATTGGACTTCTAAGACTGCCATATTTATATTGGGGGTGGGGGACTGCCAGGCTCTGGGAAGCGACTGCTAATGTCAGGACTCCCTATCCTACCTATCGGACAAAAAAGTGCCTTAATTTTTATTTTCAGGGATCCATTGGAGGGGCAGAGGGCTGCTGAGTATACGGTATATATATATATATATATATATATATATATATATATATATATATATATATATATATATATATATATATATATATATATATTTCAGTTGTTTAAGTTTATATATATATATATATATATACACTTTTTTTTTAGATATATATAGGTTCTTATCCTAGCTGTACAGTAAAATAATCATGTCTGCATTGTATGAATTGAGGTGGCTCTTTCTCGGACCTGTGCATCTGTAGGGGCCAAGGTTTGCGCCCTCCACTCAATAATAGTGCCTTAAATTCCCATGCCTTACTTCCTGCCCCTTATTTCTGTAATGGAGGATGGAGACAACTGTCACTCACTGCAGTGCTTACATGCTGTTAATAGAAGGAATCTGCAAGGAGTGCATTACAATTCCCTGCCATCACCGGAGAATGCAGGGAGTTATAAATAAAGCATCATCTGTGGGTTGAGACATGAGGTGAGCTCTATATATAGGTATAAGGTTGCCAAGTATTAGGATGGTATCTCTGAAATGAATTTGTTCATAGAGGTGATGGAATTTGATTAGTTGCGGGGAAGAGGGCAGCAGGAAGCAATGAATGAGATTTGTCTGATTGGTTGGCCATACCCCATATGTCAAGATTCTATTGAGCCTGGAAAAGTATGTATATGGATAGGATGTGTGTATAAATCTAGGTTAAGTGATAAGTTGGGCTTTTCCATCTCCAGGAGCTTCAACTGAAATCAACCAATTTTAAGAGGAAATCAGTATTTTAGTATTGTGTGTAAGGGATGTGCCTTCCTGTATAACAGGAATTATCTAGAAGTGGCACATTCCATGATGGATTTGGGTAGGGAGGGAAGGCCGACATCCCATATACAAGTATAATGCATTTCACCTATTTTTTAATATATTTTAGGAACATATAAAGAAGCCTCTTCCCCTAGATCTCTCTACATTTGGATGGGAAACCTTAGGTGTATTTAATATGAAATAAAAGGGTAAAAGGCAAGTGTACTCAGAAAGATATTGTATTCTATTGGTATAGGGATATGCTTTACCAGCCGTGGAACTTCAACTTCCAGAAAGTCGTTTCCTTCACCCCATTAAGAGCCATCGCAACTAAAACCGACAAAATAAAAGGCTGGTGTAACTGGTAAATGCATTCAGTAAGGGTCAGTGCAGTCAGCATGCAAGATGTGGATTTTAAATGCATTTGGTTCTAACAGGGGTGCAGAGACAACCCTACTGCATTCTGGGTATTGCAGCACACTGCAGATGAAGGATCTTTTTAAACCAATGGCATAGCTGGGCTTAATTTTAACTCCCTCCATTCCCATGGGCTCCATCCTCCTACTGAGTGACGGTAGAGACGTGTAGAATAGAGATTGCACATTCTTCCTCTGTATGCGTCGCCCCATGTGCAGAGCAGCAGTGCAGGAAAGAGTATTAATATGTATATGTAATTTTAGTTCCTTTTTGGTTTATTTAAATGTCATTCCTATATATATATGAAGCTTTGTTTTTATAATGGGGGGGGGTTGCTTGAACATATTTTTTTTTGTTTGTTTTTGGGGGGACAGGGGAGGCAGGGGGAATGATCTTTCTATGCAAAGTTTAATATTGATGTATACCAAAAACCATTTGCCAGAAAAGATGTAACTTGAAAAAAAAAAAAAAGCACAAATAAAGTCATTTCTGCTTGGACTATGTGACATTTAAAGTGCTATTATTAAACCAACAAATTTATTTATTTTTTAGCTGTAACATTGATGTGTAGGCAGCCGTCTCAGTGTATTGTGCCTGATTCTGAGCTTTGAGAAGAACCAGCACTTTGGGGGGGGGGGTTATTTTGAGACAGCTATTGTTTCTCCCCTGCTTATTACATTTAAAGGAGAAATCAACCTGTGGGGAAAAAAACCCGTACCCCCCCACCCCAGGTATCGCTCCCTCCCTCCTCCCCCAGGCTAACTACCCCCCCAGGGAGATGCCTCTCGGTGCAGATTCTTCCTGCGAAGTTCCACACGTCCATCTTCCGGCTCCTCTGTAAGCTGATTGGCAGTTTACAGAGGAGCCGGAAGATTGACGTGTGGAACTTTGCTGGAAGAATCGGTGCCATGGGGTAAGTATGGAGTATGGGGCACCTTCCCGGGGGGGGGAGTTAGCCTGGGGGGAGGAGGGAGGGAGGGCTACCTGGGGTGGTGGTATGGGTTTTTTCCCCACCGGTTGATTTCTCCTTTAACCACAACCTAGGTGATGTTGCTATTCTCATATCTACCACTAGGTGGGGCCAGAGAGCAATGTAAACAAATCCTTCAGCAGAGGTGTCAGGTAGCTGCCAATTGTTCTGTTGATAGGCTGTTGATGGGCTGCTGGGGAGGGAGGGGGTGCATCACTCCAACTTGCAGTATAGCAGTAAAGAGTGACTGAAGCTTATAAGAGCACAAGTCACGTGACTAAGGGGAACCTGGGAAACTGACATGTCTAGCCCCATGCCGAATTCCAAAATTAAATATTAAAAAAAATCTATTTGCTCTTTTAAAAAATGGATTTCAGTGCAGAATTCTGCTGGAGCAGCACTATTAATTGATGAAATTTGGGGGGGGGGGGAACATGTTTTCCACCAACCTTATCCCTTTAAGGGGACACTATAATCAAGTACCTTCTGCCTGAAAAGAAATATTAAGCAGAATAGTATTCGGCCACCTTCTTTTCTGTCTCACAGCAACAGCCCTGCCCTGCTGTCTGGCTGAGATTGTAGCTACCTTTATAACAGAGAACAGTGACACAGATCCGATCTGATTTCCATTGTAAGCCGCAGACCTGCCCTGCTTTATGGCAGTGACAAGACAACAAACTTCCAGTAAGGTGTGGACAGCAGAATTCTCCCAGGCTTGGAATTTAAACTGTTGTCTGGTTGCTAGGTGTTAATTATACTAACAACTGGGAAGCAATTAGGGGAACATGAAATAAGAATAGTAGAGAGCCTGAAATTAAAAAAACAAATGTAATTTGTTTATTGTTGCTGGGGTCAGTGACCCTTGAGAATAAGACAGCATTTCCAGGACTAGACTAGAAGCTTGACATCTGTGGTGGGCAAATTATTTGAAGGCTTGTTAAGGGATCACATTCAAAATTTTGTCCTAGTGAATGGCATTATGAGCAACAATCAGCATGGCTTTATGAAGGATAGGTCATGTCAGACGAATTTGATTGCATTTTATGATGTTGTAAGTAAGATTCTGGACAGTGGGTGGAGTAGATGTGATCTATTTGGATTTTGCCAAAGCGTTTGATACTGTGCCCCACAAACGACTGCTTTCTAAACTAAGGTCTGTTGGGTTTAATTAAGTAGTTTGCACATGGATAGGAAACTGGCTACAGGATCGGGTACAGAGAGTGGTTGTTAATGGGACATTCTCTACTTGGAGTAAGGTTCTTAGTGGGGTCCCATAGGGCTCAGTATTGGGTCCACTTTAACTTGTTCATTAATGACTTATGGGAGGGTGTTGTAAGTAATGTATCAGTGTTTGCAGATGACACAAAATTATCCAGCCCAATTATTTCCATCCAGGATGTGGCATCCTTGCAACAGGATCTTGACAAACAGGCAAACTTATACCCTTAATGGGACTGCACTAGGCAAATCCATTATGGAAAAGGACCTTGAAGTCCTTGTAGATGATAAACTTGGCTGTAGCAAGCAATGCCAGTCAGCAGCATCAAGGGCAAATAAGGTCTTGAGCTGTATTAAAAGGGGCATAGAGTCACGGGAGAAGGGGGTCATTCTTCCACTGTATAGAGCACTTGTAAGGCCCCATCTAGAATATGCCGTACAGTTTTGGTCTCCATCACTCAAACAGGACATTATTGTATTAGAGAGGGTACAGAGAAGGGCAACTAAGCTGGTAAAAGGTATTGAAAATCTTAGCTATGAGGAAAGACTGGCCAAATTGGGGATGTTCATGCTGGAGAAGAGGCGCTTAAGGGGTGATATGATGACTATGTATAAATATATCAGGGGATCATATAATAATCTCTCTAATGCTTTATTTACCAGTAGGTCTTTCCAGCTGACACGAGGTCACCCATTCCGATTAGAAGAAAAGAGGTTCTGCCTAAATATTCAGAAGGGGTTTGTTACAGTGAGAGCTGTGAAGATGTGGAATTGTCTCCCTGAATCAGTTGTACAGGCTGATACATTAGATAGCTTTAAGTAGGGGTTGGATGGCTTTTTAGCAAGTAAGGGAATACAGGGTTATGGGAAATAGCTCATAGTCCAAGTTGATCCAGGGACTAGTCCGATTGCCATTTTGGAGTCAGGAAGGAATTTTTCCCCCTCTAAGGCAAATTGGAGAGGCTTCAGATGGGTTTTTTGCCTTCCTCTGGATCAACTGGCAGTTAGGTAGTTAAAAATAAAAAAAAAGGTTGAACTCGATGGACATGTCTTTTTTTCAACCTTACTTACTATGTTACTATGTAGAAAGGGGAAAAAAAAGTGACTCAAGAGACGCTACTTCTGGATTTATTTATTGCTCTAGTTATATTCGACCCCAATCATTTGAACACAGATACAAAAAAAAAAGCACCTGGAGTTTCACATTTTATCATTTCATCTCCTACCCACCCCCCCCCCACCCCATAAAGCTCCCACAGACACTTTGACAAAACGTAGGGGTGAAAGTGCTTTGGGAAACTGCAAGATGATCACAAGACACCCACACGAGAGACTCGACAGGTCGGGTGCACAAGCGGAAAGCGGCAACAAACAACATGGATGGAGGGAGTTTGCAGACTATATGGGTAGGTCAGTAGGGAGTTCTCCAGACTGCTGCTAGTAGCTCAGGTTGATATTTACCCCCCCCCCCCCATTGGCAGGAGGTAACTGTAGAGATTTGTAATGGAGAAGGACTGATGGGACAGCTCTGATATTAGAGGTATGAAGGGATTCATAGATGGCAAAGAAAACTGCATTAAATGTAATGGGCTTTAAGGGTGCCCAGAGTCCATGCCCAGTACCTCTAAATATAAAGTACTAGCATTATCTGCAGTTGTTCTTGCTTCAGTACAGAACCCGTACAGTCAAGGACATCATCATCTTCATAAAGTGTAATTTATGGACAGAGATGGTGCCCATAAACATTGGCTGTGTCTAGTTTCTCCTTATTTAGGAGCTATTTTGGCCCTAGTGTTTGGGTAAAGGGGATCACAATAAAAAGCACTAAGGTGGTGAGGCTGGTATTCCTGCTGGCACATGATGTGGCACCACTCTGGATCCAACTTTAGGGACCCGCTAAGTTCTAATGAGCAAAATATTCTTTTACTCTGACCTTCTCCCATTCTTACCCTACCGAGAACACTAATATCAGCCAGGGGGTGTATATTTAATTCCATTGGGCAATCACAAGAGGAAAGACTTCACTGCACCGTTTCCCTTAAGGGGTAAAGTAAATGGCATTAACTGACAGAGGGGCATAGCATTTCCAAACTGTAGTAACGGTGCCTTTCATTGTAAATTGAACATGTAATAATAATAATACACCAAATGTCCTGCTCCTGCCATTCCTAGGAGGAAAGCCCTGCAGTGAATTGCTGTTCTTGGGTGCAGTTTGATCAAGCTGCCTGTAGGTGGCAGTGCATCACTATTTAGGATTTTAGTTCTTGTCTGTTTTTATCAGTTGCAGCAGGTAAAGTCCCCAGTGCCACCTGAAGGAGCTAGAGTCCCAGTTTAGGCAAGTGCTCTGTTTAACTGGACCGTCCCATGTGTGAGTAGTGCCATCATATAGATATTGTGTCTAGATTATGGATATTCATCTTTTGAACAGTGCCAGTAGAAAAATAAATACTTTGTATACATAATATAGGGGCATTATTGCTCCAAAGGGCCAGGAAGCAATAGCAATAATTATTTTTTGTGATGGTGCTATATCAATAAAATATTAATAATCATCCTGCAACAGCTCAGGCGACAGCCTTTTGTTTTTGAAGGGTTAATAATTACAAGGCTTTAATTACACCAATAGGGTAAAGTAAAAAATCGGCAACGGTTAAACCAAGTCTATTATCCCATGGCAGATGTTTGCTTTTTAAACTGTAGGCCTGTAAATGCTGCCTGCTGATTGGCTGCTCTGGGTTACTAGAGCAGGAACACTTATTGCATAAAGGAGAGCATTACCTTCCCTTAATGCTGATAGCCAGAGAGAAACTAAATGTCATCTACTGAACCCACAGTGGTGTGCTTGGGCTTATCCAAACAGCTGGGTTTTAAATGGGTTGTTCACCTTTAAATTATTTTAGTATGATGTAGAGAGCAATTTGAATTTGGTTTTCATTTTTTTTAATACTTGTGTTTTTGTGTAGTTTAGTTTTTTATTCAGCAGCAATTTTACCAATCCAGTTTGCAATGTTACCAATCTGGTTGCTGGGGTCCAAATTACCCTAGCAACCATGCCTTGATTTAAATAAGAGACTGGACTGGGAATAGGAGAGGGCCTGAATAGAAAGATGAGCATTTGTAGCCTTACAGAGCATTTGTTTTTAGATGGAATCAGAAGAAATTTGTAAATAATTCAGAAATTATAAAAATGAAGGTGTACTAGTTTGTATGGGACCAAAAGGACAGCTGTCATCAGGGCTTGGCCAGATATCAACTAGACTGGCAGTAAAATCTCACATTTATGTGGTCCTCTCTTCTCAATAGGCCAGCACAGCCCCCCTTATAATCCAATAGAAGGCCTGGGAGTCAAAAGATCAGCCCAGTATGGCCCCTAAACTTTAGGAGCACCTTGGCACCAGTGTTAAATGGCAAACGAAACACATGTATTGTAATAATATCAGGGGGATGCGGGTAATTGTATTATAGTAAAATCAGAATGGCCACATATTTTCTATACTTAAAATACTAAAGATTATACATATATATATATTTTTTTCTTCTTGTCCATCACAGTACAATGGATTTAGATTTATGGATTATTAGGTTGGAAATCCCTAATTTATTATTTATTCTTTTTTTTCCCCCCTTCTTTAATCCCAAAACAGAGCTGCTTGGATATCTGAGCTGGCAAACGCTCTGCCCCCTGTTTATCCACCACAAGGTGGTGCTTTGGCACTAAATTCAGACATATTTAGGATAAAGCAAATCGTTATTTTCTCTTTAAAATACATAAAGGAAAGAAAGGATAAGCGCTTGTGAGTTTTCAGTGTACATTGCTCCATATCAGCAATAGGGCAACCCAATATGTCGACACAATTGGCTGCAGGGATGAACAATTTCATGAAACACATGATTTACCCCATATATATCCATAGAGCTATATATATATATATATATATATATATATAATATATATATTTTTTTACATTTATTTATAGTTTGTGTTTGTCTCCGCTTCTAGCTGGTGGGAGTGGTGACTTTTTCCAGAGAAAGCTTGGCATCTGCTTTTGGTCGTTCGTCTCCTGTTTGGCCGGTGCCCATGGGGGGTACGGGGCAGGGGGGACTGTACACACACCCTTCTGCCTCTGAGCTGCAGTCGCTCACGTCCGTAATTTCAAGGTCTGAATCTGATTCGGGCTCCTGCTTTCCTTCTGGTTGCTCGGCTCTCTCCCTCCTTGCTGATGCCACAATGCTGCTTAGATCTGCCCCTCCTCTTGGGGGCACAATGTGTGGGTTAAGGCTAGTGCAGAGCCTTTGGGGTATGCCTTGGAGTAAGCTATTAGACCTGTCCATAGGCTCCCCAGGCAAGAGAGACAGAGGTGGGGGCAGTTGGGATAGTGAGGTGGGGTAGAACTGTGGTGGATATAGGGAGGTGGGCAACTTGGAGCCACTGAGGGGAAAGCTGCTTGAGAGGTAGGGGTTAAACCCCCATGAGTAGTCAGGAAAAGGAGAATTTCTGTTGTAGGGTGGCAGCAACGCTGGGGGCTTGGTATACGCAGAACCTGCAACAGAGAGTAAAACATATTAAATTAATATCAGTATTACATTCACAGCTGGAGTGCTTGTCTACTTTAAAAGTGCTATGGTTTTGTTGTTCTTCACTTTAGGAGAAAAGGGATCAGTATGGCAGTGCCACTTACCTGAGCCCAGGAATGGAAAGGTCGTCTCTAAGCGTAATTTCTCTGTGTCTGGGGCAGTGATAGGGCGATCTAGGAGTGGAGCCCGACTTGTAGAGGAGAAGAGAGACTGCAAAGCCTGTAGAGAAAGCACATTGGTCAACTTCTACTACTGAGTATTAGCCAATGGATTGCCACCTGCTCCTTCAGGAATACAAATCCCACTATCTTTAGCTGTAGCATCTGCTTTAAAGGGGCATTAACCTTCCATAGCAAGGCTGCTCCACCTACATGGTCCTGAACTAGTGTCATATTGTCAAAAAATGCAGAAAGTTTCCAAATTATGGGAAAGCCGTCTCCCATATTTTAATATAATAATTCAAATGATTAAAAATGATTTCATTCTTCGCTGTGATAATAAAACAGTACCTTGTATTTGACCCCAACTAAGATATAATTAATCCTTATTGGAGGAAAAACGATCCCATTGGGTTTAATCTTTTAATATTTTTTTTAGTAGACCAGGTATAAAGATCCAAATTACTGAAAAACCCCTTATTCCGAAAACCCAAGGTCCAGAGCATTCTGGATAACAGGTCCCCTACCTGTATATTACATCATAACAAGATGATTGACAGTATCGCTAAGCATGATTCTTATTGGATAATTCTGCTGCATATGCTTTGGAGAGCTAGGGGGAGCAAGGAAGGCAATTTTAATATAGTTGCTTTATCTTGTAGGGCACTTTCTATGGTGTCTATGATAAGGTTAGCAGATCATGAGACAAATTGGGGCACTTCTATAAAAATCCAGCCAGAAGGTCAGCCCTGATTAATTTAATTTATAAGGGATCAGTGTAGCCCAGCACCTCTATGACATGTTTCCCTTTTACTTTACTCCTGTTTGACTATAAAGTAGTGTAGTGTAAAACTACATCTGGAGGGTCTCTGCTTATCAATACCCTTAGCAATGTTACTTTGGAGCCACAGCATGGCCACCTACCTCTGGAGAAAAGGGATCATGAGGGTGGGCCCCTGGGAATGGATTCTGCCCCAACAGAAGGGAGGAATTGGCCATATCCAACAGTGGGTAATTCACCAACACGACTTTACTGAAGTTAAATTTGTAGGTGAATCGTTTGCCTTTAGTCTTGTGCAGAATCCTCTTGTTATAATAATACCTGCAGGGGGAGAGAGGGGGAAGCAAACAGAGTGTTATTCAAAGCAACTTCCCATTCTTTACATGTCCAGTGTAAATTAATTTTTTTGCTCAAAGCAGTATATGTCTCTGCACTGCCAGCTCTGACTCCTGAAACAGCCTAGGAGGAGCCATCTGACGTGGAAGAGAAGTGACTGCTAAAATGTTTCAAAAGTCAGAAGGGAAAGTTTTGCCAATACTGCTTTCCATTTTAATCTAAACCAAGATCCTTTAGAAGGCAAGCTGATTATTATCTTCTCTAGTAATGAGCAGTAGCAGGGGGTAACTGAACTATTAGTGCCAGGACCGCCATCAGAAATCGCAGGGCCCCATACAACAAAATTTCCTGGGCCCCCTGGGCTGCGCCCACTGCAAGCCCCACCTACAGGTCCGCCCTCCCCACCACACAGTAAAAAAACAAAAAAAATATTGGTGGCTAGGGTTCCCACATGTTAATAAAAAATAAAAAGATATTGGTGGTCAGGGCCCCCCATAAAAAACATTTGTGGCCAGGGCCCCCCCAATTAAAAAATATTGGTGGCTAGGACCCCACATGAGAAAAAAAAATCGTGGCCAAAATTGGTGGCCAGCCCCCCCCCCCCACGTTATAAGAAAATTGGTGGCCAGGGTCCCTTAAACATCCATACCTTCCTGAAATCATCAGCTCTCAGAAAGATGGGGGGCTCAGCTAATCAAGTAAGTGTGGTGTGGCCGGGGCCCCCTTACCCTCGGGGCCCCCTACAACTCTCCCCCCTGTCCCCCCATGATGGCTGCCCTGATTAGTGCCCAGGTAGTTTCCAACAATAGCTACCAACATATGTTTGCTATCAGTGCTGTCAGGGTATGCTGGGAAGGTGTACAATCCATTGTACATCATTCAAAGTCTTCCTCTTAGATCCAAATAGGCAATACAAGCGTTTGTTACTCGCACAGTGGATTGTAACCTGACCTGATAGTAGTTGATAATGAGGCAAAATTGCACTAAAGGTAAGTCAGGCAACGCTTGGCACAACTAAACCACCTGCATAAATAACAAGGGCAGGTCCAACAGTTTCTGCCCATTGTCCTGCACTGGCACTTGCTATTGATGCACTATTAAATCTCATATAGTTCTTTGCCAGCTTTGAGGCAAAAAGAGATTGGCTCCCAAAGGCTGAGTCTGGAAATAGCATGTTTTGTGTATAAGTTAGTGTGTGTGGAGGTACAGGGGCTCTATATATGCAGGTATTGATCAGCCCAGACCTCACTGAACATGTACAGCGCTACCACCACCAGGAGAAAGGCTAAAATGGATCAAGATGTGGAGGACATAAATGAAGCATATGAATGTATGACTTGTAATAAGGCTGCTGCACCCCTGAGACTGTACCAGAGCACTGGATATAACTAGCCTGGGCAGGGTTTACAGTGTAATTGCCCTGAAAACCAGAGATTTCTGGGCATCTAGTCTGGTTCTGGCCCAGTGTATTTCATCAAAGGATGAGAGGACAACTTTTGCCCATTGGCCTAGTGCAATAATTTGCTTAACTAAAACCTTGTCTTGGTTATTATTTATTTTAGTCCCTTAGAGTCCCCCCACCTGTACTGTAGCATTGCCTAGCTCAGATACCTTACTGTGCTGCTGTGGGGCCCATGGTTTCCATTTTCACCTCAATCTGGCTTAATGAATCAAAGTGTTCATAGACCAAAGCACACACAATGGGCTTAGACTGCTTCAGAACCATGGGGTCTGCTCCCTGTATTCATGTTTGGATTCACATCACAATGATCCCAACAGCCAGTCCAAAGTGATGGGGGCAATCTGTAGATTCTGGTAAATACCAGGGGGTTTTTTGTAAGTTGCCACAGACAGTCTTTTTATTGGGCCTGTTGGGGCTGTTTGGACCTCTGAGTAATTGAAATGCCAGGGCTTAGTTTCTATCTCAGTCTCGATAACTGCTTCAGCCAGGCCCAGACTGGCAAGCTGTTCTGGCAAATGCCAGAGGGGCTGCTGTAAGATGCCATAGACAGTCACTGTGGAGTGGGCTGGTTGGGCCCCTATGTACTTCAAATGCCAGGGCTTATTTTATCAGCCCCGTGCCCACTGGTCTCCTATATCTCATGTCCCCCCAGCTGTCACAAGGTCTGCTTCCTCTATAAATACACCCCTGCATGGACCAAAATGTGTGTGGGGGGGTTGTCCTGGGCCCCCAAAGATTGGAACCCTCTGCGAACAAATAGTAAAGCGGTACAGGGTAATTTTTAGCGTTTTCTTTTTAAACACTGTTTATTGATTTAGGGGGCAAGAGTTTTAGTACATTTAGAGCTTAAGGCCCTTTGGGCCCAGTACAATATTTTTTGGGGCCCAGACCTAAAACAAGTCCTGTATGAAAGGGTTAAATGTGGGCTAAGCGGGGAAGGCTGACACACAGCAGCTATACACACACACATATATATATATATATATATATATATACATATATATATATATGTATACACCAAAGGGAGAGCTTGCTGAGACTTATTATAGTAAATCAGCTATACTGTCTATGTCTGCACATGTAATACATAGATATGTCTGCTTGTCTCCCCTTCTTCTCCAGAGAGACTTTACTGTGCTCACAGGGCAGACACATCACCCAAGTGTTAGCAAAAGAAAAGAGTTTTGAAATTAAATGTCAAAAGTAATTTTTCGGTAGAGGCATGAGAATCCCCCCTCCCTGCCTACCCACAATCCCCAGGGGGACCTTCTTGGTTCAAACTGCAGATCACAAAGATGAATCAGGCAATATGTATACAGATAACACGCTCTGTCTGCTCGGCCAACGTTAGAGACGACTGGGGCCCTGGAAATGTAGGAAGTCTGGGGACCCTATCTGAGTGGAAACTATATAAATCAAGTCCAGATGGATGCTGGGAGTCTTGCTAAAACAAATCATTCATTAAGTGATCTGATCAAACAAAGGGTTCTGTATGTATATGGCCACAAGATTATTGTCTGATCATCACATACTAGAATGGAAATATCTTCTGTTTACTTAAAGGGGGTGTGAACCCAAAAATAAAATGTTGCCTTATGAAAGAAAATGTAATTCTAAGCAACTCTCTGCCTTGCTGCTTCTAATTATGGAAACAATGTATCAGAAGCCAAGGGGATACACAGATGGTGATGAAACATGCAAGTCATTCTGGGAAATGGAGTCTTGGCTGGAGTACATCTGACTTGGTACACATAGCCAATCAGATTGCTCGATTCATGAAAAGACGCCATATTTGTAAACCAACTAGAAGTATTTTTTTTTATGAGAGGCCTCATTGCTATTTGAAACATTTACAAATAAGTACTGCAATAACTGGGTGTTAAATTGTGATTTCAAATGGAAGAAAACGAGGGAATGTCAATATTTCTCCCCCACCCAGGTCCCAGCTATAAATACACAGGTACGTGATTTATTACATGGAGCCCATTCTCCAGAAAGTGCTTACATATAGCAATACAATAAAATGCTTGCACCTCGTATCCAGAAAAACTCTAGTCCCAAGCATTCCAGATAATAGATCCAATACCTGTAATGATCTTTGCTAAATCTGTTGCAAAAACAAAACACGTCCATTGAATTCTGTTGTCATAAAATAGGATGCAAGACTTCAAAAAATGGTGAGAAACTCTGTTGGAAATAGAAATATTCAGGGTGAAAGATTTGTTTTGATTGGGTTTTTGGATTGTGGATTACGAATTTGGCAAAATGTTAGTGCAGAATTAGTGTGCACGTTCCTTATAACAACTGGCCCAGTCTTTCTGTTATTAGTACCAGGGCTGGGTGCTGGGTGTAAGGCTTCCTGGCATCTTCTGTGGTTGGCCAGCTTATAGCATGCAGTGGCATCTTTAGTAGGGATGTAGCGAACTGCCGTTTTGGTGTTCGCGAACACCGGCAAAAATGCGAACAGTTCGCGAACTTCGAACACCCGCAAAATCGTTCGATTCGAACGATCGAAGGATTTTAATCGTTCGATTCGAACGATCGAAGGATTTTAATCGTTCGATCGAAGGATTTTCGTTCGAATCGAACGATCGAAGCCATTCGATCGAATGCTTTTCATTCGATCGAATGCTTACAATCGTTCAAACGAATGGAAATCGTTCGATTTTAGCGGTCGAAGGAATCGAATGGTCGAATGGTCGAACGATTTTTATTCGAATCGAACGCGAACTCAAATTGGCGAACATCGCGCGACGTTCGCGAACATTCGGCGGACGCGAAAATTCGAAGTTTGCGCGAACTAGTTTGCCGGCGAACAGTTCGCTACATCCCTAATCTTTAGAGGAGAGAGTGATTTATTATAAGTCAAAGTGGTACTTATGGCAGATACCTTAGTGCCCGGCTCAGCTTGTCGTAGTTCATGTGAGGTTTGCATTTCCTTATTCCCCAAAGCCGCGCCACCTCATCGGGATCTTTGAT